>OY979696.1:91933713-92564871 GCA_963855945.1 Thereva nobilitata | reverse complement strand
CGCCACGCAGCAAAGTATTGTACTTGTCATATCCTTTCATTTGATACCCATATCGATTGGGTTGTAAAGAAAAGGGTAGTCCGCCATTTTGTGTTGGCCGCCATTTTGAATTTGGAATGACGCGAATTGTACTCTATTTGTCATACCCTTTCATTTGATACCCATGTCGGGGGTCGGGGAGCACGATTGCAAAATTCGGCCACCATCTTGGAACCGCCATCTTGATTTTTTTACAAAATGGTCAGATTGCATTGTCACGCCAGCTTTACATATGGGCAAAATTTGAAGTTGATCGGTTATATGGAAGTGGGTCAAAATCAAGTTGCAAGATTTGTCTACATACATACATACACACATACATACATACATACATACATACATACAGGTGAAGCTAATATAAAGCGTATAAAATCCTATCCAATCCTTTTTTATTGTATTAAAATACCCTAAACAATTTTCGTGCTTATGTTTTGGTTTTTTGATGTGTGATTGGTCGTGTTCCAGTCGCTCTTGTATTATTTATATTTTTGGGAAATTAACTTGTTCAGAGATAGTTGCATCAAATTGTCCTTCTATCACGTATGTTATATGTATATATTAAACCTCCTACCACCAAGGCTAAAGAACACATTAACATCGAACATATATACAGTGCTGAAAGGTTCTGTTTTCCAACAATCACTAATTCTTTGATTTTTTACTCATATATGCGCTTGTTGTTATTTTGCCTTTATTTAAGCTCCAAAAAGTTGACAGTTTTGTTTGGACAAAAATAAACTATACCTTGCGTGTTTTGGCGACGTGAACGGAGCGTGACAAAAAAAATACGTTTTTTTCTCCCTTTTGCTTCTTGATTTTGTGGGTGAAAAGGAACGAAAACGAATTTATACATAAGAACTTGCCATCGAAAATGGCCCGTCTCTCACCACAATTCTTTGCTACCAAATTACATAGATTTTTATTAAAATAATAAAACCATAGAAAAAAATTAATTATTCATAAATTCCTGTGGTCAAAATTCAACAAAAAATGTAGTAATGATATTGATCCGTGAGAATATTAAGGAGTAGAAATGGGGTAGCTATAGTTGCTATAGATTATATCATAATCCAGAATAAAAAGTCGATGTAGTTTTTGTATGCATACTTATATCTGAATGTATATTATTATGAAGTGCTAATTTAGTTCTGTGAAGCTTTTATACATATAATAATAGGTTAATGTTTGAAATATTTGCCTCCTGCTATGATTCTACCTATCACCATTATTCGACTGGTTCAATTTTACCTATGCAAATTTTCATTTGTTTTTGTATATGGACGGTTCCAAACCCGATAATTGGGTAGGACTGCGCGTATATGGGCCCATGTGCAAAATATCCATGGTTCTTGGCACCACTCCTATTGTCTTTCAAGCTATGTTAATAGATATCCAAATAGCTCTGACATGGTTATTTTCTCGGACATTCAAACTGTTCTGTTGACCATTAAACCCCACAGGATGTTATAAAAGACTGTCCTGCATTGTCTCCTATCTCTAAAATCCAATGTTACGCTGAAGTGGATCCCAGGCCACGAAGACCACATTGGTAATGAAATTTGCCGATGGCCTGGCAGGAGTAGGAGAAAACTCATCACTTGCCGGTCCGGAACCTTCATGCAGCTTAGCCAGCTGCCACGTATGATTGACTATCAAGAATTGGGTCGAGTGGCTATTATTTTATAGCTGCACAAGGACTCAGGAAGCAGGCCGAGCTAGGAGATTCATTCAAATCGACAAAGCTAAAGCGGGCAAACTTTTAAATGTCAACAGGTGGGAGCTAAAAAAATGAAGATCCTGGCAGGCCGCTGCTCGTTCAATTATCATCTAAGCATAATTAGTCCAGTGGAAAGCGGTTTTTGGCTCCGAATTCTTTCGGACAGCACCAATTGACGTGAAATTTAGACAGTAAGTAAGAAGAATCTCAAGGAATAAAAGTTATATTGTTTTGATGTGTGCTTTTTCCCTGGGGGAATGCCACCTCTTCAAGGGGGTGGTTATTTAGTCCATGGAAATGGTACTTTAACATTGCAAAAATGCAGGACAAGGTTTTTTTGGGTTGTGTAGGGGGGTCGGTATAAGTTTAAATTTGAGTTTTCGGGCTCGGGCCTCCCCCATTTGGCCGCCATCTTGGAAAAGGTGTGCAAATGGTTTTTCCACTATATCTCCATAACAGTACATCTTACAGAAAATTTGTACGGAGGTTTTTTGTTTAGAATTAAATTATCTACAATTTATTATAAAAGATTTTTTGTCGTAAATTGAATAATTAAGAAGCTATAAGCCTTAGAACACAAAACTTAGCCACAATATTATCTTTTAAGGGCTATAACTTTTCTAAATAATTTTTTTACGATTTTACCTCCTCCTCACCCTAGAAATTCTCAATAACAGGTACCAAGTAATAATAATGAATGAATGACTTTACGTTCTTAGAAATGCCAATGTTTGAGTAATGTTATAAAATTGTTTAGCAATTTATTGGGGGTTTTCATTATTGTTATGGTTTCTGTAGATGAAACACAACTCGAGTTATGAGTCGTTAAAGATGACCGTTTACTCGCCGAAAAATGAACTCGAACCATTCGACGTTAAATAAAGTCAAAACGGCGAATTTTTGGAGAGATACTTATTAGACCATATTTAAAGTACTTGAAAAGATCTTTAAAATGAGCTGAAACGAAGTTATGATGAAAATAATATGGTTGTCTCCATTTTACGGCAAAAAAATCAATAATGATACCAATGGCTTCACGGCAAGAATTGAAAGTAAACGAAACCCTTGTACAATTAAATTTGTTTAGGTATTAACAATTTGTTCTATAAGTTTGAACGGTTTAGAATGCCTATATGGGTGATTGTCACGAAATGGTAGTTTTCGATGGCTATAGGTTTTTCTTCTGCTACGATTGCGGAATGGAATTTTTCGGGCCCTTATCACTTTTATATAGTAATCATACAATTACCTCATCCTGAATTTCCCTCTTACATACTCGTGAAAGAAAATGGCAGCCCTAAAACCACCAAAAGTGTCGCCTCCGTAACCTGTCTTTTTCCCGGTTTTACGTCACGGGCCTGTCATGACGAAAACATAATACGCCATTGTTGCTCGCGGGATATGTCAAATTGTTCCAGAGGTCATTCACCACCGATCACAGCCATTTTGAGTTCCCTCCAAAGTGCGCCAGGTTGAAAGTTCCTGGCAGACATTTTGTCCGTTGTTTTTTTAATAATTATTATAGAATTATCAAATCTGGAGTTTATAAAACAGATATTAGTTGTGAAGGGGGCGCCACATAATGGCAATGAAAATTCACACGTTATAGAATCACAGTGTTTGTCGGTCGAAGGTGCGAGCAGCGATCATTTTATTCAATAAAGATCAACACTCCGAAAAAATACCGAAACAACCAAAAACAGTCGACTCCATAACGCGTGTGTTTGTTAAGAAATCCAATTGAATCCTTCTCGGACTTCATTAACTGAGTTTCGCTTTTGAGTAGTGAGCAAATTTTCGCAAAAAATGTTTACTTCTAATGGTGCACTAGGAAACCTGTTTTTCTATCCAATGTCGCCTCCGTAACAGCTATCATTCAATTTACATGTACACAAAGCTGGACTGGCCTACCAAGCTACCGGGAGTTTTCCGGTGGGCCGAATGTTACATCAAAAATGTTTTCTCTAAATATTTTTTTGAAAAAAATAAAATTTTCCCACAAAAAAATAAAAAAAATTCAAGCGTATCACAATTCCTTTAAAGAAAACAAATCTCACGGTCTCCTACGAAATTGCCAATTAGTTTGTTGAAGACTGTTATTTATTAAGGATTGTGTGGAATTTTGGAAAAAAGGTATAGGTTAACTACGTAATTTTTGGAGAAAAAAATAGTGAAAGTTGAAATTGTAGTTAAAAAAACCAAAATTTTGACTTTGACGACTCTTAACTCTGCAAGTTGGTAGGGTTGGTAGTACCAAAACTGGTCCTTAAGTAATCCTGAGAGAAGCTAGTTCAACTAACGATAGAGGACTCGTCAGACTTGACCGAAAAGGTCAATTTATTTTTCAGTAAATGTAGGACGTGGAAAACAATTCCCCGTCCAAAAAGTGGTGATCTAAGGTTTGAAAAAAATAGTGATGTTGGAAAGGGTAACGTAATTTTTGCACGGGTTTTATAGAATGCTCGGATTTTGTTGACAAGTGATGTTTTATGGGGAAGCTATCGGAAGCGGAATCCAGAAAAGTTAATTTCATTTAGAACCGGTTTCACTCCATCGAGTTTATTAGATGGTGCTTGTGGATCCGAAGTCGAAGTCTTTTCAAAAAAGGGCTTGACCGAATGTTATGAAATTTTTTCTAAAGCACGTTTTCGTTAATGTGCTTCGATAGGCATCCCAACGAAGCCGATATCATTTTTGGTATGCGCGATATCGTGCGGGTACAAAAATCACGTACGTTGTTTAAACAAAAAAATACGCCGGTTTTTATTTTTTCGACTTTCAGATCGTATAATGTTCTCTATTCAATTTGATTTCAAGAGTGAAATCGGCTATAAAATGAAGAAAAAAAATCCGGATTTTCCTGTCGCCTGCGAAGCTCTGGAATCTTGAAATTTTCAAATAAACATATTATTGGCGACTCCTGGTGTAGATTGTGGTAACCATATATTATATATGGAATGTATATATATATATTATATGAATGATATTTAAAACCTGAGAAACATTGGTCTTTAAATAGTTTTTTTATCCATTCCTCAATACATTCGAAAAACTACCATTTCGTGACAATCACCCATATTTGAAAAAAAGTTAGATTTACGTTAGTAATAAATTTTGAAATTTTTGAAAAAAATTCCCTTTTTTTCGCAATAATTAAAAAACTAAGTGAGATACGAAAAAAATGAAAAGCATACAAAAATGAAAGGCTTTTCTTGAATAAAATTTTGGCTATTGTTTTGATTCTGCACGATGAAAAGTAATTGAGTAATCTTGGTTGTAAGTTCGCATGTTAGTGCGAAGACCATCTTTCCCGAGTCATTTAAACTTTAAAATCTCAAAAAGTAAGGGTTCAAGACAGTTCAACTTTGCAAGCCTTGTAGCCCTCTCTTCCCTGCAAATTGAATTTTAGAGCGATTAGATATCCTTAAAGTTGAGGAAGTAATCGTTAAAAAACCAATCGTGTTTTCGTTGAAATTGCATGTAGCCCAGTTGTCAAAGCCGAATTTAGACCGAAAGCTCGCACAATATGTGATCTCGCTGGAAATTGGAACTTAGGTACTTTTTTGGGTGTAGAATCTAGAATCTTGCAACTTGATTTTGACCCACTTCCAGGTAACGGATCAACTTGAAATTTTGCACATATGTATAGTTCGCGTGACAATGCAATCTGACCATTTTGTAAAAAATCAAGATGGCGGTTCCAAGATGGCGGCCGAATTTTGCAATTGTGCTCCCCGACCCCCGACATGGGTATCAAGTGAAAGAGTATTACAAGTAGAATACAATTAGCTATGTGGCGTTATTCAAAATTCAAAATGGCGGACAACAAAAAATGACGGACTACTATTTTCTTTACAACCCACTCGATATGGGTATCAAATTAAAAGAAAAGAGAAGTAGAATACTATTAGCTCTGTGGCGTCATTAAAAATGGCCGCCAAAACAAAATGGCGGGCTACCTTTTTCTTTACAACACCCTCGGTATGGGTATCAAATGAAAGGGTGTGACAATTAGAATACTATTAACTGTGTGGTGGGATTCCAAATTCAAAATGGCGGTCAACACAAAATGGCGGTTTACATTTTTCTTTACAACGCCCTCGGTATGGGTATCAAATGAAAGTGTACGACGAGTATAGTATAGTAAACTGTGTGACGTCATTTTAAATCCAATATGGCGGTCACTACAAAATGGCGGAAGACATATAATAGACTAAAAAATAGAAAATAAAAAATATATAGTTTAAAAAAACTAAAAAATACGCTTTGATTTTAAAATGAACTAAAAAGTAAAAAATAATTTTGAATGTAAAGTTTTATTGCTCCAGCCAGAACATGGAAACAACCTACCTTTCGAAATGTAAAAAAGCGTGGGCCTCTAGCGAAAATTTCTGGTGTTAATAAAATAAGAATATAGGAAGAGAGCCCCACGCTGTTTTACATTTCGAAAGGTAGGTTGTTTCCATATTCTGGCTGGAGCAATAAAAACTTTACATTCAAAATTATTTTTTACTTTTTAGTTCATTTTAAAATAAAAGTTTTTTTTTTAGTTTTTTTAAACTATATATTTTTTTTTTAAATTAAATTCGTTAAAAAAGAAACAAAATTATCCATCGCTAAAATAGAATCATTTTTGTGAAAGAGAAAAATGATAAATGAAAAAATTGGTTTTTAATGTTTTTTACCGTTACTCTCCATTTTTTGAGGTTATGGCAAAAAATGGTTTGAATGAAAGTTATAGATTTTTTAATTATCTACAACTTTTACATTCAACTTTTTTCGATAGGAGGTCTACTTTTGCCAGAAAAAGTAAAAAGCCGCGTTTCACCCCTAAAAACACACATGTCGGCACCCCCACCCCCTTCCGGGCATCTGAAGCGGGGCTCTCGGTTTTTCCCCGTTCATGTACAATTTATCCTAAATTATGCCGCCATCCATATACTGCAAAGAATTTTTTAGTTTTTTGGCCTCTCAAAAGCGTTTTGGCACTGGTCTAAGGGGGGACTTTCATTTATCACAAATGCACCATTAACAAATTTTAAACTGTTAAGAACTATTTTTTTGTGAATTTCGTCATAGGGGTGGTTTCTAGGGGTTGAAATATTTAAGTTAATCATAAATTACATTCCAGTATGGGCAAGAAAGATTATTTTACATATTTAAACTTGATTTAATCGAAATATTGCTTAAAAATATTTTTTTTAAATTTTCTGTCAAAAGAGGTAGTTTTCACCCCCTAAAAACAAAAAGCACACATCAGGAACATATAACTTTTGAAGAGGAGGGTAAGATGAGCTTAATTACCAAATTTCATTAAAATCGGTGCTGTCCGAAAGAATTCGGAGGTAATACTCTTACTCTATTTTTGCCGCTATCCACTGGACTAAATAGGGCTGGTAGTTGATTGTAGCTGTAGGTTCTGCAGAACAACTCCCTAAATTGCGGAGTTCTTGCTGTACGAGAATGAGGCTACAGCGAGGAGAACATATAATCCATTGAAAGATATGTAATATGAAATTGAGTCGATATGAATCCCAAATCAATTTACGGCTATATCAAAAGCCTTCACCTGGAAGGTTTTTAACGACAGGTTTGCTACAATAGACCAAATAAAACAGGTGGCAGTGCCCGTAAAGACGTTCAGTTGAAGAAAAAAGAACAAGGAATTTTTATAAATCAATACTTATAAAGTTTATCCAAAGTTTGTCTACTTTTAAAAGTTTTAAACACAAAAAATCTCTTATTAATTTTCAAATTTGCCTTCGTATCGTATTTAAACATGTTTTTATTCAGGGGAAAAAGTGTCACTGAAAAATGTGAAAGTGAAAAGCCTTCGAAGATTTTGTCTGTTATAAAAAAGCTTTTCATATCGTATAGTATTGAAGACGCCGATCAGTCTGCGCGTGAGGAATATATACGAAATTGCGATATCACGATGGAGGGTGCACTTGTACTCGTCGTAGTTGGTGTACGTGCATGACTATGCCTCGCGAATGCCATGCTCAAAAATATCGTGAAATGAAATATATTCAAAGTTGATAGATTTCGTGATTCTTGCTCCTTTTTCACCTTTTTACGTCCTGTGGAAACAACCCCTGGTCAGGAGCACTCCGGTAGAGAAGTTAATAGGGAAAAGCTTTCGTGGCTGGCTCCTATTTGACCCATTAAAAAGTTTTCATCTTGTTTTTTTCTTTCTTTAACCTCCACACGAACTCCACGAAAAACGACGCAGGTGTTAACTCCCCCCCGTCTCCGATGAAGGAGTTAAGTCTCCTTCTCCGGTATACAGTTAGTCCCCCCAAAAATAATATAGCATGGTATTGTATTTTCCCGCTACTAAATTGCTTTGGTTGTTGATTTCGACTATATAGAGACCGGTTAAGTTAGGGACAGCACTTTAAGTATAGAGCTTTCTCCAACACTCTCCATTGCAGGTGAAATTTAACCAACCCCAATTTCTACACTAATACTAAAGTTGTATAGCACACTTGAATAGCGAGCGGCAGTTATACACAGGTTGACTTCAACTTGTGGGAAAATTCTCAACAGTTGGTCGTCAGCACATTTCCCAGTTAGTTGTTGTTCGTGTCGTGTGTGAGATGTGTTAAATTATAATATAAAAAAAAAATAAACTTGTGTATGAAAGGAAAATTCTAATAATTTCCAAGGATACGAATTATTACTTATATTAAAAGTATTTTACTCTGCTACAAAAATTATTTCAATCAAATTGATGATTTGTGGAATTTAAATAGAGTTGTATATTGTGTATATTGGTGAAAAAGTAACAGAAAATTAATCCATTTTGGTGTTGTTATACGTGTATCGCAATTAAAATTCGAAGTGTCCGTTGAATACGCAGTAAAAAAGTTTCAAATTTTTTTCAATAACGTTTTTCAATATTACAAAAGTTGGTGTTTTTTCGGAACTACGGTGGATATTTGAAATAATCTAGTGAATGATTTTGTGTTTTTTTTATTATATTTAAATGGCGTCAAAACGAGAGTTTTATTATATTTTTTGTTTTCTACAATGTTCTTTTTGTGGAATGTTAAATTGAATATGAACAAATTGGAACAAAATCGAGTCACACGTAGAGAATTTTATTCGTATTGGTGTGGAAATCCTTGCATTTACGAAATGAACTACAATTTTTAAATTAAATAAAAAAAAGGGGGCGATAACTAAAATAAAAATAGTAAACTAATAAAACATGTTTTTTTTATATTTATTTCAAGTGGAGTTTGGTGGTATATTTTGTTAATTGCGAAAATTTAATTCAGAATTTTTTTGTTAAAACTAATAATGTTGTGAAAGCGGCGCCATTACTTTACCTTCTTCTAGATATCTGTGTGATACTTTTATGCAAAATCGATAGCTTTTGTTTCATTAAATGACTCTTAAAACAACGTCATTTGCAAGAAATGTGATAGAATGTATAATTTCGTTTTATCAAATATCTCGCTGGGGCTTAATGCTGCTCTGACCATTGATCGTACATTGTTTGTTATTATATTATACTTGTCGAAGCATTTAGTATTTTTATCACATAAATTTCGTTTTAATTTTTAAGAAATCCTTGAAATGACCAATTGTTTTGCAAGGTGTAGGTAGTGAGCGGCTACTTGGAACTCTTTCTTAAATAACGGAAAAAATATGAAGTTTCATATTATATATTGAACAAAGGACAATTATTTCTACAAAAATTGATTTTGGTTTTTGTTGTCTAAATTTTATTAAATGAAATTAATAATTTACTATGAAATAAAAAATCATGAAAAGTGGTATTATTATAACCATAATTTTGCTTCATTGCTCCTGAGCTTTTCCTCAAGTTAGCTAATGGTGGATTGCCAGTAAAAGCACCACCCTCATTGTGTTGTACTATAGTTATATCTAAGCCGCTTAGTTAACTTAGTACATACATACTGTGTTGGATATTGTTATATCCGTCATTAATTCATACCTGGTGGCTATTGATTCATATACATAAGTATGTAGAAACATCAAATGGATCCCAACTTCAGGCAAATACATAGTTTGTAAGGTTCTAGAATATATTAAATTCTTGCTAAAAGCGGTATTGGTTAAATTTCATTATTTCATGTTTTGTTTAGATTTTTCATATTATCTTATCTTGAAAAATATTGGGCTTAACAAGAGAACACAAATGCCATGATTAAAATTTTTTTCTTGCATGATAAAGTTTTTGGCCACTATCAGTCGGGTTAAACTCCTTATAATTGGGCCAAACTTGACTTTCTATTGAAATACTGAGACTTGATTCGTTTTTAAGTGGAGCTCTTTTATTTACACTATTATTGTGCTTACTTACTACATTCTGTTATGCTTTTCGAGTTTCCTTAGGCCGGGCGCCCACTAAAGTGTTGTGACAGTGACGTGGTTTTGGCCTGCCATGTGGCACACAAAATGGTGCGGCATAGGAATGTTTCGAATGTTCGCATTCGCTTATGCGAATGATTCGCACACATTTCAAACATTTGCATCGACATTCGCATTCGCATCAAGTAATGCGAATGTTTTGCGAATGCGAATGTGGGTAAGTCGTGTCGTGTCGTGTCTCGTGGAAAATAAAATTAAAATACGACAAATTGGCAGATCTAACTCGCAAATATCTGAGCGCTCCACCGGGCGTTCCGAGGGAGCAATTTTTCAGGGCAGCCGGCATTATATATGAGACTCTTAAGGCCCTTCTAGAACAGACCGCTGGCATGCCGTAGCCTTTTAGGCCAGGTCAGCAGGTACCGTCCGATGAAGGCCATGCATTACTCAGTCTGACTGAGGGATGAGGACTTGAGGCATACGTCTGACAACCAGTGGACTGCAGGTGTCCTCATGATTCCCTACATAAACACTGGCGAGGACGACAGCTTAGCGTAGCAGGTTGTTAATTGAAGTGCAAAAATGTTAATGGCCTCAACGAAACAGACCGAATAGAAGTTCAGATCTTCAGGCACGGACTGATGATAAAGGCACACACACACATAAAGATTTTTGTCAGTTTTCTTGGACTATACAGGCCCCATCCAGTTGACAGCGTGGATGAGTGAGTATGTGGTTATACTTGGACTCAAGGCGAGTAACCTTCAGGACATGGCCTGCCGGCGGCCTGTATATAAATGGGGGCCTTTAGAAATCGCCTCATGGAAATATAGTATTTCTCTCTTGAACTTTGACTATTAAATACGAGAAGAAAGAATACCGTTACTGTATATAACACTGGTCTATTGCTCTAATATTTTTTCATATCCTATTGTATAGTAAGTAATACAAAAAATAAGGCCTTAATTTAATTAAATTTTTTTAATGCTATTCCTAAACATTCGCATTCGCAAATTCGCTTTCCTAACATTCGCATTCGCATTTCGTTCGTTTTCAATGAAGTTGGAAACTGGAAGTTTTCCACTATTTTTAAAGTGTTTAGAAGTCAAAAAATTGTGGCGATTGATTTATTAATATTTTTTAAATGATTTTATTGTGGAAATCCTAATGCTCCGAATCCAGAATCAATCTCTTCAATTTTCTGTTGGGTAGGGGAATAAGCTGTGAAAAATTCATCTTTAAGATGCGAATAATTTCTTCGCAGAAGTCGAACACCATTTAGCCCAGTGTTGTTTGCACTAACAATGGCCCAAATATTATGGTTTCTGGTTTCCATTAGTAAAAACGAAACTAAGTGTCTGTGCCAAGTTACAATTCAAATGTCAATTTGTATGGAAAACGCATTTCAATTTTACAATTGCATTTTCGGAGGTTTGTGTCTTTGGAATTGTAAGGAAATTTTTGAATTGTAGGGAAATATTAGCCAAACATTCATTTGACAGTTTGTTGGATTTTCTTTTTGATGGTTGAATCTACATATTTTCAATTAATGGAGAACAATATCGCGAATTCTTTCAATTTTCAGTGTATAATATAACACATTTAAGCCTGATAATGCTTACACGTTGCAGAGTAAAGCAAAATAAAAACATGAACAGAATAAATTCCGCATAAAATATGAACCATTTTTTAAGTCTTTCGAATATGTACAACGCTTCTTGCATTCCACCCCCACTGGGTGATGTTTGTGAAGCAATTCCGTTTCCATTATTTAAAAGACAAACATAGCCCTGGACTTCTTTAAAAAAATTATTAAAAATTTTATAAATTACAAAATTTTGTTGTCATCCAAGTTGTCAAATGAAATGCGTGAATTGTATTTTGGCACACTTTGTAATTTCCAAGTGTCCGTGGTGAAAGTAGCAAATTCGGAATTGTAACTTGTCACCCACCCTAAATAATTTCTTTTAATTATGTTCACGAATATTTTTTTCCGTGTTTTCATTGCTAGCCGTTTTAACTTTCTCGATTTTTTCCTCATCCATAAACAAGTTAATGATTGGTAAATTGCTGGCCACGTCCATTTTGACAACTACTGTCATTCACTTGTATCGTCATTACTGCTCTCCCGTGTATCAACATGTAAACGAATGATCATTCAAATGAATGAAGCTGGAAGAATGATCATTCGTTCGTGTCCGTGTATCCACCCTATTATTACTAACGAGAAGTGGCATCCACTGCCACTTACCACTCAAAAATTAAACTTGTCAAAGACTAGCGGCAATCAAGTGATGCCACGCCACTTGCCAGATGCCACACCATCGCCACTCCACTTCAATGTGCGCTACTTCATTTGATTTTACGGGATTAGATTTTTCCACTTGCTATTAGACCGCCACGCTACTGCCACGCCACTGCCACACCACTTTAGTGGCGCCCGGCCTTATTTTCTAGCTTCTTTAACTAGATATCAATAAGTCAGCGTGTTACTGAATGCTGCATTACCATTAAATCATACTTAAAGTTATCAAATAAAAATTTAGAATGGATATTATTCCTTTCGTTGTTAGAATTCCATTAAATTCTCAATATTTGAAAAATATATAGTGGCACTGATATAAATTCTTCTTCTTTAACGGCTTTACAACAGAGATCCGGTCCTGGCCTCTCGCAACTGTGCTCTCCACCGATCCCGATTCTGAAGCCGGTACCATTCAGTTTGGCATCGCCTTCCATAGATCTTACCGCAGAGAACTTTTCAAGCAGCTTCCTCTTCCCATGGTTGTGCAAGAGCGTTATCGAGCGAAGAAATCAAACCCCGCTCACATCAAAAATTGAGCGGAATCAATTCCGATAGGAATCAGCAATGTGAGCGGAATCAGTATGTATGCAATTTGTTTCCGCTCATAAATTGATTCCTATCATATTCTGATCGGAATCAACTTTTGATCGGAATCATATTATCGTGGTTACATGAGGCGATCGAAAGCTCGACTTGAAAGTAGTTTGAAATACGATCTGTGTTTTCGGTTCTTCTCGATTGAGTTACAGATTTGAAAGTAAATCCAAATAGGATTGAAACTGACAGATGGCAAATGCCACAAATGCCGTTGGAATAATGGAATGCAGTGAAGAAAATTATTTAATTTTGCAAGCTTTTTATGGTTATTTCAATAATTTAATGTTAATTTTGAAAATACATAATCAGCATGTGAAAATAAGAAGAAGGAGACTTTTGAGGAATTTATCAAAAAAAGTTGGAAATTAATAGTTTAAAACTCTTTTTCATTTATAATTGATAATAAAGCAGCTGTTTCTTCATTTGTCAATATATTTCGTTTAGTCACGATTAAAAGCATTTTTGACAACACAAAATACTTTTGTAAGCAGAAAATAAACGCTCCAAACAAACAAAAAACCAAGTAACCTAAAAACGTCAAAATTAAATTCGATCTAATTTCAATTTGTGTTTACATGCACATTCTTGATTCAATTTCAATTCGATCAAGGAAATTTTTTTGTATCGGATCGAGTCAATCCTATTTCAAATGGATCTGTGTTTAAATAAGATCGAAATGTATTTCAAATATGTTTCAAATCAATTTCGAGCATTATGTAACCAGGGATGAGCGGAATCAAATTGGATCGGATATTTTTATTTAAATTTTTTAAAACTCATTTGATAAACACAAAATAAAAACTAGCCTGCTTAGATTGAACCATAGTTTGCTATTATAAAGAATATGAAAAAATATTGGCCGCGGCTATTCTTAACTCGACAAGTGTCTTGCCCAGACCTTGATCAAAGTCAAAGGTCTGCCCTTAACTTAAAAGCAATCGGGTATATGTGCTTAGTATTCCATTGTTGCCTGTGAATTATATCCATGAGAGGAAAAATTTAAACCTTACCTAAATTACAGTACAAAGTGTTAGGATTTGTTTAGTACATAACATTGATAAATATACTAAGAAATATTGTAATTTTCTTACATAAACGATTTAGAAAAATACACAACATTAGGTAAAATATACGTCACTTTCATGTAATCAACATTTACTTTATGCAGTATTGGGGATTCTCAATTTCTTTATGTGAAGTTACAAAATTTATAGTAAAATAATAGTGGAATGCCTGGGGGTTTTGGCCTCAGACTTTTGTTACGGTGAATGAATTTACGTGGTCGAGGTGGGATTTTATTTTTTATACTATAAATTGCAAAGTTTACCAAAAATTTTTTTATGCTTTTACCCTGGGGGTGAATGCCACCCCTTCTCGAGGGTAAAAATTTTTTCATTGAAACTAAGTCCGGGAATGGATAGATTGGCTAATTCTAATCAACTTTTGTTGTATAAAGTTTATTTTGAAAGTCAATACTTTTCGAGTTATTCGCGAGTGAAAATATCAATTTTTCAACCAAAAAAAAAACACGTTTTCAGACGGTTTTTCGCGAATAACACAAAAAGTATGTATTTTAGCGAAGAAATTATTTTTATTAAAAATGTAGCTTATAAAAAAACAAAAAAAAATCTGGGTTTATGGTGTCTGCAGACCCAATAGAAAAATAGTAATAGCTTGTTAAAGGTTGGTTCCTATTTGTCACACGCCAAATTTGAAAGTTTCAACTTGAAATAAACAAAAAACAATGCATTTTTCGGGAAAAACTCATTAAACCTTTTTTAAAGTGCTTGAAAAAAACTTTATTTTTGTTTTTTATAAAACTCCCTAGCATTAAAACTAAGCGAGTTATGACGAAAATAAAGTTGGTCCCTATTTTTTCGGCGACAAAAAAATATGAAAATTCTCCCCTAATTACCACCCCCTTGAAAATAATCGGTCCCACTTCACAATTCACTTTATTAATGTACTTGTAATATGCTCTAGAAGTTTGACCGTTTTACAGTGCTTAGTTTTGAAAAAAATTGAGCTTGAATTGAAGAGAGCATTTTTGTAATTTTGCAAAATATTGCCTTTTCCTCAAAATAACTCGAAAACTATTAATGATACGCAAAGTTTTGAAGGGTACACAATCGTAGGTTTTGCTTTTCTGAACATTTTGGTTGTTTTTTTTGGATAAAAATTGAGTAAGATATCGCCGTTTACAGTTTGCATATGTTCGTAAATAATAACTTTTCAAGCCCTTTCAGCTCAAACCCTTTCAAAAATAAGGGGTGAAAGAAAGTTTAATTTATATGAACTTATAACAAAATGCTATTTGGAGGGACTTGATAGCTTAAAAACTAAGCGAGTTATGGGCAAAAACAATCACATATTTTTGCAGATATGAGAACACGTATATTGGAGCATTGATGAATACACATTATACCAGGGGTGGCCAACTCAAATGGTATCGCGGGCCACTTTGAAAATGCTTTATGATCCCGCGGGCCGGGGTCATATATTGGGTGATTCAAATTTAATTTAATATAATTTAGGGAGAGAGTTCCAAAGCTGTTCTGCGAAGACAAAGAAAGAATGCTGACCAATCAACGTGCGGAAACGCGGAATTATAAATTATCTGTGAGGGATTGCAAAAGCTGCACAAACTGTTGAGGTATGTAGGTAAGTACACAATCGTTAAACGCTACTTCAAGTTTATGGGCGCAAAAAGAATCAAGAGAGGACAGATGGACAGCCCTTTTCAGCAAGCCACAATGGTAACGAAGTTTAGACAGGAGTCCGTTGGTTTTACTTACAATGAAACTAATGTGATCGCAGCAGGTCATGCTGCTATTCAGTACCATCCCAAGATTTCTTGCTTTATTAACGCAAACAAGAAGAACCGAGTTTAACGCGATAGCAGAAAAGTCAGGACCAACAGTATCAGAGTGAGAGAGATAAAAATGAAATGGGATTTCGAAGGAGCTGCAGTAAATTTAATGCCGACTATAAGGATACATGACGCAAGTCAACAGCAACCTTCTCCACACACATAATGTATTTGATCTCTTGGCGCAGGGAAATAAAGCTGCACATCGTCTGCATACATATGAATCTTAAAATATCGTTAATAAAAATACTGAATAAAAGTAGCCCAAGAATGGAGCCTTGAGGAACGCCAGCGTGGAGTAGGGCACTTGTGGTACTTTAGCCACCTGGTTTAAACTTTTGAGAGCGGATAGATACGAAACTTTTCAAAAATTTAAGAGCACAAAGAGAATAATACTGATAGGACTGAGAAGGGCACTTGGGAATAGGTATGATTGAACCATGCTTCCAAGTCGATGGAAAGTTGAATACCGTGAGGCAGGAGTTAAGAATGTGATAATGTGAGTTAAAATAGGCAATAGACGAGGTACGAGCTTTTTTAAGAAACTAGGTGAAATGTAATGTAATTGGTGGTGCAGGTTTTCGTCAGACAAGGTGGCGCGGTATTCATTTTACGTAAATTCCATTTTCGAAAAGAAACGATTCGCAATCACAACCTTTTGTCCCAGACATCTCAATTTACAAAACTTTTCTTTTATAACATAAAAATCATGTTTTGAAAGGGTTTTTCACATTCAGGTCCTCAAAAATATGTTAAACAATTTAGTAGCAGAAAGTAGTTCGACAGGCTTAAGGTTAAATCCGATTAAAACTGAAGAAATGCGGATACAGCGGTGACTAATGGTGACATGGAATTGGTAGATTAATTCTGTTACCTCATTAGTTACGTCACTACCAGAATATATAAATCATATGGAGATCGACGGAGATCTCAACTAACGCCAAATTAAGGCTGTTCAACTCCAATGTTAAGGCAATTATGTTGTATGTGCGAAACATTGAAAGTGGCCCAATCTATCACAACGCGCCTTCAAGTTTTCATCCTAAATAAAAATCTGCCGGCAAGATAGAATTACAAATGAAAAGAAACGATAGATGACCAAATCAAGCAAGGGAAATGGAATGGATTGGCCACACCCTGCGAGGTTCAAACGTGAATCTAGCCAAAAGGCCCTTGACTGGAATCTGCAAGGAACCCTAGAGTTGGAAAACCTAGAATAAAGTGGAGGAGAACCCTACCAAAAGACGCCACAACAAGGAGGGCAACTGTTTCCGACCTATGTCCCGTGCGGGAATAAAGGAGCAGAAGAAAAAGAATCCTACACTCATAACACACTAGCTGGATGTTGACCAAAGAAGTGGACTTCCTTGTAAATATGCTTGTTTTCTCTGCTAGCTCCATGACACTAAATTTTTGTTGCGGATGCGGTATTTATATTGAATTGTTACCGAGAAAAACAATTACTTACAACAATTATCCGGTTACCCCGAGAGCCAATTCTCTATGGCAAGCTGTGAATTTTAATCATTGCTCATAGCTGACTCTTTTTTTCACATGTTGGAACCTTCTAGCACAAAATATTTTGTTAAATCTTGTTGAATCTCGCGGGCCGCACAATTTCGTGCGAAGGGCCGCATGCGGCCCGCGGGTCGCGGGTTGGCCACCCCTGCATTATACCTTCATTTTAGACACAGACATACTTACACCTATTTACATATACGTCACACACAATGATCTTGTCACCGTTGATGAGATTTTACAAGTTGGTCAGTACTATGCAGTTAAGTTGTTCTCCCTCGTTGCAACAATTGGTGCTCTAAAAGAGCACATAAAAAGGGTTTACTTGAAAACCCAGTTATGGCTGGGAAATAAAACTATTAATCCACTTGATTGGGGTTGGGTTAATATTGAAGGAGTCTTAAATCCAATCAAAACTCCGAATCAACCTGCACCTGAAGAGCTGCTGGAAATGATTTTTTGTAGCTGTAAGAAAGGGTGCGGTTCAGCGTGCGGCTGCCGAAGAGTAGGAATTTTCTGCAATTCGACATGTATAACATGCAGCGGAGACAACTGTAAAAATAGTGCTCCATTTATGGACCAAGAGGAGGACTAGGAGGAAAACGAGGATTAGGTGGACGTGGAAAGGAATCGGAACACAATTGGCAAATTCGTCGGCCATATTGGCGCGGCCATTTTGAATTTATAAGTTCTGAACATAAATTCGTTATTTGCTTCCTTAAAAACCACAGATACTGATTTTCATGGAAATCGGAACTCAATTGGCAAATTTGGGTGGCCATTTTGAATTTCGGTCATTCAAATCAAGATCACAATTTTTTAATAGGTAAACTTTTTTATATATATTATTAGCTAAACATTCCATTTTGAATTTTTAAATTTCATTCACCGTAACTGAAATCCGAGGTTTCATGTTTTTAACGCTCCAGGAACTCCACTATAATAATAATTGTGTATTTTTGATCGCACTTCCATCAGTCCGGAATAGTTACGGCAAGTGCATAATTTCGTGTTCTAACCTGAAATTCACTCACAGTAGAAATTAGGCAAGAGGATAACTTGAAATGAAAAATAATAAATCCAGTTCCTTCCATAATAATGAAGTTAGGAATCGTTTTTGTTTTGGTTTAAGCTATCCCGTTTTCTACCACGCCACGTATAAAGTTTCCACTACGCTTCCTTTTGACCTATTCCAAACACACGTAAAGAAAAAATATATTCTATTTCCTCTACTCTAGTGGTAAGCCAATGAACAAATTCAAGTTAGTAAAAAAGGAGGTGGGGGGGCTTAGCGATTAGACATTCCACGTTATTCATGGTCGCCCTATATTTTTGTGTATGTGTGAATATGTGTATACGTTTTTTCCCAGGATACATCAATGGGATTGCATATAAAATTCAATGTCCAGCTAGTATAGTCTACCTATACAATTTAAGGGGAAGGGTTAATATGAAGTGCGATAGTGTATATGGCATTTAACCTTTTTTCCCTTCAAGGAAACTGTCCACGAGAAAGCTGTTTCATATCGCCTTTTCTATGACATGTGCTCTATTTACAACAATCTATGAACAAATGTGTTTCCTATCAGATATTTTAGTTTAACCCTATATGGTAGATGTGCACTTGTCAAAACGGGAAGAAGGAGGCAGGAAAGTGAAAAGTGAATGAAGCGATTTATCTTTGCGTGTGGTAGTTTAACAATTTTGAAAAGGTCTATGCGGTAAGGATGTATGCCTAATAGAACAGCTCTTTGATGGAGATAACCCCTTTAAGGGTTAAAGCGGACAAATTACTACCCTTATTGTAGTCACTCTTTTTACCTTTTTACCTGGTGTCCTTTCACCTTGGATTGAAGGAAAATTTTATGTAATTAAATTATATATAATTGAATTTTTCTAGAAAATGACCCTCACGCATAAAATGGACTAGCTGTTGTAGTTTGGAACTAGATGAAGAAGTTATTAACATCCCAGTAGGAAGTTATTGTAATCGGTCCGAAAATCGAAATCGAAATATTCAATGTATTTTCTAGTGACCGACCGAAGATTCGGTTTCGGTTTCGGCCAGATTCGGTCAAAAAATCTAGTTTCGGCCATAGTTTCGGTTTCGTCCAAAAATTAGCCGAACCTTCGTCCGCGCCGAAATTCAGTGTTCGTGAATTGTCGCGCTTCGTTCGGGTGTGTTCGTGCTGTTTAGTGCCGCTGGACAAATATACGCGGATCGCCGGAGTAACCTGCTTTGTGAAAACGTAGGAAAACTGCTTTTATTAAGCTGGCTTCCCACGGTGCGCGATTTTGCGGACGACCTCGGACTGTACCGCACAAGCTCACACCTCATCTTTGAAGTTACCGACTCGCGGCAGATCCTACACACAGCTAGAGATTTGCCTGCGTCTTCACGGATGACATTCTTCTCATGGTACGCCGTCCGCGTCTGTCCGCTATACCGCGCACCGTGGAAAGCGTACAATATAACACTTTAATTACGAATACTACAATTACGAATAATAATATTATTTATCTAATCTAACTATTTTAATTTACACACATTAGTTGTTGTTTTTTATTTCATTTAAGACGAATTAAGTATGTAACATGCAAAAGTATTCTAGATTTCAGCATACAATAGAAATTTTCACATGTCTCAATAAGTTTCGGTTTCGGCTGAAAATCCTGTTTCGGTCGGTCACTAGTATTTTCATGTTTCAAGGTTCCAATAGCATTTTAAGCAAAAATTTGAGAAGAAAAATGTGTGTGTGTCTGTGCGTACGTATGTGGTCATTTTTTCCTGCACGATTTCGCGCGAACCAAAAAAGATATCGACAGATATTGAGATGCCGTTCGAAGCGTATTAAAGGAAAGATGATCTGAAAAGATTTTCATAAAAATCAGTCGAGCCGTTTTTTTTTGTTTGAACGACCTAAGTGGATTTTGTACCAGCATGATTTCGCGCCAACTAACAATGATACTGATTTCGTTGAGGTGTCGATCGTAGCGTATTACCGAAGTTACTATCTGAAAAGATTTTCATTAAATTCGGTCGAGCGGTTACTTTGTTTAGACGACGTAAGTGATTTTTGTACCTGCACGATTTCGCGCGAACCGAAAAAGATATCGACTTCGTTAAGGTGCCAATCGAAGCACATTAACGAAAACATGTTCTGTAAAAAATTCCATAACATTCGGTCAAGCCGTTTTTTTGTTTAAATGAAAAAACTTCGACTAAGGGTCACAAGCACTTTGGTGTGATTTTTTCTTACAATTTGTTGATATTATTGTTCACTTATTATTAAAATATCCATTCATAATATTCAGCATTCATCATACTGGGAAGTTGATCGTGTGGATCGAAAGGGTCAAACCCACATCCCAACTAGTTTTTTTTTATATGTTGGGCGCATTGTTGCGATTTCATTCGGATTTTGGTTAATTGTTTGTTTTGTAAAAAATGAAAACTCTTTTCATAAAAGATAATTTCATTTCGTTTCGTCAGGACCAACTAGCTTTTTTCTTCTTGTTATGCTCCTTTTTGGCCTCTGCTAATTAGGTTCTCCTCCACGTTGTTGTATGTCTTCCAACTCGACGGACTCCTTGCGGATTCCAGTCAAGAGCCGGTTTGGCTGGTTTCTCGTTCTCAGGTCGCAAGGTGTTTTGCCAATCTTATTTCATTGCCTTCGTCTGATTTCGTCCTCTATACTAAGGTTCTCCTCCACGTTGTTTTGGGTCGTCCGACTCAACGGGATCTTTGCAGATCCCAGTCAAGGGCCTGTTTGGCTAGATTTTCGTTTTCGCAAACATTTTCACGCGTGGCCAATCCAATTCCATTTCCTTCGCCTGGTTTGGTGGCCTATCCTGGCTTGGCCGGCCACGACGCCATACCTCTTTATTATACGCTTTATATTAGCTTCACCTGTACGTATGTGAGTATGTATGTATGTATGTTCTATGTAAACAAATCTTGCAACTTGATTTTGACCCACTTCTATATAACCGATCAACTTCAAATTTTGCACATATGCATAGTTCGCGTGACAATGCAATCTGACCATTTTGTAAGAAAATCAAGATGGCGGTTCCAAGATGGCGGTCGATTTTTGCTATTGTGTTCCCCGACCCCCCGATATGGGTATCAAATGAAACGGCATGACAGGTAGAATACAATTAGCTGTATGGCGTCATTCCAAATTCAAAATGGCGGCAAACAAAATGGCGGACTACCTTTTTCTTTACAACCCACTCGATATGGGTATCAAATGAAAGGGTGTGACAATTAGAATACTATTATCTGTGGGGCGTCTTTCCAAATTCAAAATGGCGGCCACCACAAAATGGCGGTTTACCTTTTTCTTTACAACCCACTCGGTATGGGTATCAAATGAAAGTGTATGACGAGTATAGTATAGTAAGCTTTATGATGTCGTTTTAAATCTAATATGGCGGTCACTACAAAATGGCCGAACACATACATAAAATAGACTAAAAAATAGAAAATAAAAAATATAGTTTAAAAAAACTAAAAAATACGCTTTTATTTTAAAATGAACTAAAAAGTAAAAAATAATTTTGAATGTAAAGTTTTTATTGCTCCAGCCAGTATAAGAAAACAACCTACCTTTCGAAATCTAAAAAAGCGTGGGGCGCTAGCTAAAAGTTCCGGTGTTAATAAAATAAGAATATAGAGAGCCCCACGCTTTTTTACATTTCGAAAGGTAGGTTGTTTTCTTATACTGGCTGGAGCAATAAAAACTTTACATTCAAAATTATTTTTTACTTTTTAGTTCATTTTAAAATAAAAGCGTATTTTTTAGTTTTTTTAAACTATATTTTTTTCTAACTAGCTGGAACCCGGTGCGCCTGGCTGCACCTATCCACGTAAGCGCCAAGTGACTCAGGGTGATCATTCAGTTGCGGCATCCATCTCAAAATCTCAAGTGGAAGCTTTGGTTCTTTTGTCTTGGAAGCGTTGGTCGCGATGTTCATTTGTATCACCTGTCTGGTTGACTTACCAATTGAATTTTTATTGGGTGGCATTAGACAAAGCTTAGGTGAAAAAGTACAAAAAAAGCACGAAATAAAGCCAATTTTAACATCAAAATTTCTTATAACTTCAAAAGTAAAGGCGGTAGCATAAAAATTGTTGAATTGAATTTATAGGAAATACTCCAAGCTTTCCAATTTTGGAAAAAAAGTATACGTTAACTAGGTATTTTTTGGAGAAAAGTTGTTGAAGGTGAAATTTTAGTTAAAAATAACAAATTCTTGACTTTGACGGGTCTTAGCTCTGACAGTTGGAAGGGTGGAACCGTCTCACAGGGTGATATGTAAAGCTGTACCAAAAAAATTCAAAACGCCCTAACGGCTAACGATTACCCTCCCCCCATACGATTTTTTGTTCGTCTATCTAAATTCTATCCACAGCCAGTTGCTTTGTAAATTTAACGAGTACACCCTGTATATATTTAGCTAAGTGTATCAAAGAAAAATAATTCGCCGCTACCATTTATTACTGCAGTGTTAATTTTGTCGTAGGCCGATTGTTGTTCTGCAACTAAAGGTGTTTTTTTTACTGCGCTAAATATACGAGGCGTTCAACATTGAATTGTTGTTCTCTCAATAAAGGCGAGTTTACATCCCAAGAATAAAGTGAAAGAACAAAGTGGCCCTGTACAAAACACAAGCGCCAAGCCTTTTAGATAGTTATATTAAATTAATGTGTAGTAAAAAAGACAATTTTGGTAGTATCAAACATTTTCTCACTTCGTTTTTGAGTTAAAAAAATTAACGCATTTTTCAAACTGTCGAAAACAAGGTAAATATGCAAAAACTTGTGAAAATGGCATATTTATAGGCGTTAGAATATTGAAATTTAACGAAATTAAAGGCTTTTTTTCGGTCTACGCATTCGTTAAGTAGAATAGAGCCTTACTTTGAGGTTGTCGTTTTCTGTTGCCGCGTTGGTGAAACAGAGATAGAACCGTACTATCTTCTATGCGATAAAGGAGCTCAGATTTGCTCTTCCACTTTATTCTTGGGATGTAAACCCGCCTTAATGGACACCTCCAATCGCTTTCTCGTACCCAGAAACCTCTATGTATAAATTTTCATCATCGTAGAACGCATATTACTATGTTTTTTATCAAATTTTTAACAAAGTTCTATGACAGCGCCCGCTAGGAGTGATTTTTGAAAGTAGGCACCGATGCCAAAACTACTTCCTTGATGTAAGTTATATGCGGTTAAATTTTTGTGGCGATCGGTTGAATGGTTTAGGAGTTATTAGGGAACATACATACATATGTACATACTTACATCCAATTTTATATATATTTATATATTAATAGTAAAAAACCCGCGTGCGTTGCAACGCTTTTACATAAAAAAAGTTTATGTGTGCACTGTCCGCGGTAGGAAAAATGTATAATGAAAACAACAAAAAATCTGGAAAAAATGATTTTGGAAACCATCCAGAAATTTCGAGTTATATTGTAGTATTTCTTCTCCAGAGGAAATGACCAGTATACACTATGGTCAATGTTCTTCCATTTGAAGCTAGGATATGAAATTTTTTCGATTTCCCACCTCTTGAACAACCTACATACAGCTGACCGGGAAATGACATTTATTTCGTAAAATTTGTCCCCCAGATTGGCCCCGAAATTTCAAATTTATTAGTTTTGATTATAAATTCTTTATTTCCAACCTTAAAAACCCCTAGATGTCCACTTTCATTGGAATCGGAATACAATTGCAAAAATTCGTCCATCATATTGGCGCGGCCATTTTGAATTTGTAGCTTCTGATC
Source organism: Thereva nobilitata (assembly GCA_963855945.1). Classification (NCBI taxonomy): domain Eukaryota; kingdom Metazoa; phylum Arthropoda; class Insecta; order Diptera; family Therevidae; genus Thereva; species Thereva nobilitata. The sequence continues at coordinate 92,540,681 of OY979696.1, read as the reverse complement.
ATAAATTCGTTATTTGTTACCTTAAAAAAAACCCCAGATAGCGGTTTTCACTGGAATCTGAACACGATTGGCAAAAATCGTCGGCCGTATTGGCGCGGCCATTTTGAATTTATAAGTTTTGATTAAACATTCGTTATTTGCTACCTCAAAAAACCCCAGATACCGATTTTCATTGGAATCGGAATACAATTGGCAAATTCGTCAGCCATATTGGCGCGGCCATTTTGAATTTATAAGTTTTGATTAAACATTCGTTATTTGCTACCTCAAAAAACCCCAGATACCGATTTTCATTGGAATTGGAATACAATTGGCAAATTCGTCAGCCATATTGGCGCGGCCATTTTGAATTTATAAGTTTTGATTAAACATTCGTTATTTGCTACCTCAAAAAACCCCAGATACCGGTTTTTATTGGAATCGGAACACAATTGGCAAATTCGTCGGTCATATTAGCGCGGCCATTTTGAATTTAATGCCAAAACCACCGCCTGGATGTAAGTAATATGTGGTTAAATTTTTGTGGCGATCGGTTGGATGGTTTCAAAGTCTATAACTGACATAGAAACATTTTTTGTGTTTTATATACGTATAAGAGGAGATTTTTAGGATATCACGTAGCCATCTGTTGATGAAAACTTGAAGGCGGCTTGTGATGAATTGGGTGAATTTCCCTATTACGCAAACACACAATAGAACTGCCGTAACGTTGGAATTTAACAGCCGCAATTGGGTTTTAGTTGAGCCTTGAGCTCTCCGTTGATCGCCATATACGAAACAGGCATGAATATCTATGCAGAAGCGTCCTTTTCTTAATCAAGCCTGCTGTCTTCTAAGCGTTCAATCTACTGCCTCTCTTATCCTAGATAATATAATGTGGCACAAGACTTTACCCACAGTAAACCCTTGTTTTGGTTTTTGACTATGCATGATATCTTCCCTCCGGCAAGGTACAGGTGTTCCATGCTTTTTTCCAGGATTGGATATAAAGCATCTACTATGAAGCTTTGGCTTTCAGCAATTTTGGCGGGGTGCCATATTTTTCCAGTTGCTTTATTCTTGGCATTGCATGAATTGCGGTTACTATTTCTGTGGGGTTCTATTGCTATTATAAAAAATTAAAAATTTCTACTATCAATTGATACAAACAAACTTTGAAAGACACTCGTGAAATCTCTAGGAAATCGGTAAGTCCGGAAAATTCAAATCAGTTCCATGTTAAGAATTTTCGTTATCATCATAAAGGATTTTATATAACATGCCTTTTCTGTTTTACAAAACCATTATTATATTATCAAAATGCCCTATGGCTTAAAAATATAAAGCATTCTTGGTTTTCAAGAAGTACAAGTTTTCATTGTATAGCAAAAGCTAATATAATGGAAATGTTGTTTACTTTGTTCGTTGTTGTATTTGTTAGGTAGGTTACCTTGTTTTAAAAGAAAAAAGAAAACCTGGAATTTACACAAGGTACGCATCAGATAGCTGGAAAATGCGCCACATAGATGAATAACATGCTTATCAGAATATTAATTTTATTTTGTTGTTATATGAGCGAAAATATGCGCATTTGATCTTTGATCTCCCAATAATTAAAAATAAAATTAAAATCGAAACGTCTACTATAAGTTATTGGTTGAGATTTTTTAATATTTACTAAATATTTGAACGGGATTGAATTTAAAACCCGCGTGCGTTGCAAAGCCTTTAAATAAAAAAAAGTTTATGTGTGCACTGTCCGCGGAAGGAAAAAAGTGAAAGAAACAACAAATCTTGAAAAAATGATTTTGGAAACCTTTTATATGGATAATTTCTATTGACAGCTTTTTTGACAGCTGTCATTAGTCAAAACCGGTTTTTGATATGATATTCGTATTAAGCGGTATCGGAAGCCTAAGGATACCAAATTTCACCTTGAACTGATGGAAATCAAGTGCTCAACGCTTGGTTGAACCTAAAAAACGGAAACCCATGTTAAATCCCATTTAAAATTCAACCTGTGTGGGGGACGGTTTATAATTTGGTTTTTCGATTTTTTTTTCTTCATAATTATTTTTTCGGCCTCTACTTTTGATTTAGGGGGAGCACTCAAAAAAATCGGGACTTTTCCAAAATAAGGACCACCCGTATTCAGATGCCTCTGAACATGAAACTTCTCGGTGAATTGGAATTTTAACTTTCTCTTTTCTGTTAAGCCCGGTATGCAAGGCTCAAGGAATTTGCTCAAGAAAACCTTTGCATTTATTTCCTTAAGAAAAATTGACGAAACTTTAACAGTTCCTTTTTTTCATTGCGAACATTACATAATTTGTTTTATGATTGTTTGGAATTAATGAAATTGTTTTAATTAATAAGAAATTAAAAAAGAATTAAAAAAATAATAAAAATTAATAAAATGTTATTTTTAGCATTGCGGAAAGTTCTTTTCAATTTCAAAAAATAGCTGACACCTCATGTACTCATGAACCGTTAAAATTCCTTTAAGAAATAAATTAATCGACACTTATTTCTGGAGGAAAAACTGAAATTTTATCATAAGCGACATCTGCGTGTCACTAAAAAACACGATATTTTTGGTGTAAATCGCTCCAGAAAATATTTCTGAACGATTTCTTGACCATTTTTTTTACATAGTTTTTAGATAGGCAAAGAAATTTCTTGAGCCTTGCATACCGGGCTTTAGCCGTTACACTGCCCCTTCTTACTTCGTGTTCGTCCCGATCTTACCGATCGAATTTTTTGGATGCGATCGATGGCATCGTTTACCCTCTTGATGGCAGTGGAGGGCCCTTCCCTTTGCTTTGTAATTGTGGCGAATTACCTTTTATTCGCCGAGGATTTTATAAGTACACTCGATCGCGTGGCAAACTTTACGACAATAGGGGAAATGACTAAGATACACTATGTTCAATATTCTTCCATTTGGAGCTAGGATGTGAAGATTTTCAGTTTTCCAACTCTTGAACAACCTACATACAGCTGACAGGGAAATAATACTGATTTGGTAAAATTCGTTCGCCAAATTGGCCCCGAAATTTTAAATTTACAAGTTTTGATCATACATTTGTTATTTGCTACCTTAAAAACCCCCAGATACCGATTTTCATTGGAATCGGAATACAATTGGCAAACTCATGGGCCATATTGGTGCGGCCATTTTGAATTTATAAGTTTTAATCATAAATTCGTTATTTGCAACCTTAAAAATCCCTAGATATCCACTTTCATTGGAATGTGACCGCAACATAAAAGAAGGGAATATCAAAATCGCTGTTTCCATGAACAATGAGAGTCTCAATTCCAAAGAAGCCAGCAACGTCTCTCTGTTGTTTAAAAAAGCAAATTACACAGCTAATTGTATTCAACTTATCATAACCCTTCATTTGATACCAATATCGAGGAGTTGTTCGTGGTGGCCGCCATATTGGATTTAAAATGACGTCACATAGCTTACTGTATTCTCCTCGTCAGACTCTTTCATTTGATGCCCATGGCGGGTGTTTGTAAAGAAAAAGGTAATCCGCCAGTTTATCTTAGCCGCCATATTCGATTTAAAATGACGTCACATAGCTTGCTGTGTTCTACTCGTAATACTCTTTCATTTGATACCCATGTTGGGGGGGGGTTGTAAAGAAAAAGGTAATCCGTCATTTGTGGCCGCCATATTGAATGTACCATATAATTGAATATACTATATTGCATTGACTTCAGAACCAAAGGTTTGTGCCAAATTTGAGCATCACTGGATTACGGGAAGTGGCCGAAAAATCAATCGCAACATTCCACCCCCAGAAATATCCGCCATTTAATGGTGGACGCCATATTGGATGTACCATAAAATTGAATATACTATATTGTATTGCCTCCAGAACCAAATGTGTGTGCCAAATTTGAGCATCACCGGACATCGGGAAGTACTTGAAAAACGGATCGGAAGATTTGTCCCAAACAAAGAAAAAAGCTTGTAAAAAAAACTTTAATCGAGGGTGCCACGGGGTTGCGGGTGGTTTAAGCCTGGCACCCTAGTGTAATCTTAATGTACACTTTCCAACCTTCATTTGATGTAAATTTTATTAGGATATTTTATGACGTCACCAACACCAAAAATCGTAACCGGAAGTGACGTCAAAATTCCATGACGCGGGCGAAATTAGGTTAGATAAAAGGTGGCTCCCTTTAGGTCTGTGGCAGTACTACTCCCTCACAAAAAATTGTTAGGATATTTTATACCTTCATTTTTATACTGCCGGCTCTCCGACTATAAGTTATCCTCGAAAAATACATCGATTTTCCGTTATTCGACGTTAAATACAACGTTTTGAGTATTTGGTTAGAAATAGGTCCCCTTCGATCAATCATTACTCGGTTTGTTTTATACCTAGACCATTCATTCAAAAACCATTTTCTTCGTTTTTTTATAAGCTTTATTTTTAGTCCTAACAAAAATTTGATAAAACGCGTATTTTTGGACTTATTGACCAAAAACTGTTCGAAAACGTGTGGTTTTTTAATGAAAATTGCAACTTTTCAAACGCTTATAACTAAAACAATATCAATTTTACCAAAAAAGTTTGTACCACATTTTTTGCTTAAAATTAGCCTCTCTATCGATTAACAGGGTTATTTTGACCAAAAATATGTCCACCCCCGAGTTGGGGTGGAAACCACCCCCAAAGAAAAAGCGCACATTGGCATATTGTAGACTTTGATTTTTGAGTAATTCCCTATCTATTGTTAAAATTTCAAGTAAATCGGTCGCCGCCGAAAAAAATTAGAGGTGATATCGGTTGGGGACTGGACTATAGGTAAAGCGGGGTTGGACAAGCAATATCAATCAAACATTTCTAGAAGAAAAAATAAATATATTTTGATTGTTATTAAAGTATACGCATTTTTTTTATCGAGGGGTACTCAGCCTTACACGTTCATACATATCACGATATTATAAAAAAGTTTAAAATCCTTTAACCCCACCAGGACGGTCTCTAGTATTCAGCACGAAAACTACATTGAAACCTTAACGTTATTTACGAAAGTTTCGCATGAAGGCACCTGCTTCTTCCAGTAAATTTTGCAAGACCTCCTGAATAAATGAAAAAATAAGCAGCAGCCGAGGGTCTAAGATCTTCACCTGTAGCTGTGTAATTTAATAGGACCGCAATCTTTCACTAGATTTTAAGAGTTGTCGTTCTGGTCTGCTGTCGTGCTGCTTATATTTAATTTTAACTAGGAGTATTTTGCCCCAAAACAAGCTTTAAGATGTTTCTTTTAATATTTTCATTGTCAGCAAATTTTTTTAATTTGTTTTTATTGTTGTGTTTTTCTTTATATTATGTTGAGTTTTTGTTGACTTTTTTGTGATATTTTTTGCGTGCGATAAAATCAATAATATATTTTAGGAAATTGCCAATGCTCCTTAGTTTTTATTTCAATACCCAATATTTAAGAAGGAACAGTTGAATCTGTAGAAAACTCATCATCATTGATTTGGTATTCTTGGCATGCAAAATATTACTTATAAGAGCGTGTCCTTTCAAATGTAATCTGTTCCTTTTTTCTGATTTCTCTCTATTCTATCGAATTGAGAATTTTGTAAAATTTCATCCTTTCATTTCCATCAAGGAAGACAGTTTATTTTACCTTTTCAGAAGGGTATTTTCGTTTTATTTTAACCACTTTCTTCACATCCGAAAAATTTACATTTTTATCAAATAGAACCTTTTATCCCTTAGGGGTAGCTTGATTCAAGAACGGCAACGAAAACATTGGGATTTTATACACTCCTATTTCCTTGTTCTTTTTGTTGGAATATTTACGTTCGCTCATTAAGCAGTCCCAAAAGGGATAGTTTTCCTCTTTAAGTGCATATTATGGTAGATTCTTCTTTGCTAAGTAATATGGTTAATACTTTTGAAAATTGTACTTCAACTGTTTGGTTTTATCATTGTTTAAAAAAAATTAGTTATTTATATAACCGATAAGAGTATATGGTTAAGAGTTCGTGGGGCAAATCGGCGAACTTCAGAAGTTTTCAGCAATGATTTTGTACTTGAATAGAGCCTTATAGAGGGTCGACACGGCAACGGACCCATCCATTGCTGCCTATATTGACAGCATGCGTTGTCGATCTAGCTTTCGTGAAGCCGAATTGCCTTTCTGACAAACCGTCTTCCCTCTCGGTGTTTGGAAGTTATCTATATATATAAAAGCTAGCAAAAAACCCGCGTACGTTGCAACGCCTTTAAATAACAAAAGATTATGTGTGCACGGTCCGCGGTAGGAGAAAGGTATAATGAAAAAAAGAAGAAATCCGCAAAAATTGATATTGGATACATATAAAAATTTCGAGTTGCATATAAAAAAAGAAAGTGCATGTCAACTCCGACGCGTGACTGGAGTTTACTCCTGAAAAAACGATTGTCTTCAAATATATACAAAGGCAAAGGTAGTAAATGAAGCCATATGTTTATTTATATTGATAAAATATATCACGTACATTTTATTTTCTACTTTTTAGTCTATTATATGTCTTCCGCCATTTTGTGGTGGCCGCCATATTAGATTTAAAATTACGTCATACAGATTACTGTATTATAATCGTCACACCCTTTCATTTGATACCCATACTGAAAGCGTTGTGAAGAAAAGGTAATCCGCCATTTTGAATTTGGAATGACGCCACACAACTAATTGTATTCTACCTGTCATGCCCTTCCATTGGATACTCATGTGGGTGGGTCGGGGAACCCAATTGCAAAAATCGGCTTCCATTTTGGAACCGCCATCTTGATTTTTTTACTAAATGGTCGGATTGCATTGTCAGGCGAACTATGCATATGTGCAAAATTTGAAGTTGATCGGTTATATTTTCTACTTTTTAGGCTAAGATGTCATTTTGTGTTGGCCGCCATTTTGAATTTGGAATGACGTTACACCGATAATTGTATTCTACCTGTCATACCCTTTCATTTGATACCCATGTCGGGGGTCGGGGAACACAAATGCAAAAATAGGCCGCCATCTTGGAACCGATGTCTTTGTTTTTTTACAAAATGTTCACCTTGCATTGCCAAGCATTTGAAATTGATCAGTTATATTTTCTACTTTTTTGTCGAAGATATGTCTTCCGTCATTTTGTGTTAGCCCCCATTTTGAATTTGCAATGACGCTACACCGCTAATTGTATTCTACCTGTCATACTCCTTCATTTGATACCCATGTCGGGGGTGGAGGAAGAGGAATGCAAAAAACGGCCGCCATCTTGGAACCTCCATCTTTATTTTTGTACAAAATGGTCACATTGCATTGTCAAGAAAACTACGCATATGTGCAAAATTTGAAGTTGATCGGTTTAAATTGGTGGGTGGCCTTAATAATTTTATACCCAATAGCTGAAACCCGTTGCGCCTCGCTGCACCCATCGAAGCGAAATAAAGGAAGTAGTAAAACTTGTTCGAACAACGAAGAAGTTATATCCACTCAGTGACTCAGATGGAATATTCAGTTGTGACAAATCAGCTTTGTCATTGGTACAGCACATTCCAGGTGCTTTTTGAAATTTTAAATCATGACATTATTGCCACAATTTATCCATTGGACCATCATAACAATCGTGATCTTCTCATTCGCAAAGTAGAAGCTCTGGCTCTTTTGTCTTGTAAGCGTGCGTAACGTTGTTCATTTGTCTCAGCTGCTCTATTGTCTCACCTGTCTCCTTGATCTACCAATTGAATAATAGTTCACGTTACCATAGTCGTAATTTTGTCGTAGGCCGATTGTTGTTCTGCAACTAAGGGTTTCTTTTTACTGTGGCAAATAGACGAAGGTCTTCAACGCCATCCTTCCAGAGGAGGTTGGATCTCCCTCGCTTCTTTCTTATCCATTATATATACCTAAATCCCACATTTCCGCTTCTCCTTACCATCTTTTCAAAAAACTTTGTTGATCAATTCAATTGATCAACCGATTGCTTAGAGAGCTTCAGGATTCACTATGTTCAATGTTTTTACGTTTGTAGCTAGAATCTCAAGATTTTCGGATTTTCCACCTCTTGAAAAACCTACTTGAAATGACACTTGGCCCCACAATTTTGAATTTATAAGTTTTGATCATAAATTCGATATTTGCTACCTTAAAAACTCCCATATACCGATTGACCAAAAATTCGTTAGTTGCGTCCTTAAAAAACCCTAGATACCCACTTTCATTGGAATCGGAAAAAAATTGGTGAATTCAACCATATTTCGGCGGCCATTTTGAATTACGATAATCTGGCTTCGAGGTGCTTCATGGGAGACCCCCACGGACTTTCATGCAAAAATTTAAAGCTCTGCGATGATTTTCAACGAAGCTCTCCAAGACAGCGCCATCTAGGAGTGACTTTAGAAAGTAATGGAAAAGCCTATGTTCTTTCTTTTAATGTAAATAGCACATGGTTAAAATTTCATTAAGATCGATTACACGGTGTAGGAGCCTATTGCGTACAGACAGACAAACATTCAGGTCTAATCTATCTCTGTACCTAATTTCATCAAAATCGGTTCAGCGGTTTAGGCGTGAAAGCGTAACAGACAGACAGACAGAGTTACTTTCGCTTTTTTAATATTAGTAAGGATGAATGTTTGTATGGATGTATGTATGTTCGCTATAGGCTCCTACACCGTGCTACCGATCTTAATGAAATTTTCACCATGTGCTATTTACATTAAAACTTAGAACATAGGCTATTTTAATACTTTCTAAAGCCACTCCTAGATGGCGCTGTCATGGAGAGCTTCGTTAAAAATCATCGCAGAGCTTTGAATTTTTGCATGAAGGTCCGTGGAGATCTCCCATGATGCACCTCGAAGCCCGATTTTCCAAATTCAAAGTGGCCGCCGAAATATGAGAGAAATTCAAAATTGCCGCAGAAATATGGTTAAATTTGGTAATTTTATTCTGATTCCAATGAAAGTGGGTATCTAAGGGGTTTTAAGGTCGCAAATAACGAATTTGTGGTCAAAACTTATAAATTCAAAATGGCCGACGAATTTTCAAATTATGTTCCGGTTCCAATGAAAATCTGTATCTGATGTTTTTTTAAGGTAGCAAAGAACGACTTTATGATCAAAATTTAAATTTAAAATGGCCGCACCAATATGGTCGACGAGTTTGCGAGTTGCATTCCGATTCCAATTAAAATCGGTATATGGGAGTTTTTAAGGTAAATAACGAATTTATGATCAAAACTTATTCAAATTGGTTTTTCGTTATTGGTTATGAATAATTTAATTTTGAAGATCATATAATTAAACGGCAAGCACTTATTTGTGGCACCATTTTACAGAGTTTAAACTCTCCAGCAATATTGAAAACTTTCCCACCGTGTAGCACTGAGAATCACAATTTTATTTATACACGGCACAAAAGAACGCTAAACATTAGAAAATAATTATTGTACAATTAATTCCCCTATAAAACGTATGGCATCTGTTACATTTAATTCGAATATATGAACGCAATTTTGCAATATGTGACATTAAGATATAATAAAAAAAAGTTGGTTTTTTGGCATTGCTTTTTCCAACTATAAAAAATTTGTTTCATTTTTCAATTTAGTTTAATTGTTCTCGAACAATTTTGTTATTGCAGACTTCTAGATTTAAATTAAAAAAGCTATAGAAAATGGCCCTCGAATTTCGAGTGCTGGATGCTGTTATTTGCATTAATTTTAAATCTTTTAACGTTCATGGTTTCAAGAATACACAGGCAATTTTGGTCATTGTTCAAATAAATGTATTTTGAATAGTTTCACATTTTGTTATTTGGAATCAAAAAGCCTTTTTCAAACTCTTCTACTGTGTATTAAAATTCATATCACCTGATTACTACTATTGGCTTATGGGAGCAGCATAGGCCCACCAGGTCCCAGCTACACTGTAAAAAAAATATGTAAATTCACACTCCAAATGTATAGTAAAATTACAAATCGCGGTATGAAATACTAATTTACTACACAATTATTGTAATTTTACTATAAGTTTTGTAATTTCACATAAAGAAATTGAGAATCTCCAATACTGCATGACGTAAATGTTGATTACATGAATGTGACGTATATTTTACACAATGTTGTGTATTTTTCTAATTCGTTTATATAGGAAAATTACAATATTTCTTAGTATTATTTATCAATGTTATGTACTGAACTTTGTACAGTAATTTTACAGTAAGAGGCGTAATTTTAGAACTTATATTTTCAGTAAAATTACAAATTGTTCATTGGAATGTAAGGTTTAAATTTTCCCTCTCATAGATATAATTCACGGGTAACAATGGAATACTAAGCATATATACCCGATTGTTCTTAAGTTAAGGTCAGACCTTTGACTTTGGTCGGGGTCTGGGCAGTTCGTATAACAGCCAAGAAATTTTTGATAATTTTTGATGCTTAGGGCCGATTCACACTTAAGGCTTCAAGCTTCAAAAATTAGTATAAAAGGGTTTGTACAATGATTCACATGCACAGCTTCAAGCTGCGGTGTTCAAATGAAGCAAAACTCAGCTGAAGCTTGTAGTTTGAAGCTAGCAGCTTGACGCTTGCAGCTTGAAGCTTTCATTGTGAATCGGTCCTTGCGTGATGACCAAAATGCTATTTCTATGTATAGGGAGAGAGCATACACAAAAGTTTTGGAAATTTACAAAACTATGAAGTGAAAGCTCCAATACTCATTGTATTTTTACATCCCACAAATACTACACAGTTGGTAAAAATACGTAAAGTAGAATTGGAATATTCCTAAAAATATATATTGCAAATTTACAAAACTGCTTGTGAATAAAACTTCCAGTATTTTTTTTGAAAAATTACCACAGAAATTTTTTACAGTGTGGAATGTAAGGTTTAAATTTTCCCTCTCATAGATATAATTTACAGGTAACAATGGAATACTAAACATATATACCCGATTCTTCTTAAGTTGGTCAGACCTTTGACTTTGGTCAGGGTCTGGACAGTTCTTGTAACAGCCAAGAAATTTTTGATAATTTTTGATGCTTAGGGCCGATTCACAATTAAAGCTTCAAGCTGCAAGCTTCAAGCTTCAAAAATTAGGATAAAAGGGTTTGTGCAATGATTAACATTGACAGCTTCAAGCTGCAGTGCTAAAAACAAAACTCAGCTGAAGCTTGTAGTTTGAAGCTTGCAGCTTGACGCTTGAAGCTTAAAGCTTTCATTGAGAATCGGTCCTTGCATGGTGAGCAAAATTCTATTTTTATGTTATAGGGAGAGGGCATACACAAAAGTTTTGGAAATTTACAAAACTATGAAGTGAAAGCTCCAATACTGATTGTATTTTTACATCCCACAAATAATGTATATTTACTACACAGTTGGTAAAAATACGTAAAGTAGAATTGGAATATTCCTAAAAATATATATTGCAAATTTACAAAACTGCTTGTAAATTTTTTTGTAAAATTACCACAGAAAGTTTTTACAGTGTAGTATGATATAAATATCACCAGGCGCGCTGTGAATACTTGGGCTAACCTACCTGGTGCCACACTGGCTTCTAGCTTCACCACTCTGTTCGGTGGTATACCCTCCATCCCAGGGGCTTTTCCAATGGCAAACCTTTTCTCGGTTTTCACAATTTCTTCCTCCGATATAAACACTATACTTGATGATTTGACATTTTTAGTACCTTTGGTAGATTTACATAAATCAAACCCAGCGTTAGGAGTACGACTCCTTTTCAGTGAAACGCTTCAAGAGACTTTACCTGTTTATCGCTTGGAAGTTATTAATTAGTTTTACATAATGCATTTGTTCTGTGGACTCATTTATTTGTAGCTATGTTTCAGAACCTGATAATAAGTAAGAATCTGCAATTTTAATTAAATACCACGTAGATGAGATTTTATATCGAATCCTCCTCAAATTAGTGCCCACCTTCTGGTTTCTTTTGTTGGCGCCTCTCTGCAATGGCCTGGCCTACCTTGTTATTTTGTTTGCTCTCCATTTACGAATTATTAATAGCTCTTGGGGTCTGTAACTGAATACTAGGGACTTTCGCTTTAGTGTAATTCAGCTGGGAGGTAGTAATTTCAATGCTAATCGTGGTATCGGATTGTTAAGTTGAAGATTTTTTGTTTTAATTTTTTTCAACATAAAATATTCATGGATTTGTTTGTGTGATTACGAAACAAATTGGGATCGAAATATTATTTTATTCCAACCAAACTAAGGCCGAAAATGTTTTCTATACTGTGCCAACATGAAGCAGCTAAATATTCTGAAGACAATTTAAAGTGCCTTTTTTCTCCCTTTCTTATTTTCACGTTTGATGTTAATTCTAAACGAATTCACTTGACAATGATTGATGGTAATATTAAGTGCCTTTGTTTCACCACGATAGTTATCAGGAAAATAGTAGAAATTTTACTTGCAAGTTTTATTCAATTTAGCACACAACCTCCTCCAACATATGTAACTTCTATTTTAGCCAAGGATTCGTGGTTAATGTAAATAAGAAAACTACTACACTCCAATCCTACGCATTGCATGTGCTGTCGATGCTATAGTATACTTCATGCTTCTCATCCATACGTAACTTCTGTGCGTATGTTCCGCCAGGTCGTCCTTCTTTCCATCCTCGACTGAATTAGAATCGTGCTTTTGCCTGTATTTTTTAGTAGTTCTAAGAGATATGCCTCTATATATATGCACAATCTTCGGGCTAACTAAAGTTAAACTATACAGAACCCTTATAAGGCCAATACTACTGTATGGATCCGAAACCTGGACACTAAGAAGTAATGAAGAACACCTCCTGGGGTGCTTTGAAAGAAAAATCCTGCGCACAATATATGGAGGAGTAAATGAAAATTGTGTTTGGAGGAGAAGATACAATCACGAATTGTATCAGTTGTATAAAGATCCGAACATCATAAAAACTATAAAAATTAGCAGAATTCGATGGGCAGGACATGTTGAACGTAGCAGTGATGACAGCATAACAAAAATTATTATGAACAAGAGACCAGACGGACACAGAGGCACAGGACGTCCAAAAAAGAGATATACAGATAGCGTAGAGGAGGATCTACGAACCCTAGGTATAAGAAATTGGAGACCCCAAGCCAGGGACAGACAGTTCTGGAGGAGGATGTTGCAGGAAGCCAAGGCCAATAACAGGCTGTGGAGCTATTTATGATGATGAATCTTCGGGCATTTTTTCGTTCCTCCATATGCAGCATAGTAGTTCGATGATCAACTCGATTACGATGTTATGCTGGGGATTAATCTATATATTAGCTTTGTTCGTTTACGCCACACGGGATCCCGCGGGCACAAATTTTGCTATTTCTCTCTCACTCCCTCTCATGCAAATACGTCAAAACGTCTCAAATCTCGGGATCCCGCGGGATCCCGTGTGGAGTAAACGAACAAGGCTATTAATACGCAAGCACTTTTTTTGTACAGCACTTTAACCGACTTCTACTAAACCGATCTTGCTCAAACTGGTTTTATATGGAAGTCGGAGTCGTAGAGGTGTGCACAAAAGAAGAATTATTCATTTATCTCATTTCTGTCACTCAGAGATGAGTATTGCACTTCCCAATATAAAATGATAAAATGAGTAGAAATGACGGTTAGCATATAAACAGGCGAATTTAAAAATTTATTATTAAGGTTGGTGAATCGACTAAGTTTCATGAGCCAGAGCTGAAAACAAAATTTAATGCCAACAGTCACCTGGCGGCAATAACTCAAAACAGCCTATTTTTGAGTTGTGCCACTTTACTTGCCGTAGTGCGTTATATGTATGAACTATGTCAGCGTCATTATGCTTATGTTGAAAAGGTTTTTCTTTCTGGGAAGATTTTTAACGCCCCGGAAAATTTTAATTAAAAAAAATAAACAAAAAAATAAACAAAAATAATAAAAGAAAGTGGAAATCATTATCAAAATATATACGGTAGGCGATGGTGTTTTTTAAATGAAGAAAGTTTTGTTCAAAGATGCGATTTTAGATGATAATGTAGTTTATAATTACACTACACAATTTTTTTGTTATTTTTTAGAACTGATAGAGAAATTAAAAAGTGGTAATAGTTCAATTAAATTATTTCTGAATTATTGAAATGCGTAGACGTCGAATTTCGAGAGAGGGTCGAATTTTGACCAATGGGCGATACTAGTCTATATTAATAAACTAGCAAAAGCCCGCGTGTGTTGCAACGCCTTCTAATAAGAAAAATTATGAGTGCACAGTCCGAGATAGGAATAAAGTATTATGAATCGGCAATACATACTTCATTTTGGATACATTAAAAAAAATTAGATTTGGGCCTCCGCACACGAGTCGACTGATTTGCAATCCTAATTTGCAACTGCTTTCATAATAATAACATTCGCAACCAGTTTGCAAGCAAAAAAAGACCATTGTTCACACACGAGCGTAACTGATTTTTGATCAATCGGTGGTCTGCGCCCACAAAGTTTTTAGTCATGAACATTTGGCAATATGTCAAGAAGTTCAAATGAAGTGCAACCTCGCAACTGAAATCGCTTGCGACCAGCAAGAACAGGCGCACGCAACCAGTTGCAAACTAGTTTCAAATCGGTCACGTTTCTGCCGACCGGCATGTGGGTTCCCACTTGCGTACACAGGCAAGGTCACTAAACAGTTTTGTACGCAACTAGGATTGCAAATCAGTCGACTAGTGTGCGGAGGGCCTTACCTATAAAAATATGTTCCAACTTCGATGTTGAGCGCCACCTATCGGAAAAATGTTGTACTACGTGCAAAACAGACACCTAGAAAATCATATTCAGAATACGACTCGTCCGCCGTAGTTTTTGACGTGCCGGGGCATTTGGCGTCTTGTGCAGAACTTCGCTGCTGGCGCCCTCAACATATTTTGCCAACGTTATAAGGCGACACTCCTGCTTTGATCATGAAAAGGGCCGTTGCTGTTTCCCGTGTTTCGTTGTTTCGTGTTTTACAGCGCTCATTGGCCTTGATGCCCTGTGCAGCTACAGATAGTCAAACCGCCCGCACAGTAATACAAAAAAGTGCATAATATATTAATGCAAGGTTAACAATTCACTGTAACGCTTCTTTATAAAAGATACTCGGTATTTTACGAGTAAGTATTACAGCGTTTGTGACGTGAATATGCTACGAATATTTGTCCGGTGTAGAACAGCCATTGGTCAATTCTACGTTTGGTCTTTGTTAGGTTAGTAAAGGTGCGTTTAAACTATACGAGTTTTCGCTGGCAGTCGCAGCCAGTGCACTGGCACACTCTATTTCTCTGACAGAGGGATTGCCAGTGCTTCACTGACACTTTTTTTCCGGAGCAATGGTAATAGAAATTGATGGTGTTTACATTGAGAATCCAGTTCACTGGAAAAGATATTTCGTGCGAAATTACAGAAAAATGCATTTTCAAACTGGACAAAATCACAATGTACAAAATATTTTATTTCAATATGAGCCCAATGTCGTCCCATCCTAAATTTTGGGATATACGTACTTGAAGAGTGTATGCACAAAATATATTTTTTTCAAAACAATAAAACAGATTTTGAAAATACTGGATAAAGTTTTATTCCAAATAATAAGACTACATATGTTGTATATCAAATTAAAGCAGTATTAATGCAGAAGAAATTGGTGCAACTTTCAGCTTTCTATGACAAATTGGTTTTGAACTAGAGCAATTGAAAGATTTCGAAAATTGTCAAAATTATGTGATTTTCGATTTTTTTAAAATTAAAAATAAAAAAATTAGAAGCCCAAAAAATCTGAAAATTTTTATTTTTCTTTTAGTTTTCACCAGAAGAACAAAAATAAAAAAAATTATAATTCTCTGAGGTGGTAAGATCCAGAGAATTGATTGATTTGATGTGGAATGACCCAGTAGCAATCGTGCAATCGGATTAGCCATTTCCGAGCTTTGAGGTTTCCATTTGGAATGATAAAAAAAGTTTGCACTCAATTTCCTCCGACTATCGGATCAACTTTTCGTCTAAACCGATAGTCTGATCCGAGTGAAAAAGTAGCCTTTTACTTACTAAAGAAAATACTGAATCTTCCCGAATTAGCCACTTCCGAGATTAGCCCGGACAAACAGGCAGACAGATATACAGACATGCAGAACATAATAGACATAAAAATTTAAAAAATACTTGATGTTGTTTTAATATCATGTTAATAACCAAATGAGCTTAGAAAATGACAATTATTTTGATATCACGGAAGACACTCCAATTCTATTGTGTTCATTTTCTCGAACCATGATTCGATAGCAGCTAGCATGCATCAGGTACGCACTAGTCTGCACGGCGCCCACAGCTAGAACGCATAGGGAACAAATGCGCATGGCACATTTTTACTAGGGAAAATGGCGGAGTACCTTTTTCCTTCACAGGCCACTCGGTATGGGTATCAAATAAAAGCATAAGACAAGTAGAATACTATTAGCGGTGTGGCGTCATTCCAAATTCAAAATGGCGGCAAACGCAAAATGGCGGCCAACACAAAATGGGGGCTTACATTTTTCTTTACAACGCAGTCGGTATGGTTATCAAATGAAAGGGTATGATCAGAAGAATACTATTATTATAGTGGGCGACACAAAATGGCGGTTTAACTTTTTTCTTAATACGCCCTCGGTACAGGTATCCAATGAAAGTGTATATGACGAGTGTAGTACAGTGTGACGTCATTTTAAATCTAAAAATGGGGGAAGGCATATAATAGACTAAAAAGTAGAAAATAAAATATATATGTAGTTTAAATAATTTAAAAAAAAACGCTTTTATTTTAAAATGAATTAAAAAGTAAAAAATAATTTTGAATGTAAAGTTGTTATTGCTCCAGCCAGTATATGGGAACAACCTACCTTCCGAAATGTAAAAAAGCGTGGAGCGCTAACTAAAAGTACCAGTGTTCCACGCTTTTTTACATTTCGAAAGGTAGGTTGTTCCCATATACAGCAGGAGCAAAAAAAACTTTACATTCGAAATTAATTTTTACTTTTTAGTAGAACATTAAATATAGTTTATCCTGAAGCTCTTTGAAAAAATACCGTAACATCTGTTGCATGTCTGATTATATGCTGGAAATTTTTTTTGCGCCTTCTGTTCGTCTCAAGCCGAAATGAAAATACAGAGAGTAAATGTATGTGTAATGTTTTTATTCGATTTTTTAGGGGCACCAAAATGTGCATTTTTGGGCTGCACGGTGAGTGCCAAATTTGCAAAATTGATTACTTTTTTTGGCGCTTTTTTGGGAAAAACACTAATACTCGGCATAGCAAAATCTATGCGGACGATTCTAAATAGGTTTGTGCACGTAGTTCACAATTGTTCATCATCGAATCTTAAAAAAGTTGTAACATATTCTAAATTTTTTAAGTATCCAAAATCAATTTTTGCAGATTTGTTTTTTTTATTAAACATTTTTCCTACAGCGGACTGTGCACACATAATCTTTTTTTATTGGAAGGCGTTGGAATGCACGCGGGTTTTTGCTAGTTGCTTCACTGTAAATCTGCTCTTTTAAAAGTGTTTTATTTCAAAAGGTTTAAAACGTTTTATTTTGACGTCACCCATTCGATTAACATTGTAGACAATTTTTAAACAATTTGAAGGGGTTTAAAAGTGTCGACAATGTTAATCAAATGGGTGACGTCAAAATAAAACGTTTTAAGCAATTTGAAATAAAACTATTTTTAAAAGCGCAGATTTACAGTAATAAAATTAATTAATAGTGTTTTCATTTTAAAATAATATTCTTTCAGTTTCTTATATAACAACTCCTAAATAAAATTGTTAAGTAAATATTTAGAAGTTAAGTGCTTCGGTGACAATCAGTATTCTTATAAAAAAAAATGTTCGTGATAAATTAAATAAAAAGATATTCAAAACAATAGTTTTAAAATTCGTGAGTGATAATCCAACAAAATAAGCAATTTATATAGCACAAACCGAAATATTATTACAGTTTTAGTTAGTAGTGTTTTCTGTCGTGAATTTTCGCCTTGTTCTGTGATAAATATTGTGAAGAATTTTCAATTTTAAATAACGAAACAACAAAATCTTTATAAAAAAAATATGCAAATGATCTCAAGATCGAAAGACAAAGTTTTAAATGAGATTTTCTTTATTAATGGGTAATACTCTTATCATACGAAATAACTTACGATATTGTATATTTATTCCAAACCAAAATTAGATACTTTGAATATACGCAATTACGGGTATTGGCTTGGAATGAACTTTAAAGAAACTTGTTTTTCGCCTTAATTAATAAAGCACACACGGTTAATATTAGAACTTTGGCATTGTGTAATTCGTATTATAGCCAAGTAAAAAGCCGTCCTCTGATCTCAATTAAAAATAAAATTTGTTTGAGAATTGTGCAAGTGTAATTTATCGGGTCGGAAAAAAATCGTAGTACAAGATAAATGTTTTAAGTAGTAAGACTGCATGAATGTCTCTCAACTATCGTTATCAGCATTTCATCCACAAATACCGAAAACTTCAATGGAAGAACACACTAAAGACATGTATCCTAATAATTCGAAAATATCATCACCAACAGCCAAAAGATGATAGTTTCCATATAACCGAACTAAAACATAACAAATGCTGTCTGTTGTACTTAGCGCTACAACGATAGCCATGAATCGCGGAGAGCAAGAGACTCTCTTCAGGCAGTCACATAATATACGACTGCAACAAGAAGAAGCAAAAGCTGTACAAAATCATCTATCAGCGTCAATGGCAGCTGGTGGAGGCGGCATTGGTCATACCAGATTACGTCACTACTCATATGGAAACATTCATCAAGTTAGCAATTTACATTCGCAAGCAAACAATTCACGATCGTTTGGTGAGGATCGCCCGTTCTCATCATCGCCCTGTGACGATTTGGTACTATCCGTATTAAAAACGCCATTGAAAGAATCACCAACAGCCCCAACGACACCATCGACACACTCGTGCGCATATACAGCACTCCAGGGATCCGAGGATGAATTGGTTGATGATGTTGAATCGGCGAAAGATGTTCCAGATGTGGAAGAATCAAAATCACCATTCAAGTTCCTTCGCAGATTTCGTCCTGGACGCGGTCCACGATTTGAAGCACATCATAGACGTGTACCAACACCAATCCGTAGAAAAAACCGGGCGCGGACCAAATCACAAGGAGACATATTGGATAGCTTATCAAGAGGACCCGAAGGTAAATTTTAAAGTAAATCTGTAGTTGCGGACGGTTTGATTTTATTACCCTTATTGGTATCTTTCAGATGAGATGACAGCCGATGAAAATGACCCCGCAATCCCTACTGATCCAACAGAGCCGAGCGGTGTACTCAATCCATATTATCCTATTGCACTGCCAATCGATCAAGCGTTTAAGGCTAAATACGTTTTCCATCATAGAAGAGGGAAAACATTCCAAGAAAAATTTTATGTTTTTTTAGAACACCCTACAGGATGGATATGTTTTATATATCATTTTACAGTGTAAGAATAATATCCTTTATTTTCTTGACATGTTTGGTACCACCTAACTACATTTAACCTATATATGTATATATCTAACGCTATAATTCCTTCAATTTGAAAAGGGAAATCAGAACTTTCGTGGACTTTTGTGTTTATCACGTCGACGTTGATCTATTTGCTTTTTTATTGTACGTATTGGACGTTTCAATTATGGTACCCATTATAACCTGCGTTCCTTTTCTGCTTTTTTTTGCTCGTGAGTACTTGCAGCTACTCCTGTTCAAAGATATGAGTAAAAACACAAGCAGTCACGCAACTAACATCCGTCAGAGGAAAAGTCAATTTTTTGAGTCTATTGTAAATTACTTTGCGCCTATAGATAGGCTTTTGATTGTTTTGAGCTTTTTTCCTATAAAAACGTCTATAAATAAAAATAAAAATAATAAATTTATAAATAAAAATATACATAATAAATTTACCGCATTAATTTAAATTATGTTGTAAATAATTCTAACCTTTTATTTGTATACAAATAAAATAACATCAAAAATTTGAGGTTAGGTTTTACTCATAAGCACAAATTCCTCGTTCCTTTTCATGAGTACTCAAAAGCAGAAATGGAACGCAGCTATAATATTCTCATATGATTTTCAAGGACAGAAAAAGCTCCCAAAAAATCAAACTTCTTAAGCTCATTTGTGAATAGGTTTTACACTTACACTAAACAATGTATTAGAAGCTCAGTATTCCTTGAAGTAAAGTTTCCCTTCGTATCACAATGGTGCACTTGATAACATCTTGAGACAACAAAAGACCTACTGATATGTCAAATAGGGAAGGAACCTTAATAAGCGGCGAACAAGAATTATCATCTTCCGAGCTCTCCACGTTAAATAACAGATTAAAACACAAGATTTTCGAACAAGTTCACTGAGATTGTGTTGTTTGAAATAATCCTACTTGAATAGATTATTATGTATAACCATTTCTGAATTTCGAAGAGTGCACTTCGGCTTTAAGTGCCACAACGCAAGTGGCTGTTGGAGGAGACAAGACCTCTTTTTCATATTCCTTTGTTATGCTTCTATGAAGCTAACTTTGTCTTGTGTATGCCAGGCGTAATAAGCATATCTTTTAAGGAGAGTTTTAACATTTATTCAAGATACTCGTAGTTTCTCCGAATAAGGCGTGAAACTCTATTGAAAGATTCCGAAAAAATCGTGGTAATCCTATGGAATAGAATTATCTTTGTAAATAGTAAATTGCGTTGCATCGACTGTTCTTTCTTTGTGCAGAACTTGTGTATACACTAGGATTGAGTAATATTTTTAATAAAAATTTTTTGGCGTTATGTAAATGCTAAAGATCACCAAAATCAAATTGCTTGTGATGAAATTGATGGGCAACAAAACTAAAGAAAAAATTAATTCTTATTTTCAGGCTACTTTAAGTACATTTCTTATTTCTGCAGTGGGATTGATTCCGTGACGATTTAGAATTTAGAGCTTTGCTAAATCAAACAAGTTTTCTAATTAGGGCCTGTGCCAAGTTACAATTCAAACGTCAATTTGTATGGAAAACGCATTTCGATTTTACAATTCAATTTTCGGAGGTTTGTGTCTTTGGAATTGTAAGGAAATTTTTGAATTGTAGGGAAATATTAGCCAAACATTCATTTGACAGTTTGTTGGATTTGCTTTTTGATGGTTGAATCTCCTTTTTTTAATTATTGGAGAACAATTTCGCGAATTCTTTCAATTTTTAGTGCATGATTGTCCTCACCGTATAATATGGCACATTGAAGTTTTATCATGCTTACACGTTGCAGACGTAAACCAAATTAAATACATGAACAGAATAAAAGCATAAAATTTGAACCATTTTTTAAAACTTTCAAATATGTGCAATACTTCTTGCAGTCCGGCCCCAATTGGTGATGTTCGTGAAGCAAATCTATTTCCCTTATTTTAAAAACAAATATAGCCCTGGGCATCTTTAAAAAAATTATTAAAAATTTTATAAATTACAAAATTTTGTTGTCATTTATGTTATCAAATGAAATGCGTGAATTGTATTTTGACACACTTTGTAATTTCGAAGTGTCCGGGTGAAAGTAGCAAATTCGGAATTGTAACCCTAAATCACACAAGTTTTCTAATTTAGAGTGGGTTGGTATTTCGTAAACGATTTAGAGTGATGTACTAGATTTTTAGAAAAGATAGTAGGTACGTTTTCATATCAAATATGTATATAAAAATGAAGAAATGGAGAATTTAAAATTTATGATCCCCTTTATCTACCATTTGATTTAAACTATTTACATTTAAAATGTTTAACCCAAAATCAATTCTTTAGAATTTAAACAAACATTTATATTATGTACATATGTATTTTCACTTTCTCAATAATAATTCTAAATACTTATTATTTGTTTCTAATAATTGTAGTTTTTTGGTTTTATAATTTTTATTAAATTCACAGATGTCCTTAAATTTTTTAACGTTGTTAATATTTCTTCTTTGCTTCTTTTTGCTGAAGACAAATACTCCTTCGAGAGGGCTTTTCCTTCGCTTGTATTGAAACGATTTTTTTGCTAATTCCGGGTGATTTTCCATAAAATCAATAAAAATTTGAACTTTAAACTTACATTTTTGCAAATTCCCAACCTTGCTCACAAGACACCTTATACATATATGAATGAAATCGAACTCTACGTTAGACAAGAAAAGTGTTAAAGAATTCCAAATTAGTCTAAATTTAGAAACCTCTTGTACAAAAGTGAGTGCCATCTAGTACAAAACTCAATAACCGAAATTTGTCGAAGGTGGCGTTTCCTTCGTATTTTTTGCCAACTTAGAATGGTTAATGTACTATAAATTTTAGATTCTTTAGGCTTACAGAATACCAAACTGCTCTAAATTTAGATTTTTGGTTCTAAAATTTAACTCTAAATCTTTACGAAATCCCAGTGATGTCGATCTTTTTTTTACATTTTAATGAGATCATAATGTTCCTCAGTTTTTTTTAATTCGTCTGTACACAAAGTTACTGTATAATTGCTCTAGTAGCATTTTTCGGGCCTTCTCGTACCCACATGACATGTTATACATTCACGAACTCAGTTCAGCTTTTAGATACTACCAAATGAAATAAGCCTTTACCCTGAAGTTATTTGACGAAAATAATTTTGGAAGTAATTTGAAGAATTCAGGTCGTTGGGGAGCTAACTGCTGGAATGTTTGTTGTTCGGTAGCAAAGCGTGCGTCTTTGCTATCTACATTCATAATTAACGAGCACAAAGGGATTCTGAATGCATTTATGGGTTTGGTTCCTTTGTTTTTCTTCCTTCTTCGCGAACAAAATTTAAATTAAGGGCAATGAAAAAAGCATTCTCCCTTTGCCTCGGGGAACATGACATACTTTAGCGTAATTTTACTTTTTATTAATCGTTTTAACTATTTTTTTTTTATTTCTTTACAGATTTATGCTCGTTTTGGTGTGTCTTATATTCAGTGTACTATCCACAATTGACCAATACAGTGATTTCGCAAATGAAACTTTATTTTGGATGGAAATTTGTCTTGTGGTTTTTTTTGGTGTAGAATATTTGGTCCGTTTATGGTCAGCGGGCTGCCGATCAAAGTACATGGGTTTTTGTGGTCGCTTACGATTTATCCGTAAACCAATTTGTATCATTGGTAAGTATATGGAGGGATGTACAGTACATTTATATATACTTTATAATAGTAGTGAATTACATGCAATAGGAGTTTTTCTGTTTATTTTGGATATTACTGTAAAAATATACCCCATAGAATGCAGTGTTTTTCAACCTTTTTCATTGAGTGGCAACCATGACTGAAAAATATAAAATCGTGGCACCCTTCACCAGCGGCAGATCTAGAATCTGAATAAGGGCGGAGTGGGTGCTAATAGGTCAGATGAATTTTTTGGGAAAACGAATATCACGCGCAACGCTGGGGTGAGTTCCGCGAGGGGGACTGTCTCCTTTGTAAAACCCTTTTTAAAGTATATGCAAGACACAAGTGTTCGCGTCGTTCTTCTCTGCTGGTTGGCCTGGTACTGGTACTGGGAATGTTAAGGCAAAGCAATGTGCCTCGAACTCGTACACGTAGCGTAGAAAATTGCAATAACACGATGATTGGTAAAAAAATTTCCGGTTTTCACCCGATTTTCCACCCTCAAAAATTTTTTTTCGAAAAATGGCCGCCATTTTTTTATTTTTTCATAAAAACAAAATATTCTAGTTCATGCGATAGCCACTTCAACAAGGAATAATTAGCCATTTTTTGTTTTTTTCTCAGATCATCCAGTCGCCCAAAATCATGCCCGCCGTCATTTTCTGATGTTTTTTTTAAAAAAATCCGTATGTCAAAAACAAATTTTTTAAAAATCTAAAAATTTTTTTTTATAATATTTGAACGTCAATAAACACACCTACAAATTTTCAAAACGATATGCTTTCTATGAAAAAAATGTTTGAAATTTTTTTTTTGAAAATCGTAACCAGAAAGACCCCTTAAATCGTGCCGATTTTTTTTTCACTGGTGCCCCCAGCACTGCACTGAAGTCGCCGTCACGTCACGGATATGTGTGGAACCTTTACCCCGAAAATCAGTTAGCTTGATTATAGTTTTAAAATACATTATTTGTTAAAATAATATTTTTGGGCAGATTGCGACCCCCTTATGTCTAATGGCTACCCCAGGTTGAGAAACCATGGTCCGACATTTACCTGGAACCAATATCGAAGGGTCCCATGTTTTAAAAGGGGATGAGACATACCCTCTCAAACCATACCTTTTAAGGCCATATCCGTCGAGAAACTTAAATACAATAAAAGAAAATTTTAATAATTATTCATCATAATAATATAATTAAATAAAAAGTCGGTTAAAAATGACAAACAATACATATTTTGTAATTAATAAATGCATCCATTAAATTGCATCTCTCACCGCCGCCCGCCGCTCACAATCATGATTGTTTAATCGGTGAAAACACCGCTCAGCTGTAACGCTCAACTCTCACCGCTCATCGCGGTCCTAAGTGAACACTTTTGATTATTTACATACGTAGGTTATGTGGTGTTTACGCATCGCTCACCGCCCATCGCTGTAGGCAGTACATCTAGATGTGACTGTGCCCCCCCCCAGATAGGTATTGGAGCTGGCGCTGCAAAAATTTTCTTGTGGATCCGACGGCGATGCGACGGCTCCCTGGGTCGGCTTCTTGGGGCCTTCCGAGCTCCTAACCGCCGCCCTGCCTTCGGTTTGTTGGGAAAGAGTTTGCGAAAGCGTGGCTCTGTGTCGCTCCCCAATTCCATTCCGATCTTCCTTTCCTTGGTCCTCTTTATCTTGGCATCGCCAGATAATTTTTTCCTTCTAGGTTGCACGGTCATACCGACAGCGACAACCTTGGCATGTAGATCTTCAACAGCATCGCCGCCGCTTTCCTGGGGTACTGTTGTCAGTATATAGTGTTGGGTAGGACACGATTATAAAATGAGTTTGTAAGAGGTGCCTCTTTTTTCTTTTGAGCCAGTACAATGTCATACTTCAAATGAGGCGAGGTTCTATTGTAATGCCAAAATGACAAAAACAAGCAGATTAAAAAAAAGAAAGAAAATAAATACCAATGAAGTGCATTTTTACAAGCTTAATTCTAATATTCATTAGAGTAAGTAAGAAATCTATGCCTCCACAATGTACAGCCACGGGCAACTAATTAGAAACAGTTTCATAAAAATTGCATTTATACATTTTTTATTTTTTATGTAGCAATCCTGTTAGGAATTCATTATGATATTGTTATTGATTTCCTTCAATCATTATATATTTCAAAAAAATTAAGAGGAGGTGGTGGGAATTCTTTAATTTGATTCCAACATAAAAACTGTATAAATGCAATTTTTATGAAACTGTTTCTAATTAGGTGTCCGTGGCCATATATTTATATTTTGCAATCCCACCTCGCCTAATTTTAAGTTGGAAATTCTGCTACTGCAAAAAAAGTAAGAAATATCTCTCCAGCACAAAATTTCCCTCCCTCAAAAAATGTAAGAATTGTCTCTTCAGGACAAAACCTCACTCCCTCGAAAAATGTAAGAAATGTCTCTTCATGACAAAACCTCACTCCCTCGAAAAATGTAAGAATTGTCTCTTTAGGACAAAACCTCAGCCTCATTCCCTCGAAAAATGTAAGAAATGTCTCTCCATCCAATTCGTATTTACAATCTCACCACGGCTCAGCTTAAAGTGGATATTTTACTGCCGCAAAAGAAGTGAGAAATGTCTCTCCAGTTCGTGTTTACAATCTCACCTCGACGCAATTCACATTGGAAATTTTACTGTGGCAAAAGAAGTGAGAAATGTCTTTCCAATAAGTAAGTAATTTGCAATCACACCTCGCTTCATTTATCTTGATACCCGCTCATATACCAGTAGGACATTATTTTTGAACCGGGACATTTAAAAAAAATGAGGCCTCAGTACAATTTACATCATGTAAGAGACAAATGTACTGCCTCGTGTAAGTCCGGCTCAACACTATCAGTATATAATTATGATTCGGTCCTCTTAGTAGTGGGGTTGGGCGTTGGGCTAACTACCGGACCCCGTAACAACACATCAGTTAAGAAACCAGAAGCAAAGCCTAGATTAGATGGATAGCAGACGAGACAACTGAAATTGGTGCCACTATATTCTACAGCTACGGAAGAGAGCATCACTTACGAGTAGGCTCCGTATTACACAAGCCAATTTATAGATAATGTCATAGAATTCAAGCCAATAAGTGAACGACTATGTTCAATATGACTCTGAACGAAATTCTTAATCTTTTCGATCATAAACGTACATACAGACGGAAGAGAAAGCGAATACGACCAAGGACACTGTCTATTATAATCTTTAACACGCATATTAGAGCTTCACGAGACCGAGACGAGAACTGTCGTCTCGACCTCGGTAAGTCTCGACCATTTCGAGTCTCCTATCGACTCTCGGCGGATCTCGCCCATCCTAATCTCGTCTCGCATTGTCTCGTCTCGTCCGAGTCGAGAGTCTCGACCAAAATTCTAAAGGAAATTGGAGAGATATTTAATTGAAATTATTCAGTCGTTTACTTTAGTTGCTGGAAATTAATATATTATTATAAAATTGAACAGAAGAGGTATTTAATATTTTAAAAATATTTTTTAATTCATAATATCATATAAGTACGAATATAAGCTAATTATATGCTAAAGAGCATAGAACAATATATGTACGTTAAAAATTAATCTCGCAGATATTTTTTCGAACAACACTTTTTTACCAAGAATTAATGCACAGAAGGGCATTGAACGTGGCGTCTTTCAAAGAGCACCTCTTTTCCGTCATTATTAGACCGGCGCCTGAAAAGAGTTGCTCTACCGGAACGGATGTCGCTATGATAGCGAGCAAATCTCTCGCCATTTTCGATAAGAGAGGATACGAATCTTGATGAGCCTGCCACCATTTTAGAATGTCCACATTTCCGTGCACAACGGGTGCTTTCAAATATTTCGCTATCTCTGTCTTCTAAGAAAACAAGAGGCAAAAATGTGTTTATACGTGAATGAGAACCGTATCTCAGCTTTGAAAATAGCGTGCGCGCTTCATCAGATACTTCTTTTACCAGACTTGTTTGCTATTAATTTGCCGACGAGATCTCGAGCGAATAATCTTGTCTCGACGAGAATATGTTTGTCGAGACCGAATTTTACTCTCGTCTCGACGAGAATATTTTTGTCGAGACTGAACTTTACTCTCGTCTCGATTCTCGTGTCGAGACCAAGACGAGACTCGAGTTTGTCGAGATCTCGTGATGCTCTAACGCATATGGCAGATACCTTCGAATGACATCCAGATTGTGATAGGAGACCTGAAAGGATTGAAAAGGAAAGTCTCCAAGAAACATGAAACAATAACGGACAGAAATATCAAACAATAACGGACAACGTGTTATCGATTTTGCAATGAGCAAAAATATGATCGTCAGTTCAACATATTTCCCAAGAAAGGACATTCACAAATACACATGGCAATCTTCCAGGAAAAACCCAAGGTGTACAGTCAGAATATAAGGAGAATTGACGGAGTCCTTCCCAGTCAAGTAAGGCTTAAAGCAGGGAAATGGGTTTTGCACCCATGCTATTTAATCTTTGCCTAGAACAATCACGAATACAAAGAGTGTAAACTATCAACATATGCCAAGCTACTGCGTCTACGTTGGCCGGTCATGCCCAAAGAATGGATAGCTCGAAGATACCGGAAAAAGCCTTGTATCTACTTGATGGGAAAATACCAGTTGGCATTCCACGCTCAAGGTAAGGTGGGAAGGCAATGTTAAGGCTGATAGCAAAATTTCGGAACATAAGAAACTGGAGGCAAGCTGCGGAACAGAGAAGCTGATGGAGTCCAAGGCCCGAATTGGGCTGTAGAGCCTGCGAAGAAGAAGAGTGAAATAGAAAACTAATAACTTTGCCGGTCTCTCCGCTCCCACTAGACATCCCATGCATTTTCTTATGAAGAGGGGCGCATTATTTTTAGTAGCCCACGTGCGCCGAATATCTTAGGACGGCCCTGACTGTTGTTGATTGCGAAGCCGAATTTAGTATCACTGAAATAAACTTTTCTTTTAACTGCTGACATCCTCAATAAAATAAAAGCTTATTTTGCAGATACAAATCATTACTAATAATTGCTTTTCTTTCAGATTTAATTGTGGTAGTGGCTTCCATGGTAGTTTTATCCGTTGGCTCAAATGGCCAAGTTTTCGCAACAAGTGCTATTCGCGGAATTCGATTCCTTCAGATACTTCGTATGTTGCATGTGGATAGACAAGGCGGCACCTGGAGATTACTAGGATCAGTAGTTTTTATTCATCGACAGGTAATGGAAATAATTTTTGGTGGGTAATTGTATGGTATGGCAATCATTTTGGAAAGGAAAATATCGTATTTATTTTGCGCAGTTCAACGACTATTTTTTTCTACCAATTCGAACGTTTACCTAATTCGCAACGTTAACAAGAAGATATTTTTTTACAATTTTTACTTTTTCTTCTAGGAACTTATAACAACCTTATACATTGGATTTTTGGGGTTGATATTTAGTTCGTATTTCGTTTATCTTGCTGAAAAAGACGTCGTTGGACCAACTGGGAAAACAGATTTTGGTAGTTATGCTGATGCGTTATGGTGGGGTGTAATAACTGTAACAACTATCGGTTATGGTGATACCGTGCCACAGACATGGATGGGAAAGATAGTGGCATCATGCTTTAGTGTGTTTGCAATTTCATTCTTCGCACTTCCGGCTGTAATTATGTTACACTAACAATTCTCTTTTTCATAATTAATGGCAGTTTTCTTATTTTTTAGGGCATATTGGGTAGTGGTTTTGCTCTAAAAGTACAACAGAAACAACGTCAAAAACATTTTAACAGACAAATACCTGCAGCTGCCATGCTCATACAGTCCTTATGGAGATGTTTTGCTGCCGATAAGAGTTTTCATAGTGAGGCCACTTGGCTGATACATGTCAAAGATGACAGTCAAAATTCCCCACAAAACAATAGCAGTACCGTTTTACCAACCCAACTTGGAAAGGTGAGTTCAGTTTGTTCATTTATTTACTTTTGTAAGCATTGTGGCTAGCGCTTGTCGTAGTAAGCTTAAATATTAGGAATTTTATACAGGGTGTATCACCAACAGTGACAAAGCGGCCGGCCGTGGATAGGCTATGGATAGACGAACAAAAAATCGTATGGGTGCGGGGAGGGGAAATCGTAACGGTTGAGCCGTTAGGGCGTTTTGAAGTTTTTTTTAGAGTTTTACATATCACCCTGTATTTTTGTAACCCTATGACCTATTTTCATGAATAAGGTATCAGTGTACGCAGAATACCTCTAAAACTCTAAAAAAAACTTCTAAACGCCCTAGCGGCTAAACCGTTACGATTTTCCCCTCCCCGCACCCATACGATTTTTTTTCGTCTATACATAACCTATCCACAGACGGCCGCTTTGTCACTGTTCGTGATACACCCTGTATATAGTGCAGTGAAATTAGTAAATGAAATTGCATTTTACGATGTACACAATTTTTTTTTGGCATTTGTTCGGGTACATCTGGCAATGAAAAAACCAAGTTTGTGGGGTCGCAATGGGTTGGGAAAAGCCGCCATCTTGAAAAACAGGGAGAGCTTGTTTATATTAAATAACTCGTTTGCATGCAATGATAGCTGAAAATGATCAATGGCGGTCAAAGTTCAACCACGAGCACGTGGTGGGGGTTGAATGCAGTTTTTTGCGATTAAAATAAAATTTTAATCTTTTTGACTTATTGACTTATATTTAATGGGAGTAGTGATAGTGTGGCTCTACCTCTGTTTCACCAAAGTGGCAAAAGAAAACTGCAGCCTCATAGTAGGGCCCTACTCTACTCTACGACTGAGTAGTCCGAAAAAAAGCTCTTAGTTTTGTTATATATTTCAATATTCTAACGCCTATTACATGCCACTTTCGCTAGTTTCTTGTGGTTTTGTTAGAAGTTTTTGCATATTTACCTTGTTTTCGACAGTTTTAAAACCGTTAATTTTTTTTATTTCAAAAACGAAATTTGGAAATGTTTGAAACTAATAAATACTACGTATACATGATGAGTTGAATAGTTGAGTTGAGGTTGAGTTGAATTTCCGACAATCGACAAAATTCCACAAAAATCACAAACAAAACACAGAGATGCTGCTGTCAACTAAATTCAACCCCTCAACTACTGAACTTTCGTCTATATACATAATTTCAACTCAACCAAGGTAGCAGAGCTGAGTCGAGTTCAGTCGACCCTATCTCAACTCGACTCGCGTCTACATGCATTTGAACTTGGGTTCAACCTGGGTTCAACTCATTATGTATATGTAGTAAAAATTGTCTTTTTTACCTCTTTAATTTAATATAACTATCTAAATAGTCGAATAGGGAAATTTGCAAAGAAAACGCACGAAAGGAGACAAAATTCGGAGATGGCTGAAAATTGGTCCATAGCTTCCTTGGGACTTTTTAAGAAAACAATTTCGGAATCACAAAAATAAAAACATGGCCGCCGGAAATATAGCGGTTTTCCGGTGTTTTCCTTGTATCTCGGTTTCTATAGGTCGTACAAGCCCGTGTTGACAATGAAATTTTCTACATCTTTAATTCTTACAAAGATGTTGACCAGATTAACCCGATTAAGTTATCAAAAATCACTTTTTGGCCAAAACATCACTCAAAAACTGGTTTTTTCGAAAAAAAAATTTGATCAGTCAATACGAAACGTTATTGCCTACAAAAAGCCCTCGTATTGACTGATCAAAAAAAATTTTCGAAAAACCAATTTTTGAGTGATGTTTTGGCCAAAAAGTGATTTTTGGAAACTTTGACCTTGAATAACTTTAAAAGGGTTAAGTTTTCGAAAAAATGACAGGAGTGCTTTTTGTAGGCAATAACGTTTCGATTGACTAATTAAATTTAAGTTTTTGAGTGTTGTCAGACTCAAAGCGACCAAAGAAAAGCCGTTGAAAAACTGCAAGTACTACTTTGATCTCATTTAATTTTTCATACAAAATCATAATTTTGGCGCAAAATCTAAAAAGGCGCAAAACGGCCTCTAGCGACGAAACTAGACGGAATTCAAAAAACAGTGAAGACAAAATTTGTAGGTAATTTTGCGCCCTACAACTTTGCTCTATTGATATTTTCACCAAAATGCATAGTTTCTCCTCAAAATAGAAAAAAGGCGAAAACCATCATATATATGTATATTTCTCAAAAACAACCCTTTTTTCGAACTGCGGGTTGTGAAAATCATATTCCAAAAAAATGGCGTTATCAGTTATTTCAGGCAAGTTCAGTACGAACTTTGGCGTTAGATTGCTCGCAAACTATATAAGCGATAACGACGATCAAGGGCTCATTCTAAAGGTAATTACTAGCACTTTAAGTTTTTTAATGGGCATTAAGCCAAAAAAATTAAAATTTTACCAGTTAATCGCAAAAAACTGCATTCAACCCCCACCTCATGATCATGATTGAACTTTGACCAGCTATAACTTTGAGCCAAATCAACTTACAGAGCTCCTTTTGTAGATAATTTTATTCTTCACAACTTTGCCATTGGTCATTTTCAGCTATCATTGCATGCAAACGAGTTATTTAATATAAACAAGCTCTCCCTCTTTTTCAAGATGGCGGCTTTTCCCAACCAACTGCGACCCTTAGAATATAGAACTACAGGAAAGGCCCTCGGGTATAAAATCCGTGTATGGGAGCGTAGTGAAATCGCTATCAGTTAACTGTCAAATTGGTACAATTTCTTGTTAGCTAACTGTCAAATTTTCCCGCGGCACTTTTCTTTAAAACGAGTGTTTCTATAAAATTTATTTACAGTTTTTCGCAAAACTAATTAAAAAGAAGAAAGAAAGTTTAAAGAATTTGTTTTTAGTGTAATTGAAGTTGTTACGAGTGAATTTTCAGTGAAAAAAAGAGCAATGAAGTGTGCAGTTTGAATTTCACTACGCTAAAATTCTCCGAGGACCCTTCCTGTAGTTTTGTATTCTAAGCTGCGACCCCACAAACTTGGTTTTTTCATTGTCAGATGTACCTGAACAACTGTCAAAAAGAAATTTTGTACATCGTAAAATGCGATTACATTCTTATTCGACTAATTTGACTGGACTAATAGTCAAATGCCCATCTAGAATTTCTGTTAATTTATGTGTAACTTAAGTAATAGTAAGGGGAAATTATCAAAAAAATAACGCACGAAAGGAGACAAAATTCCAAAATGACTGAAAATTGGTCCACAGCTTCCATGGAACTTTCTAAGAAAACAATTTCGGAATCACAAAAAAAACATGGCCGCCGGAGATATCGCGTTTCTCCCGTGTTGTATCTCGGTTTCTATAGTTCGTATAACCCCGTGCGAGAACCCAAAATGTTGACAATGCAATTCTCTACAACATGTTGCCGATTAACCCTAAAGTTATTCAAGGTCAAAGTTTCCAAAAATCACTTTTCGGCCAAAAAATACCTTGAATAATTCGGAAAGATCAAGGTTTTCGAAAAAATTACAAGAGCGGTATTTTGTAGGCAATAATGTTTTGTTTAAGTAGATGAAACTTTTTTTTTTGCAAAAATCAGTTTGTTGAGTGATTTTTTGGTCGACAAGTGATTTTCTACACGACTGCCTCAAAAAAAGGAGTGTAATGTGTTTAGGTTTCATGTGTGTATGTATGTTGCTTTGTCCCAACATAACTTCTAAACGCCTGAACGGATTTAGATGGCTGGGGTACTGCTGGAATCGTTAAATGAGTCCGAGTAGCATACGCAAGATTAATTTTTAAAATAACAATAGGATTCGGGGTACAAATGTTACAGAATAACTAATTAAAACGGTACCCCGACTGCAAAAATACAGATTATACATATACGATTTACTATACTGTACATTGACTATTACTAAGGGCCGTTTTCACCATCTACGGTTAAACTGTCAGTATACTTCCAGTTTCTAAACTTGTAGTTAATTTAACTGTGACCGTAAAGTGCCAGTAAAAAAATTTCGTTTTCGCCAACTATGATTAACAAACTTGAAGTTAAAGTTAAAATGTACTAGTTTTTTGATAGTTACAGTACATCAAATGTCAGAAGTGTCAATTTTTATTAAAAGAACACTTCGAACACTTATATATTCTTGATCTTAGTCACTTGAATCGTCGAATTTGCACATAGTTTGTTTTGATCTTTTGAGCATGACTAAAAATTAAATTATGTTTTCCATAATAAAACCAAAGTGCAAAAATGTCATTCCCAATGTCAAACTTTCAGTTAAATTAGTTAACCAGAAGAAATTCTTTCGGTTAAATTGACTACCAGTTAAATGAAAATTAACTGACAGATTGACTCTAACCAGAGATTGTGAATCGGCATTTTAACTAACTGCTGGTTAAAGTTTCAGTTAACGTTTAACCGGAGATTGTAAAAACGGCCCTAAGAGAACAATGTATTCTATATCTTTTTTCTGTCTTACATTAGTACTTAAAACTTGTTTTTGACTTTTTAGTTCATTTTTTGTCACAAGGGCGTTTTTAGTTAATTTTTTAATTTTTTTTGATAACTTTGACCTTGAATAACTTCGAAAGGGTTAAGTTTTCGAAAAAATGACAAGAGGGTCTTTTTTGTAGGCAATAACGTTTCGTATTTCGAAAAAACCAGCACGGCGTTGTACGAGCTATAGAAACTGATATAAAAGAAAACACCGAAAAAACGCGATATCTCCGGCGGCCATGTTTTTTTTGTGATTCTGAAATTGTTTTCTTGAAAATTCCCAAGGAAGCTGTGGACCAAATGTCAGCCATTTTGGAATTTTGTCTCCTTAAAATGCTAATTTCCCGGACTATAAGTGGATGTGAGACTAATAGTTTTTCAAGCATCAAGTACAAAATCGATAACTCGTTATTAAACACACAATCATGTAATTAACTGGCATTTTGATAGAAAAAAAAGATAACCATTTTACATCTATGTATATGTAAAGCATATTATGTGTTGCACGAGAATAAAAACACGTCTACTATATATAGTGGAGTCAATGAAGTCATTTTCTCGGAAATCCTCAGAAACAGCTCCGATTTTGATGATTTTATTTTAAAATTTTTGTTTTTTTAATATTATTTTAAATCAGAAACCTTTTGAAGTGGGGAAATAATTATTTAATATTGTTTAAACATTATTTATGATATTTGTACAGAGTGGATTGCATAAAGTTACACCGCGGCCGGCTGTGGATAGGTTTTGGATAGACGAACAAAAAATCGTATGGGTGCGGAGGGGGAAATCGTAACGGTTTAGCCGCTAGGGCGTTTTGAATTTTTTTTTGCTAGAGGTTTACATATCACCCTGTATTTTTGTAACCCTATGAGCTAGTATCAGTGTACGCAGAATACTCCCCCCTATCTAAAACTGTAAAACAGGCAACCCTGATCCTCGCATCCTTGCTAAGACGCGATGAGTTGTAATTAGTTGGCTTAGGTTTTAATAATTTTTACGTCAGATATTTTCCTATTGTTTTTTATTAGTTCATTCCTAACTCTCTTCCTGTTCATTTCAATTTAACTAAATTTACTAAAAAAAAAGCAAAGAAATATTCATTAATTTCTATCAGAATCATTTGTTTATCAAAGTTCGAGCAACATGAAATTAACAAGGAAACAGAGATGCAGGAAAAGGAGGATGGATGTTACTTTATCGAATCATATCGTAAAAACAGGAATTGGAATACCCTTTTATAAACGAATCTGAAAGTGGATTATAATTAACTAAATAATATCGGCTCTGGGGCGGAAAATCATGTTTTTATTTTCTTTTGTCCAGTGAAGCACCCCGAGATATTTACTAGGACAAATACAATTCCCCAACAGGGTACAAGAGATAGGGGTTAAATTTTTTCCCTAGGTTGATCAAAACTTTTAATTAGTGTATTGATGGAGTTAATTATATTTACTGATTAGGAAGAGCTGCGCCTTTTTTTTAAATCTGTAGAAGAGAGTTATTAAAAGATACATAACACTGTTTAAAACAAGTTGATGACTCAACTAGGCGTTATAATAGGTGATTTTATATGTATAAGGGATCTTGATTGTATTTTGCATTGTTTAGAGACTTTAATGCCTTTTAGGATTTACCTTTTATCATTTGCTAAATGAATGATTGTGATTTATTTTATTGGGGCAGTCGAGCGTTTTCTTTAAATTGAATGTTAAAAGAGAACTTGCTATTATAAATCTGTCTAAAATTCCTTCATTGGCTTTGCAAATCAAAGTAATTACAATAGGCAACAATATTCCTAGCATTTCATTGATTTGATTCATTTCTTGGGCGTGCTAGCCACAAAAATTAACCAAGTTAGGACATTTTTTCCAAAACATTAAAACTATACACCAGTTCCCCGAAGAACCTCAAAGCGAAAGGAAGCTATACGCAAGTGTTAAAAGTGATTGATATAATTATTTAAACCCATAATGTCATCTGCATCAGATGGCATTATAAACCTCTATCCCGAATCGATTGATCCGGGAATATTTAAAGTTATAGTCAAATCAAACAATACTTCGTTACTAGTTGGCCATTTTCTATACGTTTTTGGAATTTAAATCTAGAAATCTTAAATAACAACATTTTTCGAGAAAAATAAAACAAAGTTGAAAAGTGAAACAAATTTTTAATAGTTGGCAAAAGCAATGCCAAAAAGCCAACTTTTATTATCTCTTAATGTCACATATTACATTTTATTGCATTACGTTTAGAAGATCTTAATTTAAGAATCAAGTACTTCTCTGTATACAATATTTTTAGTGTATAATTTCTATCATCATTTGATAGAAGTCCCTGTTCTGCTGTTTGAGTGATATAAAATCGTAATCCATCAAATGAACGAACTCTATTGGCAGCAACATACAATTGCAATATTGCCCACAGATGGCGTACGTTTCATATGGGAATAATATGTAAAATTATTTTTATCGAGTTTCCATGGGAGTCGAGTTGAGTTGTGGTTGAGTTGAAATGACACTTCAACTCAACGACTTAACTCTATGCGTTTCCATTTCTGCCTTCCGTCTTCCTACATCTTTTTCCATCAATTAATTTTATTATAGATTTTTCTTTAAAAGTATAAAGAGGCGCGACATTTTCAATTTGTTTACCTTTGCTAGTGTGCCGTTTTTAGTTGCATGCGTGAACTCAGTTCAATCTACCTATTTTCGTTGAGTTGAGCATAGTTGAAAATCTTTAACGGAAACTTTTACTCATTCTGTTTCCATTACCGAGTTTCCATGGGAGTCGAGTTGAGTTGTGGTTGAGCTGAAATGACACTTCAACTCAACGATTAACTCTATGCGTTTCCATTCCTGCCTTCCGTCTTCCTCCATATTTTTCCATCAATTAATTTTATTATGGATTTATCTTTATAAGTATTTATTTAATATAAAAAGGCGAGACATTTTCAGTTTTTGTACCTTTGCTAGTGTGCCGTTTTTAGTTGTATGCGTGAACTCAATTCAACCTACCTATTTTCGTTGAGTTGAGCAGAGTTGAAAATCTTTAACGAAAACTCTTAACTGTGTCTGTTTCCATGACGTATAACTCGGGTTCAACTCTGGTTGAACTCTTATGGAAACTCAGTATATGACGTATAACTCGACTTCAACTCTGGTTGAACTCTCATGGAAACTCAGTATTTCTTATTTTTAACGTTTTATTGAAGCTCACTTAAAAATACTGGCCAGATGGCGTACGTTTCCTATATGGGAATTAATTGTAAAATTATTTTCTTATGTTTAACTTGTATTGTACCGTGTATAAATAAAATTGTGATGCTGCACTTCTTTGAGCTCAAGGCTACACGTTGAAGCAGTTTTAAATATGTATACATATTTGGAGTGTTCAAACTCTGTAAAATGGTGCCACAAAATAAATGCTTGCCGGTTAATTATATGATGACCTGTTCATACAAAAGCTTATATATGTATTGATCATTGTTTACGGTGCAAAACCAAAGTTTTTCAAGAGTCAACGATGGTTTTAGGTATAAATGCTTAGAAAATCATCATTAAAATAGAGACTCAAAAAAAAATTTTGTTTTTGTGGACCTGTGTAATTTTTGGCTTTGTATTACATTAACTTTGTTATTTCAATTTATTATTGGCTTTAATTTAATGTATTGTGGTTATATTTTGCTTTCAGCTTCATGCATGCTTCAGCCTGGCATTTTCTACTTCATATCTACTTATTTCAATATCATTGTAAGCGTATGTTATATGTATTTATTTTGCACTTATTACCCTAAATTATTTAATTATTATTTATTAGTTATAATTAGCCGTGTTTATGCCGAAGTTAATTTAACTAAGTGTGCTATGTTACCTAAACTAACAACTTTAACGCAGTTGGTTAAATTGGATTCGCTTTTTGCCGCAGCTATAATTTTGCAGAATAAACACATTCTGGCTGTATACTGGGCCTTATTCTGAGAGTCGAATCACTCACATGACATTTCTCGATTGGCTGTCACCTCAATTTCGGAGAGGTATTCCCAGAGTGGAAACGCAGTTAACGCACTTCATTCCACTCTGAGAATGCCCCATGCAACTGACGGTTGGCAATTTTGAATGAGAGATGTCTCTAAGTCGACTCGGGGAATACCATTCCTTGAGGGTCACATCACTTGCAATGTCACATGACACTCAGAATAAGGCCCACTGTATTCAAATTGGTAAAAAATAACTGCTGTTTACTGTTAGATCTTTGGAGGTTCATTGCTCAAATAGCATGCTATGAAGGGTGTTAAGTTACCAGCGGTATTATACCTCAATTAAATTAACTTCAACATAAAGGCGGCAGTTAACTGCCATTCGCCGGGTTTAGTCCAAAGTTACAGTTCAGCTAGCATGTTAGCAACTGCATAAATAATAACAATTGCTAGCATAGCTAGTCAAAATAGATTCGCTTTTCGTCGTAGTTAAATCGACGTAACAATTGCCAAATGGTATACTATAAACGATGCTAAGCAAGTAGCGATTTTTTACCGTAGATAAAGTAGCTTGGCGTAAATGCGGTCATTGATAATAATCATTACAGCACTTTATTACAGCAAACGAATTAGGCCCACCTCACATAATACTTTGCAATCGTACTTTTCGCCTTTAGTTTGTGAGTTTACTGTTGAAGTGCGTTCTGTGATACTTTCTATCTTTCTTTGTTTTGGCAAGATACTGGCTCCAAAAGCCTTACACCTCATTGCTCATTTGCAGGCCAAGCTATCTTCTGCTCCAGGGGACTTGTATGGTTCGACGATCCAATCGCCTACCTAATAGCTCCGTGATTGAACACAATCCAGGCATCTTTGGCCACTCTAGAAAGTGCAGCTGCTAACTGCGAAGCTAAAGTTGCGCTCTCATTTGAATAACTGACGTTCCTTGGAAGTGTGCTTGAAGTAGTATATTTTAAGGTTTCTTCCTAGGCTGTGTGAATTAACCATCGGTTCTCTTAATTGATCCAAGATCTCCTGACGCGTCTCAGACTAAAGCTTTGTTGAGTTTTGCTGAGTCTTGAATGTCTTCGAAGCTATTGTAGATGTGCCTCCAAATTCCGAGACAGCCCTACTGTGTTGTAGGTTGCATTGAATCGCCCGTATCTTCGTGTTCACACCAGTAGGAGCCTAATTTTTTATGCCAATCTCCTAGACCTTGATTTGGCCGCAGCCGTAAAATAAGGACATGCCCTGCTTTTTCAGTTGCATCAACGACGGCAATTCTTAGAGTTTATCCAATTCTGATACGCCTTATGGTCCGTGCTCAATTTCCTCAATTACTTTAGCCTGGCGACAACTTTCGCCAGGTATTGCCTAGTGAGAACAGGTGATGTTAGTGAACCCCCCCCCCCACCTTTTCACCCAAAAACTGGGGTGACCAATCACCTTCAAGAATTTCGTTGACTTCATTAAGGAGGATTGCCCCTCCGTCAATTTGCCTTTGGGGAAGTGACAACTGGTCAACTTTTCCCGATATGCGGGTCCTTGCGGCTCCCCCATTTTCTTCTTCTGAGGTCCCTGCTCGCCTGGAAAATCCTCTGACCGCTGCCTTTTAGGCATTACACTGGATGGGTCCTGCATACGGCTGTACCCTTCAGAAGGTATCGGAGCTGGTGCTGCTATCTATCTGGTGGGGTCACAAACTTTGGGAAAAGCGGCAGCTGTTTGGGTCTACTTCTTTGGCCCTCTCGAGTTCCTGGCCGCGCGCCGTCCTACCTTCGATTTATTGGGAAGGAGTTTGCAAACCCGGTCTCGCGTGTACTCCGTGGGACTTCCCAATTTCACTTCGAACTTCCTTGCAATCGCTGTAAACACTATTTTATTAGAAAGAAGGAAGAACATATGTATTTTAAGTAACACTACTGATAGCAGTGCACCGTAGGCGAGGTGTGCCAAAATTAAAATGCGGCATATATTAGTTATAGCCATATGTGAAAAAGAATAAAAGTAAATGTTGATTTTAACAAGTACAATGATGACCGTCCGATGTGTGTTATTCTCCCTTTCTAGTTGCTCTACCTGATCCTTCAGTAACTAGATCTGCCAGTTGAAAATGGTACTTTTCGTGCATCTCTGGAACGATCGCTGGTTGCGTCAGAGTTACTGGTATTGTAAGATTGCTCATTTATAAAAACTAGTATCGCCCATTGGTCTCTCCTCTCTCCCGTTTGACATCTACGTGTTTCATTAACTCAGTAATAGTTTAATTGAACTATTACCACTTTTAAATTTTTCTATCAGTTCTAAAAAAAATAAAAAAAATTGTTTTAATTAAAAAAGTGTAATTAAAAACTACATTATATCTAAAATCGCATCTTTGAACAAAACTTTCTTCATTTCAAAAACACCATCGCTTACCGTGATATATTTTGATAATAATTTCCACTTTGTTTCATTATTTTTTTTTATTTTTTTTAATTAAAATTTGCTGCGACGGTCTCCACAGAAAGAAAAACCTTTTCAACATAAGC
This sequence comes from Thereva nobilitata, assembly GCA_963855945.1. NCBI lineage: Eukaryota > Metazoa > Arthropoda > Insecta > Diptera > Therevidae > Thereva > Thereva nobilitata. The sequence continues at coordinate 92,500,522 of OY979696.1, read as the reverse complement.
AGCATGGAGAATATACAAGGAGGAAAAACTCTTATGGGAAAATGACAGGAAATGGATGGGTAGAAGAAACTAAACTTCTAGTTCATTTTTGGCCACAGATGTCACCTTTGTCCGATGTACCCCACGTGAAATTCATTGGAAACATCAAAAATTGATTAATTACAAATAATCGCATTGACATAAATTGAATTTAGAAGCTGGTAAACAGCTGTAAGCTGGTAAACGTAAAATATATTAGTAATAAACGAACTTTGCCATGAACCGGATAAATACGATCGGCCATGTTCTTTGGGGTACATTTGACTGCCGCGCCACCAATAATCAAACAAAAATTGACAACACGTAGTTTTGTCTCCTCGTATAGCCTCCATGATACGCAGAATGACGCTGACATATCGCACTACAAGAGAAGTGGCACAACTCAAAAATTGGCTTTTTTGAATTATTGCCGCCAGGTGACTGTTGGCATTAAATTTTGTTTTCAGCTTGCTTGCCGTATTGCGATGTACACAGATGCATTTATTTCTAATCTAATTTGTTGAAACAAAAACAAACAAAATTTTGAAATGCCAATTTTATTTTGGTTAAAGCGAAGTGAAAAGGATGGCAAACTTTCGCTAAGCAATCTAGGCTCATGAAATTTAGTCGATTCACAAACCTTAATAATAAATTTTTATATTCGCCTGTTTATATGCTAACCGTATTTTCTATCTTATATTGTTGTTGGCTTTTTATATTGGGAAATGCAATACTCTTTCTGAGTGACAGAAATCAGATAAATGAATAATTCTTGTTTTGTGCACACCGTTACGACTCCGACTTCCATATAAAACCAGTTTGAGCAAAATCGGTTAAGTGGAAGTCCGTTAAAGTGCTGTACAAAAAATGTGCTTGCGTATTAATATATGGAAGTGTCTAAATCCACTGAAAAACGCGAAACGCGAAAACCCGAAAACCCGGAAATTGATATATCCACACGCGAAAACGATATATCGCCACGCGATTTCCGAATATCAGTCATTTCGAATATTTTAATTGTTCTCCGAATGATTTCTCGTAGAATTTGAACTATTTTAGGTTAAGAAAAATAAAGGCGTATTTGGAAATACGCCTTTACAAACGTTGTAGCTATTTTGACAGCTACTTCCTAACCTTATAATTTTTTGACGGTTGTCATCAATTTTTTGTTAATTAAATTTTGTTAATAAAAAAAATATTAGAAGAATTTCAATTTTGTTTATTAAAAAAAAAAACAAATAAACCAAAATAAAAATTTCGCGCTTTTGAATTTCGCGCGCGCCTGAAATTTTTATTTTGGTTATATTTGTTTTTTTTTTTTTTTAATAAACAAAATTGAAATTCTTCTAATATTTTTTTTATTAACAAAATTTAATTAACAAAAAATTGATGACAACCGTGACAAAACCGAAAATATCTATAATATATATAAACCAAAATATTCGGAAATCGCGTGGCGATATATCGTTTTCGCGTGTGGATATATCAATTTCCGGGTTTTCGCGTTTCGCGTTTTTTAGTGGATTTAGACACTTCCTTAATATATAGATGAAAGAGGTGTGGTTATGTATGCTCGGCGTGGCTCCTGATTGTTAGGTGCGGGTGCTTGATAATCCAATCTTCCAAAAGCTGCTTACTCCTGAACCTTCTAAATTTATTTGATAAACCTTATTTCTGCAGACAAGTTACAGATTTTGAAGATGATATGTTCTATGATTGATCGTCTTTGGATGCTAATAAAGTTGTAAATTTGCAGAATATCATCTTGTGTAGCAGGTAGTTTAAGAGAAGACGGCAAGTCGTTCCTTATTTGTTTGAGTTTGACTCTTAACTGATCTGGTGTAACTAGGATTTAGTTTTCCGTGGTATGTGCAGTTAATACCTCTACAATTGATTCCTGGGTGCGCTGAACGTTTGGGCTAACCATTAGGTTTTGCATACCTATCAGATTAAAGGCATCGGCTACTTTTCCGTGGAAATCTTCTTATATAACTTTGTTGACTGTGCGGTGAGGTGGTTGATATGAGCTGGTTAACCTTGGAGTTGGTTATTGACTGCATGACAGGACATGGGTAATGTGGAAATATGTAGTTGCAGGGCTATTGAAATATTCAATAAAAGTCCAGTCACGGTCGCCAATTGTGTTACAAACACTGAAAATCATCATTGTACTTGTTAATCTCAGCCTTATTATGGTTGTCACTTTCGGTGACAAATGCCTAAGTGAGACAAAAATTCTAACTGAAATTTCTCACCTCGCTGAATTTACTGTCCACAATATGGAAAGTGACAATAACAGTGACATTTTTCTCACTATGGTCAGGTGACAAACACAGTAAGGTTGAAGAGCATTTTTGTCTCACTTCGCCATTTGTCACCGAAAGTGACAACCATAATAAGGCTGTCTATATAGCCAATTTTTATTCTATTTAGCCATAGGTGAAGGATGTAGTCTAAAAAAGAAACAGCATGTAAACTAATTTATTGCTTTAAGTCACTCTTTAGTTTTGCCAAACGTCGCCTACCGTGCTCACCTAGCTTAAAATATGTTTTTTTCTTCTTCTCTTGATAACATAAGGTTTCCAATACATGTAAATCTAAAGTCTCATTGTAAATTAGCCATTCATTAGCTATCATTATACGAAATGCAAAAATCAGTGTCGCTCGATGTGTTCAATGTGTTGTTGCTTTTCTTTTTTTCCTTTGTGATACATTCGGGTCAGACCCTAATGGTACAGGTTGCCAAACGCGGAGCCAGCGTTTTGAAGCGAAGGAAATCGAGAAATCGGATGGATGCATCTAGTGCACAACAACAAACCCAAACACCGCCACTTGCAGGTGCAGGAGGAAGCAGTTCGATGAACAATAACACTCCTCAAAATGAAGCTGGCCAGCAGCCACAACTACAACAAGGACAATCAACAAGAAGTGAATCTGAGGGGGATGTGGTATTTTACGTTGAGGAGCCTAAAGCTGGTAAGTTCTGACATCAAATTAGCGTTATTCTTGTGGTGTAATCACTTATTTGTTATTATGATGTGCATATGTATTTCTTAGGTACACCAAATCGTTTGCGAAAAGGTGAACAAGTCACGACGCGAGGGCCGTTTCTTAGTCAGAATAGTTCGGTGACTGAGGCACCAAGTGACGAGGTGGAAGCGGAACAAGAACAAGACGAAGAGGCTGAACCTGCACGAGTCACAAAGTAAACATTTTGCCATACTTAAAATAAAAGTGAAATAGAAAAGTTTTTTTTTAGATTAACGGAAGCTCATCGAAATGCAATACGAGCAATACGAAAAATAAAATATTTTGTAGCAAGACGTAAATTTCAACAAGCAAGGAAGCCGTACGATGTTCGAGATGTAATCGAACAATACTCACAGGGTCATCTGAACATGATGGTCCGCATAAAGGTATTAAAAGGAGCAGTTTTAATTATAAAGAGTTATTAAGCATAGTTTTTTTATTTTAGGAATTGCAACGGCGTCTGGACCAAACCTTAGGAAAACCCGGCAGTTATCTTGCCGGTATAGATCGGGTGGGAAATTTAAAGCCAATGACAGTTGGTGCTAGACTTTATCGAGTAGAACAACAACTTTCTGTAATGGATAAAAAACTTGATCACATAATGCATGCAATTAATGGCATAACGCATCATCGTGCACTAATATCCAATGCAACAAGTAGCTCCAATTTGGCCAGCAGTACCATTGGAATAGCTGGACAACTCCAAATTCAATCGCGAGAATATCAGCAACCAGCTCCTGATACAGGCCAATTATCCTTACAGTTACCGTCGATGGCTCCGTCTCCAGCTGCATCTATTTCACCGATGATGAAATGCCTTGAGGATGATGTTTAGGATAATTAATTTCATATAAGTAATTACGTTTTATCCTAACGCGCTTCAAACGACACTTTGTATGACATTCTGCTTAAAGAACAGTTGTAGTGTTCTTAGTTAATTATTCTGTGTTCGCGCATATATATGTATGTACGTATACAAATTCTCTGGATGTTTTTACAACTCCAGCCTTTTCTATAAAATTCGGTGTTATAGGTCTTTTAGAAAACCGATATTTAACAAAAAAAAACGCGCTGGTACGCACCGAATGTAAAGGTTGATCAATCTCTATGTGTAAGTGATTTTATTTTCTATTTTTACATCTATTTTAGATTTAAGTGCAAAAATACACGAATTTTGAGGTTAAGTGGAACAAAACCTATTTTAAAATGTAAAAAAATGAAAAATAGTGGCATAAGCGATAAGACTAGGGCGGAATAGTACATATAAAATAATAAGAAAACCATATATGTTTTAAAAGAAACACCAAAGATCTCTATTCTATATACTACTTTCTCATGTGAAGGTTTTTTTTTGTCATGATTGGGGCTTATCTGTAGTAAGGTTAACTGTAGTAATTAGCAACATTTACCTATAATTTTATTATATATATGGAAACATGGTAATTAAGGTGGTTTTAGCGCCCCATTTAATATTACTGCAGTTCGATTAATACAACCATATCACAGTATTTTTGGAACCGAATTCAACTAAAATTTTGACTCAAATTTGTGTATAAATAAACAAAAATTTATATATAGCTTTGTAATGTGGCTACGTTTTTGTAATAAACGCTAGGAGCCCTACCCTTATTAGGAAAAGTTAGTTGAGTCAACAATCTACATAATACAGGAGGAATCTGTTAATGCAGGTATATATATATATCATATACCATCTCTCCTACCCATTATCTGCAAGAACAATCAGATAGGAAGTCATCTCCTGTTCGGTCGCCGAAGTCAGCGTACTGTCGCGGTAGTAGTCAATCGAAGTCAGCGGAGTAAAACCAACACCCAGCGTTTAGTGGAGTGTCGTTATTCGTAAAAAGGGAAAAACATCGGACGAGATTACCAGTGAATATATTTTCATTTCGTTTGTTGCATTGTACGGCTAAAATCCAATATTAAAATGTTTATTATTTAGAATTTGGCGATCAAGAAATAATTATAAATTAATAAATTAATTCAAAGTCCTTATCAGATGGCATCACAACTTAAGCTAGTATTTGCCTCCTTAATTTTCGCCTTTTAACATCCACGGTCCCTTACGACTTCTCTCCACGTCAGGTCCTTGATTACGTTGTCCTACCAACGTTTTTTTGGTCGTCCTACTGGGCGGTTCCTTCAAGATTGCCTTCAAAGACTCTTTGGCAATCTACTTTCGTCTAGACCAGTGATTCCCAAAGTGGTCCCTACGAACCCCTGGCGGTCTATGGGATGATCTAGGGGGTCCGTGATAATTCAAAATTATTTTGGGGGGGTGCGCGAAGAACTACCGGGGGTCCGCGAAAAAGATCGAAAGTTTTCATATAAAAAATTACAAAAATTTAAAAAGCGATGTGTCTCGCGTAACCACGCGGCGCGGACGAAATCGAAAAGCAAATAGCTTATTTGACTGACTTATTCGCCAAATTTGATGAAATAAATTTAAAGTTACATGGTGATCAATAAAATTTTCTCAAAACTAAAAGTTTTATATCTGCATTTGTTACAAAACTTTTGTTATGCAAACAGAATTTGGGCAGTAGAGAATGTTCTCAGACGCTCGCAGGTGGAACGCTCTTTACCTATATTCTTATTTTATTTATACTGGAACTTTTCGTTAACGCCCTACGCTTTTTACATTTAAGTTAGTCATGTTTATAAATTTTACCAATAACTTCATTCATTTTTTACTTTTTAGTTCATTTTAAAATAAAAGCGTATTTTTTAGTTTTTTTAAACTATTTATTTTTTATTTGCTACTTTTCAGTCTATTATGTATATGTCTTCCGTCATTCTTCTCGTCATACCCTTTCATTTTGATCTCCCTACCGAGCGCGTTGTAAAGCCTAGTACGGTGATCAGGCAAAATTTTGCCATCCCTTTAAAATGCATGTAAAAGACCTTGGCAAAATTTTGCCTCAAGCAGGGCAAAATTTTGACAGCGCAAAGCAGTACTCTGTTCGGGCAAAAATTTGCCACAATAAGCATACTTTCATGATTTTCTAGTAGATGGATTTTCTAATTGTGGAGACTTTTACTTGTCAAAGTTTTGCCTCCAGAAATTATCTGGTCATTTTTTGTTGGCAAAAAGTTGGACAGTTGGATTAAAAAGTCGAATGCCGAAATTTAAAATTGTGTAAAATGGAAGAGGGTGTTTTATAATGAAAAGACAAATTACGTAAAGAAAAAACATTTCGACTATTCTCCACCACTCTATACTTGGACAAAATTTTGCCTGAAAAATGATAAAAATGACGAGGCAAAATTTTGCCCGATCACCGTACTAGGCTTAAAGAAAAAAGGAATCCGCTATTTTGTGTTGGCTGCCAGTTTGAATTTGGAATGGAGCAACACAGCTAATTCTATTCTACTTATCGTACCCTTTCATTTGATACCCAAGTTCGGGGGTCGGGGAACATCATTAAAAAATTCTTCCGATGCATATGTGCAAATTTTTAAGTTGATAAGTTATATTTTCTGCTTTTTAGTCTATTATGTCTTCCGCCACACAGCTAATTGTATTCTACCTGGCATAGGGCGAGTGCCCAAGTTACTTTAACTCTGTTAAATTATCGCTGTTAACACCGTTACTAGCATACCATTTGACAGTTCTCATTTTACAACTAATAACAACCAAAAATTATAACATTTCTCATTTTATAAATAATAACAAGCAAAAAAAAATAGTAATAATAATAATATCTTCATGCTGTATTAAAATATTGCTAAATTATTTGCTTACAACAAAAATTCACAAGTAAACGTCAACACCTTTTGTCAGTTAGAAGCTGTGCTACATTCTAGCTAAGCCAAAAAACACAAATAAGTTTCCTAACAGCGCTAAATAAATTGACGTTTATGCCGTTGTTAACTTGCCTATTGCAAAAATCGGCTGCCATATTGGAACCGCCATTTTGATTTTTTTTTCAAAATGGTCAGATTGCATTATGTGCAAAATTTGAAGTTGATGGATATGTGAATAAGTTCCGGGTGACGAAAAGTTTTTATTTTTGTTCGACTTTTGCAATTATTGTTTTTTCGTTTTTTTTAGTGTCGTTTTTCCAAGCGGGCCCCGCACTAAGTACTAACCACGTCCAATGCTGCTTAACTTCTCTAATCGAACGAGAACCGGTATATTGAGTATTCTAATGGCACGATTTATGGTCATTAAGATAATTGTCAGTTTTGCTCGTTCTATAAAATTTCTAAAAGCTCCAGTAAGCTCAAAATCGGCTAGCCTGAGCAGCGCTCCCAATTTTTACCGCTGGGATCTTTCTAACTTAAAATTATTTAAGTATTAAGTACCTATGTACCTATATTTTCAAGCACAATTGCTTTTTTTTATTTGTTTTCTTAACAATTAAAAATTTGTAGATACCTAATTCATTTACCTAACTACGTGCAATTGTCTTCTCAGAGAGAACAGATTAAAGTATTTTTAGTAGATTTTATTATATCATAAAATTTGATTCACTTCGTTTTTATTATACATAGTAAGGGGTCCATGACCGAAATAAGTTTGGGAATCACTGGTCTAGACGAATAAATGTCCAAACTACCTCAGTCTGTTACATCTTATATAGGAAATGATGTTTATTTCATTATATACGTGGTAGATTTCTTGATTTGTCCTTATGCCTTCATTCATGCGTTCCACCAAAAAATTTTCGTAATATTTTCCTATCTCTGCTATCTTCCTACACTCCATATGCGATCACAAGTCTTATGGTGATTTATTTTACATTTGATATGTTGTGCTAACCTTATTGTTAGTTAGCAGTGATCCTAGATAAACTATTTCGAGGTTACTCGGTCCTATTGTGATATTTTCATCTACTCTTCTCGTTGTACTGTTGTTTTTACTTATTGTCATATATTTCGTCTTATTTTTATTTATCTAAACTGGGCTTTTCACATCTAGTAGTAGAGCTGAGTTATCCATCTCTTGAACATGACCGGCCCAATGTAAATGCAGTAGTTTTGCATCTGTTAATAGTTTACACTCTTTGTATAAGTCATACAGTTCGTTATTATATTGTATTCTCCAATCATTGTCTTCATTGAGTGGACCGTATATCCTTCGGAGAACTTTTCTCTCAAATATATCCATCTTATCTGCAGATCACATCCATACGAAACGTATGTGGGTGTGATCGTTTTGTAGATTATTATTTTGGTTTTTCAGTGGATGCCTCAGGGTTTCATTACTGGCAGCAGTTCTATTTGCAGCGTTTATTCTTTTTCGCATGTCTCTGTGGATCCCAGGTAGTTAAATTGGTTTACCCGTTCGAAGTTATATACTCTCAGGTGCTAATGTGGTTTCTCCTTTCCATCGACGACTGAATTAATGAATCTTGCTCTTGTCTGCATTTATTTGTAGTCCCATATGTTTAGCCCCATCTTCTTATTCCGTGAATATTTCTCTAAGCCATGATACTGATCTGGCAAGGCAATTTAGTCATCGGCATATCCTGCCACCAACTGTTTTGTTTTGTTAAGCAAGGTTGCGTTAGCGTCAATATTTACTTTGCGCATTACTCCTTCTACACAAAGAATAAATAGCATTGGTGCCAATCCATCGCCCTGCTTTAAGCCTTCCTTGCCTGGGAACACTCCGTCAGTTCTCTTTGTATTCTGATTTGTAGTAGAGGGAAATTGTCAAATGATAGTGATGTAGTTGGGAAGTTGGATTTTTTTTGTTTTTTTTCTTTACATATGTATGCTAAGATAAAGCGAAAAAAAAATTTCTGCAAAAATTGGTCCTGTGATGCAAGAGAAAATTGCAAAAATTTCCATTTTTAATGCATTTTGAGTGCATTGCTACACTATTTTTTTAATTTCTCCAGTTCTGTTGGTTGTAGAAAAATAAAAAAAATTGGAAAATACTCGTGAATGAATAGACTATCGAACTGATACGGTATAAATATTTTAAAAATGAATCCTAACGTCAAAAAACCAAAATGTATGAAATTTTGTTTTATTTTACTAAAAATGCAATAAATAACGGGAAAATAGTCGGATTTTGATAAAAATTGGAGAAAATATGTATTTGATGCTTTATAGCACGTATTTATATACGTGGTTGAAATTTCAAAAAAAAATTTGAGTTCTTACTGGTGTGGCCACACTACGCGGTCTTGGGTCGTACGCGCTTTTGCCTTTTTTTTTCATATAGAGTTTTATGACTTTTTTACGACTTTTTTACGACTTTGTCCATGGTAAAGGCCGTGCGGCCAAACAACGCGGACAAAAGGCTGTGGTTAAAAAGGTACATTGTGCGTCCACACACTATGAGCTTTTCAAAAGCGCGTACGCCGTTTCAAAGGAGAATTGATTTTTTCTCACTCATGACTCAGAAAATTAAAAGATCACGCGCGCTTTTGGCTGGCCGTACGACCAAAAGCGCGTGGATTCTAAGTCCGCGTAGTGAGGACGGGCCTTACGACAACAATTTGCACTTTTCGAATAATATTAGAATTGCCGCCATTTTATGCCAAATCATCGTACAATAAAATTTTTTTTTAAATTGTAGGTGTTTTTATGTACTTTCGCAATAGAATACGCAATACTTCTTTGCTTTATTTAAAATACCCATTTTAGGCCTTTGAAAAAACTAAAATATTTCAATTTTCAATTTTTTGGCTTTTGCTTACTATGAAAAGCTACTTGCAAACTACTATGAAAAAAAGGCAAAAAATTTAAAAATGCCATTTATGCAATTTTGTCGTGCATCACAGGACCGATTTTGCAGAAATTTTTTTTTTCGCTTTATCTTAACATATGTAAAGAAAAAAAGCAAAAAAATCCAACTTCCCAACTACATCAAAACTTCGCTTTTTTTTATTTAATTTCCCTCTACTATTGGTATTTTCATTGTTATTTTCGTTATCTTCGCTATCTTTAAGGGGAGGTCTCGCATTGTGGCATACATTTTTCCCGGATGCTGTCGTATGCTTTAAATCAACGAAAAGTTGATACCGGTCTATGTCGCCTAGAAAAAAAAAGTTCTAAATCGTTATACGGTACGAGGGTTTTTATCACTTCAAGAATATATATATATATATTGTAAAATAAACTTTTCTTTATAATTATTATGATTTTCTGATGAAGCTGTAAATAATTTAGTATAGTAAATAGAAAACAAGAATGTGTAACACACATTTTAAAGCATTTCTGTATAGTAGTCTGGTACTACCTGCATCACAGCCCTTGTTGGGTGATTAGAGGGATTAACTTGTTTCAGGAGGTATAAAACTTCGACGAGGTTGTCTCCCGCTAACCCCAACGGTTGTGACTCAGCCGGCTGCCTAAAAAATGATCTCATACAACATACACGAGTTCAAACGCGAGGCTCACTGCCTCCTCCTCGTGCATCCTCCAGACTATCCTTAACCTATCATATATTTTTTCTGTCCTCGAGCTAAGCTTACTACTTCCACCACGACGTGAACGACATGACGGACTGGTAGTAAAGGGTGACACCTGAGCTTAGACTCTTTCACATAAAAAAACCCATACAATATCTTACTACGAATATAATTACATTAAATAAAGAAGTATCACGAACTTCTAATCGCGGCTAAAGAGCATTTTAAAATTTGTAGAGAAATTCAAAAATACAATAACAAAATTAAGTAAAGCAATTGAAATATCAAAAGTTGATTCCTTTGAATTTTTGAGAAAGCAAATACATTTCCATATCCTTTTAAAAATTATCATAAAACGCTCAGCATTGGGTCCAAAATTTCGAGTTTATTTTAAAATAGTAAAAGTATATTAATATTAATCCGCAGAACTAAAATATTTCAAGAGAAAAATATATCACACTATTTTTAGAACAATAGCTATAAATGAAGCGGTGAACAAGTTGCCGCAGTAGAATTTAAAAGAATCAACATTACTGAAAGAAAGTAGCCTTATATAAAGAGCATTGAATTGAAATAAAAATTAGATATGTATGTAAAAATAAATATAATTATAATTAAAACCTAATTAGATAATAAATACTTCTGGCAATAATTTTTAAAAATTAGTGGAAAAGTTTTGGAATTAAAATGTTATGTTTGGATTGTATGTGACCTCAATTTCGTAATTATCTTTTATAAATGAAACATCATAAAAACAGTTGAAATTTTTGAGGTATAAAAACAAATATCAGAAAACTACAGTCATAATATATGTAATGATTTTTATAAAATTTTGCTGATAAGAAACATTTTTACTTTCTTGGCCTAAACAACATCTGACCTCAAATCAAATAAAAAAAAAGGCTTAATTTTAATTTTAAACATAACTATTCATTAATGCTGTGGGGTTATGCTGGAATGCGATTCGAAAATCATGAAATTCGGAAATAACAAAATGCGAATTCGAATTAATTTAAAGCACACTTTGCATTCCCTTATGCCACTATACAGGCAACGCTCTTAATGGGCATTAAGCATTGAGAATAAGCGCTTAAGAAATGTTTTGGTGGAAAATATAATTCAAAAGTTCGTCATAGAAGTTTCAAGCATACAAAACTAAGAGAATATTGATTGAAGGATATATTTTAGCCATATGTTCTTAGAATACCTTGTGCTCGAATGCCCATTAAGAGCGCGCGCCGTCTGTCCAGGGTATTAATCGATTTATATCATCATATCACTGGCGCTACTATTCTTGGCCTCTTTCCTCTGGCGTTTGGTGGAACAGGATTTTGGGGGGTCGTTTCTTTGGACATTCTCATCACATGTCCTATCCAGCGTAGGCGTGAGATCTTGATGCTTTTGATTATATCAGATTCTTTTATAATTGATACAACTCATAGTTTTACGTTCTTATCATTTACTGCGCCTGTGATCCCGCGGAGATTTTTTCTCTAGCAACTTCTAAGAACCTTCTAGTCATACCTAGTTTATTTAAGCGTCCATGCTTCTGATCCGTACCTGAGTACTGCTTTTATTACAGTTTTGTATAATTCAACTTTTATACTTTTGCTTAACCTTTTTGACTTAAAATATTTCAACATACTGTAGTATGTTTTGTTTGCCAGCCCAGCAGTATTCTTCTTTTAAGTTGTTGCATTTGGTAATTTGAGTTCCTAAGTCGATGAACAGTTTTCGCGTGTTTTGTTTTGTGCAAAGTTTTCCTCAGCTCTCAGAATATATTTATTAAGAAATTTTCTTTTCTTCATCTTAAAAAATGTTTTTTGTTTCTCTTCTCGTTTCCTCGTATTTTAGTTTCTACTATATAATAATTCCTAATTCGCGATCGCATAATCGAACTTGCCGCCAATGCCTTTTATGAACAAAATTTTATATACCTCATAAACTCTTTCTGTGATTTTTCAAGTAATGAATCGAAGTGAATTATAATCAGAATACAGACCTCTGAAAAATCAAACCCCTTCTTTTATGGTCTACTATAAATTTGTATCTTTTGTATCAAAAATATTTCTACAGCAACGAAAATATATAAATAACCTAAATTATTTTTGTAGTTTTTCATAAGTGTGAGTTCCCTTCGCAATAATAGATATAAACAACCAATTTTTTTCATAAATTTTTAGACGCATAAGTAAGTAATCATGTTAAATGCAAAAAAAAAAAACGTTTAGTTGTTGAACATAAACATGTAAATTTTTTACGTCTTAACAGTTTAAGCTTCTATGTAATCACAAAGGAAGAATTTACAAATTTCTACAATTGAAAGTAGAAAATTTAATTTAATTTAATAAAAGAGAATTATTTCATGAAAAAGTAATTGTAAACATTTTTATAGTTAATAAAAAAAATCAGAAATTGTTTTGATTACTGATAGGGATTTTGTTGACTTAACTAAAAAAAAATTTAATAACGGATAAATAATTGTAAAATAATATAAATTAACGCATATGTAAAAAAAATATATTAGATTTTACTATCCTTCTTGTGCCTCTAATCATTTGAAGTACTATTTAGTGATTAAAGTGTTGAAAATATAAAAAGAAAAACAAATAATATTTAGTGGAATATACTTGCGAATACATTTTACAAAGCTTTACATAGAACTTAATTCACGAAAGATACTTCGTTGGTAGTATTTTTTTAAAAACTTGTAATATTTTGGGTGCTACAATAATCCACGAATTATAAAATCTTAAGATATACTTTCAATTTTAATAAGGTCCATAAAAATACTGACAAATATGCCATACTCTTAAAGTAAACACAAACAAACAACCCTTTAAACAAATCTTATCCGAACCTTCGTTCATTTTTAATTGTCTTACATGCGTAATAATAATAACACTACTTAACACAACAAATGGATTTTTCGATATATATAAGTCTAACTTTCAGGGGTTACAACGTTCGTACTAATTTTTCATCTTCTTGTGCTTAAGTCCTTGTAGGACTCGGGCTTTTTGAAGGCTTTTCGTTCATCGAGTATGTCAACGATACTACTGGCTATAATGTCATCCTCTCTTCTTGCGATGGTGCAGCTGTGTTTGTATCCTTTCTTTCTCATGTTTACTTCTTTGTAGAAACTCCTAGCGTCTTTATTATTGTACCTTTGTTTAATTGCACTAATTCTAAAGTAGTGTCGTTTTTTCCTTTACATTTTTTGTATGCCTTCGGGCTCCTACGTATTTTTCGTGTTATTCTTAATAAATTATACTGTGATTTCAATGCTTCTCTTACAATAATCATCAAGCCCCAGTGCCTCCATCTTTTGGTGTTTTGTTTATACATGTTTTCAAACTCCGTGACACAAAAAAATTTTAGCAGTTCTGCGTACCTCGTTGCCAAATTTTATAAATTTTGTTCTATCATTTCCCCTCTTTTCATTTAAAAAGGCAACAAAAGCAGAAAAAACTCAACAAAATAATTTGGGAAGGGATGCGCGCATGCAAGGCCCTCGTAAGTACAGGCCTGGAAGCAGACTTTTTGGTTGTGTCTGTGCGAGGCCAAAATCGTCTGACAGTTGGCCAACATGGCCGAATCCGTACGAAGCAATTTTTTAACTTTGGTTTTGGAATAAAAAGTGGTAAAATATTGTATTTTATCACTTTTTAGTGCACACGGATTATCAGTGATAAGTTATTTAGTGATCTGAGTCCATAAATTAAAAAAAAATTAGTGGTTAAGTGTATCTTAAGAGTGTTAATTGATTCGGTGACCATTTTTGTTTACAATCGCGGTGGTTTTTTCGTGTTAATTTAGGGAAAAAGTGTTGAATTTGTGTAGTAATGGAATTAAAAGTGAATTTAAAGTTGTTAAAAATTATTATAGAAGAGTTATTAAAAACATAAGTGCCAGTACTACCACACAACATGAATAACAATAACTTTTTCACTTTTCCTTAACATTTTTCTGCACGTTTTTAATAACTATTCTATAATAATCTTTAATCACTTGAAAAGCCCTTTTTATTATATTACTACACAAATTCAACATTTTTTCCCTAAATTAACACGAAAAAACCACCGCGAATGTAAACAAAAATGGTCACCTAATCAATTAACACTCTTAAAATACACTTAACCACTCACTTCATTTTAATTTTTTTTTTAAATCACTAAAGCACTAATCACTGATAATCCATGTGCACCAAAAAGTGATAATATACAATATTTTACCACTTTTTAGTGCAAAAACAAACTTAAAAAATTGCTTCGTATGGCTTCGGCCATGTTAATTCCACAACTGTCAGAATATTTTTGGCCTGTTTTCAGCTATGTTAGTATTAGTTGGCCTGGCTGCTTCCAGGCCTGTACTTACGAGGGTCTTGGGGGTCTTGGCGCATGCCGAATGAATAAAGTTAAGTTATCTTTATATGTATTGAACAGAGCTTTTAAATACATGTAAAAACCCTGCTCAACCAAGTAAATCTATTCATAATAATAAGCATAATTTTATTATAATTTTGCGAAATATTTCTTAACCCTAAATTTAAAATAATTAAAAAAAAATGCTGAAAAACTTCTTTTCAAATTCATGAGCATTTTCATTCATAAATTGAGAACGCATCCGCAGCCGCAAGCAACGCAACCTCCCCTGGCAGAAGCGCGCATGCGACTGACGGAAAACATCAACAATCCTAGTAGTCCGGAGAAGATAGTGATTGGGTCCAAAAAAACTATTTCGACGTATTTTAAAAACTTGAAACATTCTGCATTCGATTTGGGAAGGTGTCAGGAGCATTTTCTACAAACAATTGAGTCATTCACCCCAGGGGTTCACCCCAATTTCCCACCCCCTAATTGCATTTTTTTGTATGCATTTTTTTCTCAAATTTATGAGTCCAAGTAGGTTTTTTGGGTCACTGAATCCGAATTTCATGTTAAAAATTATATTTCAAGTCCGCAAAGGGGTGAAAATCTACTATTTTCACCCCTTGCACCCCCAATATTGACATATTTTAAAAAACAGTGTATTTTTTAATTTTATGAGGTCAAGTAGGTTTTTTGTATCGCTGAGCCCGAATCTCGTGTTCAAAATTATATTTGAGGTCCGCAGAGGGGTGAAAATCCACCATTTTTACAACTTGCACCCCCAATATTGATTTTTTTTAAAAACCAGTGTATTCCTTAAGTAGAAATTAAAAAGTTAAATTAAAAATGAAAAATTATAAAGAAATTAAACCACAAGCGTTAAACCTACCATATCCTAATGGATCTACTTACAAAAAATTAAACCTCACGCTTTATGCCTACCTACCTCATAAAATTAAAAAATAAAAATAAAAATGTCAGTATTGGGGGTGCAAGAGGTGAAAATAGTGGATTTTCACCCCTCCGCGGACCTCAAATATCTTTTTTATCATGAGATTCGGATTCAGCGACCCAAAAAACCTGTTTGACCTCATAAAATTAAAAAATACGCTGTTTTTTTTAAAAAATGTCAATATTGGGGGTGCAAGGGGTGAAAATAGTAGATTTTCGCCCCTTTGCGGACTTGAAATACAATTTTTAACATGAAATTCGGGTTTAGTGACCCAAAAAACCTACTTGGACTCTTAAATTGAGAAAAAAATGCATACAAAAAAAATGCAATTAGGGGGTGGAAACCCCCCCCCCCCGCCTCGAGGTTTCCGAGACTCAATTGTTTGTAGAAAATGCTCCTGACACCTTCCCAAATCGAATGCAGAAGGTTTCAAGTTTTTAAATTACGTCAAAATATAGGCCGATGTTACACTTGCTTTGACTTTACTTTGACTTAACTTCGGGCTTTGATTACATTTAACGTCATTAAAGCTTATTAAATAAAAGCTTCGACTGAACTTTGTCTGCGACTGTATTTCGGCTTTAAGAAAATTCAAAGTTTCGTCCGCCTGCAACCAACTTCACTTCATGTGAAAGTACTGAAAACCACTTTTTTAAAGCGAAAGGAACGGTTTTGAATTTCGAGTATTTTTTATAGACTGCCAACATCATTAAAAATAATTCCAAAGCATTTTGTTATATTAATTTTTCTTCTTTGCTTCTGCTTTGAAAGGAAACAGCTGATTGCAGTCAAAGCTACAATTTAATTTTAAAGTCGAAGTCTCTGGGGACTTTCTTTGCAGTCGGAGTTGAAGTCGAAGTGAAAGCCCCAATTGTAACACGGCCCCACTGACATATAGATATGGACTGCTAAATAAGCAAAATCCCATACAAAAAAGTGGCACCAAAAACTATCGTTGTCTCGTTCCCCCTTCAAAATCCTATGAACTTTAATCGGTTTTAAAATAAAAAACAGTTCAGTGCATGTCAGCGATATAAACATAATTAGAAAAAACTAGACAGCTATAGAGTTTTTTCTTCTTTCTCTATTTCCTTTATTTTTAAAAGTTCGTTAAACAGAGGGAAAAAACCCTCACATATTTAAAAAAAACACATTTATTTAACGAAAAAACTGCTACTAAATAAAAAATAATGATGGAAAATTATTTCTATCAATTATAACATACATTTTATTACTTATTTTCCTCTAAATTCGAAAAAAAATTGTTGTTTACATAGAAAAGGTCTTCTTCTTCTGGAGAAAAATGGTGCCATTGAAAGTTGTCAATTAGCAGTCCATATCTATATATCAGTGCACGGCCCTAAATGACAGCAAGTGGTTTGATAAGGAGGAGGAAGAGTCAATTCTCCGCTCAAATTTTAAAATATACAATGGGTCACAAAATTATAAGAAAAATAAAAAGTCAATTTTAATTAGAAAAGTGTTTTCTTTTGAAAAAAATTATGTTTAAAATATTTCCTTCGCATTTTTATTTTATTTACGGTTAAGTAACATTTATCTTCAATCTTCAAATTTCTACCAATTATTCAAATGGGAAAATATAAATTTCGTTTTTCGGCTGAGATTTTTAAGCCACTGTGGTATTATACAGAAGCTCTCATAAAAAAACAGAGTCGTCGTAATATTCACAACATGTTGTCAGAAATTATATGTGGTGAATTGCTGACAATTCCTTTGCTTGCGCCTTTGGCTTCTTCTTTAGAGCTTAATTTCTCAATCAGAGAGGAAGAAAAATTATCTCGAGCTTTTAAACATTTTTAAGAGCTTTTTACCCCAACCTGCGCTAAATGTCACGGCGTTTGAAAACATCTATACCTAATACATTGTTGTTTCCTTCTGTAATTTTGTTTTATCGAGTTCCACATCAGGTTCATATCAGTTTCTATTTCCAGACTCTTTATTGTTATTTCCTCGAACATTCCTGTATATTCTTTCATACTCTTGTTTGGTTTCTTCATTTCTTAATTTTTCTATGTGCCACTTTGTTTGGCTGTTGCCGCTTCTTCTATGGTTTGTTGTTAGTTTTTTTCACGTTCATTTTCTCAACAACTTAGTAGAGATCGGTGTCCACAATCGGTCCTCGGGAGCTCCTTACATCCCAAATATTGTATCTCTCCAGCTGGTGACGTCCATTTTATCTTGCGTATATTCTTTTGACTAAAGAATATGCTAACTATTGTTAAAATTCCTGCGATGGCGAATCAAGTCGTTTTGTTTCCGTTATTGTTTGATTCTTCGTGCAGCGAGAATTTACCAACGACTTTTATTTTATAGGAAGGGACTAAATCATAAGTCATTCTGTGGAGTTTCATAAAAGTCGTTCTTTTCTTGTACTGGATTTTTTTCTGTATGCGCGTGTACCGTGATGAACGTTATTTATGAAATCTGTATTCAATTTTTATGGTCGCAATCCGATCACTATTCGGGTAGGACTTATGCTTGAGCACACAAAACCCCACCCTAAACCTTCTGGAGTCATTATTGCCACTGTTTGGTAGGGTCTCGTCGTTCTAGGACTTATTTATCAATTTATCTTAATTCTTGAAGTTCAGCGATGAGCTCATCTATCATTTCTGCCATTGATCCAGGACTATAATAATGTCTTTAAACTCCACTTTACGAATTTTATATTGTAGTTCCTTAAAACAGTAGTCCTGGGTCTTTGCTGAGGTCTTTACCGTAAATCGTGACTGTTCCGAGGTTTATTTCTCGATTCTATTACAAGAATTGTTTTCCAACGAAATGTTGTCAACCTTTCGCCCAACCCCCTGCCAGAACGACCAGTTCGGTGTATGGTTCGTTTTAAAGCGGGTAATACTCACCCTCCTCCGCCTGTTACTTTTATATAGAAAATAGCATCCAAGGGTTACCCGATGTAAAGTCAACATCTTCGGAGGAGGCGGACGTAGGATTCGGTAGCATGCCTGTAGATCTTAGATCGTTTTAACAGTTGGCGTTCTTCAGGATTCATCACTTTTGTGTACCTGCACCACTAAAGGTCTCTGAGGCCGTTACTACCATTTGGCCGCCAATTCTGTATCTACTATAGTTTTATTATAACGCCTTAGACCATGAGTTATTTTCAACTGTAAAAGATTGTCAATTTTTCAGTATAATTTAGAAGTAAGATCTGCTAAACGTCTTCGTTTAACAATATTCAAAAATTTGCTGCAACTCTCGAAGATGACTCACCTCCACGGGATCGAACTGTAAAAATAACAATAGAAAATCTGTGCCTTGTACATACAACAGTCACACTTTTCCATATTGAGATAACATAAAAACATAAAGAAACTGGTATTTGACGTCGTTTAATACATAGTTTTAATCACACCAAACAGTTTTACCAAATGAATCCGAATAATTGCGTTGATATCGATCGCCACTACTTCTACATTTTGCTCGGGATGATTAATTGAAAATTTGTACGGTCGTCGTTTTAAACCAGCTTCCACAAGCTTGCTTAAGGAAAATCGATTCTCATTTACAAAATTCGCGTATGGATTCCATTTAAAATTATTTCCGAATAAATTGTTAACAGTAAAACTTGGACTGAAATTGTTTATTTTTCTTTTTTAAATTTGTAGAATATTATTATAGTACATTTAAAAGAAAATTGTTACTATGCTTTTACAACAAACCTAAAAGAGTTAAGAACTGTACTAATGAAGAGCAAATTCTGTGATCACGCTATATTTAGAAAAAAAAATGAAATAAGCTTTTACTTATGTAACCTATCTCAGAAATCCTTATTGAAAAACTCAGTTTTGTAAAAAATAAAAACGCGCCTTTCCATAACAGGGAAAGTTTGTAAGTTGAAATTTGTGAAAAAACTAAATAAGTATTAACCCTTTCATTCGTTATTTTCTTCTAGGTCAAAAAAATTGTTTTTCTCTTCTTTTTTCAAAAAACGGCATCAAAATATATAAAAAAAAATAATTTTTTTTTCATTTATCGCTAACCGTGTCCTGGCAGGACAATGGCAACAATTGTGTACAATCTCAGTTAAGTGATATACAAATTTGTATATTTTTTCCTGCAGTTTCATTTTGCTTTATTAGAAAATTATCGTTATTTCTACACGTTTTATTAAGAAAGGGAAAAATAGAAAGGAAAATTAAATATGCATTAAATTTTTAAGCAAAATAGGGAAAGAATTTTTTTCATGAAATTTAATAAAACGATTCTACTGTTTTTTGACAAACATAGATGTTACTTTGTACTTGAAAAAAAAGCACAAAACAAAAGGTACTGGACAGAAAAAACTCAAATACTTTACATCAATATATTAAAATATCATTATCGGTATGTCTTCTTTTCCATTTTTTCATCTCTATATATAAAAATGAATGTGTGTATGTATGTATGTTCGCTATAGGCTCATACACCGTGCAACCGATCTTAATGAAATTTTAACCATGTGCTATTTACAATCAAACTTAGAAAATAGGCTATTTTATTACTTTCTAAAGTCACTCCTAGATGGCGCTGTCATGGAGAGCTTCGTTGAAAATCATCGCAGAGATTTGAATTTTTGCATGAAGGTCCGTGGAGGTCTCCTATGATGCACCTCGACGCCCGATTTTCGAAATTCAAAATGGCCGCCGAAATATGACCAAAATTCAAAATTGCCGCAGAAATATGGTTGAATTTGCCAATTTTATTCCGATTCCAATGAAAGTGTGTATCTAGGGGTTTTTAAGGTCGCAAATAACGTATATTTGGTCAAAACTTTTAAATTCAAAATGGCCGCGACAATATGGCCGACGAATTTGCAAATTGCGTTCCGATTCCCATGAAAATCGGTATCTGAGGTTTTTTAAGGTAGCAAATAAGGAATTTATGATCAGAACTTATAAATTCAAAATGGCCGCGTCAATATGGCGGACGAGTTTTGTTACTTTTGTACCGATTCCAATGAAAGTGGGTATCTATGAGTTTTTAAGGTCGCAAATAACGAATTTCTGGTCAAAATTTATAAATTCAAAATGGCTGACGAATTTGCAAATTGTGTTCCGATTCCAATTAAAATCGGTATCTGGGGTTTTTTAAGATAGCAAATAACGACTTTATGATCAAAATTTAAATTTAAAATGGCCGCACCAATATGGCCGACGAGTTTGCGAATTGTATTCCGATTCCAATTAAATTCGGTATATGGAAGTTTTTAAGGTAGTAAATAACGAATTTATGATCAAAACTTATAAATTCAAAATTGTGGGCCTATATGGCGGAAGAATTTTGCCAAATAAGTGTCACATTTCCCGGTTAGCTGTATGTAGGTTGGTAAGAGTTAGAAAATCGGAGAATCTTGACATTCTAGCTACAAATGGAAAAACATTGAAAATAATGTATCCTGAAGCTCTCTAAGCAATCGGTTCAGAATTGATCAACAAAGTTTTTTTTGGAAAGATGGTAAGGAGAAACGGAAATGTGGGATGATTTATGTATAACGGATAAGAAGGAAAGAAACCCATCACCTCTGAATTTTTAGGTATAAGTTTAGGATTCTGCAATACGGGAAAACAAATAAAACCTGAGTCAGTGACATTGCAGATGAGAACCCAGGGGCCAAGCAATTGCAAGACATGTAATTTTTCTGCATTTTATTACATGTCTGGTAATGGACAATATTCGTCTGAAGTCACACCCCCTCAGTACGTGACTGCAAGCATATAATGTCCATCACCGTCAAAAGTCCATTTCTAAATCTGAAATTAGTAGATATAATCCTTTTATTTTTTTTCTTTCAGGATGTAATAATATTTTCCAACTATAAAAAATTTGTTTCATATGTCAATTTCAATTGAATCATATCACCTGATTACTACTATTGGCTTATGGGAGCAGCATAGGCGCGCCGGGTCCCAACTAGTCTCTATATAAAAAACGCTGCATAAATGTTGTTTACTAATAGTAACTTACTATACAATTTTATATTATTTTCATACGTCGTTTTCATCCTCATATTCCTTTGGCTGCTTTTACCTGAGCGGACCTCGAACAGATAAAATTAACGGGCGAACTCCAACGAACGAAATATGTCAAAACTTAACGGCTTTTTGTTGTTGCTTTCTGAAATTCCCTTTTGCATTCTTGTGCTAGCAACAACAACAATTAGTGTGTTCGCGTACTTCACCTGCGTGATCCCTCGGGCGCCAGAAAGCGCCCGAAATCGCCAGATCTCTGTTCGTTTACTTTTTCGGGCTACAAAAAGCATGGAAATTTTTACTTCTACAGCCAGAAAGTGCCAGAGGTTTTAGCCAGAAAAGTACGCGAACAGAGCTAATATAGGAACTGTCAAAATGTTCGTTCAAAGTTCACCGAGAATGTTCATTAAAATGCTCCGCCCTCCCATCGTCCTCTCTCACCCTCTTCATACTAAACCCAGTTCGTTCGTTCATTTTGTCTGTCTGGCCGTGTAAAAAAGGGCACTTTGTAAAAAACTCAAAATTTCAAAAACAGCAAAAACAGTTAAGAGTAAAACAGCTTTTTTTCGATTTTAGCTGAAAGATAGCTGTTTTACTGTTACTGTTTAACAATTATGCAAAACACTAGACCAGAGATACGTTCGATGAATTTTAATTGTTAACGTGTTGTTTAAATAGCGTTGAAGGCTTCCAGCTACCAACGCCGCTGTCAGTTCCATCTTCGGCAGTGATAATACGGATGAACCATTTTCGTTTAAGGGAGCTATTATATTTTTAGAACAAAGAAATCTAACTGACACGTAATCTTTATCAGATTGATGTCTTTTATAAGCTACTGCTCCATACGCACGAGAACTAGCATCGGCAAATACATACAAAGAGACGACATTGCCTTCGTTTAAACTATACTGGAATCGTCTTGTATAATCGTATCCCATTCTATTTTGATTCTCCGCGTAGTTTGGAAGAGCAACTTCAACATAACTGTAAATAGTCCCAAAATGCGAAGCGGATCGTAAAGCCGAGAAAGCATCTTCAAAATGCTCCGCTTTGTTCCCAAGTATTCACATTCCGGAAGAGCGTTTATAGTTGAAAAATCAATAGCAATTTCGTCTGTAGACGTCCACCATACTAATCCTAGCACTTTATTTCGTTCTCCGCGTTCATTATTCGTTCCTAAATACATTCATCAAATCCTTGGAGTTTGTTTGCCACTTGCGTAGATTCATTCCAGCGCTGCCCATCACCGCCACTGATGGTGATATAATTTCTTCGCTAACTTGAAGTCGTTCATGGTTATAATTAAATCATTCACATAAAATGATCCTTTGATCGGTCCGAAAATCGGATTCGAAATTTTCAATGTATTTACACGTTTCAAGATCCCAATAGCATTTTAAGCAAAAATTTGAGAAGAAATATGTGTGGGTGTGTGCGTACGTATGTGGTCATTTTTTCCTGCACGATTTCGCGCAAACCAAAAAAGATATGGACTTCGTTGAGGTGCCGTTCGAAGCGCATTAAAGGAAATATGATCTGAAAAGATTTTCATAAAAATCGGTCAACCCGTTTTTTTGTTTGAACGACTTAAGTGATTTTTGTACCAGCACGATTTCACGCGAACTAACAATGATAACGACTTCGTTGAGGTGCCTATCGTAGCGTATTACCGGTTTGTTTGTTTAGACGACGTAAGTGATTTTTGTTCCTGCACGATTTCGCGCGAACCAAAAAAGATATCGACTTCGTTGAGGTGCCCGTTCGAAGCGTGTTAAAGGAAGCATAGTCTGAAAAGATCTTCTCCGATTTCCTTCATATTTCGTACATTTGGAGTACTAGTGACAAGTATTATGTAGGTGCAATATTTTGCCAAAATGTTAGGTAGTTTCATAAATAACGGTACTTAAATATTTCGAAATTTGCATAATACAAGTTCCTTTAAAAATGGTACAAAGTGCAAACATTATCCCAGCGCTGTGATATATACATCATTTTGAACAAAAACCTTCAAGCTACTAAATAAAAATGCCAAAAAGGACATTCGTTGAAAAAAGTTTGTGTGCACTGTCCGCGGTAGGAAAAAAGTATAATGAACACAACAAAAAATCTGGAAAAAGTACAGTACATATAAAAAATATTGTAATATTTCTTCTCGAGCGGTCTCGGATTCGTCAGGGATTAATTGGAACAACTTGTTTCTTTTTCACAACTTTTATTTCAAAACAAAACTTCTTGCACACATGTGTTCCTCCTTCCTCTTCCTGGTGATTCAGTTAGAACAACCGTACTAAATTGAGATGTGACACTGGGTTATGCATGTATTTAAGTAGGTGTCTATGAACATAAAACTTCTCGGTGAATTGGAGTTTTAACTTTCTCTTTTCGGTTAGCTGCTACACTGCCCCCTTCTTACTTAGTGTTCGTCCCGAATACAGCTTCCTTCAGGTCCCGTTCTTACCGATCGAACCTTTTTGTATTGGATAGATGACATCGTTAACCTCGTGATTACCGTGGAGGGGCCCTTCCACTTCCTTTGTATTTTTGGCGATTTACCTTTTATTCGTAGAGGATTTTATAGCTAGACTCCCGACCGCCTTCCTTAAATCTAGATCCGCTCGCTCTTAAGTCGTAGTGGGTCTTAATCCTGTTGCGCGGTTCCAAACTTTAAATCATCTGGCAGAGTAATCTGTTTCCTGAAAATCATTCTTGCAGGCGTCTGATCGGTAGAATTGTGGATAACTGTCCTGTACAGCGTTTTTTTTATTTAGAGATGTTCTTCATATTAATTTGAAAACCTATTTATACCGCTTTAACTGTTGCTATACTGGTTAGGAGAAATTTAAGAAATTTCCTACAATTCAGAATGTGGCAAACTTCACGACAATGTTCTTCCATTTGGAGCTAGGATGTGAAGTTTGAACAACCTACATACAGCTGACCGGGAAATGACACTTATTTGGCAAAATTCGTCCCCCATATTGGCCCCGAAATCTAAAATTTATAAGTTCTGAACATAAATTCGTTATTTGCTACCTTAAAAAACCCCAGATACCGATTTTCATTGGAATCGGAACACAATTTCCAAATTCGTCGTCGGCCATATTGGCGCGGCCATTTTTAATTTATAAGTTTTGAACATAAATTCGTTATTTGCTACCTTAAACACCCCCGAATGCCGATTTTCATGGAAATCGGAACACAATTGGCAAATTTGGGTGGCCATTTTGAATTTCGTTCATTCAAATCAAGATCACAATTTTTTAATAGGTAAACTTTTTTATATATATATTATTAACTAAACATTCCATTTTGAATTTTTAAATTTCATTCACCGTAACTGAAATCCGAGGTTTTCATGTTTTTAACGCTCCAGGAACTCCACAAGTTATGTTTTCTAATTCGTCGCAATTTATATTTTCTTCGTGAAAAGGGATACGGATTGATTTAAATGGACGGCTGCGGAATGTATGCATTAGGCTCTACTCCTTTGGGCTCTTCTTCTGTTTCTTCGGTAGGCATAATGCTATACAGGCTTTTCTCCTTGCCATTTTTCCTTGGAAGTAGCAAAGATATTAGTACTGCTGAACAGGTTTGTACACAAAAGTGACCATGTACACAATATGTACATTACAAATAAATAAATACATTTGAATTAAACTTACTACAGATATAATTTGATGTCTTCTTTACAATAAAACCAATCACCTACTTGTCAAATAATTTAAAAACAGTACAAAAATTACTAAAAAGACACCACCTTCACTACATATTCGATCATTGTGTTTGCGACCGTTACAAACATTCAAGAGAAAAGCATTTGACAGAAATCAGTTTTTGTTTTTTTTAATAAAAACTAAAGAGAAATATATGCATATGTACGTATATTACATATCAGGTTGAAGATTAAAAAACTGTTGTTCTTTAAAAAAATGAAACTTACATTCAATATACACAATTCTATACAAAACGAATGAAAAGGTTAATAAGAAATCTTGTCCTAACTTTGTAAATAATATCTTTAGTATTTGAAGAAAAACCAAGTTTCTAACAAAAATACTCAATTATAAATATATATTGCATTTATTATTATTTGAAAAAAAGAGTATATTTGAGAAAACCAAATCTCGATTTTTAAATTTTTCCTTAAAAATGCTAAAATGTATAATTAAATCTAAAAATAATTTGTCATATTCAGTTTTAGAATAATAATATTGTAGTATTATTTTAATTTAATTTTAGTGTTTTTTTAAGAATTAAAGAACTTAATTTCAATATAAAAATTTACCGTATCTATTTTACCTTTTACATACCTTTTATATTTATTTTTTTAAATTTTCTTCCAGTTTCCTGGTCCTTGATCAACTTCTAAACTGAAATAAAAACAATTGTCCAAACAAATGAAAGATATAATCTCAGCATTTCAACGGTAACAAGCATTCAAAGTGAGTTTTCCATAGGATTGGCGATGTTGGAAATAGCAAGTTCTACAGATAGTCCAGTAAAATGGTGCAAAAAAAAATGGCCATTTGAACATTTTATGTAAACAGCAATTGTTTCTTTATTGTGTAGAGGGGTTGGTTGGTAGTATAAAACCGAGTTTTCGGTATCCGGACACGTGACGTTCGGCCGCCATCTTGTTTCGAGTGGTGAAAAATGGTTTTCCTTATTTAAGGCCCAAACATATAGCAGAAACGAAAACGAACCGAAATGAAAAGAATGAAATAAATCGTATGAAAGTGTATGAACTCGGTTATATAAACGAACAGAACCGAATCGGAACGAATGATATAAATTTATTTCATTTCGGTATTCGTTTCAGCAATTCAGCCCGTTACTTTGACAGTTCGACCGACAGTTTGTTTTCGAATTTAAAGTAGTTTAAAGAACGAAAAAGAAGTCATTTTAAAAGAATGTAGTCAATACGAGGTGAAAAAGTTTAAATTATGATTTCTCTTGTGATTTCTCGACAACCGCCATAAATTATATAAATTGTATAATATATGTATTTATCGAAAATAAAAAACTCTTCTACTCAATGCAAAACTTGTCAACAAATGTCAAGAACCGATTCACTCATGCACCTATATAATCGCTATCATTTTCAAGTTCATTTCATTTTCGTTTCGGTTTCTTTTCGTTTCTGCTATATGTTTGGGCCTTTATCGGAAACCGTGAGTCCTACAGAATTTTTGTAAAAATAATTTTTTTTCGATAATCAAATTATCTACAACTTTCGTAAATAATATTTTGCCGTAATATGAATATATTCCGGGGAAATTAGTAAAAAAAAACGTACGAAAGGAGACAAAATTCCAAAATGGCTGAAAATGGGGCTACGTAGACTAGTCATGATTACTATGTAGTAAAACCGATTTTTAAGAAGAGAGAAGTGAAGGGGCGGCATACTCACCCCGCCCCTTCATCCCTCTCTTCTTAAAAGTCGGTTTTACTACATAGTAATCATGACTAGTCTACGTACCCCAAATTGGTTCACTGCTTCCTTGGGACTTTTTAAGAAAACAATTTCGGAATCACAAAAAAAAATGGCCGCCGGAGATATCACTTTTTCGCAAAAAAATCACTCAAAAACTGATTTGTTCGAAATTTTTTTTTTGATCAGTCAATACGAAACGTTATCGCCTACAAAAAGCCCTCTTGCCATTTTTTCGAAAACCTAACCCTTTCGAAGTTATTCAAGGTATTTTTTGGCCGAAAATTGATTTTTGGAAAGTTTGACCTTGAATAACTTCGAAAGGGTTAGGTTTTCGCAAAAATGACATGAGGGCTTTTTTGCAGGCAATAACGTTTCGTAATGACTGCTCAAAATTTTTTTTCGAAAAAGTCTGTTTTTGAGTGATTTGTTTGACAAAAAGTGATATCTCTGGCGGCCATGTTTTTTTTTTGTGATTCCAAAATTGTTGTCCCACGGAAGCTGGGGAGCAGTTTTCAACCATTTTGGAATTTTGTCTCCTTAAAATGCTAATTTCCCCGGACTAATAATAAAAATGATATGGACGAAAAATGACAAAAATTTTGGGGATGATGAACTTTAAGCGCTATAACTTTTTTATTACTGATTCTACATAAAAAATGCCTCAGAGCTTATTTGTAGGGCATTTTCTTGCAATGTAGTCATTTATTGAATTAAGGTTGTTCTTGTTGATTTTAAGGCAGTGCAAACGCAGCAAGTCGAAGGTAAGTGGGGTGGACAGGTATAAGAAAGAGGTATGTTTATACAATATTTTATGACGCTATTTTATGGCATTTTCCTGCACAGCGTGTTGGAGTAAATAGTTTTATTCATTTGTAAAATATGAAAGATGAATGAGTTGGTCATTTTACATGTACATAAAGTCAAGGCCGCTCCTGCATAGACACCATTAACACCTTGAGAATCGTAGTGGGGCAGTCTACTGAATTCCGATCCCCCTTTACCTTGATTTCGTAGACTATCAGAAAGCGTTCGACTCGGTTAATAGGAGCTTTATATGGCGAGCTCTACGGCAACGTGGACTGAATTGATAAAAGCTCTATACAACAATTCCAAATGCAGAGTTCTTCACAATGGAAAACTATCCGACAGCTTTGAAGTGAGCTCAGGAGTACGGCAAGGATGCCTATTTTCGCCATTACTAGTAGCTCGGCAGGCTTAAGGTTAAATCCGACTAAATCCAAAGAAATGCGGATAAATGCAGACACCCTTGAACGAACAGCGCTAAATAACCGCGACGTGGAACTGGTAGATAAATTCTGTTGCCTCGGTAGTATTATTACCGAAAACGGCGGTACAGAAGAAGACGTCAGTTCCAGAATAAATAAAGCAAGAAGCGCATATGCATGCCTCGCTCACATATGGAGATCAACGGGGATCTCAATTAACACCAAATTGCGGCTGTTCAACTCCAAAGGTTAGGGCAGTTCTTTTGTATGTTTGCGAAACATGGAAAGTCACCCAATTCATCACAAGGCGCCTACAAGTTTTTATTAACAGATGTCTACGTCGTATCCTAAAAATCCGCTGGCAAGATAGAATTTCAAATGAAGAACTATGGCGCCGTGCCGGCCAAGAAAGGATAGACGACCAAATCAGGCGAAGGAATCTATCCAAACAGGCCCTCGACTGGAATCCGCAAGGATCCCGTCGAGTCGGAAGACCTACGACAACTTGGAGGAGAACCCTATTAGCAGAGACAGCAACAACCGGGAGATCCTGGTCAGGGTTGAGAGTTGTCGCGCAAAACAGAGTCCGCTGGAGGGCAACTGTTTCCGCCCTATGTCCCATGAGGGATTAAAGGAGCAATTAGTATAAAGTCATCAATAAATGACAAATTTTATAAAAAAAACTGTGTCGTAGGTCGCCTAATTATTTTTTAGAAACCTGTTCAGTTTTTTTTTCAAAGTCTCGACGAGTTTTTGCGATTGTGAAAATTTTGTTTTGGGTTTTTTTGTTTTTTTTTGTTTTTTTTTTCGTTTCTTGGTGTTTTATTTTTTTTATATTATTGTGTATTTCAGCAACAGTAGACTGCTACTAGTTTTTGTGAATGTGAAAATTTGTTATTAAACTTTTTGGTTTTTTTTCTAGGTTTTTGGTTTTCTGTTTTCATTTTATTGCGTACACTCCTACCGGTTTTTGTGATTGTGAGAATGAGTGAGTGTTTTATTTGTAGAAAACCCCTTACTGAGGGAACGTCTATTAAAGTGAAGACGAAAGGAGTGGAGTCATTGTGTTACTCGTCGTCGGAGTACCAGGGATATGTCAATCGCTACATCGTCATCTTTGCAAGAAAAAACGTTACCCGATTTTGATTTTGAAAAGTGTTGTTTTATTTGTTCAGATTTAATAAACTTGTTAAAAAAACAAAAACCACAGTTATCGAGGGTATCAAACTACAGCTTCAAAAAAACAGTTGTGAATTTATTAAGTAATCGCTCCGATGATATTATGGTACAAATTTCTAATCGTATGAAAGATGTTCCAGATTTGATTGTGGCTGGTGCGAATCACCGAGATTGCTTTAGTCGCCTATATTTAAAAGAAAAAAAATTGAAGATGTAACTAGTAACAGATTCAATAAAATTGATAGAGCTATGGAATCTATATTCTCATATATACACGAAAATTCAGACGAATGTCAATTTAAGTTATCAGACTTGATAAAGGTAATTGAAGGAGATTACGTTCCAGACAAAAGAACAGTGAAAGACCGATTATTCCACAGAAATATGGCAGTGGCATTTTAATTTTTATTTTTATTTTATTTTATTTTAAGCCAAACAAGGCTAACTTAAATTACATTACATATTTTTCTTACTATTCAGTCTTATAAATTATGACACTGACGCTTAAAGATATAAATAAGATAAATAAGTAGGAAGGATTCATGCTATTAGTAGGGATCTAAGTTTTTTTTTAAAGGATATTTTATCAATTGTAGGGGAAAAACATGATCCGTGGCTATTGAAGACCATACAGCATCTGTTGACGGGCTCGTTCTTTGCATATTCAGTGCGATGCGGGTACTCCTTAAGTAGCTTCGTATGTCTTGTATGTCGAACATCGTCATTGAATTTGATCATACGTGATAGAAATTGTACTTTAAGGTTATCATTTATAATGTCCAGGGTGAGGCATGAAATAAGCATTTTTCTTCTCCCCGACAATGACATGAGATCCATAACTTTGAGTCGGTCCTCGTAAGGTGGTAGGCTTCGGAAGTCATGTGGATCGTGGAGATGTCTCAACGCGAAAAGGAGAAATTTCTTTTGAACAGATTCAATCCTGTTTCTGTTAACCTCAAATATGGGGTCCCAGATTGGGCAAGCATATTCCAGGATTGGGCGGACTAAGGAACAAAATAGTGTTTTTGTAATCCATACATTGCCGAACTCTTTAGCCCTTCTCTTTATAAAGCCAAGAAGCTTATTGGCCCTTGCAGTAATATTATCGTAGTGCATATTGAAATTTAGTTTTTTTGTCTAGGACAACACCTAAATCCACAATATGATCGAAATGATTCAATATCATGTCGTTGAGATAATAGTTCTGCAGCTGAGTGGTTTTCTTTCGAGAGAAGGTAATTGCATGGCATTTGCTGGTGTTGAGATGTAGTTTATTGACTATGCACCAATCCTGCAATACTTTGAGTTTCGACTGGAGAAAGGATACGTCGGTTTGCGACTTAATGGAGCTATATATTTTGAGGTCATCTGCGTAGAAGAGATGAGGAATGTTACCTAATTTTTCAGATAAATCAGAGATGAAGATATTGAAAAGTAGAGGGCCTAGATGGCTACCTTGAGGAACGCCGGAAGTTACGTCAATTTCCTTAGATAGAAATCCTTGAAATCTGATAACCTGTGATCTTCCGTCAAGATATGATTTTATCCATTCCAGCGGGAGTCCTGAAATTCCAAATTTTGATAGCTTTGAAATTAGGGTATTGTGGTCAACTCGGTCAAAAGCTTTGCTGAAGTGACCAACCAAGACGGGAGGCAATGATCTGTGTTCGTGGTACAGGTTACGAGGTTTTATCGAAATCTTGGTAGCAAAGCAGAAGTCGGATCTTCGTGAAGAAAGGCTGAGAATAGTTCGTGAAGCTCCTGCAATTATTCTCCAGAATATTCCTTCTGAGGTGTATCACCGTCTGACGATTTTCTCAAAAATATTGAAACCGCAATACCTGAAACTTTAACAACACTGCTTACCGGTATAATCTGTAAATCGGAACGAAGATTCTCTGAAAATTGCCAAAAAAAGTGTACTTCAATAGCTCTTGCAGTTATCGCGGCTACACGACCTTCCTCATTTATTTCTCCTTTACTTTTACTTACCTTTATAAAAAGTTCGGTTCAAAAAATCTTATATATGTGCTTGTCCTATCTTCGTTAGGGTTTTCTGCCTCGTACGCTTCTGTCTCACAATTTGAAAATTGTGGTGCAATTCGTCTACGAAATATTTTGCCACATGCATTTTGTCAGTTTGTATTCAACAATGCTGATTTTAATGTGAATACAATCGATGGGCGAAATACATTCCACACTATGGGCGGGATTCAGTGTGTCACTCCCTACAGCGGTGTTACGAGAGACACCAGATTTGCCCGCTGTTTAAGAAAACTACCAGCTTCCGTAAGAGGAAATATTGGTATGATACCCTTTGCATCGTACTGCAAGCGGAAAGGATCTGGACTGACCAATACTGATATTAAGAACATTACACCGTTGGTGGTTTAAAGGGTCTATGGAGGAGGAAAGTGCGGTCTTGCACCTTCTCCAGCCAAAGTAATTTTTGGGACGAGTTATATTCAAAGCCGGGTGGAATGTAGGACTTGTAAATTGTAGCCAGGGCAGCTGGCTGAAGGAGGAACTTGCATTGATAAGCTTGTTTGGCGTTTTGGAATATGCGAAGGAATCGCAGATCTGAAGGTAAAATTACGTCTAAGATGTTTAGAGATGAGTCAGCCATTAGATTATTTTGGCCCGCTGAGATAAAGGGAAGGACGGTGCAGGTTTTTGTAGAGATAAGACAGTACATTGTTTTGGTAGCGTTGAGTTCGACACGATTCTTGCGGCCCCAATCAAGAATGAGTTCAACATCCCGTTAATAAAGTTGGACATGAGTTCAAGGTGTAGGAGATAAGGTCTGGCAAGTCTTATATTGTCGAAGGCGTAGGATTAACGCAAAGTACCGACATAGATAAAACTATGAAGTGGGTTGGAGGGGATTGATAGCAGATCATTAATGAATATTAGAAAGAAAGCAGGTGAGGAAATCGACCCTTGGGGAACGCCAGCCTAGATGGAATGATTGTTGGATTCGAAGCCACCCAATACCTCCTTGATTAACCGGCCAGAAATAAAGCTCTCATACCAGCTCCTTAGAACTGAGATGTAAGTTAATTTTACAGTTTTACAGAAGGCTTCGAATTAGAGTCTGCAACAATTTTCCCCTTTTCCGTTGCACGCACAGCTCTACTTTTAAGTTTCTAAAAACAAAACAAAAATGTATGTATTTTGGGAAAGGGCCGGCCTTTCTGTCTACTCAATAAACTCAGTAATTTGCAAAGTAACAACTTTTGAGAAAAATCCAAGCATTTCAAAAAAATTTACCTTGGAACCAAAAAAAATATTGAAAATGAATGAAAATTGTAGAGTATTTATACTAAGTTTGAAGAAAATTTGACTAAAGAAAAAATAATTCCCCATACAACCTCTTTTCACCCTCTTTAGGGGTAGGTAGAGCAAAGCTGATAGCGTATAAACACTTTCCATATTATCAAACTCATGTGGTAAAATGTTTGTGGCGATCGGTTGAGCGGTTTCGGAGTCTATAAAACATTTACAGACTTTTATATAATGGATCTTAGAATTTTGGGTAATTATTTACTTTATCAGCCCACCCCGCAGGCGGTAGGGGTTTACCTGGACACATTTCCTTTGGAATTAGCCGTCGGTCACCCTCTAAAAAGTTATTCAGGGTTGAAATTTCGTAAAAATCACTTTTTTACAAGTAATTTTTTAAAAATAGCGTTTTAATAAGCAGTTATATTAGTAACGACTTTGACTCTGGATTGCCCGCCCCCAAACACTCCCCCACCCCAACCTCTATCTCAGCGGTGAGCGCGGCGAGGTGATAAAGCAAACAATTACCCTTAATACAAACATTTTAAAAATCGGAACTGTTCTTCCTTCAATGATTCCACCAGAAGTTTCCGATCTAAAAATATATCCCTGTGCACTGTAATGTTGTTGATTCCTGTGTTGTTTTGCTTTGGAAGGGGGTGGGTTGGCTGAAAGCATGAGTGAGTTGACACGACTGCATCAAAGTTAACTGTCAAATTTTCCCGCGGCACTTTCTTTAAAACGAGTTTTTCTATAAAATTTATTTATAGTTTTACGCAAAACTAATTAAAAAGAAGAAAGAAAGTTTAAAGGATTTGTTTTCAGTGTAATTGAAGTTATTACGAGTGAATTTTCAGTGAAAAAAGAGCAATTTAGTGTGCAGTTTGAATTCCACTACGCTAAAATTCTCCGAGGGCCCTTCCTGTAGTTTTGTATTCTAAGGTGTAAACGCACTCGTTTGCATTATACCTGGGATACACTATACTTTCATTATGATGGTAACTTTCATTATGATGGTCAAGGAAATGATGGGGTGACACATTACACCTTACTTTCATTAGCATCTGACATATCAAGTGAAGATATAAACCTGCATGTTTTTTGCTTTAATTTTAAGTTGTTTTAAATTGAAATATTAAAACAAATATTTTTTAAAGTAGTAAAGAAACCATCCTTGCAAATTGTGGCTTAACTAACGTTAAATAAAATTATTTTATTTTAAAATGTAGTTTCCAATTTTCCAACTAATGTCACTTAACCGAAATTACAGTCCAAATGAAAGTAAAATACTTTCATTTTGGACTTTCATTATGGTGGGTTTTTGCCACGATAATGAAGGTTACTTTCATTATGATGGTATATGTGCCACAAGTATAATACCTGTGCCAGTCAAATGTACCCAAAAAAACATGGCCGATTGTATTTATCCGGTTCATGGCAAAGTTCGTTTATTACTAATATATTTTACGTTTACCAGCTTCTAAATTCAATTTATATCAATGCGACTATTCGTAATTAATCAATTTTTGATGTTTCCAATGAATTTTTATTAATTTCATGTGGGGTACATCGGACAAAGGTGACATCTGTGGCCAAAAATGAACTAGAAGTTTAGTTTCTTCTACCCATCAATTGCCTGTCATTTTCCCCATAAGAGTTTTGTCTCCTTGTATATTCTCCATGGTTTATACCATGGAGAATATACAAGGAGACAAAACTCTTATGGGGAAAATGACAGGAAATGGATGGGTAGAAGAAACTAAGCTTCTAGTTCATTTTTGGCCACAGATGTCACCTTTGTCCGATGTACCCCACATTAGCTGCGTTCCATTGGGCAATATTTGCTACTCCGGAGTACTCCCGGGTATACTCAACTACCCCTGCTCTTGCTTTAGGGGATTTCACTCCTATTAGAAACGCATAAAATTTCCGCCAGGTTTGCAAGCTTTAACTATTTAAAAATAGATGGCCTTTTGTTTTTCAAGGTTAAGTAAACTGTCGATTAATTATTTTAAAGTGTTTTTTTAAAGTAAATCTACAAAAACGGTAAATATAGTATACAGTAAGATATAAAATTTCCTTTTATTTAAAGAAAAATAATTATTTCACTTTTAAGGGCAATAAATTAATTTGAGGTTATGTTTTACTCGTATTTTCTTCTGTTATGAATAATCGTGTTCCATTGGCCATGTACTCCGGAGTACTCCGGATTAGAAAATTTCTCCCAATGGAACGCAGCTATTAATTTGATAAAAATTCATTGGAAACATCAAAAATTGATTAATTACGAATAATCGCATTGATATAAAATCGAATTTAGAAGCTGGTAAACAGCTGTAAGCTGCTAAACGTAAAATATATTAGTAATAAACGAACTTTACCATGAACCGGATAAATACAATCGGCCATGTTTTTTGGGGTACATTTGACTGCAGCGCCACCAATAATCAAACAAAAATTGACAACACGGAGT
Source organism: Thereva nobilitata (assembly GCA_963855945.1). NCBI lineage: Eukaryota > Metazoa > Arthropoda > Insecta > Diptera > Therevidae > Thereva > Thereva nobilitata. The sequence goes on along the minus strand of OY979696.1, from coordinate 92,465,180 downwards.
TTTGTCTCCTTGTATAGACTCCATGGTTTATACGATGAAGTTTTTAACGTGCGTCAAAAATGCCACATTGTTTTGTTTTAACAGCGTGACGTTTGCGTGTGTGTGGGTTTGTGTGTTTGTATGACGAAAAAGGGAGAAAAGAAAATCAAGAAAACGTCTGCTGTGAGTGGTCTACCCGTGATGGCAGTCCCTCTCGGTCCCTCAGCTTCCCTCTCCAAAAAACTCGTGCTTTATGCATCAAAAAACGTGTCGTGTAGATCAGATCTTAAGGCCCAAACATAAGGCTGCCAACCGTCCCGCATTAGGGGGGACAGTCCCGCATCTGCTTGTATAGTTCCCCGTTATTAAAAGCGCCCCACATTGTCCCCCAAACGTCAAATTCGTCCCACAAGTCCCGCATTTAGTTTTTGTTCAAATAGTATATTGTGCATCAGGTGGAAAGGATTAAGGAGGCGGAAAAATATTAATACATATGAACAAACTTTGTTTTTATACACATGATTGCATATGTACATGCACTGTTTTTACGTCTAGGTAGTACGTTCTCTTCGTATTCCCTTTGCGTATTAAGCCTAAAGGCCCTTAAAGAGAAAAATTAGACTGTAATTCGGGGGTGCGCAACTACTATAAAGCTCCATGAGTGAATGTAGAAAAGTAAGATTGCCATGCTCCGTAGCGTATGGCTCTTGTCAGAGCCAGTCGTGTCTCAATAGTATGTCGGAGGATACAACCGTTGAATATGAGTTCAACGATGATGACACCGATCACTTTTCATTATTTTCTTCTGAGTTGATTGTAGATGAAGATGGCAATATGGAAGAAGTGGAAATAGAAGAAATAGAGAGAAAATCAACAGAATTTATCATAACTTGTAACCCAACGATTAGGCCTACGGGGGACACCATGTAAAAAACGCCCCTTCCATTCTCCTTTTCAGCCCTATATCTCGAAAACTATTGGTGTATAAGACATTTTTATGCAGATTTTTATAATGAACAAACTTTACTTAACCAAAATTTACGTAAAGCCCATAATTTACGATATTTGCGAAAAACTGATTTTTGTGACCTTTGACCTCTAATATCTCAAGACGCGGACACGAGATTATATGAGACTTTTGACGCATGATTTAGAATGCCAAAACAAAGGTTCATACAAATTATCAGCTTATCACCCCTGATTCCGAGGTGAAACCCTAGTTTGACTGAACTATTAGTCCGGGGAAATTAACATTTTAAGGAGACAAAATTCGAAAATGGTTGAAAATTGGTCCACAGCTTCCTTGGGACATTTTAAGAAAACAATTTCGGAACCACAAAAAAAACATGGCCGCCGGAGATATCCTTTTTTGGAATAAAAATCATTCAAAAACTGGTTTTTTCGAATTTTTTTTAACTGACAATAAAAAACATATATGTAAGTCATATCTTAAAAAGTCTCAAGGACCAATTTTCAGCCATTTTGGAATTTTGTCTCCTGTCGTGGGTTTTTTTTGCTAATTTCCCGACTATATAGGCTTATTTTATTTTTTCATGATCGCATAGAAAAATCTCGTTCCGTCCCCCATTTCGGTTTAGGAAAGTTGGCAGGCTTACCCAAACATATAGCAGAAACGAAAAGAAACCGAAACGAAAACGAAATGAACTTGAAAATGCGATTATATAGGTGCCTGAGCGAATCGGTTCTTGACATTTGTTGACAAGTTTTGCATTGAGTAGAAGTTTTTTATTTTCGATAAATACACAATTATACACTTTATATAATTTATGGCGGATGTCGAGAAATCGTAATTTAAATTTTTTCACCTTGTATTGACTGCATTCTTTTAAAAAAAACTTCTTTTTCGTTCTTTCAACTACTTTAAATACGAAAACATACGTCTGTCGAACTGTCAAAGTAACGGGCTGAATAGCTGAAACGAATACCGAAATGAAATAAATTTATATCATTCGTTCCGATTCGGTTCTGTTCGTTTATATAACCGAGTTCATACATTTTCATACGATTTATTTCATTCTTTTCGTTTCGGATCGTTTTCGTTTCTGCTATATGTTTGGGCCTTTACTCAACTGATTGGATGAAAAAATATTTTTATCACATCACTTGGTTTTGTATCAGTTGGAAGCTGTCGTGTCGCCATCTGTTGTAAAATAGGAACTGAACCGCCAAATCGAACAGCCATTTTCAGTGAAACTGAGGAAAATGTGACGGATGGATGGATAAATGTGGCAAATCGAAAACAGCTGGTAAAATACTTTCATTTTGGACTCTCATTATGGTGGGTTTTTATCGCGATAATGAAGGTTACTTTCAATATGATGATATATGGACTTTTGAATGGAAGCTGTTCTGTTCTGTGTTCTATATTAAAAAAACACCACTGAAATTTATTAGACCAGTTGTTACCATTCATAAAGAATTCGGGACTATACAGTACTTAACAAGAAGAAAATCAACGCATTACATCGCATGCGAATCCATTGAATTGAATTGAATTGACAGCAGACACAAGCATAATTTGTTTACCCGGGTACCGGCACGCAATTCATCAGGTGTTGCTAGAAGAAGTGAGGTTCATGTTACTAAATTGGTGCTTAAAATAAGTTAAATTATAATAAAATAAAAGTTTATGGTGCAAATTTGTAATATACACAATCGGTTATCATGAAGCAGACGCGTGAAGTGAAAATTCCGTTTGAAAAGCAGTGTATGGCCGGTATATCAGCTCACGACTTCGGAGTCGCCTTTGCTGTTTATTTGCAAAAAGAAAAGTGAAAGTAACTTTACACTAGCCGTGAGTAGAGATATAATTTTGAGCGCCCTAGATAATTTTTAGATGAAGGTTCGTAAGACGTTATTTGTTATTAAATTATTCGTTTATAAGCTAGATTTGTGGTGTTATTTGTTGTTGTTTTATGGTGACTAGCATTGGCTAGTGTAGCCAAGAAGGGTCTCGGCCTTGAAGCCATATAGACCATGAACTTGATGTTTTTAAGTTTAGTCCAAGAGCTCGTGACAGAATTGCAGTGATTTTGCAGAGGATGGGCCTTTGATATAAAGGCCCCTATCCACTTGCATGCATGCACTGAGCATGCATGACATGCAAGAACGAGCTTTTAGATAAATGGGGAATTGGAGATGATGAGGGGTCTCATCTCCACTACCCCGTTCATCTAAAAGCTCGTTCTTGCATGTCATGCATGATCGTTGAAGGAATGATTGAGGTTAGCTGAGCATCCGTTTCCCGCCTGAAACAGTCCCAGTTCACTTTAACGGGTCTATCAGGGAGGGAGTTAACTGCTAACATGAGAGTATCCGTCAAGGAAATCTTGAATATCACTATATAGTGGTCGGAGAAGGAATCTTCAGTGTAACAGGAGGAGTTAGACATGACTCCTAAGATATTATTTGAGACGAGATAGAAATCTAGACAGCTTTGAGATCCAGGATATGTAGGGCCACCAGGATGAATGATCCTGAGATTGTTAAGGTGAGGGTAGTTAACTATCCAGTTCCTAAGGCAGGCGCCGTTTCTGTTAGTTATGATATTATTCCAGTCTGGGTGCTTTGCATTAAAGTCGCCACCGACTACAATGCCCAAATATTCCCCGCTCTGATCGAGATTATTTAGGACCACTAGTACTTTTTGAAGGCTTGCATTAGATACATCTGTTGGAAAGTATATGGATAACATTAAGATTTTGCAGCTGGAAGTAGAGCTATTAATGTTGAGCTCCATGGAGTATTGATATCCAGGTAAGTACGTTTAGTTAATAATTTGTTTTTAAAACCAATAGCGGTCCCCTGCGCTGTGTTACTCATATAAAAGTTATATCCATTTAGGAAAAGCTTCTTTTGGCCCTTGAGGTGCGTTTCCTGAATCAGGATAACATCTAAGTTAAGATCTTTGATAGAATGGTAGAGCGACACCCTCCTGCATCCCCGGACCAGGGACCCCGCGTTTAGGGAGGCAAGGATCAGCCCTCTATTTCCCCGCTCCACGACGGAGTGAGGTGCAGAACACCAGAACCTTGCATCCCCTTTCCGCGTCGTCCCTGCAGCCGTAAAACTCAGGAGCAAATCGGTCCACCACTCTAAGAAGCTCTGGAAAACTAATCCCAAAGTATGATTCAGTGAAATTAAACATGTCTGAAAGAACATCATTACTGTTTTTACCTTCAGGGGGCGATTGGGGGAGTTATCGGCCCTGACTGCATCCGCATAGGATATATTAAAGTTGGGTTTTACCATTGAGGAGGGGTTAACTGAAGTTTTCCTTGACTGCCTCATCTCAGGGAACATGTTATTGTTTATTGAGAATGTAGATTCTTTTTTTTTGGATTGTTTCTTGTTTTCTAATCTTTGCCTGTTCTAGCTTACTAATATAAACGGGGCAACCCCTAAAGTTCGTAGGGTGACCCATACCTTTGCAGTTTACACAGAACGGCTCTTCAGTATTGAGCTTCCTACAATTTTCCCGGCCTGGGGGGTGTATCATAGAACACTTAACACAGTTAAAATGGTAATTGCAATTAGAAGCAGCGTGTCCGAACGACTGACAATTCTTACATTGTAGAAGTGATTTTCTATTATATCTCTCCCAGTGTACTCTCATATTGAATACATATTTTATTTTTGAAACCAACGGGGGGTCCACCTCAGGGGGGAACTGGACAAGTAAGATTTCAAGATTAATTCCGTTCTTCCGAGAGGAAGTGGTTTCAAATTGTTTAACTGATTTGATTTTTAAAGTGGGATAATTCGTAATAAAGAATTTGTGAACAAATTCTGGAGTGAAACCGGCAACTAGGCCTTTTAGGATTAAAGTGGAGAATCTAATCCTCCTTAGGAGTATAAGTATGAGAATCTACATTGTTCTTTTTTAATAGCATAAAAAATTTTTCATGTTCAGCTCTACTTCGTAAGAAGAGTTTAGCTGTGCCATTTTTTAGTTTTACTATTTTATGATCGCTATTATTATTCAACTTAAATAGCGCTTGACTCAGTTCAAATATTTTTGCACGAGGAATGAAAATAGGGGACAGTACCCTTTTTCGGTTTTGGGTGGGACCATTTCTGGCTTATTAAAGTTTGTAGCCAATTGCACAGCATTTGGCTTATTAAAGTTGAAATTAAATTGGTACGCAGATGGCATGCCATCACCATTCCCACTAACCTGGTTTTTTTCTTTGTTACTATTAGTTGAAGATCCTGGGCCTCCTTCTGCTAAAATATTAAACCTATTTTGGTTTGAGGATGAGGGTTGATTGTACTCCGGGATATGTGATACTCGTGGCCTGTTTTTATTTTTGCTTGCCACCTTACTCCAGCCTTCGTCTAGTTGACTATCACATCGCATACGAATTCTTATCCTCCACGCGATACGAAAACAATTCCCTTCGGCGATAGTTCCTCAATTCGCTTTCTTCTCTCTCCCGCAATTCGCATTATTATTGCCTTGTTGTTACGCATGGATCTATTCTGGCGGTATCGCATTGGCGGACCATTTTCTCCCAACGAAACTATCTTCCGGTGCAGTCAAGACGATATCCCAGAAGATATAGATATCTTCCATGGCGAATCGCTTTCTGTATTCCGGAAGATAAAAATTGTTTGCTGGGACGATATTAACGCGATTCGCATTCTTATTGCTCGCATGACACTTATGCAACAATAGAATTCATGGGGTATTCAGGATTTTGGGTTTTGCTTGTGTTTTAAATTCAATCGTGATTTATTTATAATTTTGTATTGCATTTTGAAGCTTCAAAGCTTCAAAATGCAATAGAAAATTATAAATAGAATGACGATTGAATTTAAAATAAAAGCAGAACCCAACATCTTAAATAGGGTCTCCTGAAAAAAGTCTGAAATAGAGAAATAAGGATTGAAAAATAAATAGAAAATGTTATGTTATTTAAATTTTATAAAAATAAAATATATTCATTTCATCAATATAGTATTACATTAAATTTTTATAAAGTTATAATAAAATTAAATGAAATTTTTAAGTTCAGTTATAAGTTACTTTTATGAAAATTAAAGAGACTTAACGTTAACATATTTAACATTAAATTAAAATTTAATAAAGTACATTTTATATTGACATTACAATTTATATTGATTAACATTAAGTGGCAATCGGTGGTGGAGATGATCCTGCAGAGGTTGGAGTCCCAGGCAATAATGCAGTCGCAGATGTCGATTGCCGCGAACGTTTATTGATGCGGTCTGCGGCATGCAGGAAATGTTGTTGCAATATGTGGTTTATGGTATTCTCAGTTGACGAGGGAAACATTTCTAGACAGGTTCCTGTAAAAATATAAAATAAAATTAGATATGTAATGGTTAACAGATAGAGAAAAATTATGTACTTTTTTTTACAATTATGATGTACTTCTAAATAATTTTTCTCAGTACATGGTGTTCAAATACTGCATAAAATCTGAAATAATTAAATTAATGATTACAAAACCATTGCATTAAGAACAACTAAACGAAGTGATTAGTTGTGAAATAAAAAATTACTTAAAGAAAAATTATTAAAGAAAGTTCGAAAGTAAAAGACGGAAAATTTAAAAAAAAAATTGGGACAATTATTCATTAACAATATTATTGGATTTCTTACCTTTCAATACTTTGATGAAATAGAATATCTTAATGCCATCCTTTTCCTTCGTGCCATTCCACGTATATTGTTTGGACAATTCATCAGTGATAAATTTCCTCAGGTTGTAGCGGAAAAATCCGGCTGCGGTCTCCCTGCCCGAGCGCTTAAATAAGGTTTTCTGTAATAATGAAGTATTGTTAATGACATTGCTTTAAATTAAAATGTTATATATTTGGTACTTACAAGTTGAGATCGGGCCTTCGGGTTGTCCAAGAGCAGTCGGTCGAATTCCCTCAGTAGAGATGGTTCATTTAACGGAAGCTGTGGCAGTAAAGTTTCTTCTTCGCTTGTATTTTTGGTGCAATTTTTTTTTAATTCCTTCACCTCTTCAGTTAGTGAAGCTATCTCTTGCGTTAATCGCAAAACCATATTTTTATTTTGATCTAACAACTGTGAATTTTGATCGAACTTCTTCGTGAGGTGGTGCAGTTCTTGCAGTACTTCCTGCATAAAGTTAGTGGTGGTAGGCAGTTGTTGGTGTTGATTATTCTGTGCTGGATCAACAATCAGGACAATTTTGTCTAAGCCCACACTGGCATCGGTGGTTTGGAGAGCCTGTGTTGAGGTCACTGGTTTATTACCTATTGTGAAAACAAAGTTATGGAAATGTGTTTCTAGAAATAAGGATCCATACAAACCTGGATTTATCCGCAGGAATTCTTGGTAGTTGAAAGTTTCGCTTGCGGGTTGGAACATTGGAAGGTATTCGTTAATTTGGCTGAAAATGTCTTCCCCGTGCTGTTCTTCTTGCTGCACCTCGGCTTCATTCATTTTATATGAATTATAGGAACTAAAAAATATTTATTAACATCTTCATCAACTAAGCAAATAACTTTATTCGAAATTTCTTTATATATAAATTGCTCGGAGCGTCCTTCATTAACGTTCCCGGTAATGAACATGTTGAAAAAAGAGGAGTCTATTGGATCAGTAAAGAATGGTTCTATATTTGTCGCTGTCTCGTTGTGACTCCGTCTCGTTACAACCATAGGCGAAGCAAATAAAAGGAAACTAACACAATCGGATTAATTATAACAAATAATATTTATTAAATAACAAGATTTATACTGCGGTTTATACAAAGCGAAAGAAAAGGCGCGTGGTGGCAAGATGTTTTGTTTTGTACTACTACTGTCAAGTTGTGGATGATATCCAAGTTTTCCGCTAGAGGCTGGGAAGGGCTGCCACAGCTACCCCCTTCTTAATAAGCAGGTCATAGGGGCTGCTCTTGAAAAGGAAACGGATTTTCTTTTGTTGACATAGGTCCTCAATTTTCCTGTGTCTGCATTGGAGTTAGCTGACCACGGGTTTTGTTGGTCTATTGCGATGTATGGTTTTCCTCGTGATGAGCTATCAGTTGAAGACACTGGGCTATCTTCGATGACGGTGTAAGCTGGCTTTAACCTCTCTGTTGAAACTGTTATTTCTTTCTCGCCTACCTTAATTATAAAATTATTATCGTTAATTCTTTTTAATACCTTGTAGGGTCCGGAATATGGTGGTTATAATGGTTTCTTTACAGCATCGGTTCTCAGGAAAACATGTGTACAATCGTCTAAATGCTTATGTTTGAACATGCGACGATTGCTGTGATTAGCTGTTGGTTGAGGTTTGATGGCTCGCATATGTTCTCTAAACTTCTCTATGAATATTTGCAGGTTAATGCACGTGTCTATATCAGTGAAAAATTCTCCAGGAACTCTAAGTGGTGATCCAAATAAAAATTCGGCAGCCGAAGCATTTATGTCTTCCTTAAAACAGGTCCGAAGTCCTAAAAGTACTGTACTGCAGGAGATCCAGCCATGAAATTCCTGGTTGACACATTAAAGCGGATTTGAATGAACGGTGCCACCTCTCGATGAGTCCATTCGATGCAGGATGGTATGGTGAAGTTCGAATTCTTCTAGATCCAAGCATATTAGTGAGAGATTTAAAAAGTTCTGACTCAAATTGAGTCCCTTGGTCAGTAGTTATAGTCTTTGGTGTTCCAAATCTAGCGACCCAACTTGAATAAAATGCAGTCGCAACAGTGTCTGCGGTTATGTCCTTAAGTGGAACAGCTTCAGGCCATCTTGAAAAGCGGTCGATTATTGTTAAACAATAACGAAATCCCTGGATTAGTGGTAAAATCACAATGTCCATATGGACGTGATCGAATCGATGGTCAGGTAAATCAAATGGAGTTATGGCATTTTTTTGGTGTCGTTGTATCTTTGCCTTTTGGCAGGAAATGCATCTGCGTGACCATTCTATTATATCTTTCTTCATCTGTGGCCAAACGTACTTCTGTCTGATTTGTTTTGAAGTGGGTTTCCCGTTTGGGTGTGATAATCCGTGTATGGAGCTGAATATACGATATCTTAGGGTTGAGGAACATATGGGCGTATCGTTCCAGTTTCTGCATCACAGTACACTGAACAGTCTTCCTTAAAGGATAATTTTTGGAGTTTCAATGAGGTTGAACCCTTTAACAATTCCTTCAACTCTTCGTCTCTCTGTTGTTCGGTTTGTAGTTCTTCTGGTTCCACCACTGTCGGCGTAGTTATCATATTGATACGAGATAGTGCGTCAGCTACTGTGTTGTCCTTACCTGGAACATAAACAATATCGGTTGAAAATTGTGAGATCCAATCTAATTGTCGCAATTGACGAGGTGAGGCTTTTTCTGGTTTCTGCGCGAATGCGTGTGTCAATGGTAGGTGATCGGTTCTAATTGCGAAGGTTCGTGCTTCGACGATATGGCGAAAAAATTTTATTGAAGAGAAAACAGCCAGAAGTTCTCTATCATATGTAGAATAGTTCTGCTCTGCTGGGCTCATCTTCCGTGAAAAATAACCAAGCGGTCTCCATACTCCTTTGTTGTTCAAGTACACCACCAATTGCTGTATCTGACGCATCGGTTGTAAGTGCCAATGGTTTGTTCTGACCCAGGTGTGCCAGTTGGACTGCATCACATAGACTCTTTTTACAACCTTCGAAGGCTTCTTCAATTTCATCTGTCCAGACCACTGGACGTCTATCATTTTTTTTTGAGCTTTTAAGTAATTCGTTAAGTGGAGCTTGTAATTGAGCTGCATGTGGTATACATCTTCGGAAATAATTTAGAACGCCTAGGAATCGACGAAGTTCTGCGATGGTTTGCGGCTTAGGGTAGTTATTTATCGCCGAAATGCGCTCTGTAGGTGGTTTACAACCGTCCTTGTTTATCGTGTAACCCAAGTAGGTCACTTCGCTTGCTCCAAAAATGCACTTGTTTAAGTTGATCTGCAAGTGTGCATCGTGAAGTCGCTTGAAAACTTCTTCCAGATGTTGACGATGTTCAATTGCATTAGCGGACATGACCAGGATGTCATCGATATAGCAGCAAACGTAGTCCAGGTCGCGAAATATGCTGTCCATGTAGCGTTGAAAGGACTGTGTGGCGTTCCTTAATCCGAAAGGCATAACTAAAAATTCGAATAATCCAAACGGTGTACTAATTGCCGTCTTCGGGATATGTTCCTCGGCCATTGGTATTTGGTAATAGGCGCGAACTAAATCTATTGTTGAAAACAGTTCCTTACCATAGAGTTTTTCAGCGAAGTCAGTTATGTAGGCTATGGGGTAACGGTCTGGAATCGTTTGGGCATTCAGTTTTCTGTAATCCCCGCAAAGCCTCCAACCACCGGATTTCTTCGGAACCATATGAATTGGGCTTGCCCATGAGCTACTTGACGGTTGACAAATACCATTATCTAGCATGCATTCAATTTCCTTTTTGGCCGCTTGAAGTTTTTCTCCAGATAGTCGGCGTGGCCGTTCTGCTAATGGTCGGCCAGTTGTGAAAATTTTATGTGGAGGGGCCTTACTTGTCGACGGAACAACTTTCACAATTGGTAAGGTTATGCTGACGTAGTTTTTAATAAGATCGTGGTATTCAAATTCGTCCTTTATGGTTGTGATTGCGTAGATTGTGGTCGGTGCCATCTCTCCTTGTCTGGACAAAGATGTGGTACTATCCACGAGTCTTTGATTCTTCAAATCTAAAAGAAGTCCAAAAGCGGTTAAAAAATCAGCTCCACTAATTGGTAGCTGGATTTTGGTAATCATAAATACCCACTTATAAGATCGTCTCAAACCTAGGTTCAATTCCATACGATGTACACCATAAGTCTCGATGGTTGTTGAGTTTGCTGCATACAATTTAATACTGCTGAGTTTCGGGCTGTAATTGACAAAATTGACGGGAATAATCGAAATAATGGAACCTGAGTCAATGAGGAATTTCTGGTTATAGTTTTTTTCCTTGATGAATAGCCTATTTTCAGTTTGGAGACATGGATTGTTATCACCGTGACGGCCTGTCTCCGTGGTCGCCACCGAGTTTAGTTTTCCTTATTCAATTCCACGAACTTGCACGGTGCGCGGAATTTTGTAGCTCTGTTACCGTACTTGTTGTGGTAGTAACAATGTTCGTCACGTACAGGCGGCTGCGTGGACGGGGTTGCGCAGTCAGTTGTTTCATCGAGTTTAACACTACCTGTAGTTGTTGTTCTATTTTGTTCAATCTGTCATTTACACTCGCGCTCGATTCACTAACAGCTGCTACCTGAGGCTCAAGCATGTTGGTGTGTTCGAGGATTTTGTCAGCAATTTCAGCTAATTTACTTAACTCCAAATCCTCAGTAGCTGAAAGAACACATTTTACACTCACCGGCATGCGCTGTAACCACAAGGATTTCATCACTTCTTCATTCATACCTTCGGGCGCAATGTTCAGCATTTCGCGGAGAAGTTGTGAAGATGTTTTATTCTTTAATTCGAGCTCAGTAAATAACTTTTGTAACAACTTCTCTTTTGACTCTTGTAACTGTCATAATAATAAAAAAATTATATATATATATATATATTATATTTATATAAACTAAACAAGGCAGGGTACAAACATGACGCTCGGGGCGCCAGATTTGCAACTGTCAGCATAAAATATGTATCACCCGAATGGTCAAGGAAAGCAAATATGACGTTACAAATAAAAATATTTGAAAGAGAATTTAGGAAAGAGGTCCAGACGGCAGAAGGCCGTTGCTGAACAGCTGATATTGCCATATAAAGCCATAGAGAGAAAAAAAAGAAAAAAACCTATCTCGTGACACACTATTGCGCACCCACTGCACATACAACTGACACGCCTGCCGGTGCTGCGGCTAGCTCGCCGTTGGGGGGGGGGGGGGGGGGGGGTTCGTGGTGCAGGGGCTCGTCATTAAAGACAGTTACTTGTCATAAAAGGAAAAACTTTCGCGTGTCAATATGACCGAAAATGCAAAAAAAATAACATATGTTCGACGAGATAGAGGGTTAACATCGTTGGACAGCCATATGCGAGAGGGGGGTAATGACGTTTCGCAGCCATGCTTGCCTAGTCAGGGATATCGGGGGATCTGAAAAATAATTATGGGGTACCTACCATTCCGGAGGGCCAAAACCTCCCCTCGAGCGCCACCTCTACTCGGCGTCTACTCGCCTTGTTTCATCAAAGGCATGTTACGATCCAAAAAAAAATTTTCAACCATGGAAAGAGGAAAAGAAGAAAAGAAGAAAACACAAGGCGTAGCGAAAAAAAATATATAATCACTATTCTCCTTTATTTTGGTTTGTCAAACAATTTTACTAAAAAAATATACTTTCAATAAAAAAATTTACTTTTTCTTACCAAACCATGAGTGGACAGTGAACACAACCCGTTATGTCCCTAAGCCATGATACAATTGTAAATATAACTCTCAATATATATATATAGTTAGGCAATATTGTTATGGTAAATATAGGTGATGGTATATGGGCAAATCCACCAAACTGTTGATTTCGAGATTTTTTTTTTTTTTAATTTTTTTTTTCAAGACACACTATTGGGACTTTGTATACGTATTTGTATACCTATTATTAGTGAAAAATTGTTGGCGTTCTTAGTTTTACCTCCAGGCCATTAAAATTAAAGACGTAATAATACATAGCTTTCATACGCTTAGAATGGAAAAATTTTCTCGTAGTTTTGGCGTTATTGTTTTTTGCTGATATTTAATAATATTTAATATTTAATAATTTTGCTGATATTTTAAATAAGTTAGAAGTTATATCCCAGAACTAAAAAAAATTTTTCCTTTGTTGTAAATTCAAAAAAATAATGTTTATTCCCTTTTTTAAAATGATTCTTTCAATTTTTTTCCTCTTGTTTTTGTATGTATATTTTTTTACTTTTATCTGTTTAAACTATAAAAATAAATATTATTAATTGATTAAGCAAATAAAAATACCTTGAATATTTATAAATTAATATTAAACCAATGACTTGTAAAAGATTTTCAATTAATTGACAAATATGATTAATTTAAAAATTTTCATCTCTCTTATAGTAATAATAATAAATAGACACTGCAAATCTTGAATGTACGTAATAAGCCTAAATTTTGAATGTTATAATAAATAAAAAAAATATAGTTTCATGTTCACTCATATTTATTTGTTTAAATTACATGTTTTTGATCGTAACGCGCGGGGTTTGACGACTTCACTATTGTTCACGCTATTGTTTTTATTTTGTTTTTTTTTAATACTTGTAACCATAACAGAAGGAGGTTTTAAATTATAATGTTTACATGGTGGATTCTTAAGACATTCTAAACATGACAAATAATTTAAAAATAACACATCTTCATTTTTTTCTGTCCATATTACTTGGTGAATTTTCATTGTATTTGGTGCCACTTGCAATTTAGTATTTTCCAATAATTTATCTATATTTTTCATGTCATTTTCAGAAATTAAAAACATTTGTACTTTGGAGTCACTTTCTTGAACGACTTCAATCATATTACTGGCTGTTAAAACATCACGTCCAAAAGAAATTGCTCTATCACAAAGTGATTTGACTGTACCACCTGTCCCATCAGCACAGCTCTTTCCATGACCTGCTGTCGTGAAATTCCAGGATGCTTGATTGAGTTTCAAAGTTTTGCAATGTTGAGTGAATAAAAAAAAATTTGTTTTGTTTTTATATTGGGTTGATGGACCATCACTTTGAATGTGAAGTTTCTTCAAGTTAGGAACTAATTGTTTTATAGAACTAATTACAGGCTGTAGATGAGCCCACACAGCACAAGAATCGTCTCTCAAATTCTCGGATACAGAACAAAAAGAGTTACATTTAACGTCAAACGTTTTGGGATCTTTATAAAAAAACGCTCCCGTATGCAGAGAAATTTGTTTTTTGGAAGCTCCAAAGTGTACACTCTGTATTTCTTCTGAATATTTACAATTATAATTCTCACTAAAGTCTATCACCATTTTAACTTCGTCAAAATCCAAATTTGTTTGTAAAGTCTCCATAAATTTATACTGATGTCCAGTATTGTATACGTGTTTCAAGTAATCTGGTGTACGAGAGTTCAATTCTTTGATCAAATCATTCGTGTTGCACTCTATCTTCTGTTTTGACGTAATCCTGACGTGATACATTTTATCTTTGGCACCCAATCGATCAACGAAATTACGACTCCACTGATAATAAAATGTCGGCTGAGAATCTTTTGATAAATTAACGCACTTATCTCGACAAGCTTCGCATTCACGATACATGCATGCTTTAGCCATTGAGTCACATGTTACTAATTCCGTAAAAGATTTTGTACTAGCCGTCGACAGTACGTTTAATTTTACTAATTTTTGTAACATCAAATCAATGTTTGCATGAATTTTACATAGACATGTTTCTCTCTCTGTCACTTTACGTCTGACGATCCACTGAGGACATAGTTCGTAAAATAAAGAACGTGAAATTTTGAACGACTCCTCAGCTTGGAATTTCAAATACAAATTATCTAATGTGTCGAGTAAATATCTCTTACGTACCTCTACTCCATCTTTAATCATACAATCTTTTTTACTTGGTCCAGGCGCAGAGTTTTCATTCTTTTCTAAAAAAATTTTCACAACATTTTGGGCTTCCGAATGAATCTTACTTTTTTTAATTTTACTCCTATTAAAATTGTATGATGTCGATGCACCTTTTCTTTGTAAGTACGTGCTTACAAGGCCAGAAGTTTTTTTCATGCAACGATATCGTTTTATAATTTTTCCAGCGATCGTTTGAGATAAAAGTGATTTCTCTCTTTCAGACCTTATTTTCTCTTTATTTTTTAAAAGCTGACTTTCAAGTACTTCTCCGTAGAGTAATTTATTCTTAATAGCTGGCTTACCCTGTTTAATTATTTTATCGATTTTTTTTTCAATTTCCGTTTTGTTCACTTTCTTTGCTCTGTAATATTTTTGTTTCCACATTTTTATAGATTTTCGATGTTTCATGTTAATTTTTTCCAATTTGTTTACTTGGCGTCGCAAAGCCAGCTCTCTTTTTTTACAGTTTCTTATTGTTTTTTCCAAACGTAAAATTCTTTTACTCATATTGGAATCGTTTGATTGTACTTTTATATTTACATTTTCTTGAGTCAATACAGGTGTATTGTCAACAAAAGATTCTTGCAAAGATGTATTGTAATAATTGGCTAGAGTAGATTGAGACCCATCAGAAGGATTATTTTTGTTTGTTTTTTTCTTTCTTCTCGTGACATCATCGTAGTGCTTTATTGACGAATTACCTAACCTTTTAGAACGTCGTTTTACACCTGCGGCATCAGGAGAGTTTGGTCTTCTACGTTTCAAAGGAATATTATGGTCGTCGATTGGTTTCTCACGGGCTTTACGTTTTTGTAAGATTTTTTGCTCACGTTTTTCGGCAGCAATTTTCCTCTTCTCTCTGACTTTTTGCGCCTTATTCGTTGTTGGCTGAGTTCCAGGTTCCATTCTACTTCGTTTATAAGATAAATATAGAATTGTTAACTACCCATTTTGTTTTAAATAAGTGTTCATAAATACTTACATTTTTTAAGTTCGCAAAAATAGTCTAAATAGTTTCAACATAGAACGTAACAGAAGCACCTGATTGTCTGACTGAATGTTTACAAAAATTAACAGCCTCATGTCTATATAAGTAGAATTCTATTTTGACTGTGGTAGATCGAAAGATATGTACATTATTTTTTTTTTAAAACTAAGGAAATTTTTTTTGAACTACTAAAATTTTTTTCCACTTTTGATCATTTTTTATAATCTTCACTACTTCCTACTTTATAATCTACACTACTACATCTACATTATACTTCAGCAGCAAGTAGAATCTTTAACAATTACAATTGGCTATTTTTTTCTAGAATTATATTATTTAAAACAAAAAAATTAGCTGGGTCACACAGTGCGCCGGGACTATAAAGTAAAGAGGAGTAAATATGAGTTTCCTTAACAACTTAGAATTTTTTTTAACCAAAATATAATGATGGCCCATTTACAATACAATCAAACATGATAAAATACAGTGGTAACAACTCATATAGACCTTCTTCACGTGAAATCTTTGATGTGCCATCAAAAAATGTGTTATTTTAAAACTAGTTTCGTTTTTTCATTACTACGTCTAAGTGCTCGTATTCTTTATTAATGTAGGGCACATCATCGAGACGTGGCTTAAAATTTTTGTTTTTCCGAGTATTTCAAGATAGTATAAAAAAATTTCCCGTAATTGAAGGGCCGCGTCTGAAAAGTCCATAAGAAGAGACTGAAATTATTTTTTTTAAAAGTTGACTTCACTCACTAAAATACGTATAATTTTTTTCTCATTGAGGGCACACTATTCAGCCTTTGATATGTTTTGTAGAAAGGTTTAAACGAGTAAAAGTTGGTATTTTTATACCAATATATTTTGGGCCGCACAAATAAAGTTGTAAAGAATACGAAATTTTTCTTGAGCTTCAATCGCTTATTTCGTGTTTTTTCATCTTAAATCGCTTGTAGGCAAAGAAAAAAGGAGTTCATGGCCTTGAATCTGTGTACACACATTGTTCTTTAGGTGAATAATAGTGAATGAAAATTTATTTGACTCATTAATGAAGTTAAATACGAAATTTTCAAGCTCAATCTCTGGATCACGAAGGTTAAAAGTTTGGTGGATTTGCCCATATACAACAAAAATTTTCGGCGCAACCTGTCAAAGTGGATCTGCTTTTTGGCGTGGCCAAACATGTGCCACTACCGGGAAGTTACGGTGTAAACACTTTAGACTTTCTGGAAATGTCAAACGACGGAGACCAAAAAACGTGTGTTAGAAAAATGGAGAACCAGAAAGTTATTTGGACGCCAACCTTTTCTTCAACTGAAGTCTTTCTCTGTTTTACAGAAAGAGGATTAGGTTTAATTTGAAGATCGGTTCTCAAAATTTGACACAACCAGATGAAATGCTCCTGCGATATCCGAAATTCTCCTTTAAATCGATCGTTCAATTTCGTTAATAAATTGATTCCAACTTCATTTTCACGATAGTGATAACCTATGGATCTATGCCGTGGTTTGTAAATTTTTATTAAGGTTTCCATAAGTTCTACATATTTCTCCACTTTAAGTTTCCATAGGTTTATAATTAAACTGAAAATAGCGTTTTAAGAAATTATAAAATAAAATTATTTCCCTTTTCATTGGAAAAGTGTAACATTACATACTTCTTTCGTTTATTTTGTAGCTGTGTAACTGTCATTTGATATAAACTAAATTTTACTTTGATATTTACTAAGACATAATGTACAGCACGCGTATGACACCGTTGGCGTCATTATGTGTAACTGTCACATAAAATATACATTTCAACCTAATGAGCAAGAAAACTACCATGACATTACACAAAAAATTATTTGGTAGAGGGAATAAAAATTAATGTAGGAGGCGGTCCCGACGGCTGATGGCCTTGGCTGAACGCTGATGTTAAGAACAATGAAAAATGAAGACCTATCTCGCGAACTATTATCACTCACCCCTTCGTGGTGCAGGGGCTCGTCAAGAGACAGTTACGTGATAAACAAAATACTATACTTTCGCGTGTCCATACGACAAACTAATATAACTTGGCTCGCCGAGATAGGGACGAAAAAGGGTTGGGTAGCCATATGAGAGGGGGTGCTGATATCAAGCAGCCATGCTTACTGCCTCATGGGATACCGGGGGATCTGAAAATTAATTTATGGGGGTACTCACCATATTTGGAGGGACAAAAACCTCCCCTAGAGCACCACAACTACCGGTGGGTCTACTTGCGCCACATCACTTCAATAAAAAAAAACGAGAAGTGAAACTCGCAAACAAACATCGAGGAGAGAAAAAAAATATAGAAATAAACAAAAGACCAAGTCTACCAATGAAAGTGCTTCTTACAAAAAATATTTCCTTTTTCTTTTTTTATTCATTACCAAAAAAATTTACTTATTATTTGTCTCCTGTCTTCCCTTGTTTACTGTTCATAAAAATCTTTTGCCTTTTTTTTTCTTTTTTATTTTATTTTATTATTGGTTTCTTTTTTTGTTAAAAAAAATCGACTACTATTTTATCATTAGTGTTTTTAAGAAAAAAAATTTGTACATATAATCTTATCTAGCTAAACATTTGCTTTCCTTCTTTTTGGTTTCCGTACATCAAGCAATATTTCTGTTTTACTATTAGTCTTTGTTTAAGCAATTATTTATTTATCGTTCATGGCTTGATGAGAAAAAAAATACGGATAATCTTATTTGTAAGCATTCGTCTTCTTACTTTTGGTTTTCTCTTCATTAAGCAATATTTTTATTTTATTTTTTTCTTTGTTTTCGTGTAAAAAAAAATTAAAAAACTATTTTTTTTTATCATTAATATCTTTGTGAAAAAAATTGTATGTATAATATTATTTAGTTAAGTATTCGTTTGCTTACTTTTTGTTTTCTCTTCGTTAAGGCAGGTTCTCACCTTGTGGGCCCGAAAAGTGCACTTTTTTTAGGAATTTTTTTTTAGAAAACGGTTAAAGATACAACGCTGAAAATTTTTTCTGAATATGAACATATATTTATTTAGAGAATACAATTTTTGAAATTGAAAAAATCAAAAAAGGGGGGGGGGGAGGGGGCGCTCATCAGTGGCGGCATGTGTTTCGCTGCCGGAAGTGATTGGCTCAAAACCCGTGATCTGAAACACAAAAACCGAACACATTCTTAATTTGTATCGTATCATCTATTAAATGAACTACGATCATGAAAAAAAAATCAAAATTCCAAAAGTTATAAGGTTTTGAAAAAAAAATTACGATTTGCGCATTTTTTTCTTTACTAATTATTTTTTTAAATATTTTTGGCTGATCGTAGTTCGTTTATTAGAAAAAACCCTAAGGAACATTTAAAAAAAAAATTGGTGACGATTGGTTCATTGTAGCGTCTTCAATCACTTCCGTTAGGTCCGAGAACATGGTTCTGAGAAAAACGCGTTTAAAGTTTTGGCTTCAAAAAGCAATGAAAAACTATCGTAAAAAATGATGGAATGGCATGAAAATGTACATTCCGGGGTTTTTCAGGTCGCTGATCACAAATCCAGCGTTATTATTGCAAAATTAGTTTGTTTAAACAATTTTTTAAAACAATTTAAAGTGTAAAATGAGAAATTTTTTTTTTATTTTTTTTTAAATTTTTTCACTTACGTTCAATCTGCGATACCAGGGCCGTACAATCCACCTTCCTCTTCTTCTAAAAACTCGTTCTGGGCCGACCGTTCCATTCTTCGAGATAGTCTCTCCTCTTTTGATGCGGCGGTGTGAACAATTTCTGCCTTCCGCACACGCACGTTGTCCCTCGAATCGGCAGCTGCTTTCGCTTGGGGGCCGATCACTATGCCCATAACTTCCATCACTCGCAGGATAGGCGTCCATCCTTCATTGAAAATTATAGCACTCAAAAATGCCGCCAACTCGATAGTTTTCCCCGTGCAAAAAATATGCTTTGGAGCAATGCGCCAGAGGACGGAGTTGAACGTTTCATTATTATTTTGGGTATTTCCACCCAAACATCTTCCCAGCAAATCATCGGACGTCAAGACTACGTATATTGGAAGTAGGAGTTCTTGAACTGCGTCAAAAAGTGGGGGTGGGTGTTGATATTCGTGCAATTCATTCAATGCCTCCGCCTGCCTCCACTTGCACCATGAATTACGTCCAGGGAGACAATTTTCATGTTGAGGTTTGTCGTCTGTTGAACATTTATGGTAAAATGTTGCGTAAATGTCTCTCTTCATGTCACTCACAGAATTCGGATTGCGAATAATTGCTAGTCCATAATAATTGGTTAGATCGCGAATCAACTTGTCCGTCAATTTACCCTCCCCTTTGCCGCCAACATTTTTCGTTTTTTTCTTTCCCGCCCTCAATCTCGACCCCATCCGTTTTTTTACATGCCCGACGCACTCCGATTTTTTCACAGTCACTTCATCAGCGTATGGTTTCGCATCCAAAAGAGATTTGAAAGTTTTTGTGTCGCCGTCACCTACATAAATTGCATATTTCGCATTGTGGATTTCCTCAGATCGTTGAAACATTTCAATAATACCGTCAACTTCCATTTTACCCGCACTTCCACTGTGATTACAAGCACATTCTTCTTCATGAGTTGCGTACCATTTGTCATACTCATTAGTATTTTCTTTTCCAGCCCATCGAGCACAGGCTTTACAAAATTTCGATTTCACTATCAAGTCAACAACCTTATTGGAACATTTCCCTATCAAAGTTACAGCGCCAAATAACGAGGAAAATCCTCTCTTGCTCCAAGTGCCGTCTCCTGATACCGTGAAATGGGATGGCTCGTTCCCCGCTTCCGCATTCTTCTCCATTTCTTCTTTTCCAGCTTCTCTAAGTATAACGTCACCCACACTTTTTGCAGCAGTCCAAGCATTATGCAGGCACGAGTAATAGGTTTTTGAAGCTAGTCCTTGACCCAAGTCCATAATTCCGCAGAAAATATTAAGACCTTGTAAACCCACACCGAGTAACCGCATCGCGAAAACGAATCGTCTATTGATTTCGAATGCTTTTCCCCCAATTTTTGGGCAAGAATTAATTTCTTTTGGTTTACAATCGCACTCGACACTGATTTTAAATCCCAGGCCCTGCTCGCCTTTGACATTAAATTGCACGTCCTTTTCACAATTCTTGCATTTTACAACGTCACTGATTGCGGAGAACACATGAAAAAAGTTTATGATCCGGTACACGTGCGTCTGATTCACGGTCACGTCACAGCTCTCGGATTCCTTGATTTTTTTTCCCGACGAACTCGCGAATGAAACCTCATTTTCGCTAGTGAACCGGTTGCCACAGAATCGGTGTTTTTTGGGCTTATGACCCGGACGACTATTGAACGTTTTTGGCATCGCGATTTTTTCAAAAATACGAAATTCGTGACAACACGTCCGGTGTTTACGCTCGCTATCGAAAACTAAGCACGCGCAGCTGTTTCCCAACATTCTGCGCATGCGCGTACACACAAGCACATCCCAACGGGCTATAACTTTCGTAATTTTTCAGATTTTGATCTGAAACTTCTAGAGTACATTTTTGGAACATGTATCTACACGATAAGGCGATCTACATCGATTTTTTTGACCCCACAAGGTGAGAACCTGCCTTAAGTTAATCTTTTATTTTCTGCGTTTTATGCATTCAAGTCCTTATTATTTTAATCTTCACTTTTCTTAGTTTTTATTTATTCAAATTATTAATATTTTACTCATTTAGGTGTCTTTGTATCGCTTTATCAAACTAAAATTATGAAATAACCCCCAACTATTTCCTGACCGATGTTAGGAAAGCACCTTAAATATACTTATTTCCACTAGCTAAGCCCTAAATTAAATGAGTATTTGACGGTCGCCTTATTCCATTTCCCTCATTTCTATCTTGTGCTGAACATTAACTTATCATTTGTATAATTAAAAAAATATTTCTTTTTTTTTCTGGTGATTAGGTAAACCCCTTAAAAGCAAGAATAATCAAGATATAAACAACACTTCCCCTTCAACCGGTTACTGAGATCTGACCAAACCAATTCAACTAGCTTGGCACTTTCTATCAATCTGGCAATTCCATTCCTATTCCACTGCATTAATTAATTGCCAAAACCCTTTCTGGCGTTTGGGTGTATTGAACTGCACTCAACTGAAACCTCGAGCGGGTACGTTTCACATATGCCCTTATAATTATTTACGGTTAATTAGTTCTAGAATTTTATTATTTATTCATTTATAGACTTATGCATCAGTTTATTTATTTATGTTAATTATTCTTTTTTTTCCTGTTATTATCAATCCAAATTTTATCCATAATCTGGAATTCTTTTAACATACTCAGTTCTTATTTACGCTAATTATTCTTTTTATTATCTATGCAAATTTTACCATGATATGAAAACTTTTGTTTTACCATACTCAATTTTCTTTTCTTATGTTGATTAGTTACGTTATGTTATGTTAATTTTTACTTATGTGATCAATATGCGGACATCGTTGGTCTGTATGTCATTCCAATTATGCTGCTGCTCGATCATGGCCCGTCCGTCCACCTTCAACTAAAACTTTTCATCGACTGCCTTTTCCCATCCTGAAAGTCGCCCGCTTACCGACGGGAGCTAATCGCGTCCCGTTACATTGCATTCCTCAACGCATTACATGTGAATGTCCATCTATTTTGGCCGTGCTACAGGAGCTATACCAAAAGCAGGGATAAGTAAGCTAGTAGCGCAAGGCAAATGGCTGTTTAAGCCATTGTTGACTTGCCTAGCCCGGTTAAGTTGGCTTGGGCCTGACGCGACCAATTTTCGTTATCGTTTCGGTGACCAAGAGTTAGTAAGCGACAACGGCCCTTGCATTCGGATTTGTTTGTATAGGGACGGATTTGGAAAAAGTTTTAACTGGCGGCAGAAGAGCTGTTGCCAGATATTTTATTATGAATTCAATTTGGAGGATGCGTTGTTGCCATCTATTGTACCGAATGGTTAACCCTCGGACACATGATTTCTTGTTTTTACCCCAGGAAAATTTATATGTAATGCGTTGGTTTAAATTAGAAAAAATAGGAAAAGGATGTTCTGATAAATTTAGGTCGGAACCATTTGACGCCTACGCCCGTATTGTTTATCGGATGATAGGGTGTGTCAGAGGCCTATGTGCTCTAGGGCGACCGTTACCCTTTGGAACGGCTTGAGCGTGACTCTCCGTTGCCCAAGCTTGACATGTGTCATTGTCACACTTTGTCAAAAGAATATAGATCAGCCATGGATCCTTACTGTTCGCTTCCGTACCCAATGATGAGATCCCTCGAATTAATTTATCTGATGTATCAGTTAATTTCCGCAGAGTAATAGCAGACAACTGTGTCAATGGAGGTTGATTGACAAAGCTGTTAATGTAAGACGTCAAAATCTGTTTCTTTTTGTCATATCTTTGGACAATTCTATTCCAGGCTTCTTCATAATTATTCTCACTAATAGTTATATGCTTTATTAGAGTTGCAGCTTCGCCTGTAAGTGACCATTTTAAATACTGAAATTTATATGAATTAGATAAATTGAGTTTATCGTGAATTGAAGTTAAAAATAAATCCTTAAGAGCGGGCCATTCCTGGTAAGTTTATCTTAGGCAAACGTACATCATTTAGATTTGCTATTGTTGAGTTAGTGGGATTTGAACGATTACGTGACTGTTGTGTAAATGAACCTAATATATTTCGTTGTTGGTCAAATAACAAAGCCATCGTTGAATTTAGTTGATCCATATTGGCATTATGTTGATCTATACCGGAACGAGGTGTCTCAGCTCGTAACTCATGTTGTTTTTGACTTATAAAATTTGTTAATTTTCCCTTTAAACTAAAATATCTCTCTTCAAATTCACCATATTTAGATGCGATGTCACGTTGGGCTAATTCGTCATCCATTTTGATGAACAATTTAAAAGATTCCTCAATTTTTTGATTCCTTATAATCAACTCTTCAACTAAAATATTATCTGGAATATTACTTACGAATTGTTCCGTTCTCGTAAAAGATGCCTTCCTTTATGCGACCCCTTTTTTGTTTTAAGGATGAAATTATAGCAGCCACGTCCGCTGTCGCCTCGGAAAATTCGCCCTGTTCACTCGCCATTATGATCCTTATAATTTAGTTTGGCGAAAACAAATGTCAATTGTTTTTCACCACAAAAATATTTGGACTTTCACGTGTCCTTTGAGCCGCAAGTTTACGAAAATATTCGCAGTGAATCACTTATCACCTGTAGCGCAATCGAAAAGCAGCAGTCAAATCCAAAACGTGCTTTTTCTTTCAACCTGGTATTCCCAAAAAAATTCTATGCGGTGTGAAGCACTTATCACATTAAAAAGCGTAAACCAACCAGTTAATCATCACGTTCACTCACGTTCCCGGGTTTTCGGTACCAAAATATGTTTGGGATTATTTGGGAAACTAAAATTGTCCGATTTTTCAATAACTAATATTTATTATAAAAGGCCCTTTGTTTCTTTTTATATTATTTAACAAAGATGAACTGACAAATCTAAGATTAAAATTACACATTGGATAAAACAAAATTGTGACAGCAACAAAAATCTGTCCATTTTCGTCCATGTTCTTTTTTTCGATTCTTCTTCTTCTTTCAAAACTCTGCAACTTGATCTTTTTTGATTGTTAATGATGTAAAAGTAACATATAGATGCCATTAGGGATGTAAAAGTTACATATAGATGGCATTTGGATATTTTGCACCAACAGTAGTAACCAATCTTCCTATGTCACACTGGACCTTATTTTTCTAGAACAAGGATCCCCGATTCATCAGTAAAGTCCACGAATTCCTAAATGCCTGTGCCATTGCATTCAAGTGCTGTGGGGAGAAAGATGAAGAAATTTTTGTGTCGCTTCTTACGACTAGACTATCCGGAGATGCTTTCGAGCTGATGAGAGGTCGCATGTTGAAATCTATAAGAGACTTCGAGAAGTTAATCAAGACCGCATATCTCACAGTTCGAACTCTGGATAGCGTAACGAACGAACTACAATACACCCGCCAGCATTTCACAGAGGACTTTAGAAGCTGTGCAAGATGCTTGCTGCACCTCGAAACCTTAGCGCGAGAAATTATCTCCGCGACATATAATACTAATGACTCGTTGCCTTGATACAAGAACTGCAAAAATCCGTGGTAACGGTATTTAAAACAGGGTTTGTTGATCCAGCCTTGCACCAGTTTATGTTGACATGCAGCGATACGGAGTTAGATAAGTTAGTAGACACGGCACAGAGAACTTCAATGCTTCTTGGACATAACCCACAAGATTCCTTTAATATCTCTAACACGCAACCAAGTTTGCATTTTCAACCAACCCGGAGCTTAAACTACCCAAACATGCACACACTACCTACACAGACACAACTACCTACCACACAATACCCCTTACAATCCCAATTTCCTAATACACTGTATAGTCTAAGCTCCCATGACAAAAAAGGTACCCCATCGAACACCTCAAAATTATAAAGTGAAATGGCTGAAAAACATGTTAAAAACATGTTACGTCGGCCAGACTAGTAAAAATTTGTTAATTGTTATTTTTATGAATTTTTGAATTTAGCTAAAAAAATGATTTTTTTTTCCAAAACACCTCCTTGAAATTTATACAATTTGTAGTAAATAATGAACCATTTTTGAAAAAATTTGTCTGGCTGACAATTTTTGTTAATTAACTTCTGACAGACCTTTTGTTATAACTTTTTTTTTTATAAAAATGCCCTACATAACACCTCCTTGATTTTTTTTTAAAATAAAGTTTAAGATCTCTTCTATCTACTACAACTTGTCTGGCTGACAATTTTTGTTAATAAACTGGTCAGACTGAATTTTGAATGCGCAGCGGTGTTTTTCGGCTGAATCATCCTAATATGCTTGCCGTCTGTTGCGCCTAGTATGTTAGGAAAATTTGTCCGTTGGTAAAACTGATTAGAGATAATCAGTCAATCTTCTTCAGTCTTTTCAGGCATGTATAGTGGGTGTAAATTCCAGATTTCTGTACATATAGACTTTACAATTTCTTGTACTGAGGTGCCACCTAACAAATATTCAAATGATAAGCTGTAGAAACTGGCGCCGGTCGCAAGATATCTGAAACAAAAAATCTTTTTAGAACAATAACTGCGCACAAAGCACTGCGCGCAGAATACTCCCACCTATCTAAAACTGTAAAAGTGAAGGTTCTACCCTACCAACTTCTAGAATAATGAGTCATCAAATTCAAAAGTTTGTTTTTCTTAACAAAAATATCAAGTTAAACTACCTTTTTCCCCAAAAATACGTACATAGTTAGTCAATATTTTTTTTTCTAAAATTGGAAAGCATTGACAATTTCCTATAAATAATGTAAAGGCAATTTTTGTGTTAAAGCCTTTATTTTTGGAGATATTAGCAAATTTTGATGTTAAAGTTGGCTTTATTTGGTACTTTTCGTCATAAGCTTATGTGAAAAATGTACCAAATAAAGCCAATCAAACTCGAGCTGATACAATAAAACTGAGGGTAGATTCGAAATCAGTGACCTCAAATTAGTAAACAACCATTAAAATATTTTATGCAACAAAAAAAAAGTTTGATTTTGTTGTGCTGGGTAATAGATGAAAGTGACGAAATGGAAATTGATCCAGAATAAAATTCTTTAGATCCGCCATTTTGTTTTTCCAAATGTTTGACATGAAAATTGTAAACAGCGACTCAAAAAACTTCAATTGTCGACAGAACAAAGGGCTTTCCCTGAGCTCTAGTCTTCCACATAAAAAAAAATTTATGTGAATTCAATTCAATTTAGTATTTTAGCCGCCATATTAGATCCGCCATTTTGTTTTTTTAAATATTTGATTTCAAATTTGTAATCAGCAACCACAAATACCTATACTTTTCAATTTCTGTGCAAATCCAACAGTTCGATGTTTTTCCACGTAAATATCATTCTCAGACCACTATGCGCCGCCGCAATCTGTTTGTGCCTTAAAGAACTCAATAAATAAAGTAAGCTAAGAGACATTGTTTCAAACATTTACCTCCAAATACGTTTGAAAGTATCTATTTTTGAAGAACATATCTTGAAAGATATAGTTCGACCTTTTTTTTCAAATAAAATAGTGTTGAAATTTTCGACACATCTTTGCAAAGCAGCAGAAATTTCTTGCTTTTTAACTAGTCGATGAACGCCTTCCATTTCATAGGAACGAGTCAACAGAAAAGTTTCATCCGAATTCCAGATATAAGGAGCTGAAATTGATGCAATTTAATTATAAAATAATCCTTGCAATCAAACAATTTAAAAGCTACGATTCACTAAAATCAAGGTTCTAATTCTCAAGAAAAAATTATGTTGTTTACTAGCGAAAATTGGTACATGAATAAGATTTAGGACATTGGCCTTACAGTAAAAAGAATAACAATTCACTTACAATCTTGACCATTTTGGTGGTTAGCTGGTATATTCTCATTGCACGGTTCATTTGGAATAAAAATAATACGATAATTCCATATTAAACTTCAACTTCATGCACACACGTCCGGTAAAATTTTGACGTTTCACTAACAACTTACACCAGTGGCACACCAGCAAAATATGGCGCCGATTTGTCAATTTGTGACGTAATTTTCACTGGTTAGAATACTGGGAGATGTAGAATTGAGACAACATCCCACGATAATCAACTTTAAGTTCCAGCAACTTCCAAGGAACAGCAACTATTGACGCAATCACCTCGCAACTAGCATATCAGCTGTGGAGTTCAAGTTGGAATAAACCATCAATCACAACCTCATGAAGAAAATCAGCGCTGTAGGAGAACTTCCATCACCGTGCAGCAAGTCACAAATTTACCGAGCAGAATTCGTCCAAATTTTTAGTGGACATTCGAGACAGCAGTTAGCAGTAAATCCAGCAATATTGAAGGCAATATTGCCCACATTATAATAAATAAATTGAAAACAATTAATAGGGGTGACAGACATGTGGTATTGATATCATAGTATTCGCAATACCACGAAAAAATGTACCTTTGACATACTGCGTAGTATGGTATTCATTGACGTTTCCGATATTCATTGGCCGGGTTTATGCCGAGGCCACTTTGGAGTTGCCTGACATCTTGGAAGCGGCATATACAACAAAAATTTTCGGCGCAACCTGCCAAAGTGGATCTGCTTTTTGGCGTGGCCAAACATGTGCCACTACCGGGAAGTTACGGTGTAAACACTTTAGACTTTCTGGAAATGTCAAACGACGGAGACCAAAAAACGTGTGTTAGAAAAATGGAGAACCAGAAAGTTATTTGGACGCCAACCTTTTCTTCAACTGAAGCTTTTCTCTGTTTTACAGAAAGAGGATTAGGTTTAATTTGAAGATCGGTTCTCAAAATTTGACACAACCAGATGAAATGCTCCTGCGATATCCGAAATTCTCTTTTAAATCGATCGTTCAATTTCGTTAATAAATTGATTCTAACTTCATTTTCACGATAGTGATAACCTATGGATCTATGCCGTGGTTTGTAAATTTTTATTAAGGTTTCCATAAGTTCTACATATTTCTCCACTTTAAGTTTCTATAGGTTTATAATTAAACTGAAAATAGCGTTTTAAGAAGTTATAAAATCAAATTATTTCCCTTTTCATTGGAAAAGTGTAACATTACATACTTCTTTCGTTTATTTTGTAGCTGTGTAACTGTCATTTGATATAAACTAAATTTTACTTTGATATTTACTAAGACATAATGTACAGCACGCGTATGACACCGTTGGCGTCATTATGTGTAACTGTCACATAAAATATACATTTCAGGGGCTCGTCAAGAGACAGTTACGTGATAAACAAAATACTATACTTTCGCGTGTCCATACGACAAACTAATATAACTTGGCTCGCCGAGATAGGGACGAAAAAGGGTTGGGTAGCCATATGAGAGGGGGTGCTGATATCAAGCAGCCATGCTTACTGCCTCATGGGATACCGGGGGATCTGAAAATTAATTGATGGGGGTACTCACCATATTTGGAGGGACAAAAACCTCCCCTAGAGCACCACAACTACCGGTGGGTCTACTTGCGCCACATCACTTCAATAAAAAGAACGAGAAGGGAAACTCGAAAACAAACATCGAGGAGAGAAAAAAAATATAGAAATAAACAAAAGACCAAGTCTACAAATGAAAGTGCTTCTTACAAAAAATATTTCCTTTTTCTTTTTTATTCATTACCAAAAAAATTTACTTATTATTTGTCTCCTGTCTTCCCTTGTTTACTGTTCATAAAAATCTTTTGCCTTTTTTTTTCTTTCTTATTTTATTTTATTATTGGTTTCTTTTTTGGTTAAAAAAAATCGACTACTATTTTATCATTAGTGTTTTTAAGAAAAAAAATTTGTACATATAATCTTATCTAGCTAAACATTTGCTTTCCTTCTTTTTGGTTTCCGTACATCAAGCAATATTTCTGTTTTACTATTAGTCTTTGTTTAAGCAATTATTTATTTATCGTTCATGGCTTGATGAGAAAAAAAATACGGATAATCTTATTTGTAAGCATTCGTCTTCTTACTTTTGGTTTTCTCTTCATTAAGCAATATTTTTATTTTATTTTTTTCTTTGTTTTCGTGTAAAAAAAATTAAAAAACTATTTTTTTTTTATCATTAATATCTTTGTGAAAAAAAATTGTATATATAATATTATTAACTTCCCAGTAGGAAGTTATTGTAATCGGTCCGAAAATCGGATTCGAAATTTTCAATGTATTTACACGTTTCAAGGTCCCAATAGCATTTTAAGCAAAAATTTGAGAAGAAATGTGTGTGTGTGTGTGTGTGTGTGCGTACGTATGTGGTCATTTTTTCCTGCACGATTTCGCGCGAACCGCAAAAGATATCGACTTCGTTCAGGTGCCGTTCGAAGCGTGTTCAAGGAAATATGATCTGAAAAGATTTTCATAAAAATTGGTCGAGCCGTTTTTTTAGTTAAGTATTCGTTTGCTTACTTTTTGTTTTCTCTTCATTAAGGAATATTCTTATTTTATTTTTTCTTGGTTTTTGTTTAACAAAAAAACTATTTAATACCTTATTCTATGATTTCCTCTCTCCTATTTTTTTTTTCTTCTTTTTATCAAATCATGAAATTTTAAATATTTTTAATTTAAATTTCGGGACAATGGACGCTTTTCGTTTTAAATTTATACATTTTATCAGCCCAAGGCCTTAAATTTTCACCTTAGAATTTACCATGGGTTATATAAACGAAATTATTAGCCTTGGTTTCATTTTTCTATGTTATTTGTTAGAATCATAGATTATTTTTTTTTTTTTATTTTTTAAGTTTAAAGTTAGAAACACTGGCACATTTCCGTTTTAAATTGATTTATTTCTATCAACACCAAGTTTTAAATTTTCACCTTTTTATTTGGATTGCTATATTATTTTCTTTTGCATCATTAATTTTAAACAAGCTTAGTTCTTACAAAGATGTTAACCCGATTGGTGGCCTTATTTGCTGCTTTTGTAGTACTTTTTCACTTAAGGTTTGTCGAAAAGTACCAAATAAAGCCAATTTTAACATCAAACTAAAAACCGTTGCATAAAAATTGGCTGAACATTATTCATAGGAAATTGTGCAAGCTTCCCAATTTTGGAAAAAAAATATTGGTTAACTATGTATTTTTTGGAGAAAAAGGTAGTTGAAGTTGACATTTTTGTTGAAAAAAACAAAATTTTGACTTTGACAAAATTAATGGCTCATAACTCTGGAAGTTGGTAGGGTAGAACCTTTACTTTTGCATTTCCAGATAGGTGGGAGTAATCTGCGTACATTGATACCTTATTCATGAAAATATGCGTGTGCTGTTGGAGGTTCAAAAAGGCTGAAGTCACTATAGCTTATTTGAAATGAATCATCGTCATTTGCTTCATTCAAAAAGTTTGTAGGATTAATGTAACTTCTTGTCATGTTGCATCGGGTTACGCAGCATTTGAAAACATTTGCGGCAAAAACTGGATTTACTCGGAAATAATTTAAACGTGGAAACCTTTGTTTGAGTACGCCAAAAGTGCGCTTATGTGAATGTGCCCTATTAAATTGAGCCACAGCATCATCTTCGAGGTGTGCTGTTGCAGTTGGAATTAACCATGCTTTCAATGGATATGTAGAGTTTCCGAGGATTGTAGACAGAATTAGGCATGGTCGCCACCCACCTTCCATCTTAAAGTGCAAATTACTGTTTGTTAAAACTCTTGCATCGTGTATGCTCCCTGGCCAATTACCGGTGACGTAGTAGAATTGTAAATCAGAACCGCAAACAGCCATACAATTTAGTGATTGATTCTCATGACGGTGAACAAAAGCTACTTCATTTTGTGATGGTGCGTCTATATTTTTTAAAATCCCATCTATTGCACCACATATTTCTGGAAAACCACCTTTTTCATAAAATTCTTGAACCACAGCATCTGCATTAGATGGCCAACGCAATTGCTCTTGAAATTCCACTTCGTTTATAGCTGCTGTTACCTAGGGCACGCACCTGCAGACGAT
Source organism: Thereva nobilitata (assembly GCA_963855945.1). Classification (NCBI taxonomy): domain Eukaryota; kingdom Metazoa; phylum Arthropoda; class Insecta; order Diptera; family Therevidae; genus Thereva; species Thereva nobilitata. The sequence continues at coordinate 92,433,992 of OY979696.1, read as the reverse complement.
GGTTTTGTGAATACCGCGCCTGTCTGCTACGCTATGGTATTGTGCACTCCTTCCGAACCAGTGTAGTGCTATTAACAATTTCTGTCTTACAGAAAGTGATTGGTTTCTATTAGTCACTGAGTTTAATTTATTATGTAAACTTTGTTTAAGTTTTTCGACCACTGATTCTGGCACGCGGAAAAATTTATTCTCATTTTATATTCACGAATGTGTTCCCACTCGTCTACACTTTAATCACTATCATCCCAAAAAAACATTTTAAACACTTCAGCTGCAAAGGTGTTTTAACTCAAACCGCTGATGACTAACTGACTTGTACAAATTTTACAAATCTCAGTTTGTCTATAAAATTTTGCTAAGAAATCTACAAGTCTAGCTCTAATTGAACCTACACTTGTAGTTTCGTGCAACAATAAAATTCGCTCTCTACACTTGTAAGTTGAGGGGCGGACTTGTAGTTTTGTGCAACCGAATTTTTCTACACTTGTAAAAAATCGCTTGTAGTACAAGTACAAGGGTAGGAGACGTCGATTTTTTAGACATCAGTCATCACGGTGGCTACTCAACACGTTGCTGACTACGTGAGTAACTGGTGGGTCTTAGGCGAGCCGTCATTCTCAGACCATAGATACATCCACTTTAGATTGGCTAAGTCCTTAAATAAATAGATTAAAAAAACTAAAAAATACGCTTTTATTTTAAAATGAACTAAAAAGGAAAAAATAATTTTGAAGCTTTTATTACGCATGAGTCGTGGGGGTGAAGACAGGGAAAAACCAAGGAAATAGCCACCGACCGGCGTTCATCTCCTTATTTGGTCATGTCCTTGAACATCAAGGGTGGAGTAATGGGATGGAGGAATTCACACGGAAGGGAACAACCAAAGGGATTTGGTAATCGGTGTTCCTTCATTCTTCCGTGTAAATCCATTCCATTACATGGACAAGAATAAAAATTCCGAGAATCGCTCTAGCATCATGTGAATTCTGCAAGGTGATTTGCGGGGCTTCGTCGCCGGCAATCCCAGTTGGGCGGAAATAGATGTGTGTGGACATTATGCCGTAGAATGGTGTAGACACGAATTAATATGAGCAGAGGCGTGCGTAATTTAAAAAAAAGATTTAGTATGGAATTTATGAATAATTATGTGTGCATAAAAAATTGCGGGTGAGAAAATTATTTTTGGGTAAAAAAATGAGGTTAATTTATATGATAAGCGGATGTTTGGGAAGGTTTTTGAATAAAAATTTTCTCTCTCTGACCAACTGGTCACGAATTATTTTTAAAGTTCAGGCCGACCGTTACAGCTGCCTCCAATATAAAATACTTTTCGAACGCTTCAGTTCGTAATTTATTAAGATTTTCTCCATTATACATGAAAAATGATTGATATTGATTAAATCCCGTATATTTTGTCATTTAATTATTTGTTTGCACAGATTAACTTATCATTTTTTAATTCGATGCATTTAAGTTCATATTAAAGAAAAAAGTACTTCATGGGTTTTTACTTAAAATGGACACACACGTTTGAATAAACATTTAACCTCAAAAAATGTTGCCACGAGGAGAAATGTCGGGAACGAATACCGAACTGAAAATAGAAATGTCACTGTCAAACTTAAAGTAGAAATGTCACTGTCAAACGTATTGATAATAATGTCAAACGTTTCGGTTAAAACGGTAATCAAGTTGGCAGCACCGTTTCATATATTCCAAAGTGGCCTCGGCATAAACCCGGCCATTGACGTTTCTGATATTATTGGTTCGTTTCGTTTACAAACAAAGATCGCAAAGATTTAACATGGATAGAAAATCTTTAATATCATTATACTATAATAACATCCAAAAAATTCAGATATTAGAAGGTGAAAATATAACCTTACGTGCAGCAATTTTAAAGTGCAAAAGGAGATGTGAATTATATAGAAAAATATATTTATTGAGTACGAGTACCAAAAACAGAAGACTTTCGAAGAAGGTAAAGTAAAAAGCTTAATAATGAGTAATAAAATTGTACTAACATTTAAATTTACTTATTCAGGTTGAAAATTCAATATATTGGGAAAAAAAAGTTATAAAATATTCAGAGGAAAAATTCAAAAAAGTGTTTCGCGTTGATAGAAGCACTTTACAAATTTGAGTAATCTGCAAAGAATCGACACTACTTGGCGAGATGCAATAACCTTACCAAAACGACTTGCAATAGCTCTTTATACGCTCGGATCGTCCGCGGAGTACAGAACTATTGCAAGTTTATTTGGTGTGGGAAGATCCACAGTAGGAGAAATCGTTTTAGAGATTTGCAGAGAAATTGGAAAATTTATAAAAGCCAAGTTAATGTATATCCCCCTTCTGATGAAAAAGTATCAGAAAATGTTAGTGGATTTGAAAAATTGGACTTCCCACAATGTTTCGCTGGAATAGATGGAAGTTGTATTGAGGTAAATCCTCCAAAAGATGAAGCAGTGGACTATTATAATTTTAAAGGATGGCATTCTATAATTTTATTTGCTGCTGTCGAGTATAGATTACGCTTCGTATTTGTGAATATTGGAAGTCCTGGCAGATGCAATGACTCCTCAATTTTTCAAGCTAGCAAGCTAAGGAAGCAACACGAAGAGAATCATATTTTTAAGAAACACAGCAGATGCCTGAATGGAATTGAAGCTCCTGTTTTACTTATAGGTGACTCTGCGTTTAAATTGTCTCAGTATTTGATAAAGCCGTTACCTTCTTCAACAGACCGAACCGAAAAAGAAAGGAAGTTTAATTATAGATTGTCTAAAGCAAGAAGGGTTGTTGAAAACGCTTTCAGTCACCTAAAAGCGAGATTTAGATGAATCGGAAAAGGGCTAGGAGTTCACATTGATAATGCTTCTACTATTACAAAGGCGTGTTGCGTATTGCATAAGATATGTAACAACAATAATGACAAAATAAACAGCAATTGGCTACAAAATGAAAGAAGCAACAACTCACGAGAACAGCCTAGTATTAATAGAACAATGGAGAATCAGACATCGGTAGGAAATATAATACGCAATGCCATAATGGAATATTTGGGTATGAACTTTATTTTTCTTTTAAGGTACTACTACCGGGAAATTTTTTTAAAAATCGATTTTTTTTTCTTTTCATTTTACGATTCCTTATATTATGAAGAATAACCTACTTAATTTTTATAAAGAAATTCGTAATAGAAAAAAAGTTACAGCAGTGTGGGGTACTACTACCGGGAAATTTTTTCAAAAAATCGATTTTTTTTTCTTTTCATTTTACGATTCCTTATACTATGAAGAATAACCTACTTAATTTTTATAAAGAAATTCGTAATAGAAAAAACGTTACAGCACTGTAGGGTACTACTACCGGGAAAAATTTCTAAAAATTTTTTTTTCCATTTTTCGTTTCCTTACACTATGAAGAATAACCTACTTCATTTTTATAAGGAAATTCGTAATAGAAAAAAAGTTACACCAAAAAGTAGCAAACTTCACGACAATAGGGGAAATGACCAGGATACAATACGGTCAATGTTCTTCCATTTGGAGCTAAGATGTGAAGATTTTCAGATTTCCCAACTCTTGAACAACCCACATACAGCTGACCGGAAATCCGGAATTTCGGTCATTTTTCGGCGGCCATTTTGAATTTCGAAAATCGGGCTTCGAGGTGCATCATGGAAGACCCCCACGGACATACGTGCAAAATTTCGAAGCTCTGCCATGACTGGTGCGCCAGCTATAGCGCACACATACAGAACTTTCTTTTATTAATATAAGATATATCCCCCGCCATTTTGTGGTGTCTGCAATATTAGATTTAAAATGACGTTATATAGATTACTGAATTATATTCGTCACACGCTTTCATTTGATACCCATACTGAGAGGGTTGTGAAGAAAAAGGTAATCCGCCATTTTGAATTTGGAATGACGCCACACAACTAATTGTATTCTACCTGTCATGCACTTTCATTTTATACCCATGTGGGTGGGTCGGTGAACACAATTGCAAAAATCGGCCTCCATTTTGTAACCGCCATCTTGATTTTTTACTAAACGGTCAGATTGCACTGTCAGGCGAACTATGGGTATGTGCAAAATTTGAAGTCGATCGGTTAATTTTTCTATTTTTTAGTCTATTTTATGTATTCCGCCATTTTGTGTTGGCCGGCATTTTGAATTTGGAATGAAGCTACACCGTTAATTGTATTCTACCTGTCATACCCTTTCATTTGATACCTATGTCGGTGGTCAATGAAGACAAATGCAAAAATCGGCCGCCATCTTGAAACCGCCATCTTTATTTTTGTACAAAATGGTCACATTGCATTGTCAACTACGCACGTGTGCAAAATTTGAAGTTAATCGATTTCAAATGGTGGGTGGCATTAATAATTTTCTACTCAATAATGACGGACTCCCATACAAACTTTCATACCCTATTTCAACCCCTTAAAGCCTTTGTTTCGGGAGAAAAAGTAGCCTATGTCCTTCTCCAAGGTCTAATCTATCTCTGTACCAAGTTTAATCAAAATCGGTTAAGCGGTTTAGGCGCGAAAGCGTAACAGACAAACAGACAGAGTTTATACCAAAACATTAAACACGTTTTTCTTGAAATTGCATTTTTTCAGCTGAGTGAGAATTAATCTCAGGATCTACTGAACCGATTTTAATAAACTTGGGTGCGTTTTGTTTGTTAAGGTATACCCTTTTGTAATTTACCACATTTTAGAAAAAAAATTAAGAAAAAAAATTTGGGAAGTGAAAAAGGGTGAAAAAAAATGCAATTTTGTCAAACTTTTTTTCAAACTTTCACCATTTTTTTTTGTTTTTAATTTTTAACTAATTGTGGTAAATTACAAGGTAAGAAACTTTCCTTTATAAAATCCCGTTCGAATTTTTTGTTGCAAACTTCTCAATTCTGAGATTATCTCTCACTCATCGGACTATCTCTTTTTTGAGCTCTTGACTTCAGCGCCCCCTACCTTATTGGCAAAAAATAGAAATAAACTAAAAAAATTTTTTTGTAACCTTTAAGGACTAATAATGTTATAAAAAAAAATTGTGTATTAAAGAACACAAAGCAGAAGTTAAACTTCGCGTACATATTTATGTCTATATGATCTTTATTATTGTATTTTTTCTTCATTTGCTCGTGTATTGTGTTATAATCTAAAATATGAATGAAGCAGGGAATAGGAAGTAAGAACCATAATATTTTAACTCAATTGATAAATCATAGTATAATGAATATTTTGAAAGTAATGCAGTACAGTGTATAAAATCAAAAACATTTCGCTGCTTTTACAAAAACTTAATCTTTAACAAACAATCTTAATTTTTTAAATAACCGACTACTCATTTTTACTTTAGCGATGCCTGCGCCATCTATGTACGAATTTAAATAAATTGTAAATATTTTCCTGCTGGTTTGGTAGAATTTGTTTATATGGCATCACTTAATTGCTATCATGGCTGTCGCTGTCACTTTCTTGGTGATCTTCGCGAAATTCATCAGTTTAAGTTATTAAAAACCAAAATGTTAAACGAGATAGAGTGAAAACTAAATTGTTAGTTTAGTTGTGCATTCATTGAATTGTGAAATTTGTTTGTGTTTTGTTGTTTGCTTCTCTTTTGGCGGTGATATTCATCAGCTTGGTTGTTTAAATCCAAAATGTTTAAGGAAATACGGTGGAAACTAAATATTTAGTATTTATACTTGTGCATTCATTGTGTTTTTGTTTTTTTGTTGTACATATTTAATTTGTTTCAAGATTTTTGTTTTTCTCATTATTTTGTAAACGAGTGAGAAGTCAACTTCCGTTTCATACGGCAGTCCTTTTTTTTCTAGCCGATTCTGAATTGTGACAGTTGTAAATGAGTGAGAAGGCAACTTCCGTTTCGTACAACTGTCCTTGTTTTCGTTTCTGTTTTCTGAATTCACTCGTACTTGCTCGAATCACTTCAAAATCCCCGGAACGAGAGCAAGGAAGTTTCACTTCAAAAAAATTTTCTTGATAATATCTAACATAGCGGCTGAGAAAAAAATTATTAAAAAAGTGCTTATTTTTGGTCGTTTTTCCGGTAGTAGTACCTTAAGAAATTTACAAGCTCTCTCTGTATTTCGTTGTTTTCTTTCAATATTCTGTTCCTCGCTGTATCATTTTCATCACAGTTTTCGATGAACTTTTTAAATAAAATGTTTTCCTCCTCCGCTAATTGCACTAATTTTTCTGCTGCGTTTCGTTTAACAGCTTTGCCCAACACACTAGATGATGATGATGATGCATTTCCGATGGAAAGGTCTTTCATGGGAGCTGAAGGTGATAATGGGGGAACTGGAGATAATGAAGATAACGGTGACGGAAATGAGAATGATGAATCGTCTATATAAAAAATGTGTTACTGATTTCAAATGGAATAAAATATTGTAATAATTAACCTATTGTTTCAACTACAAACCCTTCGGTACGGTTATATTTATGCTGGCCTATAAATCTGTGTAGTGTATCAAAAAGCTCCCATTTAGATGGTGCTCCTACAGAGCATCCCATTTTTGCCTTCTTTGTCCGATTTTTTTTTGTTAAATTATTAATCCTCGTTCTTATTTGAATCGATTATTTCAAAAACAACATTAGTCACACAAAACTAACTTTACAGGAAGGACAAAAAACATTTTTCATGCTGATCTAGCAAATAAAAATATATTTTTTTCATTTGCATAGCTAATCAGCTTTATTTCACAATAAAAAATAACATTTTTTTTTATGTAGCAATATTATTTATTAATAGATTTAAAATTTAAAACTGTGGACAAATGTTGTTTTTGAAATAAAAGTGGACATATGTTGTTTTTACAGCCAATCTGAAAAAATTGGGTCTTAATAAAAGCAAGAATTGTTAAGAAAGTTTTATTATAAAAAAGACATGTAAAAGTATAAAAAATGCCTACAGCTCTTCTAAATGTTCAGTTGCTGTAGTTGGCCAACAAGAAATAGTGTTGTAGAAGTCCAGGTATTCTTCAGGAATATAGGGTTCCAACTTTTTGATGTCGATGATTTTTTTTTCATTAATTGGTACCACATTGGTGTATGCCTTATCGCCGGGAAAGCAGAGGTTAATTCTGCGTCTCAAAATAGTAAATTTCATGCTATTTAAACCATCTATATATTGGAAGCATTCTACTTTTCCAGAGAGGGTGATGTCATGACGGAACTCCATAAACTGAGTGTGGAATGTAACTTTTTGTTCCTTTTTTATGTTAGGTTAGGTTAGGTTGAAATGGCTGCTCCCCCACTAGGGAGCCCACTTAGGCACACCATTGGGCCCATTGTGATGCCATTCTAGTGTTGGGACAAAATTTAGGCCATTTCAAGCCATTTGGAGCTTTTAATAAAGCGACAGAGGTCAAAAACACCAGTGTTTTGCAGCTCACTCAATCCATCAAGGAAAGGTGAGCCAAGGAAGGCCCCTCTTTTCCTCGCGAGGGCCGGGCATGTACAGAGAAAATGGGAGACAGTTTCTTCCTCATCCTCATTGCCACAACTTCTGCATAAGTCGTTGTGGGGAAGTCCCAATCTTTCGGCGTGTGGGCCAAAGGGACAGTGACCTGTCAGCACCTTCACCACATAGCTTATCTCTTTTTTGTTCAACTGAACTAGAGATTTTGAACGCTTTGCGTCCAAGGTCGGCCATATTGTGTGGAGAGTGCGGCACACTGTTGCTGTGGTCCATCTCAGCCCGGCTCGAGCTAAGCTGATTTTTCCCACAGCCAGTTTATAGGTGGCTAAGGGCATTCCCATCTGGGTTAAGTGAGGTGTCCTTTCCACTTCGGTTCCCTGTCTAGCAAGCTCATCTGCCCTGCAGTTTCCCCTAATCCCTCTGTGTCCAGGAACCCAACACAGAGTTATATAAAACTGAGTGGCAGTCTCACACAGAGACCTGCGGCAGTTCAGAACAGTCGTGGATGTTGTGACGACAGAATTAAGAGCCTTGAGGGCCGCCTGGCTATCCGATAGAATACATATATTCTTATGAGATATATTATTTATCTTCAGCCATTCGAGAGCCTCCCAGATAGCAGTGACTTCCGCCTGGAAGACACTGCAATGATCGGGTAAGCGAAGAGAGGTATCTATATTTAATGCCTCAGAAAAGATACCACAACCTACGCTGTTCCCAATTTTTGAGCCATCTGTATAGATACATAATGACCCAGTCGGGATAACACCATCTGTCCAGTCATCTCTGGCCGGAATGATGGTATTGAAACCTTTCTCCAAGGTCCACGTAGGTGTAGTATAATCTAGGTTGTCCGCAGCGGTAGCGAACTTCCTAAGGATGGATGAGTGACCATATAAGTATGGAGTCCATCCAAGAGAAGCCTTTGTCCTGGCAGCCGTCCAGGCTGCCATTTTCTCGGCATATATGTCCAAGGGGATAAGATGCAATAAGACATCCAGCGCAGCTGTTGGGGTGCTTCTCATTGCACCACTAATACACAGCTCGGCTGTTCTTTGGACTCTTTCCAGTATCTTCCGATACGTAACTTTCTGTAATGCAGTCCACCATACCGATATGCCATGCATAATTATAGGTCTGATTACGGCTGTATACAACCAGTGGACGATACGGGGCTTAAGGCCCCAATTAACTCCGATCGTTCTTTGGCATAAGAAGAGAGCTGTTTTGGCCTTATTGGCTCTCTCTAAAAGATTCGGTCTCCACGTTAGTTTTCTATCCAGTATGAGACCCAGAAATTTCGCATCCTCCTTAAGTTGCAATATTTCATTGCAAAGTCTTAGAGAAGGAAAATCAGGAAGTCTATGCTTTCTTGTGAAGAGCACTACTTCAGTCTTAGCTGGGTTAACGCCTAGACCCTTTGTAGTAGCCCATTGAACAAGAGTGTCCAATGCTCGTTGCATTATATCTCTTATTGTTGAGATGTACTTGCCAGTCACCACCAACACAATATCATCAGCATAGGCCACAGTAGTGCAGCCAGACTCCCTTAGGGTTATCAGAACTTCATTGACTGTTATATTCCAAAGGAGCGGCGATAGGACTCCACCCTGCGGTGTGCCTCTTCCAACCAGTCTGACTTCCTCCGAGAGCCCCAGACTAGACTTTATAACCCTGCACTTCAGCAGCTGATCAATAAAGGACCTGGAGCACCCGTCGACACCCAGACGCTGGAGTGCCCCCGTAACCGCAGAAGATTCAACATTGTTGAAAGCACCTTCAATATCTAGGAAAGCAGCCAAAGTGAACTCCTTGAATTCAAGGGATTTTTCAATGACCGCTACCAGGGAATGGAGAGCAGTGTCTACCGATTTACCTTTCGTGTAGGCATGCTGCGAGGGAGAAAGCAGTTCTCTATCAATGCTTTGCTTAATATGAATCTCCACAAGTCTTTCGAGGATCTTGAGGAGAAAGGATGTGAGACATATAGGTCTCAAGTTCTTTGGATTGTGGTAGGAGATTTTACCCGCCTTCGGAATGAAAGCCACCTTCGCTACCCTCCAGGATGTTGGAATGTAGCTTAGGCGAAGGGAACTCCTGTAGATGGTTGCAAGCCAGTTCAGAATTAGGTCACTGACTTTCTGAATTTCAATAGGATAAATTCCGTCCGGTCCAGGTGTTTTATAAGGCTTAAAACCTTCTATGGCCCATAGGAGTAAATCCCTGTTTATCAGTCTGTCAATAGTACCTAAATTATATTCACTAATTGGGCTCCCATAACCTGATTCTGCGGATACCGCGAGAGATGTCGAGCCCGGAAAGTGGGTATCGAGCAGAAGTTTCAATGACTCCTGACTACTTGTAGTCCATGTACCATCCGCTTGTTGCAGCAGTTCTTGGCACATCGGGCTTTTGGAGAGAACCTTTCTAAGTCTTGCAGTGTCCGAAAAACCTTCTATTGTCTCACAAAAGGTCTTCCAGGATTCCCTCTTTGACTTACGCAGTTCGTACTTGAACTCCCTAAGACATCTTTTATAGTTGTCCCAGTCTAAGTCCAAGTTAGACCGTTTGGCCTTGTTGAAGGCCTTTCTACTTTCAGACCTTAGTTTGAGAAGCTTACTGTTCCACCAAGGAGGTTTGGTTTTACCCCTATATTTCTTAATGGGACAGGCTGCTTCCAATGCATTATTTAAGAGGTTGCTGAGATTCTTCACCTGATCTTCGAGATCTTCAGCGTTCCAGAGATGGGTGGGAACTTCCTCGGGAAGTGATCTTTCCACCACTTGTCTATATACGGCCCAATTTGTGCTTCGGACATTCCTGTAACCAGGGGCCTTCTTCACAGTTGAGCACGTATTGACATTAAAAAGAATGACTCTGTGGTCAGAAAAGGAGTGTTCACTGGATATTCTCCAGTTTTCTACACAATTGAGCAGGTCTGAGGAAACAAGAGTAATGTCCAAGACTTCTTGTCTTACTCTTGTGACGAACGTAGGTTCATTTCCCCTGTTACACAGCAAGAGATTATGTTGGAGTAAAAGGTCAAAAAGCAACTCACCTCTTACATTTGTATCTGAGCTGCCCCAAATGGAGTTGTGAGCATTTGCATCACATCCAATAATGAGGCTGGCTCCGAGTTTAGCCGCTTCCTTTGCCGCATCAAAGAGACTGGAGCTGTCTATATTTCCCTCATATGGTAGGTAGGCAGATCCAATCCACATAGCCTTGCCGCCCTTTCTGCTGTCCAAGCAAGCCACCACCGTGTCAGCATTACTAAATTTAGACAACATAAAAGCATCAAGGTCATTTTTAACAATTAAACAGGTTCTAGGCTTACCTTCCTCATTTCTGGGATATAGCAACCTGTATTTCGGAGTCCTGATTCCGCATACAAGGCCCCGGACAATCCAAGGCTCCTGTACCAGGACGACATCTAAATCAGCCTTCGAAAGGCGTAAGCAGAGACTGGCGGATGCAGCCTTGCTGTGATGGAGATTAATCTGTGCTACTCTCAACATCGTGGTTGCGAGTAGCGGGATCAATCTCGATCACCGTTATGTCAGCCTCGTCTTCCTCCGGTGTGAGACTAATATTATCATCTCCCATCGAAAGAAGTTGGGCAAAGTCCCCCAGTTCGTCCTCCGTCGTTGACGGCGAAGGAACACCAGAGATATTGATATCCTCTACGGATAAAAGAGGAGGGTCTTTTGGACCCAGATTTAGGGGGTGAGTATCCTCAGACACCTTAGGATCAGCTACTTCCGTTCCTGTGTCGCCCGCAGTGCCAAGCACATTGGGTTCAGCTACTTGCGCAACTGTGTCACCCGCAGTGCTAGGTACGTTGGGTTCAGAAACTTCCATACCCATGTTTCCCGCAGTGCCCGAGGGCTCACCTTCTGCAGCCGCAGGTGGAGCAGTTGAAACCACTCCACTCTGCTTGAAGGGCAAATAATCTTTTTTAAAAGGCCTCAGAGTAATGGAGGAGAACCCGTAACTTATGACGCCATCAGATTCCGCCAAAGGTCCTAGCGACTCCTTGCTAATTACAAGTGTAACCGCTCGGCCGTCACCTTTCGGATCCTCCAGTTTCGTAATCCTCCACGATGACGTCTGTAGCTGTGGGTTACTCAACCGAATGATATCCAGAATAGCCTGAGGCTCGGCTGGTTCCGCTGGGATCCAGGAACGCGCTCTCGGTCGACTCGGGATATCCTCCCTCATAACGACCTTGAGTTTGGCGCCTGGCCATGATTTTTTTTTCATTAATTGGTACCACATTGGTGTATGCCTTATCGCCGGGAAAGCAGAGGTTAATTCTGCGTCTCAAAATAGTAAATTTCATGCTATTTAAACCATCTATATATTGGAAGCATTCTACTTTTCCAGAGAGGGTGATGTCATGACGGAACTCCATAAACTGATTGTGGAATGTAACTTTTTGTTCCTTTTTTATGTTTCTTCCATAAGATTCGTCACTCAGGCAGCTTCTTTTATAGTATTTTGGCCACCAGTTTTTGAATGATATAATGTTATCAGTCTGCACTGTTTTGGTTGAAAACTTTTCAGTTTTAGATGAAATATTTATATAATGACAATATTCAGAAACAGTGTATACTCTATCATGCTTACGAATTTCTCGTTTGATGGCACCAAAGTTTCTATCACAGGGTAAAAAACTATGGCCACGCTGTGAAAAATATTGTATAATTTTATCAAATTTTCCTAACGAGACCAGAGCAGAAGATAGTCTAATAAGTGTATGATTTTTATTTTGCCCTGTACACCCGTCACAGAACAAATATAACTTTTTTATGTTTGAGGGAACATTCTCATTGATATAATCGAACAAAAAGGAGCAAACTTCATTTGCCCCCTTTTTGGCTATTCCCTCATGACATACATAAATATTTGACTTGTTTGTCTTTAAATTGTGAATATTAAAGACTGACACTGTCAGCTGCCTCAGGTAAAACACATCTTGCACTGGAATATGAGGCAGTTGCAAATTTTGCATAAAATCAAAGCATAAGCCTACTGCATTTTCATCTCTTTGGCACAGTTTTTCAATTTCCTTAAGCTTTTTATAAAACTTATTAGCTCTTCTCTTGTGTACAAGAAGTTCTACAATGTATGTTTTCCTAGCATTATCAGTTAATTCTCTTGACTTTGATTTTATGGATAAATTTTCACATGTTCTGCAACTATCAACTTGAGGTCTCCCTATATGAATATCAAAGCGTTCTTTGAAAATTTTTAAATAAAATTCATATGTCACTTTTAAAGACGGAAAGGTTTCCTTAAACAACTCCCACATTTTCTTGACAGTTAATTCTGCTGACAAGTACTTATACTCTTGAGAACAATAATGTGAAAGTTTTGTTGGAAATGATTTAATATGTTCTTCGATCTGTAGGCATGTCTCCCCTGACACAGCATTTCCTGAGCGACCCATACCTCTTTTATCAACTGGTACTAAATTTGCCTTTAAAAGATTGCACAGTCTCCTTATTATTTCAAATGACACTCCATGTATACTACAAAATGCTTTTTTACAAACCTCCACTTTAGATGTCCTTGAATCAATCTTTACATAATACTTAAATGAAAATGAATGTTCTTTTAGATTTTCTGATTGCTGTCTGGGTCTTCTACGAGCGACATCATGGCGTTCTATCAATCCCTGTAGATAGATATCTTGCTCATTTTTAGATGACATATCATGCAACTGACTAAATATTATTATTCTATCTTGTTCTGCCACCTTGTCGTAACACCTTTTCTTACATATACAATCTGGTCCGATCTCCACACTCTTAACTTGTTTATTTTTATGGTTTACATATTCTTTTCCTTGAATCCGAGCCTTTTTAACTATATTTCTTTTGTATTGGTCAGATGCTCTCATACCACGTTTACTTCTCTTCCTCCAAGTTCTAACTTCTTCTTGATCACTTCCTGATGACTCCATTTTTAAATAAAAGAAAAACTGCACTGGAACTGTTTTTTAACAATTTGTTAAATACACAGCAAATTACTAATAAGTTCAAAAGCAATGCTTAACAAGCACGAAGTTTTTACATTAATTAATGTTGCCAGCTCGTTTATTTCAAAAACCGCATTTGTCCAGGACAAATGTTGTTTCTGCAACAATCCACATTTCAATTTCCTCGTATCGCTATAGAAACTACCCGGACATATGTTTTCTTAGCACGTATTTGTGGGTTGCCAGCCAGAGATGTCAATTTCAAAATAAAACGAATTTCGCAAAAAATGTGACAAATGTTGTTTTTGAAATAATCGATTCATTTATTCTGCGGACAGATGAATACCGTAATTTTCTTCCATAGTTTTGGATATGTACTTTTTGTTACACATGTGAATTCTTTTTATTTCCTCTGAGATCCTGTATATGTATGTTCCTTCCACAAATCTATTAGGATCATTTGTTCCTTAAAAGAAAGAATTTTTCTTTTTTTCACTGCTTCTACTTCCATATTTCACAACTTTTTCACAACGCTGCTAGTTGTTCTTTCGTGTTCATAATTCTACCGAGAAAGGCAATTTTAGCATATGGAAAAGTTAACAGCATGTAATAAAAAATATCTCCTACAATGCAAATTATAAAATCCACATTTGAAATTACAAGTGTGAGTAATAATAAAAGCCTGAGACCATTATCCCTTGTAAATCGTATGAAAATCATATTCAGATAATACATTCTAATAATCATTGGATATGTGCTTATTACTATAATAATATTATCTGTACTGTATTAAATATTGAATATTAATTAAATATTGAATATTAAATGTTTTAAAAAAATTACCTTAAAAAGGTGAAACAATTACGTGGTAAGGTGTCTTATCTCGAATTTTTCGCACTGATTGTATATTTTTCCGAGTTCTATTTACTATACCAAAATATTTTCAACACGAGATGAGAAATCAATTTGAACATGCCAAGGTAATTTTGTTGTACTTAATATGACTATTATAAATTACTTCAAAAAGTGTAAAAACTGACGCGGAAACGCAAGGTTTCAACGTTTTTATCCGATTATAATTCTAATTTTCTTTTTATCCAAAATGTTTTGCTGTTTTTGATGATTTTAAAATGTCTATTTTTGTGGCGCAAAATTATTTTGACAAAAGATGTAAAATCAAAACAAAAGAGTCAATGTATGTTTAAACTTTGCAATTTATAAAACTTTTTATACTTAAAGATGGATGCAATTTTCAAGATTTGTTCATGTACGATGAACATAAACAAAATGTACGATGCCAAAACACCTTGCCGCCGCGCTTTTTTGAAACAATCCATGCAAGTTAAATAACGGACTTCCTTTACGGTAAAATATTGCACAAGGTTTTACGAATACGCTGATGGGGAAGACATGTCTTTGTGTAATAATACAATGTAAAAAAAATACAAAACACAAATAAAAAAAGTAAAATATTAAAAAAACTTACCTTACCTTTTAAACACAACGTGAAATTTAAAAATCTTCTGTGACTTTAGAATTTAATGACCTTTGGTGGATTGTAAAAAGCAATATTCCAGTCAACTCAATCAGCCACTAGACCTTTCTAGAAAAATTTTGAAATCAATTTATTTGCAACAACAAACATTATTTTTTAGAAAGTAACTGTAGGTTCTGGATCAAAAAGCAACTATAGGCCTGGGTCTTAGATCAAGTTTTGGCCTATGTTTTCAGTTTTCTATTTAAAAGAAAGCCAAAAATGTGAAACGGAGTTCAAATTTAAGTCTAGTCGTAGATCTATATTTAAGAAGGGTCTGGATAAGAGTAAAGAAGGATCTGAATAATAGTATGCTTATTTTACTAAGGGTCTGAGTTCACGTCTCTATTTGAAATAAAGAAAGTTACTTTAAAAAAAGTGTAATGCCTTATTTTAAATTTTCAAAAGAAGTGCGCATGCCTGCGGTTTACTTTTAAACTTGATTTATTTATTAATGATAAAAAATTGTCCAACTAGCCCTGCTCATTGTCTTCGAGTGACAGACCCATAACTTAAAAATACAAAATAAGCAAACATTTTATTTAATCAGATAATAATCCGAATTCTGATTAATGGCTTAGATGAAAAGTTTTTTTTAGTCGACCACGTTCATATACCTTCATCACGTCCATTAGACAACCTGCTCCCAAGTCTAATATCAGGATGCTCTGACGCGTGTTTTGGGTTCCCAAGATATCTTGGATTTTCTCAGGATGCTCAGATGCCTATTTTAGAAAGTCAAATAACCTCTCTGATCCGGGTATTTTATCTTTTTATATTTGTTTGTTTTTTGTTTTTTTATTATTTTATTTCAACACAACTTTGGCAGCAGGTAATTGTTTGTCCAACGATCTGACATCCAATCTAACCTATCAAACCAAAGTTCCACCGTTCCTCACGACATCAAAATAAAACGCGAATTTTCACTTTTCACTTTTCTTATTGATATCACTTTTTTATCATTTTTTTCCATTATTTTTTATTTTTATTTTATTTTTATTTTTTTTCACGTATGGAGAAGAGCGTTTTCTATCTCTGTCTTTACCGGCTAAAAACGAGAATAGAGATGTTACTAACTTTTGCCGTCTCTGTCATACAAATACATAAGACAAGAGGTACCCATGGTGTACTTGTGCATCAGTCCGACGCAAGGTGTCGCTCTCAGCTGTGGCAACGAAAGCGAGATTCTCTGTCTTCTGCCTGAGTTAAATCCAGGGCAGAGAGAGACACAGTGAGCGGCGAGCCCAAACTCCGGTAAAGACAGTCGCGCAGCCCTTCATCCACATTTCTTTCATTTTTCTTTTTTATTTTTTTTTTTATTCTTTTTTAAACCTTACCACGGTCGGGTCGCTGGGGCGACCCCTGATGAATACCTCAACAATTTATAACGGCAGATAGGGAAAGTTTTATTTCTATTAACCTAAAAATTACAGCAAACACGTTTTCGCAGAGCAAACAAATTACATTCATAAGTATTTGTCAGACATTTGTCAAATATTTAATATTTTTCTACTCATCAGAGGGCGCTGATGCTAATAAGTAGCTAGAAAACTACGATAATTGTGAATTAACTACGAAAATTTTCTGGATTTAAATACCACGAAATGTCATTTTCATGCCAAATATAAAACCACGAATTTTTCGTGGTATTAGCTGACGGACATGTAGTATACTACGTAGTATTCGAATACCATGGTATCAACACCACATGTCTGTCACCCCTATAACAAAAACTTAACTGAAATCAAGCAATAAATTGAGTAACTAACTTGAACGTGTAACTGTCATATATAACCCCAGGTCTGCACTAGACATTTTTCATGTCAAGACATGAAAAAAGTTTAGTGCAGACCACAGTTATCAAGACATTTTTCATGTCGTAACATGAATGTCACGAAAAATGTTTAGACATCTGGGGGGACATTTCTCCAGACATTTTTTTGACATTTCTGTAAAAATGGCGGAACTGAAGCTAACCAAAAATCAAGTTTTTCAATTAATCAATGAATTCCGTATCCGTGAGTGCTTATGGGACATTAAAAGCAAAATGTACAAACGAGTAGACCTTAAAAATAAAGCGTGGCGTGAATTGGCGGACATTTTTAAGGCCGATGTAGATCGGCTTTTTTGGCCGATTGGAAAAAAGTGTCAACTCCCAAAAAATCGGGATCAGCAGCAGAATTTCAATCAAACTTGTTTTATTATGACGAGATGTGTTTTTTGATTGATTCAATAGTTTTACGGAAAACTTCAGATAATGTAGAAGAGGTAAGGGAAACAGTATTCGAATGTTATGTTTAGCAATAAAAATATTT
Organism: Thereva nobilitata; assembly: GCA_963855945.1. Classification (NCBI taxonomy): domain Eukaryota; kingdom Metazoa; phylum Arthropoda; class Insecta; order Diptera; family Therevidae; genus Thereva; species Thereva nobilitata. Next base: position 92,416,691 of record OY979696.1, on the reverse strand, counting down.
TGATTTCACAGGAAAACTACAATGAAATAGAAATTTCGACAGACATAGCCAGCAATCCAAAAAATTTTAAAGAAGTAGAAGTTGGTACTGAGATTTTCGATGAAACATGTCAGCACTTCTCTGCGGATTCTGTACTATCATCAGACAAAAATAGTGCAAATAAACGGAAAAAAGGAGACAAAAAACGAGACAAAGACACTACGGACAAATATGACAATGCTATTCATTCAATTTTGTCTTCAGTCGAACAACAACAGCAAGGTGAAGAATGTGATATGTTCCAAGTTTTTGCGAGAGGCATTGCTTTGCAACTAAAGCAATTACCTTTGTATGAAGCTGCAGACGTTATGAATGAGATTCAATCAATGGTCTCCAGAAGGCTTGTTCAACATACCAGACCACGAATTAACATACTTTCGAGTAATATTATTCGACCGCCTTCAACGTCATCTTCATCTAGTGGATATATGCCAAAAGGAAGTTACCCTTCAAGTGTTGAAAGGGATATTTTAAGCCCAAGGATTTCAACGCCTTGCTCTTACTCTTCTTCCTTTAACTCCCTCCCTATTGCGATATCATCGGTACAAACCAACAAAAGCAACGTATCTGGACGTCTAATACGAAGTTCCACTCCAACTATTATTGAAGAAGCTCTGATTGATGCTGATTTCTTGGAGGATGAGAATACAACATTTTGAGTGCAAAACTGAATGAAATAAAAAGCAATTTTTAATTTACTTTTTTGTATTTATTTTCTTCCACTGGTATTCAACATTACCATCAGTAATACAGTAACGAGACAAACTATCTCTGATTCTACAGGCATATTTATATCTACTATGATCTTGGTCGCGCAATGGTGTTAAAGTATTAGGAAGGGGTTCCATTATTGGATCGTCTTCAGGGTTGATTGCAGTTATTATATTTGTTGAAAGATAATTATGAAGCACACAACATGTTTTCACGACCGTATCGCTGTTGTCTACTGAAAGTTCTATTGGTCGATGTAAAATTCTAAATCGAGAAACTAGTCTTCCAAACGCCATTTCTACAACAAGGCGTGCACGGCTCAGCCTGTAATTAAATAATTCTTGCTGGGTTGTCAAATTTAAATTCCTACTGTAGGCTTTCATTAAATTTTTGTCCAATCCAAAAATATCATCACCAATTAAAAAGTATGGTGCTGTATGCTGCTGTCCTTTAAGTTCCATTGGTGGAGGTATATTTAAGTTTCCCGATGATAGCATCTTATACAAGCCGCTGTTTTTAAAAACTAACGTTGTCCGAGACCCTGCCGTTTGCTCCAATATTTATATATATAAATTTACTGTGGGCGTTTACCACAGCAAGTAAAACTGTGCTGAAGAATCCTTTGTAGTTATAAAACTCTGAGCCGGAATTCGCTGGTGCTTTTATACGCACATGTTTCCCGTCAAGAGCTCCTAGGGTGTGTGGGAAATCCCAAATATTATTGAAATCTTCGGCTATTTCAAGCCATTCTATTTGGGTTGACGGCATCTAAAAATATAGGCATATTTCAAACAATTCAGTAAAAAACTTGAAAAACACTTGAATACCTTCATGTAAGTCGGCTGCAAAGAATTATATATTTCAGCTAAGACTTGCGGTACGAATTCACTAATTGTTTTTCGTGAAACCCTTGTCAAAAATTCCAGAGACCGATAAGAGTCCCCGCTTGCAATAAATCTCAACGATATAGCCAACCGCACTCGTGCTGAAATAGCATACCGCATTGCCGTATCCATTTTTGTAATACCTGATTGAACCTGTAAAAAAATTATATTATAACTAATTTTGGTAAATGTTCAGAATAACTCCTCCACGTCCGATTTTGATGAAATTTTTACACAAGGTACAGTTAATTATGTACAACTCAGGTATGTTAATAAAAAATGTCGGTCAAGTCCCGTTATCTTGTAATTCCACCTCAAAGTGCCGAAATTTCAAAAATTCAAAATGCAATTATTGCCATATTATTTCACCAATATTGATGAAATTTACACACATTGTATATTTCGATGTGGACAATTTATTTTTGGGGAAAAAAATGTGGGCACTCATGCACCGTTACTTTTTTATTTAACTTTATAGTACTTAAATTTCCAAAATGCGATAATTGCCAAAGTACACCACATTTTTTTATGAAATTTATATATAATGTATATTTTTGTCTGCATAATAAATTGGTTTTAAAAAAAATTTCCCCCTATATACCGCTTTTGTAATACATTTCTAAAGCACGTCATTGTATAGGAGTATGAAATAATAACTGCCACATTCAACTTTTAATTATTTTAAAATTTATGTATATTTCATATATTGACAAGTATAAAAATTGTAATTTTCATATTTAAACTTTTTAATTATTTGAAATGTATGAAATATATAAATTTTAAAATAATTAAAAATCGATTGTGGCAGTTATTATTTCATACTCCCATACAATGACGTGCTTTAGAAATGTATTACAAAAGCGGTATATAGGGGGAAATTTTTTTTAAAACCAATTTATTATGCAGACAAAAATATACATTATATATAAATTTCATAAAAAAATGTGGTGTACCTACTTTGGCAATTATCGCATTTTGGAAATTTAAGTACTATAAAGTAAAAAAAAAGTAACGGTGCATGAGGGCCAATTTTTTTTCTAAAAATAAATTGTCCACATCTAAATATGCAATGTGTGTAAATTTCATCAATATTGGTGAAATAATATGGCAATAATTGCATTTTGAATTTTTAAAATTTCGGCACTTTGAGGTGGAATTATAAGATAACGGGACTTGACCGACACTTTTTATTAACATACCTGTTTTGTACGTAGTTAACTGTACCTTGTGTAAAAATTTCATCAAAATCGGGCGTGGAGGAGTTAATCTGAACATTTACCCTAATTTTTTTTTATTGTTAATATTACCACTTGAAGTATTTCTTCAAACTTATGAATTGTCATTCTACAAAAATTTTTGTAGTCCTCTCCATCCTCCCATAATACGTCTTTTAATAAATGTTGTTCAATGTCATAATTTTCCCTTTTCGCTAAAAAGGGATTAACCCAATAACGGGGCTTCTTCCTACACCTCCTCAGCTCTTCCAATTCAGTCATTTCAAGAGCTCTCAAACACTGAATTGCTTTAATAGCAGCTCGTTGTTGTCGGTTCAAAGACATCTTGAATACTGAAATGTCTTGACATAATTTGCCCACGCACAAAAACTTCATGTCCAATATGGCGGAAGTCAGACAAAAGTCATCACATCAATGATGTCTAGTGCAGACGTAGTGTAAAGTAAACTAAATTTAGAAATGAAGACAAAGTATACAAATGACGCGTTGCGCCATATTCGTAACTGTCCTATAAAATATACATATCAACCTAATGAGCAAGAAAACTACCATGACATTACCAATAAAAACAAATAATATATGTAAGAAAAGAGGTTCAGGAGGCTGATGGCCTTGGCTGAAAAGCTGTTATTTACAGAATAAATGGAAACCTATCTCGCGAATTACTCACCCTCTGCACTAACACACGGACACGCCTGGCGGTGCTGCGGCTAGCTCGTCGTTGGAGGGGGGTGGGGGGTTCGTGGTGCAGGGCTCGTCATTAGAGACAGTTACCGGGTATTCCTAAGAAACATCCTAACATTTCGCGTGTCAATAACAACCAAAAAGAAATATATTTACTCGTCGAGATAGGGGCTAAATAAGATGGGGTAGCCATACGAGAGGGGGCGGGGAATCGACGTTAAGCAGCCATGCTTTCTGCTTCAGGGATACAGGCGGATCTGAAAGAAAACTTATGGGGTACTTACCATGTCGGAGGGCAAGACCTCCCCCGGGCGCTCCACTCTACCCGCGCTCTCTACTCGTGCATTCCTACCTAAATCAGTTTAATAATCAAGCGAAATACCCCAAGAAAAGAAACCCCCAAAGAAAGATAATGGTTTTGTGCCTTCTTATATGTAAAAGAAGATATATTGTAATTGTTCAAGAAAAAAAATAGACATGGTGTTTGGATATTTATAAGACGTTGTAGCTTTAATAATAAAAACTTCTCTTGTGAAGTACAAGTATAAAATTTTGTAAAAAAAAAATACCGCTATAATATTCTTATTATTATATATCCATTGCTCTTTGGAAAAAAAATAATTTCGCCATAGATATTTTAATATATATCAAGTTTCAAAAAAAAATGTATTATAGTCATCGATATTTTATCATATATACAGTGAAATCTCCCTTGGGCGGACACCAACGGGGCCGACTGAAAGTGTCCGTTCAAGAGGGGTGTCCGACTAAAAGAAATATGAAAGAAAAAATCGGGTTTTTTTTAAAGAAAACTCTAATTAAAGAAATTGGGACATTTAAAACGTATATGTATGTAAATGTTTTTAAAATAAACAAAAAACTTAAGGAAAAAATAATTATTAATTTATTACTTTATAAAATACGTTTTCTACATACATACAAAATATAATGGAATACATTTGTAGTAATACATAAAATGAAATATCAGTTTAATGGCTCAAAAATTCATATATTGTTGTTTGTCTCCTCTTTTTCCTTAAAATCGAGTCCAGAAATCGTATTTCTAATTTGGAAAGAAGCTCCAAAGACTCTGTTTCTCCGTGATCCTCGGCAAAACGTTTAAGCTGATTGATTAGGGTAATAGCGTCACCATAATTTGAGATAGCCTCTGTTGTTATTGGAACCTCATCGACATCAGAATCTTCGGAAAGTTCTTGTATTTCAACTGGATTTTCAATTTCTAGTCCTGAATCTGGATCTTCAACATACAAATTTTCATCTAGGTTCAAAAAATTATTAAGGTTTTCATTATCAGTCAATTCCAACAAATTCTTATTTTTGAGGATATCTGCAAGTACGTTCAGTGGTAAGTCATCTTCTGGATCAGATGTAATAGCCTCAGTTAACTGGTATTCCCTTTGGATATTTTCATGCTTAAATCCTGCTTTACGGAAGCAATTTTGCACTGTTTCCTTGGTTACTTGGTCCCAAGCGGTTTTTGCAAAGTAAACTGCATCCAATGGCGTAATTTTCTTAATTAATTCAAAAGCTGTACCAGCAGTTTCAATGTTTACTAGTAGTTGTTTTAATATTAGACTTCGGTAAAAAGTTTTGAAATTTTTTATAATTCCCTGGTCTAGTGGTTGTCAAGCTGATGTACAATTAGGGGGCAGAAACAAGATTTTTATATTTTTTAATTGGACGTCTTTTGGATGAGATCCCGCATTGTCTAAAAATAACACAATGTTTCTTTTTTCTTTTGCCATTTTCCAATCTAGGTCTTGCAACCACTCTCTCATAATTTGCCCTGTCATCCAAGCTTTCTTATTGTTTTTCCAAGTTACGGGCAGGTTATTTATGTTAATATTTTTAAAAGCTCTGGGTTTAGCTGCCTTACCAATGATTAGGAGTTTTTCTTTTTCTCCCGCCATATTTGCACAATGCAAGATTGTAAATCTCTCTTTGGGATACTTACCCCCAACACATTTTTCTTTTTTTAATGTTAGCGTTTTATTTGGCAGAGCCCTAAAATACAGCCCTGTCTCATCGGCATTATAGATATTTCTCGGTGAATATCCCTTAATTAAAGAAGGGAATTTTTCCAAAAACGATGAAACATCTTCAGCAATAACCGCAGCCCCTTCTCCCGAAATCGCCCTAAAACTTATGTTGTGGCGGATTCGAAATTTATTGAGCCAACCAGAAGAAGCGCTGAATGTAGAATGTCCCAGAGATTCGGCTATTTCTTTTGCTTTGCATCGTACTAGCGGACCTGAAAACAAAGCATTAAAAATATGTTTTTCTTTTGCATTTTTGTCATGACAAGCCTACTGATAATAATCTCACTCCTTTTATCTATTTTAGAATTGATATTAAAAGAACATATGCAAATGCACTACAACCAGAAAACGTTATCTAAAAAAATTCATGTGCATACCTGTCAAAGGAATTCCCTTATGGCGAGCTGCTATAAACCAGTTATAACACAACTTGTCAATTTTGGTACCATCGCCCGTCAAAAAGCTTCTTTTTTCATCCAAATTGCTGTTCGACATCCACTTGTTTAGAAGGATTTCTTTATGTTTAATTATATCAGCAGCTTGTGTTTTTCCGATATTAAAACGCTTGGATAAGTTCCTTACACTTAACTTTTCCTTATTGTGCACTTCAACAATCTCAATTTTTTGTTTAAGTGTTAGAATTTTTCTATTTGGAGCCATTTCTATAATGAATGTGTCACAGAACCTGTACCGAAAGAATGAAAATGGTAAATCGCCGGTTTACTCGGGGAAGTCCCTCATTCAAGCCAGGCAGAGTTGCACGACGTACGCTGCGCTTGTACCGAAAGATTGAAGTCGGTGAATCCCCGGTTTAACTCGGGAAAGTCCCTCATTCAAGCCAGGCAGAGTTGCACGACGTACGCTGCGCTTGTACCGAAAGATTGAAGTCGGTGAATCCCCGGTTTAACTCGGGAAACTCCCGCAGTGAAGGCAGGCAGCGAAGTTCGTATGCGGCGCTATTGAGAAATGCAATAGCGACATTATAGCGATAGAAAAATTAGTTTTTATTTTGTTTTTTGACATTTTCTTGCGTGTCCGCGTCCGTTCAAGAGAATGTCCGTCCAAGAGGGAGTTAACACAATGCGAGTTATATGAGATTCATTCGGGACCGATGAAAACCGTCCGTCCAAGGAAGGTGTCCGTGTAAGAGGGGTGTCCGCGAAGGGGGAATTTCGCTGTATATCAATGTTGCGGCGCCACCTTCTTAAAACCGGTTTAAAACCTGGTGTAAGGAGGTGATCGTTGCAATAATAAAAAATATCTGAAAAGTAGGATAGGTGCCGGCTGCTCTAAGTAAAAGTGTCTAAGGTCCGTTTGATACAAATATATTTCTCCTACCTGGTTATAATTCTAATTAAATCTATGCTTACAGACTACTTCTACGTTAATTACTTTTTGTAAGAAAAACTAAAAGAGAATTCAAAATATAAAACAATCCAAATATTCCTTTGCTGCGGCGATCAGGTAAACCTGCTGTGAGTCCAACCTCGGGGTACGGCGTCCAGGTGATCTCTCGCTAATCTTAAAGAAAAACAATAAGAGAAAAATTAGTTATTATTAGCGTGTGGTCGGATATACCAAACCACAGAAATATGCTCTATCAAATGAGCCTTGTATGGTGCTTGTCCCATACAAGCTCACTTGGAACTGTTCACCACAGTTGCGAACCGGATGAATATCCTGGTTCAATTTTTACACAAAGTGTATTTTTATCCAGAGAAATATTCTGGTAAATTCTATGCAATCTGTACACAACAAAGTTGCTAGATAATTCGCAAATTCACTAAGCCAAATTTTACCCAGAAAAATACTCCGGTAAACTCTACGCAACTTGTAAACAGCAAGGTTGCTAGAAAATTCGTGAATTTACTACGCCAGTTGGACTTATTCCAACCAAAGGACTTAGAATGCCTTTACGGATTTTTTTTAATAGTTACCTTAAGTAACTTTGCCTTAATCCTGCTTTAATTGTGACGACGTATCGTAGCTGAATTGGCTAACGATATTCAGCCTTGTGTTGATGTTAGAAGCTGCTTTCCGTGCAATTTGTCTTGTATCTATAAATACAAGGCTTGCCTTTTATCTAATTCCAACGAACCTTTCTATCCTCTGCACAACTATTTTATATCTATATTAGATATATATACCTTTTTTTTTTAACAAAAAAAAATAAAAAAAATGCTTGGATAATCTCAACCTGAAAGATAACAACACTTGACTAAATAATCCTATCACAGAAATCAGCGGCTACAAGCCCACCAATTATCTAAGCCCTATTATAAAATATCGGAAGAATTCCTGATACCAACCTTCTCGGCCGATGTCCAGAGAAGATTGAATTTTAGTTTTCTGCTCCCTAGCTTCGTATCCTTTGACGCCTGCTTGTTGCTGGATATCGAGGCTAGGTGGGGGATATTTTGCTCAAATAGAAATCGCAACTATTCAAGCTGCTTCCCATCTAAAATTCGGACATTTTTAATTTTTTCAGCTAAGCACTCTCCATACATTTTGTCATTCATTTGACGTATGGAGTTTTGTTTATTTCGTTAGAAGTTGATCGGTTTTGTGCTTCCGTCTTTGCCAATGGATTTCTGTCAAAAAAAGGTATTTTTTTGCCTTTAAAAGCTTTTTAATTGTTTTGTCATTTTTTAGGACAAAACATCAATATTTCTTTAAAAAGTATATATTCATAGATATTTTATTGTATATCAATATTTCTTAAAAAAGTATATATGCATAGACATTTTATTGTATATCAATATTTCTAAAAAAAATATATAGTCATAGACACTTTATCATATCAAGTTTTTTTTTTTTGTAAAAAATAATATAGTCACAGTTTTGTTTTCTTTCTCCCTTTTTTTTTTATATATATGAGCGATTCGTTTTACAGAGAATCGGGTTATTTTATTTTGTCTATATATTTTTTTCTCTTCAAAGAACTAATCTACAAAAAAAATAAAAATCGGGATACTTATAGAAATTTCTTCGTCTTCCTTCTTTTACGCTAATAGTATTGTTATACATATCTTTTTTTTTTTTATTTCTTCCCTTTTTTTTCTCTACGAGCATCACTGATGATTACATTTCCGGCATTGTTAATTACAAATGTTTCTCCTCCCTTTTTTCTTTTGGGGTCTGATTTATCGCCCAAATTTTAATTTTATATATTTAGTTTCAGTTACACATAAATTTTTTTTTTTTTTTTAAAACTAATCATTACACTTTGATTACCAATTTTTCCTCATTTCACTTTGTTTTAATAATTTTTCTTTGGACATTTCCCTTTTTCTTTTCTGATCTCACAAAATTTTCTTTTTTCTCATATTTCTGTTTACGTTAATCACATACAATTTTTAATTTATCTAATAAAAAAACTAATCATTGCCCGTAATTGACAACACCTTTCATTTTACATTTCACTTGGCTTTTTGTTTGCCAGATTTTACTTTTATAGATTTAGTTACATTTACATATGATTTTTTTCAAAAAAACTATTCATTTCACTTTGATTACCAATTTTTCCTCATTTCACTTTGTTTTAATAATTTTTTTCTCTTTGGACATTTCCCTTTTCTTATCTCAAACTATTTTCTCTCATATTTCTATTTACGTTAGTCACATACAATTTTTAATTTATCTAATAAAAAAAACTAATCATTGCCCGTAATTGACAACACCTTTCATTTTACATTTCACTTGGTTTTTTTTTCTTTACATTTTTCTTTTGGTTTATTTTCCTTTTTCTTTCTTGGGGGGTGCCTTCAGGATTTTCACGGTCAAGTCGGAAAATACACCAATTCAATTGCAATCACCGACTGAACTCTACAACAGATATTTGTTTTTTTTCTCTCCGACGCCGACACGACCGGGTTGTTTCAACGCCACTTCCCGAATTACTGAAAAACTGACGCCAACTCAAAACTTATCCATCGACGCATGAGTGTGGGGGGTGAGGACAGGAAAAAAAACCTCAAGGAAATAGCCATCGACAGGCGTCATCTCCTTATTTGGTCATGTCCTTGAATATCAAGGGTGGGGAAATGAAATGAAGGAATTCACACGGAAGGGAACAACCAAAGGGATTGATAATCGGTGTTCCTTCATTCTCCCGTGTAAATCCATTCCATTACATGGGCAAGAATCAAAATTCCGAGAATCGTTCGGGCTTCACTTGAATCATGCAAGGTGATTGGCTGGGCGTTCGCCGCCGGCAATTCTTGTTGCGTAAAATCCATGTGTGTGTGTTAGCCATACGATATCGGATGAGGGAGCTACAGAACATATGGGCAGGGGTGTACCTAGGCAAAAGATTGTGCATGAATTTTTAAAATTTCTCAGATGTGCAAACGGTTTATTTTTTTTTGTTTGTTTGATATATTTGAATGGAGCTAATTTTGAATGGATAAAATCAAACTGACATGCGATCTTTATGGGTTTGGATTTATTTTTCAGGGGCTTGGATTTATTTTTCAGGCCGACCGTTACAAACGGAAAAATTATTAACGTACAGTAAAAGCTCCTTATTCGCGGGGTATAAGTTCCGTAAATATGCCGCGAATACAGAAACCGTGAATATGGAATGGTAATTTATATGGGATTATAGGGGATACGTTCCTAGGTGACAAAATAAAAAACAAATATGTATATAAAAAATCAATTTAATTGAAGTTTTTGACTATGTACATATATTGATTAATTATCTTCAGGCTTAGGCAATGGTTTAAAGAATTTTGTAATTTTTTCTTGCTTGGCAGTTTTTAAAAGCTCCTTCAATTCACACTGATATTCAGCAGTGGCATTAGCAATTTGCCTCTTAAAAATAAGACTTCGTTCCATAGACGGATCAATTTTCATAAAGAAATCACAAAGCTCATTTGCCATTCTTAAACCTTCACTAAGACTTTTCAAATTAAATGTCACGTTTTCAGTGCTTGTTGAAGCCTCTTCTTCAATGGGCTGCGAATTTAACATTTCCTCCAAGTCGGTTTCAGTCAAATCTTCATCTTGCGATTCAAGCAATTCCTGAATGTCACTTGATTCAATCTGTTCGAACCCATCTCGTCCTATTCCATTCGCAATTTCGGCTATGTTTGCAGTCAAAGTTTGAATTTGCACAGATTCTTCGTCAATTTCCGCAGTCAGAGTAGGCCACAGTTTTTTTCAGCATGACTTCAATGTGTGTGGCTTCAGTTCTTCCAATGATTGTTTTATGTTTACGATGCATTTTGCTATGTCAAATTTCTTCCAGCATTCCATAACATTCGTATCAGGATCACATTCCATATTATCCAATATGATTTTGAAGGTTCGTCTAATGTAATAGAGCTTAAAGGCCTGGATTATTCCTTGGTCCATAGGTTGAAGCAAAGCCGTCGTGTTAGGAGGTAAAAATGTCACTTTTATATTTGGATGCATAGTTTCAAGTTCGCGGGGATGACCTGGTGCATTGTCCAAAACTAGAACTGCTTTAAAGTCTAAATTCTTTTTTTTTAAATAAGTTTCAACTTTAGAAACAAAACAATTCCGGAACCAGTCACAAAAAATAGCGCTTGTAACCCACGCTTTCTTATTAGCACGCCAAAACACTGGCAGGTCGTCCTTGTTTTGATTTTTTAAAGCCCGAGGATTTAACGATCTGTAAAGCATCAGTGGTTTAATGATACAATCTCCAGATGCATTAGAACATAGCAGCAGTGTAACTCTATCCTTTGCTGCCTTAAATCCAGGGGCAGACTTTTCGCTTTTAGAAATGAATGTTTTGTTTGGCATTCTCTTCCAAAACAGTGCAGTTTCGTCTGCATAAAATACTTGCTCAGGTTTGTATCCTCCATCAGCTACTAAGTTTGCAAATTCTTCTGGATATCTTTCTGCTGCAGCAGTGTCTGCAGATGCAGCTTCTCCAACGATTTTAATGCTATGCAATGATTGTCTCACCTTAAATTTATTGAACCAACCTTCCGATGCTTGAAATCCTCCATCTGCATATTCACCACTACAACTAACATCAGGTTCTTTAAAATGTGCGTAAAGACGTTTTGCCTTCTCCCGGACCATTGGACCACTCAGGGGCACCCTTTTTTGGTTGAGGTCTTGGATCCATAATGACAACGCCACTTCCATTTTTCTATTGCTGGATCACGAACAATTTTCGCTGACAGTGAAGTTGAAGCTACAGACGACCTTATTTTATCTTCGGATTTTTTTATCGATCGTACAGTTGATTCGTTGACATTGAATGAGCGTGATATGGATGCAAACGACTCTCCAAGGCGTAAACGATCAAGCATTTCTATTTTCACTTTAAGCGGTAACACCGATTTTTTTCGTATCGATACTCGTTTCTCAATTTTTTTAGTCGACATTACATATAAATTAGGAAGACAGCGGTAGAGACGTGTTACTCGATCACAATTTTTGTAACGAATGGAAAGACGAAACAATAAAACAATAAAACACGCAAAACGGCTCTTACCAAAGGCCGGAACGTCTAATATGTGGCAGCATTTAAAAATTACTTTATGCATTGAGTAATAAGGTTGCTTTCATTCTGTTTGTTTACGTTCTCAAAAACACCAAGAGGGGAATTTTATTACTTTTACAGGAAAACAGACAGTGGACGGAGAACATTTTCGTAACCCGTAAAGTTTTTCTCGTAACTCGTAAAGTTTTTCAAATTAAATTGTGAAATTCTGTTCAACATAAATAGAGAAATTTCGTGTGCCACTGAACAATTCTCTGTAAACTCTCTGTACATACTCAGTTGGAGAGACAGCTGAATGAATAAGAAAATTAGTGATTCCATGTTATAATTTTTTTTGGCGGAATACTAAAATTTGCATTAAAATACATTTTCACATTGACACTTTAATTATTAGATCCGCGAATAAAGAAATCTTTAGCCGCGAATATAGGAATTGGGTCTCATTTTTTTAATCCGCGAATAGTGAAAACGCGAATGAAGGAAGCGCGAATAAGGAGCTTTTACTGTACTTGCATTAAAATTAAATAAGAATTGATTGAAACTGACCATTATTCAGAATTAAGGTAGTAAATTCAATTGTAGTAAATAGAACTTGAGATAACTTTGAATTATAGTGGATTGAACTTTGAAATATAATGAATTAAAGTGTGAATGGACTTAGAATTGTAAAAATAAAACTGAAGGTGACAACCAAGTGACCACAACGGCACAACAACTGAGAAATTAAAGAAGAAAAAGAACGAAAACTCAAAACAATTTTTCAAATATTACAACAACTTATGTCTATTAAGATATATTTTTTTAAACTAAAATCCACGTAAAAAATTTAAGGAAAATTAATTAGCTGTCACTTTGACTGTTTAATTTCAATAAAAAATGTTGTGTAGGTGTAAGGAATTAATGAATTAATTTAACAGTTAATAGCAAATAAACTAAGAGGCTTCCTGACAGTCGATTAATAAATTCTTCTACTTTTGGCTTCGCCTGCACGCTTTACTGTGAGGTAACGTGCTGCCTCCTCTTCCTACTGAGCTGTTCAGGGGCTTTTTAACTCTGAGCCGGGCTACGGGGACTAGCTGCCAAAGGTTTTGTTGACTATGCACTTCCAGCCCCGCAATTTATCTCGTTGCACTAATAACTGTAACTACTAAATACCTGGGCTCCGGAGTTTCTTGGTCCTTACAGCGGTGTAAGGTTCATGCAACTCAACTGTTGTTCTTATCGATGGAAACTGTTTCTATAGTTGACGGAATTAGTTCCTGTTCATACCGTTGAAGGCCTGAGTTCATACAGATGACCGTTACAGGGACATTTCATGTTCATACAGTTGATGGGATGTTTCCTTGTTCGTCCAGTCGAAGGGATGAGTTCCAGCTTCTACTTCGCCCTTCCTACCATCCACGCAGAAAAAAAACGGGACGTTTTCTTGTTGATTTATAACACTTGTGTGTTTTCTCCAAATTTTCAAAACCAATTCCCTTTTTTTCAAAACTTTTTCCCATCATTTTTTTCTGCCTACCCTTTTCCCAAAATTTGCAGCTCGACAAAAAATCTCAGTGTTTTTCGAAGTAATTACTCCCCGTATTACATGTCGCATTCATAATCCTAGTTGTACTCTACGGCTTCCGTTACAACTTTCTAATTTTAGGCTTTGCTATAATTTCCCTATGTCACTCTGAGCGGCATATTGGATCAGAGCTAGAATTCTTCGGTTAGCCTGTGGTAATGAAGGATTGAAAGAATCGCATTTCCAATACTCCCTCCCGATGAATTTCGCACCAACCACATCCATTTATCTGATTTATGCCCGTATTCCCAAATTCACTCAGCCGTCGAAATCTGGCGAGTGACTGAAATTGGTATTCCCGATATTCAGCCGCATTCACTCACATCCACTTTTCCATACATTCATTTCACTCGCAATTCACCCATAAATTTTGGGCGAATTTTGGGTGAATGGAGGAGAAATATGAAAATATAGTAGGCTTTGGAACAAACAACTACTGAAAAATCTCATTAAATTTTGTATACAGAAACTCGAAATCATGATAGCTATTCGAGTAACGCATTGCATCGCATCACCTGAAAATAGGTGAAAACGGGAATACCGATTACAAAGTGAACGACTTTTGAGTGAGTGAAAAGAATTCAGGTGAGTGAAATCGGGAATATGGGCATTAATTCTAAACTTAATATTAATTTATAGAAAAGAAAAAAATAAATAAAGTTTTGTAATCGAATGAATCTAATGATTAATATGTACGAGTATATGAAAGTTATTGTTATAATATAATTTTAACTATTATGATTCTTCAGCAAATGTATGCCATCCTCGCAGGATGTTGATGTTGGAACCTAGTTATGTTGATTTTTGTCCTGTAACAGATTAAATAATAGAATGAATTATTTTATATATATAATTATTGACGATTTTTCAGTTTTTGGCATCCCCTATTCAATTCATCACTGATTCAACAATCAGGCCATATTTTTCAATATTTTACGCTAAAAATTTTACTGGATATTCTTGAAATGATACTTTATTATGTGTTCAATTTATAAATTAATTTAATTTACCATATGGTCAAAAAAAATTATCAAAAATATGCTTAAAATGTAGCGAATTAACCCTAACCCCCCTGTTTAACGTGAGCTTTTTCACGTTTAGAATAACAACACCTTTTATTTGATTTTGTCTTTTTTTCTTTAGAGTTTATTAACAAAATTTGCACTTCAGGTTAACTTCAAATATGACAGTTTATACAATAAAAGAAATAATAATTCAATATAAATATTCCGGATTACTTTTATTACAAAACCGAGCTAGATATTAATGATTTTTATTTTGGATTATAATTTTATGTTGCGAAAAGGTTTACGTTGTTGACTCGTCGAACGCTGGATCGGGAGCGACCATCCGGATCAAAAAAGTTGAACAACAAAAAAAAAAACTTAGAGTCATCATCCGGTATGCAGTTCAGTGCAGTCAGTTCATTCACGATTAATAATTAAAGCTTAACGAAGGTTGCCGCTGCACACCCCCCTTAAACCATATCGCCCTAGAAACGAAAGTTTATTAGAAAGTTTTCAGTTATTTAATTATTACCTTTATACGAAATCATTTGTTCGTCAACACTTTGACTTGAATTTATTTTTCAAATGCTCTAATAATGGACGCACTTTGAAAAGTTTGTCATAATTAAGATGTTCTTTTGAAACCTGTTTTTGATTGTCGTTCAAATGGAAAGATCCACCGATTCCTAGATAATGAATTTGCGAGAGCGGTTAGTTTGAGCTCCTTCATCCAAGCCATTCGTAGCTGCGATACCTTTACTACTCCCATGTATAGCAATATATGTACCTATAAACCGGCGCATTTCTTCGGGTGTGCAGTGCATGTAAGTTCTGTACCGTGTGTTTCTGTAAGGCATATGTTTGTCTCTGTATGCATTCTTTCTATGATTTCATCATCTATGAATTGATTGAAATAATCGATCGGCCTTTCATTGGGGATATCCTCATTTTCAAATAGACTTCCTTTCCAAATGGTATCTACTTCATTTATTTTTGTCTTCCTCCATCTCAATTTTTTTATATCAATTTTTTTCGTGGACTTCCTGGGTGTGCTCTACTTCAGTATTGCCAGTTTCATCTTGATTATCAACTCCACTGCCATCTTCACCCAGTTTATCGAATAAATTGATTTCAATACTTTCGCCTCTATCAATTATTTGCTGTATTGTTTCCTCAATTAAATCTTCAACAGGAATTTCATTATCGGACTCATCTTCGCTGCTGGACTTATCCCAATCAAATTCAATTATATATTGAATTTTATTTTGGGATAAACCCCTTTTATAAGGTCCCATATCTAATAGAACAATAATTCCTTTAATGCAATATTTACATACTGTATGGACCAATGTTGCCTATATAGGCAACAATTACTTTTATAAAATTATAGATCAAAAAATAAAAAAAAAATTTGGAAAATTTTTTAATTTTTATTTTTACTTTACCTTTGGTTAATAATTGAATCCTATATATATTCTAATCAAGTAACTCTCGTGATTGGCTAAAAAATATTTTAATATAGCTTGTGCATGTATAATCCTGTCAATTCCATTTACCTAGATTATAGCTACTCCACCAAAAATAATTTGAATTATGGATCATATCTTTCGTTGAACCATTTGAATCTTCGACAACTAACAACATTAAGAGTCAGGCAAAAGTTCCATCTAGAAATACTACCAAAACCGCATTAACATATTTTTATGTGCACGTTGTACAGTACCAAGGTTTCTTCTTATTCATCGACGATTCGTTTGCTTGAATACATTCTAAATGGTACCATAAAAGACAGATATCGCACTGTACACATAAATCATTCGCTATTGATTTGCACTCTCGACATGTCCACTTATTTTGTGATATTTTCTCCTGTACCGACTCTTCAATTAATTCGTAAGCTGCTGTGTCACAATATTTTTTTAGCCATGCGATTTTTATTAGTTTTTTTTCACCAAACGAATCATGAAGATTCTGTACATTTTTTTGAATATCTTCAACCCTGATTAAATGACAACCGTTAAGTACATTGTCGATTATATCAACTGGTAATAACCAGCTTAATAAAAATTTTATTTTTTCAGATAATTTTCTTTTTGAAAATTTGGTTTTCTTTTCAAAGATCTTCGCATTTTTAGTTGATGAAGAAGTCATTTCTTCAGAACTACTAGACATATTAAGTGATTGTGAGTCCATTCGAATTTCAGAGTTTCCAGAGTTTTGATTATTTGATGTATTCTTGGTAATTATTGAGGATGTCAGTTCTTCAAAATTACCAGACATATCAACTGAGTCCATTCTAATATTAGAATTTTCATTTATGTTTGTTGCATTTTTTAATGATTCAACACAAGTACTCTTTATAGTTGTTAAAGAAGTCGTTGCATCAGAATCACCAGGAGAAATAGCAGAATCCACGTCAGCATTTGAAGTAGCTAAAACTACATCTACATTTTTTTTCCCAACATTGGAGGACTAATGTCAGAGTATAACTTTTCGCTTGAACACTTTCATCAATTGATTGGAGCAAGTGATTCTTTACCTTAATTACTATTTTTTCTATGTCATCTGTTAAATAAAATAATTTCAGAAATATTAGTATACAGTGATAAGGAAAAACATACCAACATATGGAAAGCTCAATCCAAGTAATCAATAAAAAATCAATTTAAACATCAATTCAAAGCAGTGGCTCCCAAACTTATTTGGCCTACCGCCCCCTTTCCAGAAAAAATATTACTCAGCGCCCCCTGGAAATTCATTTTTTTTAAATTTTAATAGCAATTAAACAAAAAGATATATGTATTAATGTTTCTACCTTTTTCGTAAAATATAGTAAAAAAAGGTGTGAATTAGAAACATTGAAGTTTGAAATTATGAAACTATTTATTAGAACTCAGAATAGAAAGGTAATACAAAAAAAGTTAAAACATTCGAAATCATCTTAATGAGAAGGATGAACCTGGTGTGCTGCTACCAATTTAGTAATCCTCGGCTCTATTTTCGACAGCAGTAATCTTAAATCACCGCGATTGACTATTTGCAATCGGTTTCTTTTTTTTGTTAATAAAGTGGTTACCGCACTGAATCCACGTTCCACTAAATATGATGAAGGAAATGCAATCAAGAACTTTTGAATTACACCCCATATTTCAGGATAAGCCATAGGGATCTCCTATTGCAGCCAGAATTGTTGATAGCCGCTTTTGAATTTAAATTTCAATTCATCATTTGTAGTTATGTACTTCCATCAGTTCTTCTTGTAACTGTGGAGATTCTTCTGTGTTTGCACTTGAAAACGGATCCAAAATCCAATCAGGTATGTTCATTTTCAAAATGTCATCAAATCGTTGATTAAAATCTGAATGGAGAGCATCCAAGTGCTCACAATAAGAAAGTATGTCTTCATCTTTTTTTTCTGCTCGTGATAAATTTGGGAACTGACTGAATTCCCCTCGTCCAAAATTTCGTTTGTACAGAAGAAGTTTTGCCATAAATGCAGAAATAACAGATTTTGATTTTATTAAATTCACTTCATCACCTTGAAGTTGAAGATTGCTTTCATTAAATATTTGAAACAAGTCGGTCAAGTAAGCGATGTCACTTTTGGATTGCATTAAATTGGATCGTAAAGTATCATTTTTATCTTTCAAGAACTCCAGCACCGAGTTAAACAACTTAAAAAACCTATCTAAACAGGCACCCTTTGACAACCAACGAACTTCTGTATGAAGCAGCAAACGATTAAATTCTTCATCGTTTTCAATACAAAGCTGTTTAAATAATCTATCATTCAATGATTTGCTTCTGATTGTGTTGATAGCTTTAATTACATATTGTAATGAATTATGGAGGCGTTCACTTAAACTTTTGGCAACTAGATGTTGACGATGGATGATACAGTGCACTGTGAATACATTCGGCACCTCCTTTTTTAAATATGCAAGAAACCCCCTGTAGCGCCCTACCATCGCTGGAGCACCATCTGTGGCTACTGATAAGATATTACTCAGAGGTATTTCTTTTTATTTAAAAAACTCATCCAATGCATGAAATATTGATTCTCCTTTAGTATCAGTTTGCAAATAATAATTCTTGTCAAATTTGTTCTTCCTTTGTGAACCGCACGTATGCTAGAAGTAAAGCTTCATTTCCTGGCAAAGTTGACTCATCAAGTTGAATAGAAAACCGAAGATGTTTTTAAATAGCCACACAATGAATCCTCAACATCCTGAGCCATTTCATCAATTCTTCTTTGCACTGTATTATTGCTCAACGAAATTTTCTTGATAATATCAGATGCTGGCTTGTGTAGTACAGTACGTATTACTTCACTTATAGCCGGTATAATTAGTTCTTCACCAATAGTTTGAGGTTTTCCCGATTTGGCAATCATTAACGAAATATTGTAAGAAGCAAGCAAGCCATCGCCATCTTGTGTGGTTGCGGTTGAAACGAGTTTTGCCAATGTCGGTTGTTTGATAAACTTTTCTTTTAGTGTTCGAAAATAAGATAAATCCTTATCTTTTTTATCACCATGAATTTTAGTCAAATGTTCTTGTAGTCTGGAAGGCTTCATAGCTTCTTTTGATAAAACTCTCTGGCAAATCAGGCACATTGGTAATGTATTCTTTACAGGCGACTCAATAAAGCCATATTTCATATATTCGATATTATATTGTCTACATTTTTTCTTTGGTTGAGCCATTATTATCTGTAGCAAAAATAAAATTTTTAAGGAGGTATTTTTATTTAATATTATTTTTGTAATTTTTTGAATAATTTTTGAAAAAAACAAACTAGCGCATATAATTATTACAAAATAAATAAATAATTCTCACCAATTATAGTCGCACTATTTTTTAGTTAACTTTAACTTGTCACAATATCACAACAATATAACTTAGAGTTTTACGCCGTAATAATTACGAAAAATCTCAGAGTACAAAAGAGAAATGAGGAATAAATTTTAACGTAGGCCCATTTCAAACTATGAAACGCGAAACGAAACAACATTTTCTGCAATCGCCGATCCCTTTTGGAGTTTCCTCAAAAATTTCATCGGTGTCTGCACGGATAAACTTTTGCAGCAAATAATACGTCAAAATTTATTGCTCATTTCTCTTTTATACTTTTCGTATATTTACCCACCCACCCGCCCCACCAACCCGTCGTTTTGTTTTGAAAACTGAGTGGCCATTTACTTCATTCCCTACGAAAGGGGAAATCAGATAAATCAGAGAAACAACAAAAACAAACCTGAAGCCCTCAAAACTGTTTCCTGAAAAGTTGCTTCAAAAGTTTCATGGGATTGTTTCGTGTTCCCTCAAGCCCTCCCCTAAGCTTACAGGAAAATTTTTGTTTCGTGTTTCATCGTGTAAAATGGGCCTTGCTGCAAGAGTTTACCCGTGTAGACACCGATGAAATTTTTGAGGAAACTCCAAAAGGAAATCAGCGATTGCAGGAATCTTCGCTTTGTTTCGTGTTTCATCGTGTAAAATGGGCCTAGTGTGTTCCAAAATATGCTGGTAGTACTGCCAGTAGCCAGTACTGCCGCTGCCGTTCTAGGCATTGGCCTTGCGATCGATTGGCTGGCACCACATGAACAGTAGCAGTGCGCGATTGCACATACCTCAATGCAAGTGAGGTAGTATGCGGGGACCGAGCCAACGTCCAGTACGTTGTTCAAAGAAAAATTAAGCACTATGAGCGGAATACGTAAATCAATTTTTCTAAATCTTCTCTTCTTTTTTTCTGCTTTCACCGCCCACTTACAGTTATTCATCGCCCCCAAATGCACCTGTGGCCATCACCGCCCCCCTCGCATCGCTGCAGCGCCCCCCCAGTGCCACTTATTTAAGGAGGTGGTTTTAAGTGAAGAAGAAGCAGAAGGCACAGTTTGTGAAAAAGAAAATGATTTAGGCGGCTGTCGTGCAGCATTTCAAATTAAATACAACAATTTATGGGACTTGCAAAGAAAAACTAAGTAAATCGGAAATTAAACTACCTCGTGGGAGACCGCCAAAAACCCGCATAGTAACGGTAACTAAAACTGCAAGTATGGACTTTCTAACAAAAGTCGATCCACTTATATTAGATAGAAAGTAAAGTCACAGTCAAATAGAAAAAGAGAGTCTAGCAATCGTTTTTGGTTGTCATAAATTCAATCAATATTTGTTTGGTCAAAAATTTACTGTAGAGACTGGCCATAAACCGCTGACCTCAATTTTTAAAAAAACAATGAATAAAATTCCTCCAAGGTTACAAAGAATGAGAATCAGTTTGCATAATTTTGGCTTTGATCTTAAATTATCTTAAAAAATTATTACTCGCTGATCACTTAAGCAGAGCTTATTTACAGTGTACAGACTCATCTGATGAAGAGAAGATTGAAGTATATGTTATGATGATGGAAGAACATGTAAGTGTTTCTGATGTAAGGATGAAAGAATTGAAAAATGAAACATGTAAAGATAAAGAGCTACAAGAAATTATAAGATATGTAAAAAAGGGATGGCCTGATAACAAATTAAAAGTGACTGAAATTTGTAACTGTCGGAATAAGTGGTGTGCCGAAGCACGACGAAGAGGAACTGCCATAAAGGCCAAAGGACCATCATTACAAAATAATATCTATATGGGAAGGGACTTAAGGAAGAGGTGGCTCGGACGGATCGACCTCAGGGAAGGTATTACCTAAAGAAAACATCCCCCACACCTGCTGGCGGCACGACGTGCGATGCACAAACTAGCTCGACGGATGGGGTGGGGTTCGCGGCGCTCGGATGCTTGCAAAGAATTTATGTGGACAGTTAACCTGCAAAAACTCGTGCCTGAAGAGAATTTAATAGGGTGATTGTGAGGTTATTGAGCCGTCCGTGGCCAACGAGAGGGGGCTAAACAGAGAGAGAGGGGGTTAGAGAAGAAAGTGAGAAGAAAAAGGAGGGTGGTCACTGGTCACCGGATCATCCATGATGCTACATGATATCAGTCAAAAAAAAACGGGGTAATGCACTTACCTTCCTCAGGTCATCCTTAGCTCCGGCCAACCATACTCACCTAATCTATCTAGGCACTTATAGCCATCTATACTCTGTTCATTATTGGTTCAAAAAAAAATAGAAATAAAAATAAGAAAGAAATACCAACAAAGAAAGACTTCGATTTGATATAACAAACGATTTAATCTATGTCGACTGTAAATCCAATACATACACAAAATACATCTTATAATCCAAGAACCAATTCACTCTAACTCAAGAAAATCTACAGAAAGAACTTCCTTATCATTTACGGTTTAAGACTCTTTTATCTATTTGAGTAACAAAGAACGCGGTGGGCACTAACCTAATTCCTAATCTAGTAGTTAATTGTTTTCTCTTTGTATATTTCTCACGTAAGTTGATTTAACCAAAGTAATTGTTTCTGTTTCCTTTATTTTTTCTTCATATGCATAGATTCATTGTCAAATTTTGATTTAATTTAAAAGATTGAAGTTCATTCCAAATAATAAAAGAGAGAAAAAAATCAATTCAATAATCAACAGCAAATTGAATAGTTTGATGAATTCACCAATAACATCGTTTCTTATTACTGCGTATTTCACTTATTCGTATTATTTTAAAAGTTAGGTATAATAATTTTCAGTGGCTCATATTCTTTTTTTCTTCCTTACTCTTAATGTCTTAATTTTTAATTAGTTCTTATTATTAAGTTGTAATAAAAATTTCCATATTATCTATCTACTTCATTGACTGAGTGGCACCAAAACATATACAAAATTAATAGCTCAAGATAATTTCTCTTCCTGCTTATGGAAAGTTTTATTGGACAACTATGGTTAATAATTTAAATGTACTTAGCCTAAAAAAATTGAATTTTTCGTATTTTCTTTTATAATTTTTGCTAGTACTAACGTACTTTTCGTTTCTTCTCTCTCTTTACTCATCGACAGCAATTTTAATTTTAATGCTACTATTCATATGCATACTATAAGAAAAGAACACCCTTACTTGTTGAATTGAGTGTGGTGGATAATCATGTCATGGATACATAATATGCCAGCATACATCGATACCTTACGCTTCCGCTAGGCTTCCAAGATAGTCATATGGGCCGGTCAATTTGGATTCACTTTAACACCAGGATTCGCCTTCCGCCAGTTGTTATTCCTGAGAAATTCAAAATAATTATTGACCTAAAAAGAGAATTCCGTATTTCCAGGAATAACCGCCATTAAAATAAAAGAAATCGGGGTACTCTAAAGCCTCGGCCACGATACGAGCGGCGAGCGGCGAAAAGTGAGCGGCGAGCGGCAACAGAAAAATTTAATGTCTCGAATTAGCGGCGAGCGGCAGTAGAGCGGCACTTTAGTATTGCCGCTCTACCTCTCAACGCTCCCCGCGCGTATCGTGACGGGATTCGAGCGTTTTCCATAGAAAACAATACAAAATAAAACTCAGAATCGCCGCTCTGCCGCTCACCGCTAGCCGCAAGCCGCTCGCCGCTCGTATCGTGGCCGAGGCTTAAGGCGGCATTATTCAAAATTTACCAACACTACTACGTCTATACACAACAGTTAAATCGCGCATATATAAAAAAAATTATTCCGTTTAACAAGAGAATTCACTTTACCACATCTATTGGAACTTGTACATATCCATCATTAACCAGGTAGTTAGACCTTGAAATCAAAAATTCTGTGCCTCTTAGGACCGTTCATTCGCCACCTCGCCAAATCTATACATCTGAATTCGATAACAGTACTTCTATGACACTATTCAACCAAATAAATAACTGTACTCCAACTTGTTCCGTTCATTCAATTAATTACCCTAAAATGATTCAAAAGGACTTTTGCGTATTTTAGGACACCGCTCTACTTCACTTAACCAAGCTCCAAGCGTATATCCCGGCGATCATAAAACCGAAACAAAAATTTATTCCGTTCATTTATGCTGTTATGACACTTACTTTTTTTCAGCGTCGAATTTTAAGTGCGAAAAGACAGGGACAACTTGATGTGAGCGAGTAGGTGGCTTTGCATTTTCGTGCAGTTTCAAACAATAAAAATACTTTTTCGTATCCAATAGTAACATAATATTATCATATACGCATACTTTTGCAAGTTTGTTTTCGATTTCACTGTATGTACACAATAATAAATCAAGAACTTTCAATACTATTAACAATGAAGTCTGAACTGTCAAAAATTAAGATGAAGATCCCGAAAAAGTATGAAAAGTTCATACTTTTTCTGGCACTTTTCGAGTTAGCTGAACTTTTTCCCGTAGATTAGCTTCAATTTTAAGCATATAGCAAATTCTTCGCACTCATGCCAAATCTCCGTAAAGATTTTTTGTCTCTTTCTAAACTTGCTAAAAAGTGTAAGTTTTATCTGAAAAAAAGTAAGTGTCATAACAGCATTAGTTAACTAATCGTAAGACCAAAACCAAAAAACACTGGGTATCCATTATTCCATTATTCATCGTCCCGCCAAACTATATTTCCTAACAGAAAACACCTCGTGATGTACTTTTTGTTAACCACCAAAACTCTCTCTATCCTTTCCCATCTTCAACTAATTATATCCGTAACAAAATTTATTCCGTTTTACACTTTAAATAATCGAAAAGGGTTCCAGCAATTCTGTCTCTTCTGTAACTGTCATAATATTAAAATAAACTAAAAACTACTCAGGGCAGCGTACACACAGGACACCTAGGCGCCATATCTGTACCTGTCATATATATAAGAATATACATATATATAAAAATATAAACTAGATGATCAATTGTCAGGGAAAGCTATGACATCACAAATAATAAAGTTTGTAAAGGAATTATGAAAGAAGTCCAACAGGCTGATGGCCTTGGCTGAACAGCTGATAAGAACAATGAAATAATGACGACCTATCTCGCGAACTATCATCACTCACCCACTGCACATAAAATATGACACGCCTGGCGGTGCTGCGGCTAGCTCGCCGTTGGGGGGGTCCGTTGTGCAGGGGCTCGTCATTAGAGACAGTTACGTGATAAAAAAAAATACTATACTTTCGCGTGTCCATTGACAAACTAACATTACTTGGATCGCCGAGATAGGGACAAAAAAAATTTGGGTAGCCATACGAGAGGGGGTCGAAGCGTCGTCAAGCAGCCATGCTTACTGATTCAGGGATACAGGGGATCTGAAAAAAAACTTATTATGGGATACTCACCATGGTGGAGGACCAGAACCTCCCCTAGAGCGCCACACCTCCCGTGTGTCTACTCACAAGCCATCAGAAAAACCAAACGAGGGAAGAAAAAAAACTAAAAGGTCCAGATGCAAACAAAACCCAATGTTACCAATGAAAGAACATAATCATAATGCAAAGTTTAAATTTTATTAAAAAAATCAAACCCAAAAAGAAACCCAGTGAACTTAATATCTCTTTCTTATTATTTTTTTTTTTCTTTTAAAAAAAATTTAATTCTTCATTCGTTATCCCAGTAAAGATATATTTATGGCCATGCAAGTAGGGTTGCCACCTTTTTTTTGTGCAAATAAAGGACATTGGTTATTAAAGGTAGGAAAAAAAGTACATTGTGTCAAAATAAAGTACGATTTATTTTACTTTATTATTTTGCTTAAATACATATTTTTTATTACTTTTAGCAACTTTTAACAAATAATTATCACTGCTAAACAGCTGCACAGCATCTTTACAGTCTATATTTAAGTTAAAGTAAATAAGTAATTCATTTTTTATTAGATTCAGAGACGCTTTGTTTCTTTCGTTTCGTCATTTGCTTTTCATTACAGAAAAAACTCTCTCTGTAAATGCTGGCGTGGCGGGAATCGACAGTAAAAATGAAATTAATTTAAACAAATTTGAAAAATTACCATCAGCCTTATTAAATACTTGCTGCCATTTTTGTGCAGTAAATAATTCCGCAAAACCTTCAGAACTATATATCTGATTATATAATTTGTTTAATAAAGAAATTTCTCCATAAAGAACATCCATATTTATATTAAGTTTTTGCAGATTTAAGTTTTCGATTATGTTAACAAAATGATTAAATTCGACATTGCTTTTTAAATTTATATTGCTAAATGTAAATAAGTAGTTTGTGTCATTAAAATTAAACCATTTATTTAGGTACTCTAAGGCTTTGTCAATAAATAATAAAAAATTTGTGTGAATTTTGGTAGTCAATTCAGGTGAAGACAACAGTTTAATTTTTTTGCCTGTTTCATAGCCAAAGAAGAGATCTTGTTTCCTTTGTGCTAATCCATTTTTAAGATTATCCATAATCCCATAAACATCTAAAATTGTTATGCAATTTCCTTCTAGACATTTTACAGCTTTATTAAATAAATTTAACATGTGGCTACAAAAATTTAAATAAATTTCATTCAAGTCATTGTCAATGTTGTTGAGCATCAATAAATTTTGTAAAATCATTGGACAATTTTTTAATTTTTTAAATAACTTCTAATAGGTGACCAATTTAATAATATTGTATCGATGCAGGGCAAAAGAGAGAGCCATCTTGTTCCCACATGGCGTTTTACTTCATGAAAGTCTCCATCTACCGATTCTATAAATCTTTTCAACTCTTCTCTTCTTACAGCAGAATGTGAAAAATGAGCATAAATTTTCAGAATCACATTTTCTATGTCATATGATAAAAAGCTCATGGCATGTCTCACGCAGTTATGCACTATATGTGCATGACAATTTCCTTTAATCAAATCTGGTACCAAATCTCTCATATTTGTAAATAAAGAATGGTTGATTCCAAAATTAGCATTTGTGTTGTCAGCACTTAGCCCAGATACATTATGAAAGGATAATTTGTATTGTTCCATTGACTTTTGAATTGCTTCAAACATGCCATCTGCAGACTCGTTACTATTTTTATAAAAATCTAATAACTTATTTTGAATGCCGTTTTTGGCCGTAAAATATTGTATCACTAATGGAAACAGTTTTATGTTTTTTTTGTTAGAAGCATCAGTTTGTAAGCAGTAAAATAAATTCTCTGTATTTATATCATCTATTACATTTTGTATAGCATAGGGGCCCAACACCTCTGTAACTAGTGCTTCCATTTTGGTTCTGGCTAAGCGAATTCCTGTAGCTGTATTTGAATTAACATAAATAATTTTATTCAATTTTACAATACAATCCATGCTATTGTAGGACAAATTGTGTTTTACTGAACTTTTAGACGATGTGGAAGCAGAAGAAGAGTCAAGAAATTTCTCAAGTAGTCCAGATGTTCTCTTCATTTCTAATTTCGATTTGTGTTGTTTTGTTTGCAGGTGTTGTTTAACCTGAAAATAATAAGAATAATCCCTTCACCTTACCCATCAGGCCATCACCAAGCTCCACCATTCACCATAAATAATCTTATATGGTTATTATGAAAAAACCACATATCCGTTTTAAATCACACAAACACACACACAGGCATAAAAGATTTTTCCTCTTACCTGTCCTATTCCAGCTGAAGCAATTGTAAATATAATTCCACACAATTTGCATTTTCCATTATATTCGTTTTGTAGATCATTCATTAACCATTCACCATGTTCGATTTCCCACTAACTTCTATACTTCTGCAATCGTTTAGTTTTCTGTTTCGTTGTATCAATATTTTTGGCGCATTTTTTCGGTGTAATATATTCACCTGTTTGATCCGTTTCGCTATCAAGATTACGTTTTGTAGGTGTACATGGAGTACTTTGTTTACTAACGTTGTCCCTGTCCATGATTTACAACAGCATAAAGCTATAAAACCGTATTTTTGTTGCACTTAATCCGCTTTTCACAAAACAAACAAGATGTTTTCTCAATGACATTCACCAAGTTTATAGCAACAAAACTTAATCGATTTAACTCAATTTAATTTCGAAAATTCTCACAATTACATTCAATATAACTTTGGCTTAAGCCGAAAGATTTCGGTTTAAGCCATAATTCGAATTACCCCGATTATACGACCAACAATTTTGTATGATCCATAATTCAAATTATTTTTGTAGGTGCTATAAACCAGGTAAATGACAATGTCGACATCGATCCTAGTATTATGTAAAATGATTCCCAGAGAAATCAAATCGTGCGAAATAAAGTATTTTCGGGTACTTTATTGCCCTCTTATAGTATAGAGTATAATTACCCGAAATAACGTACAATACTTTATAATAAAGTACGGGTGGCAACCCTACATGCAACAAAAATATTAAACAAACATAAAGTGGTCAATTATTCTACCTTAACTGTCACGGCATTAATAGTTAAAAGTTCCTAATCGACTTACATTAATAGGATATCGACAGGATAATTTATTATATAAATATATGAATGCAACAACCAGTGACTTTACCTTTCCTTTTTTTTTTAACCGACTTCAAAAAAGGAGGAGGTTATCAATTCGACGCGTAGGTATTTTTTGGTCCTGTTCACGCATAACTTTGTAACGCAATGACTTTTTTGCTTTTTTTCTTTTTTGTTTGAAAGGGTAGTTTCCCACGGTGGTCCCGTACAATTTTTTTTAAATTCTGATAAAGGAGTTCGAAGGTAGGCGTAAAAAACTGGTAAAATTAGTACACCTTGAACGGATAGAAGTATTTTCAAAGGCAGCGAACAAATTACTTTATTGTTGCGTGCTCGAGAAGAGGACGGTGGATGAATCGGCAAAGGCGTTGACCTGCAAATAAAATTTGCGGGTTCAAACCCCGGAGGGTAGTTCGACTTTTTTTCTTTTTTTCTCTTTCTAAAATCCATTCTGATTGGATTAATGTTGTAAAGAATTACAAACTCTTCGGTGAGCAATTTCATGCATACTCTACTCATGCAGACTGTAGAGAGTATTCCTTTGGAATGAAATTCTATTTAAAGCAGTTTCTGAAAAGCTTTATTTACGTATTTAGCCATCTTGTTGTAACAATCTCCCGTAGCACAACGACTCAGAGGCTTGCCTCTCGTCCTGGAGGTTGCGAATTCGATTCTTCTTGACCTGGAGCAATTCTTTTTTCAATCGACACAATAAATATTTCTTTTTAATTTCCTTTGGGGAATTTTGTTTCATATTAAATAAGTTTTTTTTTAATTTGCTCCGAAAATACGCAAATAGATTACTGCAAAAACTATTTAGCTACTGCCTCAATTCTTTTCGACGGCGCGCGGCTGAGTGTCATACTTCTCGTAATAAATAATTTTTTTTATATGGCCCCCGAAAAAAATCAACGGACTAAAAAGTACGAAATAAAATAAATTTTTAAAAACCGACTTCAGAAAAACCGAAAATAATGCACAAAAAACCAAAAATAATGCACAAAAAAGGATAAAATAATTGTTTGAAATTCTTTACAACATTAATCCAATCAGAATGGATTTAATAAGAAGAATCACTTTTGAAGACGGTGCCAACACCTGTTTTCGGGGTGATGTATTAAGGGCATAAGCCTAACAAAGAAATGAATACAATTTTCGCAGCAATAGTTAATGCAATGAAAGTCAACTACTACCTGGCACCGTCTTCAAAAGTGATTCTTCCTATTAAATCCATTCTGATTGGATTAATGTTGTAAAGAATTTCAAACAATTATTTTATCCTTTTTTGTGCATTATTTTTGGTTTTTTGTGCATTATTTTCGGTTTTTTATTTTACTTTTCTTATCCAAACAACATATAAGAATCATGTAATATAATATGAGTGAATATAATATAATATAGTGGAATATAATATGTAGTACAATATAATAAAATATAAAATAATAAAAAAATTATCCTCCTTTTTTTTTCTTTGTTATTTACTTCTCGGTTATTTAGTTTTAGTATTTTTTTTTTCTTGTTTTCAATATAATTGTAGCGAAAATTTATAGTTATTTTTGTACATTTTTTTTTTATTAGTATGTTTTTTTCCTTCTGTGTTTTGGAATTATTATTTAATCTATGGTTATTTAGTTTTTCCTGTTTTTTTTCTCAATATATAAAAAAAATTTTTTTTTGTTACCTTTTTTTCTTTTCCGTGCAAGTTGTGGTTTCCTTGAAAACACTCTGAACGTTCCTACGATTTATCTACATTTTTTTTTCTTGTTTTATTTTTGTTCTCTTATTTTTTTTTTATAAAAAACTTTTTCTCTTCCTTAGCGCAATTTGTCTCACCTTTAAATAAACTGTATATTTATTATTATTTTTTCTCTCTTTTCTTGGCTGTGTTCCGAAATATCACCCAGTATACAGGCCAGTGCTAATGACGTCATTAATTGATGCTATATTTTACTTGCGTGAACCGGTGTGACGTATTGGTAATTACAAAATGTGAGAGATTGGAAGCTGAAACAGTTCCAAGTTGTAATACTTTCATGTATGCTGCTATTAATCAGAGCTTAAACGCTTAAATTTACCCTTTCTCACTGGACAGTATGCTGGGTGATATTACGGAACACGGCCCTTATAATCTTATCTTTATACAATTTCTTATTTTACTTTCAAATTCAAATGCAAATCTTTATATTTTCCCGTTTTTTTTTTCTCAAAAAAAACTTCTTTTCACTTTACAAACATTATATTACTTTAGGATTTCCTTTTTTTTTTGTTTGTTGTTTGATTTTACTTAGTTTCATTTAAATTAACATTCTATAGAACCACTGGTAAATTATGCGTAGCTTCATCCGCCGTAATTTCTTGACCGACCGGTTCCATTCAAATCTAATCGCCGATTCTTCTCCGAATCCTACTTCCCGAGTTAACTAAAACTGACGCCAACTCAAAACTTATCCATCGACGCATGAGTGTGGGGGGGGTGAGGACAGGGAAAAACCCAAGGAAACAGCCATCGACAGGCGTTATCTCCTTATTTGGTCATGTCCTTGACCGGGTGGGGTAATGAAAAATGGAGGAATTCACACAACCAAAGGGATTGATAATCGGTGTTCCTTCATTCTCCCGTGTAAATCCATTCCATTACATGAGCAAGAATAAAAATTTCGAGAATCGTTCTGGCTTCACTTGAATTATGCAAGGTGATTGGCTGGGCGTTCGCCGCCGGCAATTTTGTTGCGCGAAAACTTTTGTGTGCGTGCATTATGCCGTAGAATGGGATAGGCAAGAAATAATATGCGCAGAGGCGTGCGTATTTTAGCAAAAGTTTTGGTATGGAAATTATGAATAATTATTGCATGGATAAAAAATGGTGGGCTGAGAAATTTTGGTGGGATTATTGTATGGAAATTTCAAATGCTGATAGGCAAATGTTTGGCGAGAGTTGGAATATTTTTCTTGACCAACTGGTCTAGAATTATTTTTTTAAATTAAGGCCGACCGTTACAAGGCGGTTACGCTAGAACAAGCAAGGAGGGGGGATGTTGTGGCTTTAAATCCTTGTTGTACCACAACAAAGGACTAGGCGGTACTTTCCTTCGAGAAGTTTACCTGCCCTTTTTATTATTGTTTTTCTAATTTATTTGAGAATTTCCTCTTTTAATTTATTTAGTCTTTATTGCATTTAAGTTTACAACAACGTATAATGTTTATACAACCTTATAATATCAAAAGTATAGCTTTATATAATTTTTAAAAACCGCACTCGCCGACCGTTCCAACCGCTTTTAGTTTTAATATCTTTTTTTAAATTATTTGTTCCCGGCTTAACCGTGTGAACTTTACTTTGTTCATGTCCAAAATCGACTGACTTTTCCTCCGTCAAGGAAAATCGTCTTTTTCTTATTTTGGTGTTTTCACAATCAAAAATCGTCTTGGGGGCGTCACCTATTCATAATGCCTTTTTGCATTCCTATTGGCCTATTCATAGTTAATGCATTTCCATATATTACATGTGCATAATCTCTTCCATATGCACATTATCATTCTTGTGCCTTGTTTCCCCAGTTTGAAGGCACGATCGCTGCAACGCTTGCAGCCGATCGGTTCTTATGTATTTGTAGCGTGTATCTTTGCTACAGGACTGGGCCGTGCCGCCTTTTGGGGGAGTTTCCAGCCCTTTGATTAAATATCACCTTTTTTTTTGTTGGGGAATGCGAATTCCCTTTATCTTCAAATTAAACTTCTATTTTTCACTTATTAAAACACGTTTTTTTAAAAAATATTTTTAACTTTATTTTAAACTTTTCCTGTTGGAACTCACTACTTTTAGGCTTTTTATTTTAAAGTGAGAGCCTCAAACGTCTACTTGGATAATTTCGGATAACCGAAAGAAAGATCTAAAGTGACTGCCTTTCTTCCGGTTCTACCAGGCATATTTATACCCAATACTTTTTATTATTCTTGGAGAAACCATTTTTGGTTTCAATACTCTTTCCACTCTTTTCAATCAATGTTATCAGCGCCTACGGTTACGCAATTCATGAAAATAGAACGGTTTCAAAGTTTTGGGTCATAACGGCCGCTTGCACCGGCAGCGTTTCCTCTGATTATGCTATGTAATAATTTAGAATGCTTATTACAGAAGAAGTATTTCGTCACCGATACAATGAGTCCGTTCTTTATTAATTTATAATACGAAATTCTCAAGTGGGTCACCGCATGCAGCTGTGACCCAAGTCTTGATTATGTAACTTGGCTGTGGAAAGAAAAATGCATTTGAGTGCATTTCCGAATTACGGTGTGAAGTAATTAACTTGCTTCGCACCCGGTCTCTGCCCTGTGAGCAAGTTCATGGTTACGTTGCTCCCATATGGTTGATCGTAAATAGATTTAATTGTAATATGCATTGAATGCATGAAGACTACAAAGGGGTCTTTCATTTCAGTGAATGAAATGAACGTTTTGTAAATAGAAAAGAAATGAATTGAAGGAGGTAATTACGATCAATGATCAAGTGTGCTCTTGTGTGCACGCGTTGGGTTTTAGTTAAATAAATGTATGATACAATGTGGTTTGTTACATTGTATGAAAATGAATATACAGAGATATAGTACGAATAGTACTATATGAGGGACAAAGGACAGGTGATGATCTGTCAGATCATTACAGGAGGTGCTCCACCCTCATTTTTATTTTTGTCTCTATGTTGATCCCACGAGTTGCGAGAGAAAGTACAGTCGTCCATGGCAGAGCTCCGCATTACCATGGGAAGGCTAAATTGAAACCGAAGGTCGCCTTGTATCCGGAGTCTAGCGTTAGTGGTACACTGACGCAGTACCATTCGTCCCCTCGACACGATAGTTTACACCTTGGGATTGCGCTTTTAAGTGTGTGCTCCATACTACCGTCGTTAGTTGGTTATCCAGGGGGCACCGCGAGGAGGTGACGGTTCAATTTCACCCCAAGTAGCATTAATTTTGCAAATAAGTCAACATCATCTTCGTCCATAAGAATATTTAGTAAGACGTTATTTTCTTTGTCACTGGAACTTTTATCTTCCACTAACAAAATCAAAATTTTATCACTCACATCCATTTCATAGAGAAGTTTTTGTGGATCGAGGCCACAAATAACACAGGCCAACGATGAAAAAATTTTTTTAATGGATTTGCCTGATTCTTATGTTTTTGGGTGTGTTGAGTCCGAAAACAAGAGTGAAAAGTCGTATCACCCACCATTTTTTCACATTTATTGAATATACAAAATATGAGAAATTCAACTATCCTGCTCACGATTGGATGATATGTATCCATCAACCCATATGCATCTAAAAGTCCTGAGCTAAATAAAAAAATCTTTAAGAGCGAGACACACACTTTCGGTATTTTAGCGAATCGGTTCCAGGTGTTGCCAATTGATACAATACAACTAATTTTGCAAACTCGCTGCGTTCTTCATAACTTTTTATTGGCGCATTCTTCACAATATAATGAAGTCAATCATGAAACCCAGTTTAATGAAGAATCACATGCATCCTATCAATCTTCTGAAGTTCGTGTAAACGACGTCAACCAAGCTGAAAATTTTAGAAACGAATTTTCGTATTATTTTGTGAATGAGGGTTCCGTATCGTGGCAACATGACAGAATGTAATTCAAACTGTTTTTCATTTTTATTAATAAAAATATATATAAAATATTTCATTTCAAAATAACTTCGGAACACTTTTTACATAAATATAAAACTATGGTTAAATATAAACCGATCTAAAACACTTTGAACATACTGAAGGGTTCCGTCTTCGTCAAACAAACCTTACAGCGATTCGCTGTGGATATCGTGGCCTGTTGCTGCCGGTTTAATTGTAGCTATATTAATTACACGGATTTTATTTGTTGAGCCTGCTTCTGTTGGATTAAATCTTGCTTTCGATACACTCTGCGTAGATGCAACATAGGATGGTGAGCTTGATATGTCACTCGGCGTTGACATTAATGAAGATCTTGAGTATGTCATTTCCTTTGAAATATGTATGCTACTGTCTTTCTTTAATCCATTTTGGATGACATTTAATAACTCGTGAAGACACTAATCATAAAATATCAGGGTCCATGATTTTTGACAGTTCGTCTTCGAGGAGTGCGAGGGCTTTTCTACTTGTCGATGTTTTCTTATCTCGGCGATTTCTTGCTCTAGCTTAAATGCTTCTAAAGCCTCAGGGGCAAATGAATCTGCTTTTTGTTTTTTATATGTCTTTTTACTCTGAAACTAATTGAAATATTGGTGGTTTTCTTATGCCTCAAAGTGGATGATGCGGTGGATCCCGGCTCCAGAGATTACTGAGTAATTTCTCCCTTCGACCACTTCACTGTTTATGAGTCCTGCTCAATTCGTGCAGATAAAATTAAGGCTTTATTTTTCGTTTTAATTGTTGGCGTTATATGAGTACAAAATTGTATTGTCACTAGTAATATTTGAGCTGGTTTTTTTGAAAGTGGTACAAGTCCATTTTTTCATATATTGAGATATTTAAGGCTTTGCGTTTAAATCAATTTAAAAATATTGGCCAACTTTAATCAGTTCGAGTGATATTTTTTACACTATACACCTTTTAAATTTTATTATGAAATAATAATTACTAAAATTATTTGAAAAAATAAACGATTTTTTTAGCTCCACATGGACTTATACCACTTTCAAAAATAACATATTAGAAGAAATTAAAACAGGAGCAAATTTAAGTCCATATTTTTATAGACATAAAAGCTTTACTGTAAAAGTTTCGCATAAACCTTTGTCAAACCGAAAAGGAGAACAACAAGAAGGGAAACGAAAAAAGTAATTGTACCGGCACGCAGCCCCACAACCCCAGTGCTCAGTGGCCAATAATAAAAAAATTGTATGCAACAATACAATTCTTATTTATTAACACTTTAGTAATTATAAATTCAATACATGTAATTTAATTCAAGTCAATTTCAATTAAAGTTCAAAAATATCAAATACAACAATTTTAAGTAAATGTTAAAAATTCCAATAGGATTTCACATTCAATTCAATTACAGATTCACATAAGAAAAAAGGTTTCACTCAAAAGGCAAACGAATCTATTGAATTAATCAACGTTCAAGTGATTACTTAATTACCAGAAAAAATGTAAATTCAATCACCACACCACTAGTAGAATTTTTGAATTTCGGAAAATTACTGAAATGTAATCAATATAAATTTCAAAATCAATGTACTCACCTGAGTTTGAATGGTAGATAAGGTTAATTAGATAGGAGGAGGATAACGGATAATATTAAATTGATGTAGTACCTTGTATCAAAAAGCTACAAGGTACCCAATCAATACACTGGTTATAAGCTTGTATCAAAAGGCTACAAGCTTATTCGGTTTAGTAAATTGGCTATAAGCTTGTATCACAAAGCTACAAGCAAACCCAATTTAACTTAACACCTAATTTTTAAACCTTGTATCATAAGCTACAAGATTGAATTAGGGTTAACAAAAAATCAGTTAAACTTGTATCGAAAGCTACAAGTCTAACTAATTGGAGTTAGTAAAGATGTTAAACCTTGTATCAATTAGCTACAAGGTTAACTGTGGTAAGTAATGATAGTTATACTTGTATCGAAATCTACAAGTATAACTAAAGTGTTGAAATTTATAATTTACACTTGGTATCATAAAGCTACAAAGTGCAATTAAATTACATAGAAATATATTCGTATCAATAAGCTACGAATAATTCCTTGAATTTTGATTAGTTGGAAAAGATTGGGACAGAATTAGGAATGTTATGGGAAAACCTTACCTGCTGCAGCGACGGCTGGAACCAGAGAGAGCGAAAAATTTTCCTAGCCAGATTTTTGTTCAGTTGCGAACTTGGATAGCGGTGAAAACCGGTTTGGTTGGTGACAACCGAAGTGGGGAAAGTTCATTTGTGTGTGTATGTGATTTATTTTTTGGTTTCGCAGTATGACCACCTTTAAATTTCAATTGAGTGAAATCTTGAGTGAAAAATTTTTTCTTACAAAAAAATTTTTACGTAAAGTAAATTTTTATGAACATAATAAAAAAAATTTATGTAGAAAACATTGATTCTGTTAAGGTAAACAGTGATTCTTCCAAGCAGGTCCATGTAGAAGTACCTCAGGTTGCTCAGTCTTTTCAGGTGTTATGTCTGCGTCGGTTGCTGACCGTTGTCCATATTATTTATTGTTGTTGTTGTTCTTCCCTGTTGGCTGACACCTTAATTTTATGCTCTTCTAATGCTGTCGGAAAAAAATAATAATTATTGTGCCCTACTGTGATATGGTGATCGTTAGATTTTCCAACAACGATTCTTAACTAAACTTTTACAACCAATCGATCTAACGATAATTATTATTCGAACAGAGAGTAATATTAATGTCAATAGTTTTTGCTGTTGTTAATAATTGCCATTATTGAAATCCCAACTATAAAACACAAAAAAAAAATTTCGTCAAGGGGTATCTAACCACCCCCGAACGAACCAAAAACCTGGAGCAGAAAAACGGCTATAACTTCCTCCCTCACTTTTCCACTTTTTCTCACTCTAGGGCAGTGACGAAGGAGGAGACGCTTGCACGCCCCCCCTCATCAACCTGCCCTACGCTGGTCACATCGGCGTCTGGGGTAGCTCCCTGGATAGGGTCCTCTCCTCCAACCAAAAGGGAAGAACCACGTCCCGCGATGAGAGAATCTCCATGCGACCTAGAGCGCCCACCCCGAACACGGCGTCGTCGTCGGGGTCCCCTCTGGACGGGGCAATCATGTACACGATGGGCCATCGAATGGCAGCGGAAACAAGGCCTGAGACAACCTCCGCTGGTGGAAGAGCCTTGACCCTCAGTACATAACAGGAGCATCCGAATAGACTGAACCGCGGCCATCAGGTCCCTTAGCAGCTGAACCGCCTCATCAACCACCTCCCTCAAGCGTCCGAAACTGAAAATAAATTATAATAATAATAATAATTAAAAACAAAACCACAAATAAAAATATATGCGAGTACTTACTCCATAAGTAATCTTGTCAAAAATCCAAACGAGAATGAGTGATAGTGATGATCACCCAACGCAATAGTACTTAGGAGACACCTATAAAAAATACAAGATCAGCAAAAAACATGACCAAACAAAAATAAAAGAAAAAGGTACTCACCAAAGGAACCCTAGGGGATACACAACACCGAGTAAAATTTTTTTTCTCTCGCGACAAACCAAAACATTTCTGCCACTTGCCTCAAAACAAAAATCGACATACAAAACCCCAGGTACCATGCAAAATAGCAAGCATAAAAACAAAAACAATTTTCTTCATCACCCAAAGCGAAGATAAGAGAATCGCCCACTCAACTTCGTATCGCGACGATTCTCTTGTTCCGGGGGGAAGGAATGCTGTGTAAATAAAAATGCACGGGGCCGGTAAATGATCCGTGCAAAACATTAA
Source organism: Thereva nobilitata (assembly GCA_963855945.1). Lineage (NCBI taxonomy): Eukaryota > Metazoa > Arthropoda > Insecta > Diptera > Therevidae > Thereva > Thereva nobilitata. The sequence continues at coordinate 92,379,216 of OY979696.1, read as the reverse complement.
AATTTTCCAACACCATGTCCATGTTGTAACATGAAACCGCCAAGAAATTGGCAAAGGAAAACTTCGCGCAATTTGTCTTGCGAAAGGAATAAGAAGCCCGTAAGCAAATTGCGCAAGTTCCGCCAGCACTGGAAAGAAAAGCCGACGGGTGCGTTTTTCTCCGGCCGGCGCCCTCAGCCTTGGGTGAAAGACCAGCAGCTGACTAGGGTAGGGCGGGGCTAGTTGAGCAATTTTTCACTTGAGCGGATATAGCTCCTCAATGATAAGTCTCAATGAGTTGTTATGCGGCTTGATGGATTAGTAATTTATCCCTTAGCAAAAGTGTCCATAGTAATTTTTTTGTAACAAGTCGACTTTAAGAGCTACAGCTGTTAAATTTGCATTACGCCTGCGAAAACTGTCCCAGCCACTCCTTTCCTGCCATATTGTTATGATCCCAACTGGGTGGATAATGTAGTTTATTAGCTTTTGCAAACTCGAATGCCAGTTTCCTTACTTGAACAATAGTCAAACCGTAGTGCATTTTTGAGCAGTCCCTTATGTACTTATTTAAAAGAGTCTCTTCTTCAATAGTAAACACTTGGTTTGACGTGAACTTTGAAGTAAAAACACGTGCTGGTATAATATTATCTCCTTTTTCGGCAGCTGCTTGCTTATGAAACTTTGTTAAGCGACTTGCAAGTGTGGTTGGTTTGACGCCATACTTTTGTGCGGATTTTCTTATGGATAAAGTTTTATCTAGAACTTCTTTCATCGCAGAATTCATGGCATCTTCATCTACCTCTCCCGTTCGTGTCACTTTTTTTACATATATTCGAGGCATGATTCTGTAACAATAATATTTTTGATTATAGAGTAAGTGTAAACAGAATTGTCTAGTAGTGTTATGAATGGGGTAGATTCGTACAGTACGAATCTACCCCACTCATAACTGCACGAAAGTACCCCAACCCAAGAAAACAACAACAAAAATTTGAATAAAAATTACCGTTGTAGTTAGGTTACAATAACCATTTAAATATTAAACCAAGATTCTAAGGCACACAATATAATAAATTACTTGTATAATTTGAGAATTATTTATACCCGCCAAGCGTGCTCGAAGATGAATACAAATATTACTTACGCAGAGCGAAAACACGAATCGACTTGCTCCATCGAAACCGGCGGCCGCACTGTCTCCACGCTCCGCAGATACACGGCGCGTATGAACGGGAATCACGCATACAAACACGAACACGGCGATGTATTGGATAGCCTAGTTATCTCCACTGTACGAATGCTCCTTGTGTACGAACCCTACCCAACGTTGCCGCAAAAAATATTTTCTATGTACCATTTCCGAAATAGAAATGTACCAAATTTGCTTCAATAGTATCACAAATAATTTCTTGAACCAAAAAAAGAAGAAAAATACGTCAAAAAAGTAATTTATTATACAAATTAGTTTTATAAAATAAACAAAAAGAAAAATAACAAAATTGAGTATTCAACTCGAACAAAAATCAACAAAACATAAAACAACAGCAAAAATAAACTTAACAAATTCAAATAAATCAATAAACAAAACAGTAAATTTAGATTATACGAATCAAGTCTTGGGAGGGCATAAAACTGAAGCAAGTACTTGGTTTGATATATTCTTTAAAAGCCAGCAATGCGTTAATTACTTTATAGGACAAACGATTTTTGTTTTCAGTTTTAATGTTATTTAATGCTGAAAAAACGCGCTCTGCGGAGGCACTACCATGAGGTAAACTTAAAATTTGCAGGAAAAAATTTGCAATATTTTGAAACATAGGTTGATCAATAACGTTCTTTTGATTTTTCACAGCAATCCAAAATGCAGTAGAATCCTTTTCATAAAATTCTTCATTGAAACTAAATTCAACTACAGCTCGAAATTCAGAGAAAAGTAACTCATTATCGCAATTATAAAGGTTAACAAATCTATCAATAAGAACTTTGAAATGATGTAAAATTTCCGTTAGTGATCTTTTTAATTTGAAAAATCGAGGATCAGTAATTTGCATAGCATTTAAAACTGGATCATCAAACTTGAATTTTCTTTTAATTTGCGAACAAAGTTCAATATAAAAACTCTGAACATATTTCAAAAAGTTTGCTCTTTCAAATTCTGTTAATTTAGCTATTATATCTATACCATTAATTCCGAAAAAAATTTCCTTTAATGGCTTTAAATTCTCAGGGGAAAACGATATTTCATTTAAATTCAAATCTTTCATGACATATTCTTCTTTTAAAAAATTGTTTAAAATAATTTTAATTGACATTCTTATATCCGAAAGAAGAGTATTTATTCGAGGTGATTCAGCTTGAAAATGTAAATTTAATTTTTCGATTATAGGCAGAATGTAATTAAGAAAATGAAAGTACAATTGAATGCTTTCATTACTCAACATATCGAGTATTTCTTTACCCTTTTTCAAATTGTCTTCAAAAGCTGCTGTTATAAAATAATGTTTCAAAACTTGCCAATTTTCAAGAAGACATTTTACAACTGCTGCAAAAGATAACCATCTGGTACAGATCATATTTTTTATTTTATTTTGTTTAATTTGAAAATATTCTTGATAAATTTTTAACTCATGTTGCCTCTTGGGACTATTCTTTAAAAAATTGTACACTCCTTTTGCTAGGCTTTTCACTTCTTCCGGTAACTTTTCACAAGCTCGTGACACACAAATATGAAGTGAGTGAGAACTGCAAGTTACAGAATAAATGTATTTATTTATTTCCTTTAAGCGTGCTTGCACACCGCTTCTATGGCCTTGCATGACACTCGCACCATCCGACCCAAACCGAATGAGGTTTTCTAGGGGTATTTTAAGATTTTTCAAAAAATTCAAAATAGTATTAGTTATAATTTCAGCCGAAGAATCATTTATCTCCAAAATTGTTAAAAATTTATCAACAATTTTATTCTTCTTTTCGTTATAAAATCTTGCCAAAAGAACGATGCATTTTGTACAAGACACGTCGGTCGATTCATCCACTATCAACGAAAATTTATTTTTCTGCAGTTCTAGTGCAGTGTTTTGTGTTATGAAAGGTTCAATTTTTTGCACTAACACTTCTGTGGCTTTTGTCCTTTTGTAGTGGAGGGCTTGAACATCCTTTGAGTCAGGAGAAACACTTTTCAAAAAATCGGGTAGATGATCCATTATCGAAATTGGCAAATTGTGTTCTGTTATAAATGCCAGGCTTTTCAATAAAATGGTTTTTTCTCCCGTTTTTCGGTTACAATTTAATAATGACTCTTTTATATTGGGAGTATTTTTAGCAATGGCAAAATTTTTTTTATGAAATTCTGTATTTTCATGTCTCTTCAAGTGGGCTTTATTTTTTTCGATACCCTTACTGCAAGTAACGCAAAACGGCTTATTATTCTTAAATATGAGCCACGAAAATGTTTGCAGCCACTCGGGTTTTAAATTTCGATTTTTAGTTCTTAAAAAGAAAATTTAAATTTATCCACTTTTTCACAGCGTTTACCGAGAATACATATAGAATAACTTACCCTTGCTTCTTTTTAATACTATTTTTTATTAGATTTCCTAATTCAGAATCAGAATCAGAAATATCTGTTGGAAGTACTGCAACCGAACTTGGAGTGGAGCTGACACATTTTTGTGTCAAAAATCTATTAAAAAATCATTAGTAAACTAAACAAATATAAGCTTTAAATATACCTTTCCATATTCGCAATATATTTTTCCTTTATTATATGAACTGAACCACCCGCGCAAATTGAACCGCTTGCTTGAATTTGAATGACATATCAAAATTTTCTTCTTCTTGAATACTTAATTCAGCATTCAGGCAGGGGTTTTGTTCTGGTTATTTGTTTGTGCCTTCTTCTTTTTATAAATGAGTTGAAAATTCCTTGCAATTATCTAGCAATTTTTCCGTTGCAGCAATAATTTAAAATTGGGATTAAAACCAGTTTATATTTCGAATTTCCTTTGCCGTAAAAACGTAGTGGTGACGTGTACCATTTTCGAACAGTTCGTACCACTGTACCAAATAAATTAAAAAAGTACCAAAATGGTACATTTGTACCAAAACGGCAACGCTGACCCTACCTGTTCTCCCCTACTTGTTTCGGTTCATGATTGTGCTCTTCGATCATCTTCATTATAGCGAGATGATGCTTATCTGTCGCCTTAAATTTAATTACAGCTGGACAATCATTTTTTCTTGACCTGTTGATAAATTTAAAGTGCAAATATTAGTATTATATTTAATGGACACGAAATACTAATTAAAAAATTATTTCTCTTGTTTCTAAGTGATACTCACCTACAATTACGAACACCTTTGCCTTTTGATTGCTTTTTGGGTCCAAATTCACATTGATATTCCATTTCAAAATATTTAAGGGCTTCTGAATACCCTTCTTCTATTAAATTTATACATTTCTTATTTCGCCAACAACGTTCTAATGTTTTTGAATGGAGCCTAGAAAATTTTTGATTTTTTTCTTTTTGGTATTCTTCCATGACCTTTTCAACCTCTTTAAATAATGAAAAGGTTTGACCTTCTTTAAGGAGTTCTGAAGTCATTTTGATAACAGAAAATCTAAGTGTACTAGTGTAAAGTGTAAAGCTGGAGTATTTGAGTAATGAGTTCTCAAATTATTTCAATAAATCAGGAATTATCCATCAAACTTCTAATACATTCACTCCTCAACAAAACGGTATGGCAGAGCGCATCAATCGCACAATAATGGAAAGATCTCGATGTATGTTAATGAATTCTAAGTTACACAAACGAAAAACTTCAAAAAATTGATTTTTATTGGATATTGCAAGCAACTTTTTCCTTAGCGGCTCTCACACTGAAGCAACAAGCAATAAGCAATAGATGTTGCTTTTCAAAATGCACTGAGTATCGCCGGAAATAATGTTGCCGCAACCAGCAACATTTTTCGTTCGAGTTGCTCTAATGCGAGACCTCTAATTTAATTCAATGTAAGATAGGCACTGTCGATAATATTGCGTGTTGCCTATTGCCAGTTGGTTATTGCTTGTGCCTCAGTGTGAGAGCCGTCTTAATGTTACTACAAAACAATTGAGCCGTTTATTTTGAAAGTGGGGCAAGTCCATTTGGGTATAACGAAACCTGTATTTTTTTGTAGCCAGCAGTATAAGCACTATTGGAACTTATATTATCTAACAACACAAAATACCAAAAAGGAGTTTATTAGTGGCTACCAATATTTTTAATTTTATTGAAATGCAAATCCTTAAATATCTCGAAATAACAAAAACTGGACTTGCCCCACTTTCAAAATAAACGGCTCAATTTATCAATACATATTTAAAAATTATTTATCAATGAAATTATCTTCGTGATTATCTTCAATATATTTTAGAGATTCTTACTACAAAGAGAATCTAACTACAAAATTCATCTTATTTGCAGTCCAGCTGGGTGGAATTTCAATCCCAAATTTAGAAGCACATTCGAAGGCAGGGCGACGGACGTCTTTTGGAGAATATCCATAGAAGATTGATGCCATTTGTAGCAAGTATTTTTTCAGAGAGTCTTCCTGTGTAGGAGAAAATACTTGCCTCGGTGTTGCATAGCCCATGGATGAATCACCCTCTTGCATTCCTTTGTCGGGTGCCCCATTCGACAGCCCAAGCATTGAAATCGCCCGCTATTATTTTCGGGCAATGGCGACCCGCGTCACCTTTCCAACATCGACTCGTACTCGTCTAGTGTCAGACTTGGCGCCGCATAGAAGCTGCAGACTTGTATTCCGCCTGCTTTTGCCCGCGTAAAGCCATTCTCTGGGCTTCTCATGGTGTCTTCCATGGCTCGGCTCCCGCACGTCCATATCGCTGACGTGCCGCTGCTATCCGCTATCCAGACGCCGCTGAGCAGGTTTCTATATACCTCGCAGACGATTGCGACGTCGATTTTTTTCTCATAGACTGTCTGTGCTACAGATCTTGTGCCGCTTGGCAGTAGTTAAGGTTAATCTGTAAGAACCTTATGTTCTTCTACTTTTTAACGCCTCCTTGAACGCCGGACATCTACTACTTCCAGTCACGTGCCCACTATCCCTGCCCTACAAATGAGGCATTTGGCAGTTTGGTCACACTCCTTCACCATGTGACCCTCTTTCCCACAGCCTCGACACAGCAGTGCTCTATCCTGGCTGCTGCTGCAGTTTTCCGCTATATGCCCAAACTTCATGCATTTGATGCACGGCTTTAGCGGTACCCGCTCATGCATTCGGCATACAACCCAACGAACTCGAACCTTACCTACTGCGATAGCCTTCTTCGCAGCTTTAACGGGTAGGCTGATAAACGCCGTTTGTGTGGCCCCACGACTCTCTTAGCCTAAGGACGTCCTTTTCCTGCACGGTGTGCAGTCCTAGTTGGGTCCTTAGTGCTTCGCAGACCTCTTCTTTGGTTGTGATCTCATCCAGATCTCTGCATTCGATCACCACCGTATTTGTGCTGGTCCTTACCTTAGCCACTCCACTTATCGACGCCTTGACCTTCTGCTCCAGGTCCCCCGGCTTAGCCTCTCCCCTTTTTAGTTCTAACAGGAGATCGCCTTTTGCGTCCTCCTCACCCTGTTGACGCTATTTCCGAGCTCCGCCAGCGAGGCGTATGTCTTCACCTTGCGAAGGATCTCCGCATAAGTCGCGTCCCCTGATAGCATCCGACCGGATCTTCTGTTTTAATTTGCTCTCGCCTTTAAGTCTTCTTTTTTTCTTCTTTCGCTTTTTCCGCTCCACCTTCTTCCAAGGAGAGAGCCTTCCGGGTTCCTGCTCTCATTTTCCACAGGACGTGCCGCCTGTAGCGGGGCTGGCTCGGCCACTGCTTCGGGAGTCTTTCCCTTTTTCCGCTTTGCGGTGTGCTGCTGTAGCTGCACCTCTTCATTGAGCTCTCTACGACGCTTGCGCGGTCGCGGCTCTTTACTTTTCTCTTGAGGCAGTCTCTCTTCAGCGTCCCCGGTTGAACGGCCCTTTCTCTTTTGTGACTGCGGCAAATTTTCTGTTTGGGCCGACGCCTCCACCAGCTCTTTCGCCCTCGCTGCTTTATGCTTTCCTCCTTTTGCTTTGAGATAGGTGGACCTGACCGAACTAATTTTCTCCTTGATCGCATGCTCTACATTTTTCTTGGCGCCCAAGTACTCATTGAGGTCCTTATCAAAACCCCCAATTTCTCAAAAGGGGGTGACAGGGTCTTCTCCGCTGCGATCACCGGAGTGCTTGACCGCACTTCGCTTACCTTTGCGGACCCAAGATGTTCTGGGTCCTTCGTACACTTTGTAGGTGGTGTTCTCACCGTTTTGTTGCTCCTTGAGATGGAATTTTTTAAACTCCCTTCTTGGAGAGCCGCGCTCTGTTGCTCAGACCCTTGATGTTCTGGCCGTAGCATTCTTTTGTGGTTTTGCTGCTCCTGGGAATGGAATTTCCTTCTTTAGGAGTCGCCCTTTGTTGGACTATGAAAGCCCCAGCTATGTTGGGAGCGTTGGGAAGTCCTCCACCCTCATTTTTATTTTTGGTGTCTATGTTGATCCCACGAGTTGCACGAGAAAGGACAGTAGCCCATGGCCGAACTCTGCATTACCATCGGCACCTCCCCTCCCCTCCCCTCGGCACGATAGTTTACACCTTGGGATTGCGCTTTTAAGGGTGTGCTCCCTACTACCGTACCAGTGGCGGACTAAGGGTGGGGCGGAAGGGGCGGTCCGCCCCGGGCCTCTGGTTCCTGGGGGCCTCCAAATGTCTACAAGTTCCCTTGATCAAATCCTAAACAAGGCTTTTAAAATATGGTCAGAGACACAAATAAGTACAGCATGTAATTATTAAAATGGGACTTTATTGAATCGTTATCCTGTACATCGCTTATTCTTCAATACTTCTTGACCATTTTCATCTCGGTTGCAACATGCAAGATGAGTTTTTCTAAACTTAAGCCTGGGGCCCGATTCCCCAACGGTGAGTTTTACGGTGTTCACCGATTTCAGTGTACACTGCTTATTTTCGCGTCCGCAAGAGTGAGAATGAGTTTTTTTGACATTTGCAGTGAACACCGCCGTGAAAAATTTCTCACTGAGAAAAAGGCTGTGAATTTACGGCGAGTATGAATTTTGACGAGTAAAGTTGTTTTTGTAATTTCGTGCGATGATTTTTGAATAAGTTTTTTTTGTGAGATTTGTTAGGTATGTAAATATAAAATGTTGTTTTAGTTTATTGTTCTAAAAGATTTTATTTAATTAGAATTTTTAAAATGGAAAGGTCAAGACAGTACCAACTCAGCCAAGGTTGTCAGTGAGTTTTTCCTTCGGTGTTCACTGTCGAAAAACTCACCGTTGCGGAATCGGGCCTCTGGTGTCCACTATAGAGCTTTTTGCACAGAGCTAGAGAAAACTCTCGCGTAGAGAAGTGTATACACCCTCTAGAGCTGTACACATGCGCTCTACACCCACTCTACGCGAAAGTTTTCTCTGCTAAAAAACTCTAGTGTATAAGCAATTTTTTTGTGTTGTGTAGAGCTCTACATCTGCTCTACGCTCTATCAAGCATGTACGATAGAGTTTTTCTCTCTACAGTATTCATTCTTATTTGCATTTCGACTGCGCTTCGAATTGTTGTTCATCGGCCTGTGTAATAACAACGAAATTCGAATACGACAAACGCAGAAAATGTATCTTCTTCCGTGAGCTCATTCAATAATTCTCGATACATTCCAGCGTTTTATTTTCTTTTCGCAATCCAATCTCGCGCCCAACATTTCCTTTCCTTCTTTTTCTCTTCTTCGAGCAAAAATAAAACGGCAGCAGCTTGTTTTTGGCGAGAACTCATTTTATTATTTTTTTGTTTTCTATTAATTTCCTTTAAATTTTTTACACAATATGTGTACGCACGCATCTCTGAATAACTGAGAAATTAAATGACATGCAAAAGTTGATGGCCGACTCTACAGTAGAGAAAACGCATCTGCAGTGTACAGTCTGTAGAGCACGTGGTAGAGCTCTACTCAAAATTTCTCTAGAGCAATTCTACGGGCGGTGGGGTGGTAGAGTGGTAAAGACGCGCTGTAGTGTACACACTACAGGTAGAGCTTTACACTCTACACTCTACCAAAAAAAATTTATAGTGAACACTTGGCTTTAGAACTACTTTCGGAATCGATGGGTAATTAAATGCTTTCCCTACTGGGAAATAAACATACACACACACTTTTACATACAAATGAAAACTGAATAAAAGGCTTCTAAAATTACATCAACTTCTTAGACTGAGGGCCTCATACTGCTTGCCGCCCCGGGCCTCTGACGGGCTTAGTCCGCCACTGCCAAGTAGCATTAATTTTGCAAATAAGTCAACACCATCTTCTTCCATAAGAATATTTAGTAAGACGTTATTTTCTTCGTCACTGGAACTTTCATCTTCAACTCACAAAAACAAAATTTTATTACTCACATCCATTTCATAGAGAAGTAGAACACACTTTCGGGATTTTAGCGAATCGGTTCCAGGTGTTGCCAGTTGATACAGTACAACAAATTTTGCAAACTTGCTGCGTTCTTCATAACTTTTTATTGGCGCATTCTTCACAATATAATGAAGTCAATCTTGAAACCCATTTTAATGAAGAACCACATGCATCCTATTAATCTTCTGAAGTTCGTGTAAACGACGTCAACCAAGCTGAAAATTTTAGAAACGAATTTTCGTATTATTTTGTGAATGAGGGTTCCGTAACGTGGCAACATGACAGAATGTAATTCAAACTGTTTTTCATTTTTATTAATATAAATATATTTCATTTCAAAATAACTTCGGAACACTTTTTACATAAATATAAAACTATGGTTAAATATAAACCGATCTAAAACACTTTAAACTTATTGAAGGGTTCCGTCTTCGTCAAACAAACTTTGCAGCAATTCGCTGTGGATATCGCGGCCTGTTGCTGCCGGTTTAATAGTAGCAATATTAATTACACGGTGTTGCGGTAGCACCTTGGAAATAAATTAAAACAACAAAAAAAACACAAACCATAGGTCAAATTAAAGAACTACACACCTGACTAAACACCAAACCTAAGTAATGCTTAAATAATCCTCAAAATACGACATCCTTCTATTACTAAGTAAAGACCCTGAAAATAAAAACAAAACAATTAAAAGTTATAAAACTAAACAACATACTTCCCTGGTAACACCAAAATCTTCTAAAAAACCCTCCAGCACGAAAATCGGCACATTCAACCTAAAACATACAAAATAAATTATGAAAAACTAAAAAATAAATAAATAACAAACTCACCATCTAAATCCATATGACGATAAATGTCAAAACAAGATAGATGATATACATAACCAGACCGGCAGCAATTTTCCAGAATAAGACAGCTGATATGAGGCACGCACACACGTAAAGGATTCGTGACTTCATTGCCCCTCTACCAAATTGCCCAGACCCATTGTAAACCAGAAAATAAATAGCGCAGCAGTGGAGCCGAAAAATTCAGATCATTTTAGATCTTCAAGACGTACTGAGTCTGAAGAAAACAACCCCATAGTGATCTCATCCAAGTTGAGCGAAGAATTGATTCCTCAACTCCCTAGCTAGTCGTACTGAGACAGCATCCCAGTCAAGGCGAATTAATCCAAGAATTCCCAAATCCAAGTTGAGCGAAGTATTGATTCCTCAACTCCCTAGCTAGTCGTACTGAGACAGCATCCCAGTCAAGGCGAATTAATCCAAGAATTCCCAAATCCAAGTTGAGCGAAGAATTGATTCCTCAACTCCCTCGCTAGTCGTACTGAGACAGCATTCAGCCCAAATCTCTTATAAGTAAATAAACACACCTAATTTCAGCCCCAATCCAGACAGATATCGCAATTAAGTGGCAACATTGTAGGACATCCATTTAATCATAGCTGACCAGCGACTTTAACTAGGATTAATTGAAGGGAAATCTACCACCGCATCTGATCGAGAGCATCCAACTAAGAAAAAGGGCATCCAAGTAACCCAGAACCAAGTCTACGCATTACAGGCTACTAATTCGCAGTAAACAAATAATATTCGAGCAATTTTTCGGGCAATATTGATAATTATTTAATTAAAGTTGGTTTTACATTAGGCAATTGTTATCTCATTGCATGAACGAATTAAACTGATTGCACATTAAATTCTACAAAAATAAAGTTGTTGAATAATTTTGAATTTCGTAAATATTTGAATAAATAATTTAAGCAGTGTAATAATAGAGAAAAGAAATTGAAATTAATAAAGGCTGAATTACTTGTAAGTGACTTTTTAAATCAAGGTGATCACGGCACACACGGATTTTATTTGTTGAACCTGCTTCTGTTGGATTAAATCTTGCTTTCGATACACTCTGCGTAGATGCAACATAGGATGGTGAGCTTGATATGTCACTCGGCGTTGACATTAATGAAGATCTTGAGTATTTCATTTCCTTTGAAATATGTACATGACATGCCGAACTCGTCAAAGAAGATGGACTATTGGCTACTGACTGCTACCTTGCTCCTGTCTTTCTTTAATCCATTTTGGATGACATTTAATAACTCGTGAAGACACTTATCATAAAATATCAGGGTCCACGATTTTTGACAGTTCGTCTTCGAGGAGTGCGAGGGCTTTTCTACTTGTCGATGTTTTCTTATCTCGGCGATTTCTTGCTCTAGCTTAAATGCTTCTAAAGCCTCAGAGGCAAATGAATCTGCTTTTTGTTTTTTATATGTCTTTTTACTCTGAAACTAATTGAAATACATATTAATATTGGTGGTTTTATTATGCCTCAAAGCGGATGATGCGGTGGATCCCGGCTCCAGAGATTACTGAGTAATTTCTCCCTTCGACCACTTTACTGTTTATGAGTCCTGCTCAATTCGTGCAGATAAAATTAAGGCTTTATTTTTCGTTGTAATTGTTGGCGTTATATGAGTACAAAATTGTATTGTCACTAGTAATATTTGAGCTGGTTTTTTTTGAAAGTGGTACAAGTCCATTTTTTCATATATTGAGATATTTAAGGCTTTGCGTTTAAATTAATTTCAAAATATTGGCCAACTTTAATCAGTTCGAGTGATGTTTTTTACACTATACACCTTTTAAATTTTATTATGAAATAATAATTACTAAAATTATTTGAAAAAATGAACGGTTTTTTTAGCTCCACATGGACTTATACCACTTTCAAAAATAACATATTAGAAGAAATAAAAACAGGAGCAAATTTAAGTCCATATTTTTATAGACATAAAAGCTTTACTGAAATGAATTTTTATGTAAAAATTAATAGTTAAAATGAAGACATTTAAATACATGAATAACCAAATTTATTAAGAGTTTATTTCAGTTATATTAAAAATATAAAAATTAAAATTACTTCGTTAAGATCTTTAAATAAAAAAAAAGATATTTTAAACTTAGTTTTCTTTTACAGTTAGCATATTGAAGTATTTATGGTGAAAAGGCGGTATATAAGGTAATAAACTTATCATATCGCTATATTTCTCTCTTGTTATCCTCCTTGAAGTTTTATATAGTGGTAACATATTAATTTTGCTGAGGTTTTTTGGTCTTCCCTTTTTTCCAAATAAAAAAATTGTTTTAAATGGAGCATTTTCTTCCATACTAATTTTATAAAAAATTTTGTGAGGTTCATTCCTTTTGAACCTCATCCAACATATTTTAAGCCAGTTTACAATTTCTCCGTCTGTATTTTTTTTCTGTTTGATATTACCTCTTCTAGAGATTTGGTTGAGACAAAGTCTTCTCTTTTCATTTCATACAAAATGAAGCTGTTTTTTTTTCGGCAAGCCTTTATTGCATTATAATAGTCTTGGGCAGTGTATAATTGGTCCTTTTTCTTTAATGCTGTTTCCACAACTGCAAAATCTCTGTCGTTTGGAAGAAATGAATGACCCGACAGTAAAAATTTGTGGTCAATAACATTTATGTTATTATCGTCTGATTGAACAATCCTTAACCACATCAGTGCGAGCTTAATATTGCGATTTTGTCCGGTACACATGTCACTGTATGCTATGATATGATCTTGAGTTGTTATCGTCTGAATATGCTTCAGACAGCAAGATGCTATTTCTTCCACACCTCTAGATGCAACAGTTTCCTCCCATGCATACATATGAATTCTATTGTCATGAAAATTATGAAAACCTTCATTAAGAACATAATGTTTCGCTTATAGTATGCAACAGAAACTGTTAACTTTGGATATGGAAGGGTCTTTTCTAGATCAAAGGAAAATGCGAAATATTTATCTGGGTTCATTGATGCTAAGTTTTGATCTTCTTTTAAAGCTTGTCTAGCCAGTTCTGCACTTCTCAAATGTGTGCTATGTTCCTCTAAAAGGCTGCTTTTTTCATTAGGGTCTGAGGTAGCATTAATTTTCAAATTTAAGTAATCGCATTTTTGACAAGTATCTTTATGTGGGTGATGAAAACTTAAATTAAAATTATTTTTAAAAATTTTCCTATATATTCGCTCGCTGAGAAATGTTGTATGGTTTTCTTCGCACTTTTCAACATACAATGACTTTCATAGTGTGGAAAACTTTTTATATGATCTTTTGCGACATCCACTAGTTTCTCATCACTCTTTCTGCAAGATCCTTTCATTTTTCCACGTAAGGCATTTCCTATTATCTTTGCTTTGAGAGCCCTATGTAGTCTGCCTATAGATATATCAAATGTATCTATAAAGAACTTTTTGCATACCTCAATGCTTTCCTTTTCAATATTTAAAAAGTATTTATAACTACAATCTCTGGCTGATCCCTTAAGATTTCTGCCTCGTCTTCTTTTTATTGGCGCACGCTGAGTGGATGCACACAAGAATATATTTTGTTTGTTAAAATTCCCCATTTCCCAAAATAAATTAAAAAGTGATATTCGATCACTCTCTGTAATACGACTCTCGCACAGTTTCTTACATTTGCAATCCTTATTTTCGAATTTCTTAGCAGGAATAATATTTCCAGTTTTTGTATAATATTTTTCACCTTTATTCCTTTTACTTTTCCTAATCTTCTGATCATTATTTTCATAATGTGATCGAGAATTAGTAACATCGTCTTCGTCAGTCGTTAAATCACTTAATTTCAAAATTCTAATTCTCTTCTTAGTTTGTAGAAATCTTGAATTAAGACTGCTCAAATTGCTTTCCTCATCCGATTCATAAATTCGTCTTCTTTTTCTAATATTCATGGGTCTTATTTCTATAACAAATTAAATTCAATATTCCCAGCAAAAAAATTATTACTCTTACTTACCAACATCACTTTCAGACGAAATTGACAGATTGTCGTATTTTTCACAGGTATATGAACTCATTGTAACAAATAATATTATTTATTTAAACCTTTAATTTTCTGTTTTAGCAGTTATATTTAAATAATACTTCCACTTCAATCTATTAGTATAAGAACCAAACAGTAGGACTTGCGAAGGAGAACTAAACAAAACCAGTTTTTAATTACTTCTCATCATTTCATCAGATCAATAATACCGTTATCTTGTTAACAATGTTGCTTTTAATACACTAACACTAGATAAGTAATATTTGCTAACGAGCAGCGTGCACTGAAGTAGCAATAATCAATAATAATTGCAATAAGAAAGTTGTTTTAATTATAATTATTAGGAATGGACTTATTCCACTTTCAAAAGAAATATTTGTGCGATAGAATTGTACAGCAAAACTGTTTTTGTTTATTTTATGGCAAGATAGAACTCTATTGAAATTGTGATTGTGACTATGGAGAGAAGGTGTCTATAGCTCATTAAAATTACCGTTAACTTAGTTTTTTTAAAAAGTGGACTTATACCACTTTCAAAAAAACCAGCTCATTTATTTATAGTAAAAGCAGGCCCGCCGCTAGCCGCTTTAGCGCCCGCGTGCAAAAAAGACAATGCCGCCCCCTCCCTTATCTTGTTTTTTCTGACTGAGCTTTTTCTCTTCTCTTTAATTAATTTGATTACGTTATTTATTGATATCTCATACATTCAATAAAATTTATTAAAAAAACATTGAACGTCTTGTATTCGAGTAATTAATATTCAAAATTCAAGTAAAGTGTTGAGTAAAAATGATATTTAAACGTGGGAATTTATTGCACATAAAAATGGATTATTCTTTCTCCATAACTAGACATCAAAATGCTTTAAAATTTGTCAATTTTTATTTACATAATAAATTTGATTTCTATAGTACGGTCATTTGGTTCTAAAAAAAGGGGGTTACCTGGAAAGTTTTCCGGGAGTTTTGAAAATTTGTAATTTTATAGATTTCGATGTGCTCTTTCCGAATTTCAACTTTGACACCCCGTATCTTTGCCGCTGGCGCCGCCATGTTGGAAAAATGGCGCCTAAAAGCAGTTTTTTGACAATGTCGAAATGAGAAGTTCGCGGGTTAATCGTGACAATGACTAATTGACTGGTTGTGCAACCATCCACCTTTTCCAGAATTAAAGTAAATCATGTCAATAAGCACTGGAATTATCGATGAAAAGATCAACTGTCACATGCCTAAAGAAATTGGTAGTGCTGGCATTTCTAAAATCATTGGCAACGATTTCTATACCGTAAAATTCAAACGGAATGACCGAATAAAATCACTTAGTATTTTGAACTCAGTCATCCGGATAGAAGGCGACATTGTGCCGATTAATCCTTTACGAATTTTCCAAAGAATGTGCATTGCAAAAGAATGTGAAAAGGAACTTGAAAATTTTCTTACGTACAAACTTGCTCCATTTCCCTTAACCCTTTTCAATGACGAAGGCCTGCGCAAATGTATTAAATCTTCTATGTATAAGGCATTTGAGCAACATTCTGGAGATTTAAATTTTGAATATACGATGTATATCATTGACGGAGGATACTTATTACACCGAGTCATTTGGCATCGCGGTGAATCGTTTTCATCCATTTGCAATAAATACGTTACCTACGTTCGTTCGAACTATACATCCAATGCCATTATCGTATTTGACGGATATCCGGAAGATGTAGCAAATCGTAGTACCAAATATGTGGAGCGATCCTGACGATCACGAAAAACTGCTTCAGTAGACATACTTTTTGACGAGACAATGATCCCAACTGTGTCACAAAATAAATTCCTGGGCAATGAGACAAACAAGAACCGCCTCATTGGAATGTTGAAAAAAAAAATTTAAGTCGGAAAGGAGATATTGTCAAAAAACTGCTCTTAGGCGCCATTTTTCCAACATGGCGGCGGAAGCGGCAAAGATACGAGGTGGCAAATTTGAAATTCGGAAAGAGCACATCGAAATCTACAAATTTTCAAAACTCCCGGAACTCTTTCCAGGCAAAACTACCAAATGACTGGACTGCTATCTGCACTGAGAGACATTTTTAGTTACCACAACCATACGGCATCAAATAAATATATTTAGTTACTCCAACAATTTTTTCTGGTCATGAGAAGCATTTTTTGTTAATAACGACAACTAAATATATTTATTTGATGCCGTATGGTTGTGGTAACTAAAAATGTCTCAGTGTGGGGAATTTAATTTTACATTCTCTGTCCTTATACTATACTATTTTCAGAGATCGATCCATCTTAAATGGTTTGAAACTGCACACGTTTTCGGTTTATCGGTTTATTTTTTAAGGAGATCAATACTTGGAATTGTTATGGCATTATAAAAAGAACCTAGGTGCAAATGATGGAAATGAGTTCGATAACGAGATTGTTGCGTTTGCCGCCCCCCTAAAAATGCCGCCCGCGTGCGGTGCACGCTCTGCACGCCCGCACCCAGCGGGCCTGAGTAAAAGTATGTATAATCATCACAATATGTCTATACTAAATTGATTTACGAATTCACTTTGGATTAAGCTTTTACTATGTATTTTTTTTTAAAGTCTAATTCATTCCAATTGGAATATAAGAGAATCTTCCTAAATGAAACTGGAATCCGTTGATTTTTGATTTTATTCACGTTTCATGTGGGCTGAGCTAAGTGAATGACAGCATGAAGGATAGTGGATAATGTTGCTGTCAATCATTTCGTCATTCTGACTGTGAATTTCGTATTTAGTATGTATTTGTAGCACATATTTACTATGTACTTGTACTACAGCAACTTTTCAGTACCGCTTCTTTATTAAAAGTGAGGAAGGACTGCATGCATGATAATGGATGGGAAAAGAACCTTCTTGCATGACACGCAAAACTGACAGTCGCTGTTGCATGTAGCCTAGAATATAAGAAGCAATAAAACTCACAGCTTATCTTAATTTATCAAGTATTTACCTGCAGAATACATGAATAAAACCCTTTCTATTAAAGTTACTATGAGGTTGGATTTTAGATTTTGGAATGCATATATGAATTTTTTCAATACAAGAAACTACATTCGGGAAACTTCCTGGCCCACGTAGTCTATTAAATTTCTTTACTAAACGCTCAAGTTCGCTTCCTTCTGGTCACTTAAGGTATTCTTTAGAAAATGAAGAGAGGATTTTACATACATGTAGCGCCATATTATAGGCCGAATCCTTTGCTACACCAAACCGGTCTCCTATTTGCCGGTAACTGTCCGAATTTGTCAATGCCCACAATGTCATCAGGAGTGCTAATTTAGGAGAAAGTTGAACCCGTCTCTTTGTCCAAGCTGGAGCGGTCGCTATTTTCTTTTCTAGTATTTACAATATAAATATTTAAATGTGGGTATATTTACTTTTGTTATTATACAGATTACCTCGATACATGTTCTCGATAACCCAAAATGACTACGAACGGTATCATTGGCTTAGGGTACGTGCAGTACGCAGCGTAGATGGTAGAGTAGAGCATAGCAGCGCATACTCGCTTATAGAACTCTCAATGGGTTTTAAATGGGAGTGTTCAGAACGCAGATTAGCCCAGTCACTTTATACATAATGTAAGTTTGAAGTAATGTTGGAAATGTATGCACTCTGACTGATGTAATGTTAGCAGAAAGCTATTTTGAATTTGATTTGAGAGCTACTGCAAATTTATTATATTCTAATTTTTAATATTATTAGATCGGAGTGACGTCACGGGACCCTTATGAGCTTATGAACTTAAGAACATTTGTTACAAAAATTTAACTTATTAATGAGGCATATGAATATGAAATAAATAAAAAGATGTCTTTAAGGCAAACATACCTTCCATGTACATATCTATGTTCCATTATATTGAGGTTCCATTGTATTGCCAATTTCTTGGATGATTTCCATCTGTTGGTTTTATTATTATATTACGTAAAATTTTTTTTACTAATTTCAAATTATCAAAAAAAATAAAATTTACCTTTCGTACTAAGAACCGTTTCTTTAAAAACCACACTCGTATTTGATTCTTCTTCTTCTTCGATTTTTCGATTTCGCTATTGAACCATATGAATGAGTACATTATACATTCAATTTAATATAAAATAAATTTGTTGTTGTTTTTAATTATGTTAACTACTTTAAAATGGCCGTAAAAACTTGCTCTCTGATCGTAAATCCCAGGCTGCTCGGCCAGAGCAGCAGGGATGTCGTCTTCTTTCAGTTGGTGTGAAAGTCGTCAATCGTTAAAAAGGCTATAGTGCCTAATTTCAATAAAAAGAAACACTACCTTACAAATGCTAAACTAAAAAAAAATTTTTTAAAAACCGACTTCAGAAAAAACCACAAAAAAAAGACAAAAAAGAATGAAAAAAATTTTTGTAATTCTTTAGGCTGCGTCTCCACAGGACATAATTTATGTCAAGACATCTGTCAAATTTATGTCTGGCTGCCAGATTGATTTTTTAGTGTGGGCAAAATATGTCAAGACATTTCATTTTTTTAAAGCTTTCATTGGAAGAGGTTGAAAATGAATAAAAACAAGAAAATTAATGCTTTAAAATTGTTACAAGCATTAGAAATGACAGAAGTTGAAGAGATGAGGGAATTGAAGAGAAGACCTAGATTTTGGGTCAACCCTTTCCTAGCAACGCGAGGCAAAATAAATATTGACGAGCATCTTTTAAAAGATATAAATTGGGGAGACGGGACGGATTTTACTAATTTCTGCCGTATGAATGTAGCAGATTTTGAAACGATTTTAACTTTGGTAAGTAGCAATTTGTATTTTGAAGGTTTAATTCTTTTAACTCAATTTCTCTAAATATATATTGAACCTTCAATTGAAAAAAAGGACACTACAATGAGGTTCTCAAATTCTGCAAGAACATGTCTTGCTGTAACGCTACGCTACATTGCTTCCGGAGATTCGTACCGGTCTTTGGAGTTTCTCAGCTGTGTTTCGCGTAAAACTAAGCAAATTCAGGAATATTTAGTTGTAAGTGAAAGATATACAACATGTCGAGTTTTCATTAAAAAAGAATGGTTATTTTCTATCTAGATGCCAAGCAATGAAGCGGAATGGAAAAATGTTTCAGACGGATTTTGCAATATTTGGGACTTCCCACATACTCTGGGAGCTTTAGATGGGAAACATATACGACTGAAAGCGCCACCAAATTCGGGATCCGACTTTTTTAACTATAAGGGTTTCTTTAGTGTTGTACTGCTAGCTATTGTGAATGCTGACAGCAAGTTTATTTTTATTGATGTTGGAGCTAATGGCCGGGCATCTGATAATGTTATATTTAAAAACAGTTTTATCTACAAGGCTCTCTACTCGCAGGAACTTAATATTCCTGAGGAGGATTATTTGCCTGGCCAACAAATAAAAATCCCATATTTTTTTATTGGTGATGATATTTTTGGTTTAGGCAAGCACCTCATGAAAGGTTACAACAAGAACGCAAATTTAACTGTGCAACAAGAATTATTCAACTATAGACTAAGTCGTGCAAGAATGACAGTAGAAGCAGCATTCGGAAGGCTTGCAAACAGATTTCGCATTTTTCGTCGACCACTTGACGTTGATTTAAATGTTGTTGATATCATCATTAAAAGTTGTTGTACCCTCCATAATTATCTAACAAAAACTCTACTAGCACGTCCTACTTCTTTTAACCCTACAAGCCTAATCTATTTTAAAGGTACATAAAGCCTTAACATACGTCTCAGAGGCGTACATATATAAACGACAGCCTGTAGGCTAAAATATAGCTACTTAAGTCCCGTTTTTCGAAGGAAATATATATTTGGGATATAAACTAATAATGAAACATAGTTTTATCAATGAAAACTATAATCGCACTTATTTATTACAACAAAACAAAAAATTATGATTATATTCAAACTAAAAAATCAACTTCTTAAAAATCAACTGAAACATATTCCTTTTATAACAATCTAATATTTTTTATCATAAATTTAATTATTGTTAGGACAGACATTAAAAGTAAAAGTACTTTTAATGACTATCTATAATTTCAGTGCAATCCACACAGACATCAAATTTGTGCTCGCAACATACTGACTTTTTGCACTTATAGCAAATTAATTTTGACATTCTCTTCTTTTTGTAAGAGCAAAAAGTACAGTATTTACGTTTTTTGGGCTCTGGTTCTCTCGCCTGAGGTTCGTTACCTGAATCAGTAGGTTTTACGAGAATTTGGCTTATATTTTCTCGTAAATATCTCTTCAAAGTCGGAGCTTTAAGTCTCATCTCCATCCAAGGCTTGCACAAATCCGTGCTGAGTTTCTTCATGAACTCTCTCCTGTTCAAGGGTTTCTTATTATTCTTGATCATGTTATGGTCATAAATTACAGAAGAATTGACAAAGGCCATGTTCAAGATGGCATAGAATACAGCCATGGGCCATCTATTAGTTTTGCGACTACAAGACATTGAGGAGCACATTTGATCGAATGAATCTACTCCTCCTTTTGTTTGATTGTAGAAATGAATCATGTCGGGTTTGCCACTTGAATCATTCATTACTGCCCTTTCATCACAGGAGGATAAGAGATAAACCATCTTTGCGGGCTTTGGCTTGTATGATACAAGTGTCAAAGGGCCATCAAAACAAAACATAGAGCTGCCAACAGGACGAGATCTCGAATTTTTCAATTTTTCAGGGATTTCCCGCTTATTTGACCGAATAGTGCCCACTAGAGTCAATTTGTAAGGCTGCTGAAGTAAACTTTTTGCTAGTGGCACTGATGTAAACCAGTTATCGCATGTTATGTTCCTGTTGGATCCATAACAGTCTTCGACAATTTCTTCACATAAAATTCACCAAGTGGCACCCCGTCAGTATTTGTGCTCCTGCCTGTGTATGGATCAGCGTCAATCATGTATTTGGAGGTTGCATCACACATCATCGGAAACTTAATGCCATATTTTGCCGGCTTGTTTGGAATATAAATCCGAAATGGACATCTGCCTCTAAACCCGACCAACTGTTCATCAATTGTCACCTCCGATCCAGGAACATAATTCATTCGACATTGTTTTATGAACAGTTCCCAAACATTTCTGGCAGGTAAAAATGCGTCATTTGGGCGAAGAGTCGGTCTCAAAGTCTTGTCATCCATCCTACAGCATCTAACTAAGAACTCAAATCTTTCCTTGCTCATGACTGAAATATATCGTGTGCCGGAAAAAGTAGAGTTAAACAATTCATCTGTTGAAAGATGATTATCCTTCTTGACTGCGGTCAGAGTCAATATTCCAATAAATGCCCGAATCTCTAAATCAGTACTGTCTCTATGAGTCGCTGAAATTGTTCCTAAGTTTCGGCGTTTAGAGATCATTTCAACATTGGTCCATTTCACAATTTCAGATATAATGTCTTCAGTTATGAAAAGCTGGAAGATTTGCACAGGATCAAAAACATTCCTACACATGCCAACTGGTCCTCGAGAGGTGCGGACTATATTCATAGCTGAGGTTCTGTGAGATGATTGACCCTTATTAGTTGATCAAACATGTCCATTTTTACCGCGGAGAGTATTTCCAGGAACACGATATATTTGGCCTGATTGGGCGGATCGCAGAGAATGGGCAGAATTAGATGCTGGGTCAGCTTCTGCAACAGGAGTTGAGTCGGCTTCTTCAGTGGGAGCAGATCCTTCCTCTTCAGTAACATAATTATTCTCATCTTCGCTTTGAACGTCATCCACAATCTCGTCGTCCTCGTCTTCAGAAGCTGATTCTTCTAGAGAAAAATTACTTCCTTCGTCTAAGACTGCAAAAATATCGTCACTGTTTAATATATTAGTAGACCCTGACATATTTGTATCTGAAACAACGCCAAAATATACATACATAAAATGTACAAAAAACTAACGAAATTAAAATCACATAATCTTAGCTGAAAGTTACACAAAGCCTAAATATACGTCTCACAGGCGTGCCCTATCTAAATAACTCAAAAATGGCGCGACTTTCCTTTGCGATTCAAGCACCATCGGCAAGCTCCCTTCGGATACTGAGTTGGCTAAATAGCACGAGGCGCTAACATCAACCGTTAGAAAAAGGTAGAGAATTTTCGATTGCGTGTACGCCTCGCAGACGTACATTAGGCTTCTAGGGTTAATACATTAAGTTTACCAAATACTATTAATTCTTTAGAGCAACAACAAAATATACATCCTTACAAATATGCTCAGTTAGTAAGAGATACATTGTGTAAATATTTAGTTACCGACGGGGATGTTAGTTATCAATGGAATGTAATAAATAAACCAAGAATTTAATTAATTGTATTTTATTTCTAACATATTGTTACTGTGGTTATAAGGCATTCGGAAAAGTATTCGAACTGACTTCAATCTGATAATTAAGTCTCTGAATTCAATCTGAGATCTGAAGTTCTCTGAATTAATGTTTTCTGTCATTTCAGACTGTTTACCTCTAAAAGAGAAGGTGCAATTTGTTAAAATGGATAATTTTTCTAATGAAGGCTGCTTTCGGTATCGTCAAATGACCGTCAATCAACTGCGTCGGTTGCAAAATTGACTGATGCAGTTTGCACAGTGACTAGTTTTACAAAAGCAAGCGTTGCATATTTGATGATTCCGAACACTTGACAAATGTAAATTAAAATGATTGCAAGATGGCAGTGCGAATGTTGCGGAAAAAAATATTATTTTTTATTTTCGAAAAAGATAAAGAATTTCAAAAAAATATATTCACTTCGGGAAGAAAAGCAAATAAAATTAAAAAGCGGTTAATTAAGGTGACCATTTATTCTTTTCGTCTGAGGAGTATATACGTGAGGGGGGGGGGGGGATTAAAAATGTAAAATCAAAAAAAGGAGAAAAAAAATAAAATAAAAAATTAAAACAAAACAATCCATTTGGTCTTTATTATGTAACATAAACAAAACAATTCATTTCACCTTTAATAAGTAACATAAAATGTGTAAAATAACAAAAAATAAATAAATAAAAATAATATCAAAATTAAAAAATATTGCAAATTATTATTGAAGCTCTATATTGTATTTGCGGGTGGATCCAATTTCTTTTTGTAAGTCTTCATTTTCTATTAATACGTTTATAAAGTCTTCGCATTTATATTGTAAATTTACTTTGCATACAATTCTAGCTTTGAGTCCTTCAATGCCTAGCCTTGCCTTTTCTGGTGACCACAAATCTGTGATAATGGAAAATATCCGTTCAACATTTGCATTGGTACCAGGAAGGCACAATGCAAATCCCACCACTATTTTTAAATTTTCGCAAGAAATAGCCAAACTTTTGAAAAACTTAAATATCTCAACCCACCTTTCTGATGCATTGGTGTTGGAATCATTCCACTGTTTTATTTTATATTCCGTGCAAAAATTATTTACATGACGAATATCATCAAATAATTTGTTGTCATCAATTCTAAAAGTTATAAAATCATTTAAAAATATAATTGATTCGATTACCAGATCCCAATTTATATGTTTTTTCAGCAAAACCCACTCAAAATTATTTATTTCAAATTTCGTCCATTCCTGTAGATAATCCAAACAATTTTTATAAAATTGTTTTGTTTCATGTAGAAACCGTCTACTTAACCCAGGATTACACGATTCTAATTTTTTCAATTCGTTTCTACAAAACAACGGGATGAAATCTGAATCAAATCGTTCTTGTAATGTATCTTCTAGATCCTTCATAATAGCTGTTACTTCTGCAACACATATATCCGATTTTTCAATTTGTTTTATTTTTTCATGAAAAATATTAGCCTGGCTATGAACAAAAAAAAGGAAAAGTTCAGCAGATTCATTTTGAAAAAAATTATATAATAACTTTGGGCATCTGTCAATACTGAGAAAGTATGATTTTAAAGCATTAAATAACTTTAAGACTCTATCGATTGCTGGAAGCAATGCTAGCCATCGAGTTTTCGAAAATCCCAGCATTTTCTTATATTCAATCGATGCCTCCTCACAGAAGTCTTTTAATTGAGTCACTCTTACGGTATATCTATGGAAATATAGATAAATCTGAGGAATTATAATCTCAACATCAACGCTTAATAAACTCGAGGCTGTATTGATCGTGTTTGATATGACATGAGCATTGCAACCGATTCCTATAACCTTCTTATCCATCAATTTCATAAGTCTTTTGAATACATTATTTTCTCCATTTCGATATTTTCCACCGAAATTCGTGTTTGTGTTGTCTGCCATTAGACCAATTACTTTTTCAGTTATATTATTATTTTTGACTATTTTAAAAATGTGATTTGAAAGAATTTCCGATGTTTCACCTTCTAATTCACTAATGTCCAATATTTTATTTTGTATTCCGTTGTCAAAATCAAAATATCGGATTACAATTGGATATAGTTTTACTTCATTATGATTAGATGCATCTGATAGAATTGTTACATATTTGGCATTGTCCAAATCTTTCATTAATAATGTTTTTGAAAAGTTATAAAAGACATTTCGAATAATTGCATCGCATTTTGTTCTTTTGCACATAAATTTCTTTTCAAATAGTTTTTGAATTATTGTCGTTGTGCAATCCATGCTTCGGAAACTATGGCTATGTCGATTTGCGTGGTAAGCAAATGTACCTTCAGCAATAGCAATATTTTTTTGACTAGTGCCCCATGTCGGTGTTATAAAATTAATTAAACTTTTTGATGTAGTTGCTGCATTTAATGCAGATTTATGCGATTTAGACTCATTATGTTTAGTTATGGAAGCTCTACCTGAAAACGTAATATTGAAGTGCACATTGCACATAATACATTTAACAATTGTATCGTCACTATTTTGGGATATAATATGTGGGAATTCCTGTTTTAATTTGGCACTGAAAGTATTTTTTCCTCGCTTTGCTTTCGTAGCCATGGCTAAAATAAAATTAATGAAACTCAATATTTTTTTGTGTATCCATAATAAAATTGTTTTTTTACTTGGTTAGCTAAAACAATCTGCGAGAATTAAAAACCTCCTCAACTAAAAAAACCGATCAAAACATTTGAATTCAGACAGAATGACATTTGACGATAGAAATAAAAATGTAATAGATTAAAAATGGAATAGATTATATTTTCTTAATTTTTCAGTATTGCCAATATCATAAATTCCGAAGTTACAATTCAAACGTCAATTTGTATGAAAAGCGCATTTCAGTTTTAGATTTCAAATTTCGAATTTCGGAATTGTAACTTGGCACCCACCCTAAAGGAGTATTTCAGGAGTATATTATTTCAAAGGAGTATTTGGGGAGTATGGATAGTTTAGGAAGTATAAACGCTTCGAAAGGAGTATAATACTTCCGAAAGAAGTATAGATGGTCACTTTAGGTTAATAGAGTGTCTTTGTCCATAAACACGATCAAATTCTTCGAAATATTGCCAATGAGTTGCTCCTCTGCCTGAACTGTTGTTCCTAGTTTTGATCCGTTTGTAAGTAGTCATCAAATTGGTGAATTTTCGTGTTAAATCGTCAGAACTGTAGGGAAATTCTTGATCACTTCTCTTAATTTCACGTAAAGCTTCCTGCCATAGACTTCGCTTTGATTTTTCCCCCAATTGAAAGAGCTGTTCTTTGTCCAATCTGGCTGATATCAAGAGTCGCATATATCTTGCCGGCCAAATATTAGTATTTTCTGGGCTGTAAAATTTAATATTTTCAAATTAATAGTTTTTGTAGTGTTGCAAATAAATAGTCTACCTATTTTCAGCCATATCCGTTTTCAAATCAGTTTTAAGGGCTGTAAATTTTATTACAACTGTCAATAGCGCAACAAATCTTTCCTACTGTATAAGTTGCAGAAATTTTTGACTCAACTGCATTACCGAACGTTTGACACTGACTATTGTCTGTTCTGCATTTCCGAACGCTTGATTATTACAACTGCAATACCGAACGAATGAGCTGCGTCTACTGCCCTGCGATGACGTTTCCGAACGCAGCCGAAGTTGATGAAATAAGCAATCAACAGACAATTTTGTTAACACCATTAACACTATGTGGTACAACTTCCAATAAATAGCCTGCTGAAATTACTCAAAAAATCGCTATTTTTTGGAAATGTTTCCCAAAGCTATGAGACCGGTACCAAGTTAAGTATTCCGGGTTGTCTAAACAGTTTCAAAAAAAACGGTGGTTTTTGACAAATATATGAAAGGAGGAAGCAAATTTTGGTACTCCATAGCTATGTGTAATATGTCGATGGACGAATTCTGTGTTCATTGGTACCTTATTCATGGAAATAGGTTATACGATTACAAAAATAGAGGGTGATATGGTAAACTCTATCTTTGTACAGTTCTGACCAAATTTCTCTATTATGAGTAGAAACTATGTATTTTGGTGCAAATGTCAAGAGAGCGAAGTTATACAGCATAACATTACCTACAAATTTTGTCCTTACTGTTTTCCGAATTCAGTGCAGTTTTGCCACAACAGAGCGCAAAAGAAATACATAAAATTCATATATTGCTCAAAAACCAAACTTTTTAGAACTGTTAAGACAACACAAAACTTAACTTGGTGCAGGTCTCATAGCTGTGGGTAAAAGATATTTAATTTTTCCTAGTTTGAGCTGACAAAAAACTAAATGCGATTTTCGAAAGAAAAGCAAACATTAATAAATTGTAATTTTAAAAGTTTACTTTACCCGTGAGTAAGATTATTGTTAAAAAAGAACGAATCAGCGATTGAAATTTGTTACGACCACCGTATTCAGGTTGCAGCCTTTTTTCAACAATAACATTTTAAGAAGTAACAATATCAGGCAATTTTAATGATAATAACCTTACTTTCATGATACTTACTTTAATGATAATAATCTTAATTTCCAGTTGTATGGCATCCTTTCTGAAAAACATTCTCAACCAAACAAAATTTTAACAATGGATTGTAATAAAAAACCAAAACTTAAATTAACTATATTTTATTTCATTTATTTGATTTGAATTATCAATATCTGACATAATCACAGCACTTTGTACAATGTCGTTGCAGCTGCCTGGCGAGGTATAGCTATTAGATAATGATGCACCACTTGAAAATGTGTAGGAACGTAAGGAATTGCCGCTTCCAAGCGAGGCTGGTCTTATTAAGTCGTCTGCAATTACTTCTATTCTTGATGATCTTGGTATGAGAGTCTGCCTTTTGTGTCTTAGGAGGACAAGTTAAATGTCCGCCATTGCCTCAGCCGCATTTAATTCCGGCAAATCCCTTAACTGCAGCGACACACTTTTAGCGAAAGCGTTGAAAGTGTCCTCCTCCTCATTCATTGTACTTTTCAGAATTTCTGTAACTGCCTAGTCGTATTTTGAGGAAACTTCAGATATCTTCCTCCTTCTTGATTTTCTTCCACTAGCACTGGAACTTAATGTAAAATCATTAATTAGGTTCACATCATGTTCTTCCAGAACTTCCACGGACAAATCCTGTGAATGAAAATATAAAATAATAGTTAATTTCTGCGAATTTACCACATCATCTTATTTAGTAATAAGGCGCTTTATCAGATACTTACGAAATTGTCGCCTGAATTTTCGGCATATCTTTCGGTTGAGAATACTGCTTCCTCCAACAAACCCGGATCATCAATAGTATTATTTTCAATCTCCAAAAAAAAATTCGTTTGACGTATTATTTTCAATCCAGAAAAAAAATAGTTTAATGTAAATTTTAAAAAAACCAATTAATTACTTTTGGTGCGTTATCCGTGCTCTTCCTCAATACAATTGTCTCGTCTAGGAACTTCATTTCATCATAATAAAATAAGTTGGACTCGTACGCGTCGTTAATTGAAGCACCCGATTTTTTTCCGGCGTCCACTTTCTTCTTTTCCTGGACGTATGCACTCCTTAATGATTTGGCTTTTTTTTTACATTTTCCACGCTTGTTTTAAACTCTACGCTTAAAGCATACCACGCTTTATTTTTAAAATCAACTCTTTTGTAATGTGCGCTTTTAAACTTCCACAAACACTCATAACTTTTGAATAAATTTATAAATTTCAGGACTTCATCCTTGCGAAGCTTAAAATCCGCCATTTTACTTTGAAAATGTCAAGAAATGTCCAAACAATTGTTTAGACATAAATGGCTAGACATTTCGGCAAGACATAAGTCTTGCAATTAAAAATGTTAAGACATAAGGGGTCTCCACAGGACATTTTGCAGACATAACATCTGTGTTGACATGAAAAATGTCTAGTGGAGACCCTGGATTACAACAGAATGGATTTAGAAAGAAGAATCACTTTTGAAGACGGTGCTAACACCTGTTTTCGGGGTGATGTATTAAGTGAATAAGGCTAACAAACAAAAGATAACAATTTTCGAAGCAACAGTTAGTGCAATGACAGTCAACTACTACCTATGGCACCGTCTTCAAATTACACTATTTGAACATTATTGAAAATTAAAGAAATTAACAAAGGAAGCACATTTCACTATCCCACACGTGATATAAATTTACAGCACAAAATGAATTTAAACGTTAAAAAACTCTTAATTTGCGACCGTACTAGTCGGTCCAGAGAGAGAGAGTCTAAAATAAATTTGTATTTAACAAAAAAATTTGAATACATACTTGTTTCGGTTCATGATTGTACTCTTCGATCATCTTCATTATAGCGAGATGATGCTTATCTGTCGCCTTAAATTTAATTACAGCTGGACAATCATTTTTTCTTGACCTGTTGATAAATTTAAAGTGCAAATATTAGTATTATATTTAATGGACACGAAATACTAATTAAAAAATTATTTTTCTTGTTTCTAAGTGATACTCACCTACAATTACGAACACCTTTGCCTTTTGATTGCTTTTTGGGTCCAAATTCACATTGATATTCCATTTCAAAATATTTAAGGGCTTCTGAATATCCTTCTTCTATTAAATTTATACATTTCTTATTTCGCCAACAACGTTCTAATGTTTTTGAATGGAGCCTAGAAAATTTTTGATTTTTTTCTTTTTGGTATTCTTCCATGACCTTTTCAACCTCTTTAAATAATGAAAAGGTTTGACCTTCTTTAAGGAGTTCTGAAGTCATTTTGATAACAGAAAATCTAATTGTACTAGTGTAAAGTGTAAAGCTGGAGTATTTGAGTAATGAGTTCTCAAATTATTTCAATAAATCAGGAATTATCCATCAAACTTCTAATACATTCACTCCTCAACAAAACGGTATGGCAGAGCGCATCAATCGCAGAATAATGGAAAGATCTGGATGTATGTTAATGAATTCTAAGTTACACAAACGAAAAACTTCAAAAAATTGATTTTTATTGGATATCGCAAGCAACTTTTTCCTTAGCGGCTCTCACACTGAGGCAACAAGCAATAACAATAGATGTTGCTTTTCAAAATGCACTGAGTATCGCCAGAAATAATGTTGCCGCAACCAGCAACATTTTTCGTTCGAGTTGCTCTAATGCGAGACCTCTAATTTAATTCAATGTAAAATAGGCACTGTCGATAATATTGCGTGTTGCCTATTGCCAGTTGGTTATTGCTTGTGCCTCAGTGTGAGAGCCGTCTTAATTACCTTGTTTATGCGTAAGACGGTCTTAAGCTGAAAATGGGCTTAAGACGAATTCCTTGTATAAACAGATTCGGATTCTCTCGCACACATAGAAAATATACGTCACATACTATGAATTATGACATAACCTTCAATAATATCCAGAGCAAAGTGACAGCGGAAATATTTTATTCAAAAAATGAAATTTAACGTTATTATGATGTTTTTAAATTTGTACTATACTATGCATATATCATTTGTGGAAAGAATTATGCATTCCAGAAGGTGTTTCATGCAAAGACTAGCTGCTTCTAATTTTATGTAAGCTTAAAAAAATGTAAATCTGATATGTCTGATATATGAATATTGCAGATTATTACAACATTTTAAAGAACACCGTATAAAAAAGAAAAGAATAGGAAACATTAAACGCAATGGACAATGGTGGGAGGATATAGTCTCTCAGGATTATCCTAATAAAGAAATGGTTACACACAGAGTTGCCAGACGTTGACTAAATGTAAACGCCAAATTTTATTTTAAAACACGCCAAAAGTAGCCGTCTAAATAGTGAAGTAAAAAGGCGCCAAAATACGCCACCAAAAAAATTATAATTACATTCGAAATGAAAAAGGAGTATTTGTATTATAAATACATATAATAATATATCAGATATAATAAAATTACAAAACAAAAATATATTATTTGAAAAACAAAACAAAACTTATACATATTCATATGAAAATGTAAAAAATAAACCTCAAATTGCATTGCAAATTGCTAAATTCATTGCATCGATACCTTTTTGAAGCATTTTTAAATTCACATTAAAATTAAGCCTCAAGTTCTCCAAATACATCAAGTATTTCAGTGTCTTCCTTCGAATTCGAATTTACATACATATTAGAATTAAATTTAGTTAACATTTTTTCACTTGGTGCAAATTTATTGCAACATATATCTTTTACATAACAATAAAATTTAACTCTCAAAATAGCATTAATTGTGTCGGGCAATAACTTGTTCCTTAGTTTTGTTTTGACACAGTTCATCGTAGAAAAAACCCTTTCTACCGTTGCATTAGAGCCCGGTAGTGATAATAATGCGAATGCGCATTTTGAAATATTTGGAAACATTAAATTTCCGGAAGCAGTTTTTATAAGTGAAACGTTTTTCCAAAAAAGTAATGTATCACTAGGTATTTCATTAAAAATATTACTCCATTGAAAACTCAACAGTTTATTATATTCAATTTCAGCATCTTCGAGCTTTTCCTTTTCTATTAAATAAAGAGGAAGTTCGGAAAATGATGGTCTTTTCACTGGATGTAGACAAATTTCAGGAGTAAATATTTTGAATTTTTCAAAAACTTCAATATGTGATGGCAGTCGAGCAATCATTTCCTGAATTAATTTTATTATAAAAGATTTGCAATCCTGCCGTATGTTTATTAAGTCATCTCTTTCAAACTCTAAAGTATTTAATTCTTCATTAAAATCATTTCCGTAATTTATATAATTTATATCAAGTTGCGTGGATAGATCGTTTATACCGTTTTCTATTTCAAAAACATTTTCGCATAAACTAAGGAAATCGTCTTTAAAAACACGTCTAGCTAGAGAATATATAATTTCTTCTATTGCCATATTAAAATCAATCGAATCTTTTTGAAAATATAAATTCAGACAATTTATAGTTTTTAGTATAGGCTTTAAAAAGAGTAAAATTAATTTGTTTTTTTTGTCTTTATAAATATTGGCTAGAATATTTGCTTTATAGCACCTTTCATCTAAGGCACATATTTGGAAAAAGGTTTCCAATTCAATATACTGTGTGCAAATTCTGTCAACTGCTTGATATCTGGCTAACCAGCGTGTTGGACTAAGTTGAATTAGTTTCAAAAATTTTCCATCCGTATTTATTGCAGACCAAATTTGTTTGTATTTTGACATCCTTAGCGGACTGTGAGAAAACCAATTATACGTTTCCGTCAGCATGAAATCAACATTGTCAGAAAAAACTTCTGATGCTTTCGATGCACAGAGATTTAAACTGTGACAAATGCACTTAGATAAAATAATATTCGGATTACGCGCTTTTAAAAGTGTAAATAAAGAGTTATTTTTTCCACACAAATTGCTCGCACCATCCGTTCCCAATCCGATTAAATTTTTGATATTTAGTTTAATAGAATGTAAATAATTACATATGGTTTCATATAATTTTTTAGATGTTGTTTCTATTACTGGTAAAAGAGCTAAGAAATGCGTTATGACCGAATTTTCTTTTTGAGAATAATACTTTATACATAAGCATAAATATTTTTCACTACTGACATCGGTAGATTCGTCCACTAAAAGAGAAAAGTAGGAATCACCTATGTCAGTAAGCAATTCTTCGAGTAATGCAGGTGCAATAACTTGTTTGATTACACTGGAACATTTGGTGCGATGCATATGCAACTGATGCATTGGGTCAACTCCACTTATCTTATTAAACACGTCTATGAAACAATCTGCACTTCTTATTGAAGTGTGAACAGCAACACAAAAAGCAATCGTAATCTCTTTGGCCTTTTTTTCCCTGTTTAAATTACCTAAAATATAATTCTTGTTAAGAAATTATTATACACATTGTTATAACCTAAACATTACACCAGGTTTGTAAACTAGGCTGTTTTTCTACTATATTACACATTTTTTTATGTTTTGGCGTTTCAAAATGTTTTTTGATGTCTGCTTTATGCGGACGAATTTTTGTTAAGCATATTTTGCAATATGCATATTCCTCCTCACCTTC
The DNA here is from genome assembly GCA_963855945.1 of Thereva nobilitata. Lineage (NCBI taxonomy): Eukaryota > Metazoa > Arthropoda > Insecta > Diptera > Therevidae > Thereva > Thereva nobilitata. The sequence continues at coordinate 92,346,459 of OY979696.1, read as the reverse complement.
TTGATGTTTCCGGAGCCAACCTACAAAATCAAATTTATCAGTTAAATCATTCTTAACAACAATATAATGGTAAAAATAAAAATTTTACCTTTAAAATCAATTTCATTTTCCCACAGAGGATTGTATTTACGTTTCTTTTCACAACTCATCGTGTTTAGAAAAATCACATCAACAGCCAGCCACTAACCAGTGAAAAGTGACATAAATGAGTGGATTGAGGATTGAACTTGACAATTTGATAGGGAAGGGATACTTAGTTTATATGGATGGATGGAAATGAAATGAAGAACGATCGAAATGAAATATGTGGAGAGTGTTTTTTATGAATTACGAATTTGTTTGATTGAATTTAATTCTTATGTCAAAATCGCCAAAAGCGCCTGGCGACTGACATTTAAGAAAAATAGCCGTGGCTATTTTTGGAAATTAAAATCGCCCAGCTGTTATGTAAAATAGCCAATTTGGCGACAAAGCGCCAAATCTGGCAACTCTGGTTACACATTTCAGAATGAAAAAATCAACATTTTTATATATAGTGGACTTTGTACAAGAATTTTTAAAGCCGTCAGAAAATGCTTTTACACCATGTTTGGAAGTGCCAAAAATTGTAGGCATCGCAATTTTTAAATTAGCCAGCTGTGCTGAATACAGGGTAGTGGGAATTGCTTTTGGCGTACATAAATGTACTGTAAAAAATGTGTGGATAGGTTTTGTAGAGTTTTAGTGAAAGAATTGAAGAACTTTATTTATCTACCCAGAACGGTTGACGAAGTTAAAGAAATTGCTCAGTCTTTTAAGGATAAAACAAATTTGTCACCAGTTGTTGGTGCAATTGATGGGACACATATCTCCATAAAGCCACCTCAGGAAGGGTATCGTGATTTCATTAATCGGAAAAACTGGCCATCAATGGTTTTGCAGGTTGTTTTAGATCACAAAATGCTGTTTCGTGACATTTGCATAAAACATCCTGGATCTTGTCACGACGCTACAGTATTCAAAGATTCAAGCATTGCCAAAACGTTCCGCAATGTTGTACCTCAGTATGAAGAAATTGTAGATGGTGCTGTTATTCGACCATTCCTAATAGGTGATCCTGCATACCCACTCTTAACGTGGCTAATAAAGGGTTTCACTGGGAATAGGACTATAGAACAAGAGTCTTTTAACACTTACTTAAGTTCTGGACGAGTAGTGGTTGAACAAGCCATCGGTCGACTTAAAGGAAGGTGGCGTATTTTAGGAAAAAAGATGGATGTTGATCATGAATTAGTTCCTACAATTGTAGCGGCTTGCTGTGTCCTTCACAATATAGTCGAAAGCCATAATGAGCAATTTCTACAAATATGGAGGGTTGAGGCTGCAGTTTTAAATCAGTTGTATGAACAGCCAGTCCAATCGTTAACGTCACACGACTCTTCTGCAATTGCTTTAAGGGAACATTTGAAAAACCACCTGAGTACTTACCCAATTACAAGAAGTAATTTTTTGTAAATTGGAATAATTGAAAGCAAAATTAAAACTTTTTAATAAAAAATAACACAATAAAAATTCAAATTGTTTTAATAAAAAAATAAATTCATTTATTCTGATAATTTAAAATTAAATAAAAATAAAACATAATTCATTATCACTATCGTCGGCATCAAATTCAATAAAATAATCGGACACGCTGTCCATGGAACCGCTGGATGTGTTGGCAATTGGACTACCACTGCTGCTGTACGATAATCTCGACCGGATGGGAAAAGGCGGGCTTGCATCCGAAAAACTTGGTGGTCGGGATTCTAATGGATCTGCACCCAACGATACATTGTCCTGTGTCATCTAAGTAATAAAAATAAATTATTTAATAGAATATATTGCCACAGATATTTACGGTATTTATTAAAGTTCGAATAGACTCTTGGAACATTTTCTTGTTCTCCTCCTGTAGCTCACGTTCAAATCGCCTCTGGATTTCAAACTGCTCGCTCATCCATTTCTGGTGCGGCTCGATATCATTTACCCGTTGTTTTTGTTTTGCTTTCTGCTTTGTTGTGGAGATTGTTGAAGGCTCACTTAAAGTCACCTCTTCAAAAGTGACATCGTCTTCACTTCCGAGCTGCTCAACATCATTATCTGTCACTGAAACAAACCAACAACTTTGTTAGACTGTAAATTGTTTATTGGATCACTATCAGAACCACTGTCAACACCACATGTCTGCAGCATAACTTGAGGCCTTTCACCAAAAATTTCCTCAAGGAGCTCCATATGCTCCATCTCCATCCGAGATGAACCTGACTGCAAGTTTTTTTTGCTACAGTATTGTAGGCAGTTCTTAAATTTTTTAATTTGGTCCTAATTTGTTCGGGAGTCCTTTGAAATCCCCTTTCCCCCAGGTGGTGAGCCACAGCTTTGAACAGCTCAATTGATCTGTATTTTCTTCCATCTGTTAAATGAATAATTTTTCCTAAAACAAAAATAAAAGTCATGTGTCACTAATTCGATTAAAATTACAAAATATAACATACTTTCCTTAATAATGGCCAACATTTCGTTGACCTCTTCTGAAGACCAATTCTTACCACTCATGATTTAGTTTTCTCCTCATAAAAACACAACGCGTCTTACCTGCTTGTTGTGAAAAGCCAATATCAGCCATTTTTATAATTTCTCACACACACATTAATAATTCGTCTTAAGCTGAAATAAATTAAGCTTGAGACGAATTTCGACTTAAGACTGTTTATACGGAGCCGGATTCTGTCTTAGGCCGAAAACCGTCTTACGAATAAACAAGGTAAATGTTACTACAAAACAATTGAGCCGTTTATTTTGAAAGTGGGGCAAGTCCATTTTTTGTTATTTCGAGATATTTAAGGATTTGCATTTCAATAAAATTAAAAATATTGGTAGCCACTAATAAACTCCTGCCCCGACACAGCCTTGCTCTATCCTGGCTGCTGCTGCAGTTTTTCGCTATATGCCCAAACTTCATGCATTTGAAGCACGGCTTTAGCGATACCCGCTCCCGCATTCGGCATACAACCCAGCCGACTCGAACCTTACGTACCGCGATAGCCTTCTTCGCAGCTTCAACAGGTAGGCTGATAAACGCTGTTTGTGTGCCCCCCCCCCCACGACTCTTTTAGCCTAAGGACGTCCTTTTCCTGCACGGGCTGCAGTCCTAGTTGGGTCCTTAGTGATTCGCAAACCTCTTCTTTGGTTGTGATCTCATCCAGATCTCTGCATTCGATCACCACCGTATTTGTGCTGGCCCTTACCTCGGCCACTCCACTTATCGACGCTTTTACCTTCTGCTCCAGGGCCCCCGTCTTAGCTTCTCCCCTTTTTAATTCTAACAGGAGATCGCCCTTTTGCGTCCTCCTGACCCTGTTGACGCTATTTCCGAGCTCCGCCAGGGAGGCATCTGTCCTCACCTTGCGAAGGATCTCCGCAAAAGTCGGGTCCCCTTTGGTCGTGATAATAATGGCATCCGACCGGATCCTTTGCTTTAGTTTTCTCCCCTCTTTAAGTCTTCTTTTCTTCTTTTTCCTCTTCTTTCGCTCTACCTTTTTCCAGCCAGAGCCTTCTTGGTTGCTGCTCTCGTTATGCACAGGGCGTGCCACCTGTAGCGGGGCTGGCTCGACCACTCCTTCGGGAGTCTTCCCCTTTTTTCTCTTTGGGGTGTGCGCCTGCAGCTGTACCTCTTCGTTGAGCTCTCTACGGCGCTTACGTGGCCGCGGCTCTTTGCCTTTCTCTTGAGGCCGTTTCTCTCCAGTGTCTCCGGTTGAGCGGTCCTCTCTTTTTGGTGTGTGCGGAAAAACCTCTGTTTGATCCGGAGCCTCCGCCAGCTCTCTCGCCCTCTGCTGCTTCAGGGTCTCGTTCTTCGCTTGAAGATAGGTTTCCCTGACACGCCTAATTTTCCCTTTGATCGCGTTCTCCACGTTTTTTTTTGCGTCCACATACTCCATGAGGTCCCTTATCATAACCCCCAGTCCTTCAAAAGGGGATGACGTAATCTCCTCCGCTGCGATCGTTGGACTGCTCGCTTTCACTACCTCTATAGACCCTGAATGTTCTGGGTCTTTCACGCGCTTTGGCGGCGGTGTTCTCGCCGTTTTGTTGTTCCTTTGAATGGAGGTTTTTGAACTTCCTTCTTGGGGAGTCGCGCTTTGTGGTTCAGACCCTGAATGTTCTGGGTCCCCGCACTTTGTGGTGGTGGTGTTCTCACCGTTTTCTCTGCTCCCTGGGATGGAATTTCCATCTGCGGGAGTCGCCCTTTCTTGGACTATAAAAGCCCCAGCTATGTTTGGAGCGTTGGGAGGTTCTCCACCCTCATTGTTTTTTTTGTAAGTCTCACTGATGATCCCACGAGTAGCGCGAGAAAGAACAGTCACCCATGGCAGAGCTCCGCATTACCATGAGAAGGCTAAATTAAAAGCGAAGGTCGCCTGGTGTCCGGAGTCCATCGTTAGTGGTACACTGACCAGTACCAATCATCCCCTCGGCACGATAGTTTACACCTTGGGATTGCGGTTTTAAGGGTGTGCTCCCTACTACCGTCGTTAGTTGGTTATCCAGGGGGCACCACGAGGAGGTGACGGTTCAATTTTACCCCAAGTGTAGCATTCATTTTGCAAATAAGTCAACATCATCTTCTTCCATAAGAATATTTAGTAAGACGTTATTTTCTTCGTCACTGGAAGTTTCATCTTCCACTAACAAAATCAAAATTTTATTACTCACATCTTTTTCAAACGGGATAGCAAAAAACAAATATCGCTCAAACTTTGGGAATATGTTCGGGAACTCGGTGTGATACACCAAAAAAAATTTAGCGCGATTGGGTGCGCCGTTTCGGAGTTACAACTGATTCAATATTGAAAAAAACGCGATTTTTCAAAAATCACGTATTTCTCATTTATTTATAGCTCTCGACAAACGCTGACTTTTGGGATGGCCATATAGATTTTTGTAGGAAATTTTCCGTCCTTTCAGATGAAATTACGCAAAAAACAATTGGGCGCATTTTTGGCCAACTTTTTGGCTTTTTGTGGCCAAAATTGGAAAAAAAACGGAAACGGTATTTTTAATTTTTTTTCATGTCAGCAATCGATTTTCTGACTCAAAAACTACACGCCACCAAGTTTTCAGAGTAGTTCTCTCAAAAATGCGAAAATGACAGCGTTTCTACCATTTTTGACCATTTTTCGAATATCACAAAATGTCTTATTTTTCTACAAAAATCATGGTCTCGTGGTGTGCGCAAGACTATAGACTTTGATTTAGGGCATTTTTACCATTTTTTTACCGATTTTTGGAGAAAAACCTTTCTTTTAAAACATTTCGATTTACTTTAAAAGATTTGATTAATTTTTCTTTTAAATCATTTGGTTAATTTAATACATCTTAACTTTTTGGTTTCATTTGGTTTACTTTTAACATTTTAATTTTAATAGTCCGGGGAAATTAGCAAAAAAAACGCACGAAAGGAGACAAAATTCGGAAATGGCTGAAAATTGGACCACAGCTTCCTTGGAACTTTTTAAGAAAACAATTTCGGAATCACAAAAAAAACAAAATGGCCGCCGGAAATATAGCGGTTTTCCGGTGTTTTCCTTGTATCTCGGTTTCTATAAGTCGTACAACCCCGTACAAAGGCCCTAAATGTTGACAATGAAATTCTCTACAACTTGAGTTCTTACAAGATGTTGACCCGATTAACCCTTTCAAAGTTATTCAAGGTCAAAATTTCCAAAAATCACTTTTTGGCGAAAACATCACTCAAGAACTGGTTTTTTCGAAAAAAATGTTTTATCAGTCAATACGAAACGTTATTGCCTACAGAAAAGCCTTTTATCATTTTTTCGAAAACTTAACCCTTTCGAAGTTATTCAAGGTCAAAGTTTTAAAAAAATCAGTTTTTGGTGAAAATATGACTCAGAAGCTGATTATTGAGAAGTTTTTTTTGTTCTATTTATACAAAAGATTATAGCCTACCCTAATGACACCCTTCCCATTTTTTCGAAAACTTTTCGAAAAATTTTGCAAAAATCAATAGTGATTTTTTGGCCGAAAAGTGATTTTTGGAAAATTTGACCTTAAATAACTTCGAAAGGGTTAAGTTTTCGAAAAAATGACTACAGGCTTTTTTGATCAAAAATTTTTTTCGAACAAACCAGTTTTTGAGTGATGTTTTCGCCAAAAAGTGATTTTTGGAAACTTTGACCTTGAATAACTTTGAAACGGTTAATCGGGTCAACATCTTGTAAGAATTCAAGTTGTAGATAATTTCATTGTCAGCATTTAGGGCGGGGCGAGGAGTACGGGGTTGTACGACTTATAGAAACCGAGATACAAGGAAAACATCGGAAAACCGCTATATTTCCGGCGGCCATTTTGTTTTTTTTGTGATTCCGAAATTGTTTTCTTAAAAAGTCCCAAGGAAGCTGTGTACCAATTTTCAGCCATTTCCGAATTTTGTCTCCTTTAAATGCTAATTTCCCCGGACTATAAGTCATATTTTTATATTTGTTAACTTTGAAAGAGAAGTTCGACCCGGACTCGTGATTTTATTTTCATTTTCATCCAAGTACCCAAGCTTGGTTCGAGTTTTTTGATAACAAATTTAAACGTCAACATTTTCTTACTTTTTACTCGCGGTATTTGTGCATCTCGCCGTGAAGGCTTAAATTGCGTGCGTTGCACTTTTAAATCAATGGACAATGGATTCAGTGAATTTACTGCTTGAAAGATTGTAAACTGTCAAATAAAATAAACTAAACTAATCGAGACAGGGTACATAGATGACGCGTTGGCGCCATCATATGTAACTGTCATATAAATATAAATATATATCTCAACCTAATGAGCAAGAAAACTACCATGACATTACAAATAAAAAAATAAAAAAAGTAAGAAAAGAGGTTTAGAAGGCTGAAGGCCTTTGATGATTAGCTGAAGTTAACAAGAAAATTGACAACCTATCTCGCGCAATATCAGACATTTCCCTCTGCACCTAAAATGGGACACGCCTGGCGGTGCTTCGGCTAGCTCGTCGTGTGGGGGGGGGGGGGTTCGTCGTGCAGGGGCTCGTCATTAAGGACAGTTACTCTATATATATCGGTAAATAAAAAAACTTCCGCGTGTCATAAAAGAACAACCGAATAAAGTTATACGCCGAGATAGGGTTAATAAGTGCGGTAGCCATACGAGAGGGGTCAATGCTGTCCAGCAGCCATGCTTACTGCTTCATGGGATACAGAGGGATCAACAAAAATACAATCATGGGGGTACTTACCACATTGGAGGGCCAAAACCTCCCCTAGAGCACCACCTCCCTCGATGCGTCTACTCACTTGCCATCATCAGAAAAAAAAACCAAACGAGAAAAAGACAAAAAAAATAAAGGACCCAGAAGAAACCAATCCTAACCACGAGGATTCACATTAAACTCTTACTCCAAAATAAAAAAAACCCAAGAAAAGAAGAGCCCGGAAACCTTGTCGTTTCGTTTCTTATCCCTTTTTTTTCTTTGTTCAAAAAAATTTTTTTCTTTTTTTTTCTCAATAAAAATTTTATTTATTTAATAATGGTTTTCCTTTTTTTTCTCTTTAATTGCAAATTATTTTTATTTTATAATTAATGTATGTTTTTTTTTCTTTTATTTTTCTTTTCAATATAGACTATATTCGTCCTACATTTGTTTCTTCTTCGGATAAAAATTATATTTATTTAATATTCAATGTATGTTGCTACTTTTCCAATAAAAAGTTTTTCTTTCTTATTTATTATTCGTTTTTATTATTCTAATAAAAAGTGCATATCTACTTAACATATGTTTTTGGATTTTTCCCATGTAAGTTACATCTATTTAATGTTTGGTTTTTTTCTTTCTTTTTGTTTTCCAATAAATTAAAGCCTATGGCTACATATATATTTACATCTCTATGTTATCGGCTTGCAAGCAATAAAAATAACTAGTACTTACTTAATACATAAAATACTCAACCCCTGAATCTCAAAAAAAATCTCCTCTCTCCTGGTGATCACGTGCTTCCTCTATTGTATATATATATTTTTTTTCTTTATTTCTTCCTTTGTATGAACAAAAAAATTCTTAACTAGATCGATTAACACTATTTGTAATTTTCCTTTTTCTTTTTTTTTCTTTCTTTGTTATAATTAAAAAATTTTTTTTTTGTACATTGGTGTCCGCTAGATCTAAGATTCACCAAATGAGATCTCAAAAAAATTTACCCCCTTTTTTTCCTTTTTTTTTTTTTATAGACACATAACACAAAAATTTTGTTTACATAAATCAGTGGAGGTTATTTTGTTATTGGTTTTTTCTTTTTCTTTTGTTTTTCTTATCATTGAAACTTTTGAACATAAAAGAACAATCAGCAATACTTTAATGGTAAAGAATTCTTTTTTTTTGTTATAAAACAAACGGATAAATACCTTAACACTCTAATCCTTGTTCCATTTTCCACTTAGCTTCACTCCAGCGACACCAGTAGTTTTCTTTGATTTTTTTTTTCTTTTTTTTTCTATTTACATTTTTTTCTTCTTTATTTTCTAAAACTCTATTTGAAGGGCGGAAACTCTTGACCGCAAACAACAAAAAAACTTTTATGGCAATTTAAAATTACGAATTTTGGAATATCTTTTAAAAAAAGTATTCGTTTAAACTATAATATAGTGTTATTGATGAGTAAATCAATGATTAACCCTTGGATTCAGGAACCGTTTGGAGGCGGTAAGTGCCAGTATGAGGTCTGGCCAGACCTCATATAAAATGTATGGGATATGAATGGCCAAGTGTGTCCGTGCCTTTGTGGCTATGATTATACATACATTACATATATGCGTCTCTAATGTGTATGCATAAATAGTCAATAAAAAAGTCTATTGTATGCATTATTACGCTACATTGTGACATTGGGAGCATTTATATGTTGTTTTTGCATGAGCTAAGCAGATCTATTTGCTGCATTCTACGTTGCTATGCACCATCTCGGGTCTGGTGCAAAAGGGTCCACTAGACTTACGGCTACGACGACTGATTAGTTGCTCATTTGGACGAATATCCCGTGAGCATCTGAACCATGGGTCAACGCCAGCCTTGTTCATATTGTAATCCAAAATTTGTATTGGTTTGGCCGATTGCTTTGTCGCGTCTACTTGACAAGTATAGTTCTTGGTGGAAACTACTAGTACCGGCTTTCGGCATCGTTGTCATGAAAAGCAAATACAGTCGATAAAACTGCTCGTTTCGGATCGATAATTTCAGGTGGCAGGAACGTTTTATTCTTGGCGGACAGTGCCCACATTCCACAGGCCCTGATGCATCAAATATATTGCCAAATCATACGTCGAGAATAAATTGTAAACGGTACGGCCAGTGTACATATTTTTCAACCAGATCTAATACCACGTTTTGACCTTGATTGGTATATATGATGCCCTTCAAGGGGTAATTGGTGATTGAGTCACAGACCCACAACACCTTGATGCCATACTTCACAAAGCTTACTCGGCATATACTGAGTGAACCGAGTCCGCCCGCGATAGGAAATAGTTGCTCATCAACGGTGAGATTAGCATGTGGGATGTAGGATCTTTCCAAGTTGGACAACAACATTAGCCAAACATCATCGATTGCTGCCGATTTGCTGGTAAGAAGGCGTTCTGCACGAATGTTGCCACTATCGAAGCGGATGTATGTTGTTATTTCTCGATCCCTCGAGCGACATGGTGGCTTTGTAGATATCAAAATTGTAGTTGGCCTACATTCTTTTGTTGGCTGCGAATTGGCGTTGAAAACACCAACAAACAATACCAATACGATAAAAGCATATAATTCTTTCTCGGTTATCTTTTGCCATACACTTTGCGCACTCTCTGGATGCTCTTGATTCCATTTAGCCCCTGCCTGCTTAGCTCTTAGCTTAGCTCTAGCGGTTGGTTTCACGCAAAATTTGACTGACAATTTCTTGCGTGAAATAAGTTTTGAAAAAGGCCATTGGATCTGGTAAAAATCTAGTCAAAGGGTCTGCGCGAATGGCTATTGGTCGATTGTGCACGCGTGTTGGGCCAACATTCTGCGGTGGGTTTTTGTTCCACAATGTACCGTGGTTCGCCCGCATAAAGTCACCAGGTACAGCGACACCATCACTTGGAACAGTCATATTTTATATGAGGTCTGGCCAGACCTCATACTGTTGTATTCACGAAATGACATAAAAAGGAAAATTTATCACTGCTAAAACAATTTTTTCGAATTTTTCGTTGTTTCCTTTGGTTCGTCTCGTCGTACCTAACAAAGTCATGCAATCATTCCGCTCTACGCTACCATACAAAAAAGTCGCACACACTCAAAAAGTCGAAAGGTCTAGCCAGACTTCATACTGAATCTTAGGGTTAATAATAAAAAGCAACACGCTTATCGTTTTTTTTTTGCATTTTACTTTTTGGTTAAAATTTTTTTTTTTTTATTATTTTATTATTTTTATATATGTTTTTCCTTTTTCCACTAAAAAAATTCTTTTTCCTTCTTTTTTTTTCTCAACAAAACAAAACAACGCACAAATAATTCATAGACTTTTACACGGTACCTCGACACTTTCTGCCACTACCAACCAGATAAGAATTTGATTTCTCTTGCAGTTATATTTTTCTCATTATATTTTCTTTCACTCCGATCACGGACAATTATAGAGAAAAAAAATCGTTATTGTGGATTTCACTGATAAAAAAAATTTCTTTGTTGCACGTTAGCATGAACAAAATTGTGTTAAATTCACTTTTTTTTCTCTTTCATCTTTTTGCCCCGGCACAAGGACTTCCTCCACCGAACTTTTTATTCTCCATTTTTCTGTACTATTATTCACTGCCGGATTTTTTCGCTTTTCTCCTCTTTTTTGGTTATTTAAGATACTGCGATGAAAAAAAAACAAGAACTTGCTCGCGCCCATAGCTCCACGAGTCGATCTCACGCCCACCGCGATTCCCGGCTCTCGACGGCAAAGAAAACTCGCTCCCCTTTTTTTCCGTGCGAAAAATTTTCTTTCTATTTCCTTTCCTATAAGAGGCTTTCTATATTAACGTCGACTGGAATAATTGTCGAAAAAAAATTTTCTTTCTTCAGCGGTTCGCGCGAAAAACCGACGCGTCCACTCTCTATTCTTCAACAACGCCGACCGTTTTAAATTTTTTTTTTTATTCATTCGCGGACTCAGAAATCGACTGCCCTGTCCAAGCTGTATTTCCTTAATGCCTTGTGCTAAGCGACGCCAACTCAAAACTTGCCCTCGGCGCATGAGTGTGGGGAGGGTGAAGGCAGAAAAAAACCAAGGGACTCGTTATCGTGCGTTTATTCCCTTATATGGGTCGAGACCTTGAAACTCGAGGGTGGGGTAATGGTATCGGGGAATTTTAACTCGGCAAGAATAAAAAAATTCCAAGAAGCATTTGGCTTCACTGGGACTCTGTAAGGGGATTGGTTGGGCCGTTACCCGCCGATAATTCTGGATGTGTAAAATCCATGTGTGAGTGTGAGCATGCTGTATCGGAGGGGACAGATATCAAGTATGTTGGCAGGGGTGTACAAAGGCGAAAGATTCTTTGCACGAATGTTTAACATTTGTCGGATGTGCCAACGGTTTATTTTTCATTTGAATTCTCTGAATGGAGATGAGTTTAAATGGATAAAATCAACTGATATATGAATCTTTAATGGGTTTGGATTTATTTTACAGGCGTTCTGGGTTTATTTTTCCCGGGGTTTGGGATTCATTGTACAGGGGTTTGGATTAATTTTATAGGCCGACCGTTACAAGATAAAAACGGAATTTAATACTTTGGAAGATAAAAAGTGGCTTAGATGCATACTAAGTTGCTTTGGTACTTAGTATTTGACTTTTTGAAACTGAATAATTTAAATTAAAGATTATTTGTTTTAAATGCTGATATAGGTGAAAAGCAGGATGTTTACATTTATGATTAAGTCGCAAGTGCGCGCTCAGTAAATGAAATAAAATATTCTTACAAAGGAATCGTATTTCTTTGTTTTAAAAATGCTGATATAGGTGGATAAACAGGATGTTTACAGTTATGATGCAGCATATCATAACAACAAATGCTCGATAGGATTAAGATCTGGGGATTGTGGAGGAGTATCTAAGCGTTTCGGTGTATTATGAAGAAGCCAAAGCTTTGTGTGAAGGGCTGTGTGCTTTGGGTCATTATCTTCATAGTACATAAAATTTTCTAAAATGCCTAATTTTGCAGCACATGCTGCGAAGATTGCGTTTTAGGATATCGATGAACTTTCGGTGTCCTAGGGTTCCTTCTATAAATTCCAAATTTCCGATACCGGAAGCAGTCATACACCCCCATGCAAGTACGCTTCCTCCTCCATAGTTTACCGTCGGAATCAAATTCTTTGGATTAATCTCCGTATTACGCTTTCTCCACAATAGAGAATGCCCATCTGACCCAACGATGTTATATTTGCTTTCATCTGCTAAGATCACTCTTCGCCAAAACGCGAAATCCTTCTCATGGTACTTTCTAGCGAATTGCAAACTTTTTTTCTTGTTTGGCTCACTTACAAAAAACTTTTTTCTGGGTATTCGGGCATTAAAGCCTGCGCCATGTAACACATTTCTTATGGTACTTGCAGAAACTTGCTTGCCTAAGTTGTTCCCCATTTCTGCGGCCAATTTTGGAGCGCTTAATTTAGGATCTTGTTTGACAGCCCTTATGATATATCGACGGTCTCCATCAAGAACCTTTGGAGACCGTCCGACCTTGTTTTCATTTTCTAATTTCTTTTTCTCCTCAGCAATTTTATTTTTTCTAATTTGTGTGATTTTTTTTTAACATCAAGAGCAAATCAAATTTTCGAAAGGAAGATCTTAAGAAGAATATTTGGTCCTGTAAAGGTTAACCAGAACGAATGGCGCACTAGGACAAACGAAGAACTTCAAGAAATGTATGACGAAGTAAATATAGCTACATACATAAGAGTGAATAGACTGCGATGGCTCGGACACGTTGTACGAGCTTCAGAAGATAGTAGCGCTGTGGTATTTACTTCGTATCACCACCAAAATGAAACACTCACTAACTCTATGTATCTATACACTTTTATTTATTGAGTAAATTATTATTTAACATGAAAACGCTTATAGTTAGCGCACTGACCAGCAACGAAGTTTTTATGAGACTAAATTCGCTGACGATCGCTGCTGATCATTCTGGTCGGGATCATATATTTTCACCTCTTGGTGTGGTGAGAATTGCAAGGGGCTTTTTAGGACGGAACTTCGTTCGATGTCACTACAAGCGCCATTCAAGAAGAAGATAAGTTGTCATGATATTAGAAAACTTTTGGACGTCTTCAATATTAAACCGAAAATTTGTCTGAATATTCTTCATGTCCCTTAACTAAGGTGACCATATTTTGAAAGTCAAAATACGGGACATAAAGACAAGAATACAGGATATAAAAAAAGTGAAAATTATGTGGGAAAAATAAAAAGAATCATATTTTCAAATCAAAAAGAACATCAATATTTATTACTATTTATATTAAAATTAAAGTATAATTTTTGGTACTTATCTGATGAATGAATTTTTTTTAATAATTGGTTATTTTTTTTCAAAAATTCATAAAATTTGCAACAATTCATATAAAAATTTAACTTAGTTAATAAATATGATTTTAAAGTTTCACCATTTAATTGAGTTTTTTCACTAGAGCAGTAGTTGATTACTGAAAATACCCTCTCTTCAACTACTTTCAACAAGTTGTGGAAAGGAATGTTTTCCTTATCAAAGTGATTAAAAATTTCTATCCACTTTTCTTCCGTCGATTTAATTTTTTCTTCCCATTCATGTATTTTGTCTTCTGATGAATAACATTTTAGAAATGTTTCTTCATCAAATAGTTCTTCTTCATTTATCTTTACATCTGGCAAAATATTTGGAATGAACTGAAGACATTTTTGGACTTTATTCCATTCTAATTTTTCAGTTAAGTTAATCCAGTCAAACAATTGCATTTTGCCAAATTCACCTGAACGTTCATCAATATATTGAACGCAGGTTTTATAAAAATCAGAAATATTTTCTTTAAAGTGTTCAGTACTTGGAATACCTTTTTGCTTTAAATCTTGCAACATTTTTTTTAGCTGAAAAGGTAAGAAGATTTCATTTTTTCGTTCAACCAGCTTGCTTCTAAAATTTACTAATTTTTTAGATACCTCTGGCATTGAAATTTTTTCACTTTCGACTTCCAAAATAGTAGTGTGAAAAACGGAAGCTTGAGAATAAATGAAAAAAAGCCAAGCTTCACCGCGAGGATTAAAAGCACACTTTCTTCTAGGAGCCATTTTCAGTTAGCATAGGAAAAGCAAAATACAGTAAACTGAAATGGCAAAATGTAATAGTAATGAACGCGTTCACTTCAGCTCCATTTGCCTCTCACTCTGTCTCATAGAATTTTTATATTCCTTTTGGAGAAAGAGACTTTGCCAAACACACGTTGTGTGCGCTCAGAGTTGGCAATGCCCTGGCCCAGCATTAAAGGACGGTGATTAGACTGTTCGTTCCTACGTATGTTTCTCACGAGCTTTTTAGATGAACGTACGTAGGAACGAACAGTCCAATCACCGTCAAAGGAATGAATATCAATTGAACTGAAGTAAATTAGGGTTGTCGAATGAACTTTTTTTAATAAAGTTTTTTAATTTGAATATTTTACGGGACAAAAGTTAAAATACGGTACATATTGCATCCCGTATTTTTTTTTAAAAAATAAGACATAAGCTTTCAAAATACGGGACTGTCCCTTTAAATACGGGACGAATGGTCACTTTACCCTTAACACAACTCCCCATAACACTGTTTTTTTTTCTTTTCCCGCTGTTAAACTCAACTTCAAATTTGAGTCGAGTATTAATTAATAATTTCACTTCGGAATCCGACCAATCTTTTTTTTCATTTCTATAACGAAAAAAAATTAATTATAATAAAACTTATAAAATAAAACTTACTCTGAAACCTGAAGCGCCATTTTGACAATCAACAAAAGACAAAAGCAGTGCCAGTTTCTACACTGCAGAATCTGCACAACTTTGCTGCGTTTACACTGCATTTCGGAACTCTAAACCTACTGAGCTGCAGAACTTTCTGCAACTCGTTGAAGATTCCGGACATCTGATTTGCAGTGCTACCGCAGTTTGACGTTTTCGAATTCAGCCAAACTCGTTTCACTTTTTCGGTCACTTCAAGGGCACTACAGACTGCGCCGTGTAATGCTTGTTAGTATATAATAAAACAAGAACTACATACGAGTATATGGTTGACATCTGTATAATTCAAGAGCCGTTTGCCAACTGATATACATTACAATTCAACTCCAGAGATCAGCTTGAAGTTTACTTACTGCATACGTATGCAAGTGCTGGGAAGTCCGCAGGGGCAGCACAGTAGTCAATGAAAAGCACAATTTTTTTTTGATTTATCTTCATTTCCGTGTAAACTTTTTTCAACGAATCTTTAAATAATATTTTTGTCATTCAAGCCTTTGTATTATTGGCATAATCAGCAGATAGGTCGCTTTGATTTCCCGATGATGAAAGGGAGGGTTTGCCCGTACCAGTCATCTTTACACATTGAAGAATAGCAAGGCTTTCCTTGCTCTGTTTTCCTCCATGGCATTTTTCGCCTTTAAATGTAAATGTTTTATCCGGAAGGCACTTGATGAACAAAGCAGTTTCATCCGCGTTGTAGTTCTTCTAAAAAACTTGGCAGATTTTCAGTCCATTGGTTTCACACGCCTTGGTCCACAGATTTACTTTCCCCGGGTGCATTTTTGAAAGCTATATCAAGCTTATTAAAACCCTCTAACCAGCAACGCTGTACGGTTCTGAATTCCCAACTTTGTAGCAAAGTTTTTAGATTTTTCTTTCAACAATTATCCATCTACGGGAATGTTCTTATCGAGGATTTGTTTTATTCATTCTAAAAGGCACTTTTTAATGTTGGGAAATTCGCACTGAGAGTTAATAGAATCTTCAAATTCAAAATGGCGTCATCCCCAACCTCTTGCTAAACTTACAGTGAAGACGCGTTTAATTCTATATCTCAGAAGAAACTATGCATTTTACGACAAAAATGTATAGTATCTTTTTTTAGATAAATAAGTTGTTTAGAAATTTTTTTTTGTAAATTCAATATCTTCGGAGAAATAGTGCTTCAAACTTCATATATCACTTTCTTTGCACTATATTTCGTTAATGGTTAATTCTACATGAAAAAGTCTTTCGTAAGACTTATAGAACACACAATTATCTAAATTTTTTTTTATTATCATTTTTTACGTAGGGCTAATATTGCACGAGTTATGGTGCTTTAAGTGTCGAAAAACGTAAATTAAAAACTAGTTTTTCCCAATATTTTTTAATTACACGTTTTATTGCAAAACTGATTATAACTTTTTTTGTGCGCAATTTCATTGCCCACATTTTTTGTTTTAACTTTTTTCTGTAAAGTTGATATTTATTGGTTTATTACACCTTAAACGCTTATAAAGAATGTAGTACCCCCTTTTTACCCCCCAAAACCCCTAGCTCGAAATGGGTCCACTTCCCGCAAAAATGTCATATTATACCCAAGGATAAAGGACACTTAAGATGTCCTTTGAATACTTTTCCGTCGCATGTCCTTTTTTAACCGACTTCAAAAAAGGAGGAGGTTATCAATTCGACGCGTAGGTATTTTTTGGTCCTGTTCACGCATAACTTTGTAACGCAATGACTTTTTTGCTTTTTTTCTTTTTTGTTTGAAAGGGTAGTTTCCCACGGTGGTCCCGTACAATTTTTTTTAAATTCTGATAAAGGAGTTCGAAGGTAGGCGTAAAAAATTGGTAAAATTAGTACACCTTGAACGGATAGAAGTATTTTCAAAGGCAGCGAACAAATTACTTTATTGTCACGTGCTCCAGAAGAGGACGGTGGATGAATCGGCAAAGGCGTTGACCTGCAAATAAAAATTGCGGGTTCAAACCCCGGAGGGTAGTTCGACTTTTTTTCTTTTTTTCTCTTTCTAAAATCCATTCTGATTGGATTAATGTTGTAAAGAACTCTTCTGTAAGAGAGTATTCCTTTGGAATGAAATTCTATTTAAAGCAGTTTCTGAAAAGCTTTATTTACGTATTTAGCCATCTTGTTGTAACAATCTCCCGTAGCACAACGACTGAGAGGCTTGCCTCTCGTCCTGGAGGTTGCGAGTTCGATTCTTTGACCTGGAGCATTTTTTTTTCAATTGACACAATAAATATTTCTTTTTAATTTCCTTTGCGGAATTTTGTTTCATATTAAATAAGTTTTTTTTTAAATTGCTCCGAAAATACGCAAATTCATTACTGCAAAAACTATTTAGCTACTGCCTCAATTCTTTTCGACGGCGCGCGGCTGAGTGTCATACTTCTCGTAATAAATAATTTTTTTTTATATTACCCCCGAAAAAAAATTAACGGACTAAAAAGTACGAAATAAAATAAATTTTTAAAAACCGACTTCAGCAAAACCAAAAATAATGCACAAAAAACCAAAAATAATGCACAAAAAAGGATAAAATAATTGTTTGAAATTTTTTACAACATTAATCCAATCAGAAAATTTAATAAGAAGAATCACTTTTGAAGACGGTGCCAACACCTGTTTTCGGGGTGATGTATTAAGGGCATAAGGCTAACAAAGAAATGAATACAATTTTCGCAGCAATAGTTAATGCAATGAAAGTCAACTACTACCTGGCACCGTCTTCAAAAGCGATTCTTCTTATTAAATTTTCTGATTGGATTAATGTTGTAAAAAATTTCAAACAATTATTTTATCCTTTTTTGTGCATTATTTTTGGTTTTTTGTGCATTATTTTTGGTTTTGCTGAAGTCGGTTTTTAATTATTTAATAGCTAATAATAATAGTTTTTCTTCAAAATGATGTATATATCATAGCGCTACGATAACATTTGCACTTTGTACGATTTTTTAAAGGGACTAATATTATGCAAATTTCAAAATATTTAAGTACCGTTATATATGAAAATACCTAACATTTTGGCAAAATATTGCACCTACGTAATACTAGTCACTAGTACTCCAAATATACAAAATATGAAGGAAATTGGAGAAGGTCGGGTTCTAAATTTCCTTTTTTTTTGGTCGAATTTTCATGGAATGGCCCTAAATTTAAAATTAAATTTATAAATAATATTAATAGCCCAGTTGTCAGAGACTTTGACCTCGCACAAAATGTGATCTCGCTGAAAATTGGAACTTAGGTACTTTTTTGGGTGTAGAAAAAGATAAATAAATCTTTGCTGCGCTAAAGTGTATGCTAAGTTCACAATTTCGAAAACAAATTCGAAAATTTGGTTTTTGCTTTATATATCGACAAATAGAAAAAAAATCGAAAAACTATTAGCGCCACGTGAAAGAGCGGAAAATTTCACTAAAATTTATATTATAACTTATTTTAAAAAAAATTGTTTTATTATTATAAAAAATTATTAAAAATAAGAAAAAAATTCAAAAAATCTAAGCGCGCCAAAAAGCAGAATTAAAATATTCCAGCGAGGCGTTCGCGGAAAAACTAAAGTATCCTTGCCTAAAATGGACGCAAAAATAAAAATAAAAAAAGCATTTTAAAGAGGACACTCTAAGCTTTCTAAGAAAGCCATTAGTTTTTAATTTTTTGTTTTTTTTTTTCTCATAGAAAATTTGACCGGGAATTATAATTTGTAAAATTCTCACTGATGCTTATAAAATTGAAGATATAGGCTAGTAGAGGCGTACGAAAAAAAAAATCCTTGTAGGTACATTTATCATCATTAGACATTTACTTTTGATGTAAAAATAATTGAAATGATAAACATTGGCTGTGTTTAGTAAAATTTATGTTTTAAAACATTCAGTTTTTCTTACAGCATTCATTCGACGTCATTTTTATTTTCAAAAACAGTGGCGCTATTAGTTTTTCGATTTTTTTTTCTATTTTGCGATATGTAAAGCAAAAACCAAATTTTCGATTTTTTTTCGAAATTGTGAACTTAGCATACACTTTAGCGCAGCAAAGATTTATTTATCTTTTTCTACACCCAAAAAAGTACCTAAGTTCCAATTTTCAGCGAGATCACATTTTGTGCGAGCTTTTGGTCTAAATTTGGCTCTGACGACTGGGCTATAGTTGTTTCTTAAAAGTTGTGAAGCTACTTGGACCTGGACTGTTGTTCTCCTCTCTATTATTTGTGTTGTCGCTCTCTTTGTTGCTGTTGTTTTCTTTGTTGCTGTTGTTTTCCTTGTTGCTGTCGTTTTCTTTGTTACTTTCATTATCTTTGCCATATTCCCTTAATACCTCATAGTCATAGTCGATAGTTTCTTCCAAATCTTCCAAATTAATTTCGCTGGTATTGGAATTTGGGGAAATGTTTTCTTCGGAATTAAAAATGTATTCGACAAATACATTACTTTTCATACCGAATATTTCATCGAACTGGTCGAAATGCGGACAGATTTTTAAGATATATTCTAAATAGAAAGATATTAAACATTGGCAAAAATCTTTTTATAATAACAAAACTTACCTCGAACCGATTTTTCTCCAGAATCTTCCAAAACTCATTGTCCCGTCCTATTCCTCCAATCAACAGCCTCTCGGTATTTTAATTTCAAATTCAGCATTTTATCCCTCATTCCTGACCAAGAATGGCATGACAAACTCGGATTTTCTTCTATAATTTTCTTATAGAATATTGCAGCAGTGGGTTTCTATAAGAAAAGTTATATGATAATGGCTGCGTTCAGTTAGTGGCATAATGTAACATAATGTAAAATTTGTCAAAAGAAAGGAGAAGGGTAGAATGATGCATTATGTAACGAAGCTTAACTGAACGATTTGTGTTGGTTTATGCCGCAAATGTCAAATCTACAACGACCAACTATCAACTGTCATTATGCAACATTCAGAGAAGCAAAATAGCTTCATCGGGTTATGTTACATAAACGACATAACATCGTTGCTAACTGAACAACTTTTTGTGCTACAAACCTCAAAACTGTTTTACATAGAACCTTAACTGAACGCTTTGTGTTACATTATGTCGCATAATGTAACATTATGCCACTAACTGAACGCACTCAATTTGTAAAAGAATGGATAGAAATCTTATCTAACCTCAAAAATATTGCTGTTTCCCCTCACTTTATCGAAAACTATATTTAAAAATAATTTTTTATTTTCTTGTGACCACCGAGTCACACCGGACACACGACTTCTAATTTTCTTCTATGCCATTAAATTAATTTGCTTTCTTTTCCTTTCAAACACAGCTGTCAAAATAAATTCTACACAACTGTTAACAGTAAAAGAAAAAAGAGATGTGCCATATGATTATTTCGATCTCGATCTCGAGTTGTTGAATTAACACGCCTTTTCAGATGTTATTTGTTAAAATCGAAACAACTGTCATTTACTAATGCTGTTATGACACTTACTTTTTTTTCAGACGAATCTTACACTTTTTAGCAAGTTTAGAAAGGGACGAAAATTCCTTACGGAGATTTGGCACGAGTGCGAAGAATTAGCTATATGCTTAAAATTGAAGCTAATCTACGCGAAAAAGTTCAGCTAACTCGAAAAGTGCCAGAAAAAGTATGAACTTTTCATACTTTTTCGGGATCTTAATCTTAATTTTTGACAATCTCCGACTTCATTGTTGAGTGTATAGATAGTTCGTGTTTATTAAAGTGAAATTGAAAAGAAAACTTGTGAATATGTCTGATAATAATATGTTATTATTAACTATGAAAAAGTACTTATTAAACATGAGTGCACATTTAATATGTTCTGAAATGAGAAAACTGGAAAAGAAAAAGTATTCTGCAAAGTGGCTTTTACGTCGCGAAAGTGAAGGCTTTGGACATAAATTATCAAAAGAATTAATGGATGAGGATACGAAATTATTCAAAACTTTGTTAAAAATGACTCCAGTCCAGTTTGAATTCATTTTGAAACTTGTTACTCCTCGCATACAAAAGAAAGATACAACCTTTAGAAATGCCATTACTCCTGCGGAAAGATTACAAGTAACTTTAACTTATTTGGCAACAGGTATGTACTATGCAATGGGAAAACACATTCATTTCATTAAAACGTGTGTACGGTTTCAGGCGCCACCCAATCGTTTTTGCAAGTGCAATTCCGAATACAGCAATCGACAATATCAAAAATTATAAAAGAAACAGTGACGGCCCTTTTCGAAGTTGTGAAGAACGAATATTTAAAGTTTCCGCAAAATGAAGACGATTGGTTA
Source organism: Thereva nobilitata (assembly GCA_963855945.1). Classification (NCBI taxonomy): domain Eukaryota; kingdom Metazoa; phylum Arthropoda; class Insecta; order Diptera; family Therevidae; genus Thereva; species Thereva nobilitata. The sequence continues at coordinate 92,325,084 of OY979696.1, read as the reverse complement.
AAAATTTCGCAGGAATTTTATGATTTATGGGGATTTCCGCATTGCATAGGTGCAATTGACGGTATAAATAAAAAAATGTTTTCAAACTTGTACCACTTTTAATTATTTTTGAAGGGAAATACTGCAAAATTAAACCATTGAAATCTTTTGGATCTAATTATTGGTGTTACAAGGGATTTCATTCGTTCATCTTAATGGCAATTGCTGATGCACGCTATAGATTCATTTATGTAGATGTTGGAGTCAATGGCAGAATTGGGGATGCATGTTTGTGGGTAAATTCCGATTTAAAACAAGCAATTGAAGCAAGTAATGTTAAGATACCTCCTCCAGCGAATTTTCCAAAGACAACGATTAAAACTCCTTACACACTAATTTCTGATGACGCGTTTCCGTTGAAACATTATATTATGAAGCCATATTCGCATATGCCATTATCAGAAGATGAATTTAGTTTTAATTACATGCTATCCAGAAACCGTAGAGTAGTTGAAAATGCCTTTGGTATTCTCGCTAATCGGTTCCAAGTTTTATTTTCACCTATTTTCCGTGAGCCGTACGAAGCTATGAAAATTGTGCTTGCAGCCGTTTGCCTCCATAATTTTCTACGAACAGAGGCCATAAAAACTCAAATTGATCAAGACATACTCACAGAACAGGAGATTGATTCAACAGTAGCTATGAATTATGATGACTACATACTTGGTGCGACGTCGACTCAGGGAAGAAAGAAAAAAAGTGCAGTGGAGATCCGGGAAACTTTAAAGGAGTATTTCAAAACTTTTAAGGGCGAATTAAATTAAAACATGTAAATTGAAATTTGTAATACTTCATGAATTTATTTATTTTTCATTTCTTTTCTTGCAACTCATATATAACATTCGATATTAGCCTTTTGGCCTTTAACTCAAAATCTGGATCCAATTTGTCGATTTCCTGTTGCATGTATGCTCCAAACGTCCCTTCTGGACGAACCTGCTGTCGACTTAAAATTGTGTCGATCTTCTCCGTTGATTGCATACATTTCTCCAAAAACGTATTTGTCGCTAGCCCCCGACAAGGCCTTTTCTTTTTTGGATGGTCCGCTTTTGAATCCTTTGTTCGTTCAGAGCTTGAAGAGGACTGTCTACTGACTCATCCAAAAAAGGTCCACAGTCCAAAGAAATCGTTACTTTGGATGACGATTCAGCCTCCTCATGATGTCGAATGTTTTTTTCTGGCTCCTCACAGTCGCTTTGCTGTGTTAGCACATGAAACATAACATAAAAATATAAGAAGGAACTTTTATATTATGCATTAGGGGAGACAGGGGCATGTATTAACAAATTTTACTTTTTTATTAATTTAACAGAAATTAAACTAGTTAGAGATATAATTTTTAAACCTTATGAAGCGTCAACTATCTGTCAATGATTTTAAATAAAAAAATCTCATATATCCTTTGTAATTTCTACGGAAATATCAATTTTTTAAAAATATTTGCTTGTTAATATTTGCCCCACTTTTGGGGTAAGTTTTAACAAGCTTGGGGTAAGTATTAACATTAGAGTTTTGATATGATTACGATATTTTTTAGAAATGAGTAAAGAATAAAACCAAGTATCACATTTAACATTTTTATTGTAAGAAAGAAATCAACTTCACATAGAAAATTCTTATTTTAGCTTTATACTTGCTTATTTTAACAAAATAATATCACTCTGATCTTAACAACAAAAGAAAAGTTACGAATTTTTGGTCTTCCATAGACAATCACAGTATTTAATATCTATTATATTAAAAAATATTTACTGATTAATAATAATTATTAAAGTTCCTTAACATTGTTATAATTCTTGCAATATATGATAACCCTGCCTTACTTTTCGTAATCATCATCGGAGTTACAATTTAAACATATAAAAGATAACTTATTTCTCCCAATACAAGTTCCATGGGCCCATTGATTACAAGATCTGCATTTATACCAATCACCTCCAGAATGATCATCAGAGTAAGATCTGCCACAGATCAGGCAGAACCATTCTTCTGCTTCACTTTCGCTGTCTTCTTGTAAAATTTTCTTTTTAGCCTTGTTTTTTTGTGTGTTAGTTTTCTTACTCTTACCTTTACCTTTGCCTTTATTCTTAACTATATCAATATCAGTCTTTTTAGTTACACTTTGTTTAGTAGTTTTCTTTTTCTTTATCTCTTTTAAATTACCTTCCTCTTCTAAGGCCTGTTTTTCCGGGGTATCGGTCAAAATCGCAGATTTCCTTGTACGTTTACGTTTGAAGTTAGTAGTGCGCGGTGGCGCCTTTGGCATAGGTCGAAAATCTTCTATAGAAAGTTTCATATTTGCTAATATTTGATGGTCCAGTAATGGCCTCTTTAGACATGTTATCATTAATTTTAGACACGCCTTTATTGATGTCAGAATTTGATGTACCACCAGACGGCTCATTAGACATTGAAGCAATAACATCAGACACGCTTATATCAATATTAAAGTTTTCTTTGTCTATTTCCGGTAGTATAGATGAATCCAAATTCAATGACAAACTGTGAATACTTAAATTATCTTGCTAGTCTTCATGTAGATGATCATCTGGAGTAACATTTAACTCATTTGATGTACTAATACTCGTACCTGGAGGCTGTTGCGGTTCATTACAATCATTTCCCGTATTTGGGTTGGAGCGATCTGTCACAAATGATGGTCCATAGTCCAGATCTTGGAATACATCTTCATTACACGGCCAAATACCAGCTTTTCTAAATGAACTCATAATGTTGCTGGGGGTAAAAGCCAAAGGAAACGCTTCTTTTACTATTGTTGGTAGATTATATATGGTCATTGTTTTACCAGGGTTATTGGCCATCCAGTTCGTTTGTTGTCTGCTTATATAATTTTTGAAAGGTCCGTAAACTCCAACGTCTAAAGGCTGGAGGTTATGTGAGCAGTGTGGAGGAAAAGACAAAAGAATGATGTTGTTTTCTTTGGCCTTGTTGACGACTTTTGCATTGACATGAGAGTGATGATTATCGAGAAGCAAAAGAACGGGATCTTCGGGCGTCGGTTTTGTGTGCTTGATAAAGTGATTTAAAAACGTAACAAATTCTTTCTGCGTCATCCACCCCGAACTGTTGCCTGCACCTATAGACTCAGGAGGGCCATTGCTAATAAATATGTCACTGTAACGAATCCTTGGAAATATGAACATACAAGGGATGGAGTTTCCAATGGCATTTGCTGCAGATGCTAGAGTCACTAAAGTGCCCCTTTCGGCTGATGTAATAGCTCCAATTTGTTTCAAACCTCGTTGCGCAACGATCTTTTTAGGCTTTTGCACAGTAGTGACTCCAGTTTCGTCAACATTCCAAATTCTACTTGGAGTGAACTTATATCTCTGAAGTACTTCTCTGTACTTTTCGAAAAATGTATGAACGCTCGTGCGGTTGAATGAGCTAGCTCGGCTTAAACTCGTGGCTTCAGGAGTACGAATTGACAAGTTTGGGTTCCTTTTCATGAAAGATGTGAACCAATCAATGCCAGCCATCTTGTTTTTATGCCAACTTTCTGGAATTTTTTCTATTCCATGATACACAGCCGCTTCATACGCTAATTTCCTTACTTGCTCAGGAAGAAGTCCAAAATAAATGCTAGCACATTTTATAAGGTAGTCCGTAATGGCGGACTCCTGAATTGGAGAAAAAACAAGTCTGGGTTTTTTATATCCAATTTCCCGGTTATTTCCTTTTTTTATATTTTTCACGTATTTATAAAGAATCACAAAGCAAATATTGAACTCCCCTGCAACTTCTCTATATTTTCTTTTATTTTCTAAGATTTCTTTTGCTGCCAACTCATATACTTCCTGAGAAGTGGTGCCCCTTGTTGTTTTTCTTTTGTAAGTCCTCATACTGAAAAGAAAAAAAATAAGCCGTATTGGGCGTATATCTGCAAAGTCGCCCCTAGGACTTCCTTATAAGAAAGTGAAAATCATTATCTTTGTTGCATAAAATATAAACGGGGTAAATATTAACATGTTAATACTTACCCCATGTAGTTTGTTAGCACTTGCCCCGGAGGTAAGTTTTTCACAAGTTAATATTTTTAAAAAATCTACATTGATGATGCGGTAAAATATAAATAAAATACAATACAATATGAAATATACTACCATTTAAAATAGATTTAGTCGCGTTTACGTATATAATTACGGCAGAAATCAACAAACCTTCGACTTAAAAATGTTCATTTACCTCACAAAATTCACTCCTTTTACACAACTTCGTTCCACAGCATGCGGCCGCGACTGACAGGTTCCAACGTATCTGTGGCCATTCGCCGATGCCAACAAACGTACGCACTTCATTTTTTCGTGTATAGTTTCGCGGAAATTGGCCTGTTAATACGTACCCCCGTTAATACAAGCCCCTGTCTCCCCTACATACCGCAAAACTTTCCTGTGTGAAATTATTAATTGAAGGCAGCGGCTCAATCCGTGAATTTAAAAAGGCTAATCTTTTTGCAAATTTCCAATGGGTTTCATTCTCCACGGTTTCAACTGTGTCCGCTCCCGCGCCACTTTTTTTTTGCCACTCCAACTCTTTGCTTATAATTTGCGTAACAAGTTCGCAAGTTATTCCATTTTTTCAACGCCTCCGCTATGAACAAATGACAAAATCGTTATATATGAAAACATTTACCGACAAAAACTCGACATAACACAAATTTTCTGAAAAATGAGCATTAAAGTCCTTTACTATTTCCAACCATTTTATATGTTTACCACCTTTGTTTTTATAATTAATACTGGACGGATTCCACAGATCTTCATTTTGAGACATTTGATTCACTAAAAACTCCACATAAGAGGGTTTCCAAATAAATTTCTCCTCTTTTATTTTACCCATTTTTAAAATATAACGTACTTTTAAAAAGCTGTTTCGAAATTTGGCTTGACATAATGGAAACTGCACGAAAAAGCAAAGCCGTCTTGTCGCTCACACAAAGTTGTCCTTTTCTATTTATACTTGAAAACTAGACGATAAAAAAAGTAAGTGTCATAACAGCATAAGGAAAGTTTCTCGATTTGTTAAACTTTTTTCTCGATTTAACACAAATAACACGAATAACACATATAACACAGATCATGAATACCCCCAATAACTCCTTTATCACATAATGTTTATCGTTATGATGAAGTCTTACTTAAATGCGCACATCATCACAAAACATACTGCTCAAGAAGTTCGATCGTTGGTCTGTAAGTTCTCTTGCTATCGTTGTTATGACCTAAAAACAGGACAAATTAAAAACAAAAAAAAGGAATTAATATCATACAACTTATTTGAACTAAACTTGTCCGTGCTGTCTATGGGTCCTCGAGCAACCAAACTGCTGATCCCATTTCTTTTCAGGGGTTCAAGAAACCTTCGCCACTTACGAACACATGATTTGGCCAAGGATACTTATTGAAAAGCCGCCCGGACGACATGGCCCGACCTCAAGTCACTGAGGTTGCAGGGCCCCTAAAAATTAAGATGAGACGATGAAAATCATGGAAATTTAGAATAAACTAAAGGCCCAACTATGCATTGCATAAGCGCATATGCCAAATGCATATGTCAAGTTCGCAGCCAAAACTTGTTATGAAGGTGGCTACGGTTGACATAACACGGCATAAAAGCTTTCGTTAAACATTCGTTAAACATAATGAATGCGACTTGGGTCGAACGTGACATGACAACATTAGGAAAAGCAAGGTTATGTTTATTGCTGTTTATTGTTAGAGCAAGTGATTTTTGTTCATGTATGGAGAAATAAAAATATCTATATATATACATATAAATATATCAAAATAAATTTTCACTTTCACAGCGCAGATTTTACATCAACTTTATGTCGCTTATGTTATGCATAGGCTGTAATATGTTTTGATTGACATAATGCTGACTTTCGATATTTTTTGACGTTTTGACATATGCGCTTATGCCATGCATAGTTGGGCCTTAAGACTTACCAAGTTCCATCTAATTTTTAGTTAACAGGACATACATATGTAAACACGACTCACGACGTTCGCTTGGAACCTTACTTCTTTTACATTCGAGTGAGGATTTCTCCCGGAACTTCACATTTTGAACAGCGTACAGGGCGGACTGACCAGCAAACAGGGCGTGCTCACACGTTTGATAAATTTAATATAATTATCCACTCCGGGAATTCCGAAAATGTGGCCGAGGGTTGTCAAGCGCGTCCTTGCAATCCAAAATTCAGGCGAGCCCAAGCCGCGAGAATTTTTCCGGAGGTGGAAAGGGAATGCCCAAGACCCAGTATTCATTTTAAAAAAAGATTTGATCATATTAATGTATTCCCGATTGCACTGGAGTCCTGAAAATAAGGGGCATTCCCCAATATAAACCGGGCCCCTGGAGCGGTCAGGTCTCAGCTATTGTGAAGGGACAACAGGAAAGCGTCACCGCGAAACCCAGCGTCGTCGGGCAGGAGTAATAAGTTAAGTAATAGAACAGAATTAATTTAGTAATTTTTGTCTTTTTTTGGGGGGCTTAAATTTTATAAAGGTTTTTTATTTTTTATTTTTTTTTATTTTCATTTAGTTTATTATTTTTTTATAACATGAAAGTGAGTGATTAAGAAAAAAAATCGAAGCTAATAAAGTACAAATAAATTGATCAAACCCGTGTTTTCCTTAGTGTGTGGGAGTATGAGTGTGTGAATTCAAGTCCCACACCTGTTTTTTCGTAGGACCAAAGAGATTCTGAACGTAACATTTGACGTAACGTAACGTAGCGACCGTGAGATTAAGTCTCATGCTCTACCGACTGAGCTAGACGGGCCATACCGTTGGGCTGACTTTCCTTGACCAAATCATGTGCACATAAGTCGCGAAGGCTTCTTGAACTCCTGAAAAGAAGTGGGGACAGCAGTCCCGTTGCTCGAGGACACATAGACAACACGGACAAGGTTAGTGTTATTAATTCCTTTTTTTTGTTTTTAATTTGCCCTCTTTTTATGTCATAACCTGTTTGCTTCTGCGTTTTCCAAGGCGATCGCTGAGGAGTATTTAGTCCTAGTTCTTGGACAGCAGACCTACTGTTAAGGTGACCACCCGTACTTACCTTGGTTAGGAGAGATCAGGGGAGCGCGGGTCAAACTTGCTTCTTCTTTATGGCTGGTCAATAATTATGTTGTGAAAAGATATCTTCAAATGAAACGCACTTTCAAGGTCTACTGCTTTTTTTCTTTTTTTATTACTAGTTGGGACCCGGTGCGCCTCACTGCACCCAGCGTTAAAACATTTAAAATTAATCCAAACCTTCAAAACTCTCTTAAACATTATAGTCCGTTCAAATTAGTAAAAAAGCGCTGTTTTTCAGAAATTTTTCCCACAGCTATGAGACCGGTGCCAAATGAAGGATTTCGGTCGTCTAAACATGATTTTCACAACCCGCAGTTCGAAAAAGGGTTGTTTTTGAGAAATATACAAATACATGATGGTTTTCGCCTTTTTTTCTATTTAGAGGAGAAACTATGCATTTTGGTGAAAATATCAACAGAGCAAAGTTGTAGGCCGTAAAATTACCTACAAATTTTGTCTTAACTGTTTTTTTGAATTCCGTGTAGTTTTGCGGCTAGAGGCCGTTTTGAGCCTTTTCCAGATTCAAAGCGACCAAAGAAAAGCCTTTGAAAAACTACAACTACTACTTTGATCACATTTAATTTTTCATACAAAATCATAATTTTGGCGCAAAATCTAAAAAGGCGCAAAACGGCCTCTAGCGGCGAAACTACACGGAATTCAAAAAAACAGTTAAGACAAAATTTGTAGGTAATTTTACGGCCTACAACTTTGCTCTATTGATATTTTCACCAAAATGCATAGTTTCTCCTCTAAATAGAAAAAAAGGCGAAAACCATCATGTATTTGTATATTTTTCAAAAACAACCCTTTTTTCGAACTGCGGGTTGTGAAAATCATGTTTAGACGACCGAAATCCTTCATTTGGCACCGGTCTCATAGCTGTGGGAAAAATTTCTTCAATTTTTCCTAATTTGAGCGGACTATTAACAAAATGCATTTATTTGAAGTATTACCAAAGTTACCTGTGTTTTTTGTTAAAACCATGAACGTTAAACACATTTAAAATTAATGCAAATGGACCCAGCCATCGAAATTGGAGGGACATTTTCTATACTTTTTTTGAATTGAAATCTAGAAGTCTTCAATAACAAAATTTTTCGAGTACAATAAAGCAAAATCGAAAAATCAAACAAATATTTTATAGTTGGAAAAAGCAATGCCAAAATACCCAATTTTTTTTGTGACATATTGCAAAATTGTGTTCATATATGGGAATTAAATGTAACAGACGCCATACGTTCAATTAATGCAAATGTTGAAAATCTAACTATTCACAACCTCTAACGAAAGAACCAATAATTATTTCTGTAAAATTTGGAGACATTAGATTCAATATGCTTTCAGATTAGGTGTGACCAAAATTACATACGTATGTATTCTTTTACAAAACTTGCTGGTAAACGTTATGGCTCTGGTGACGGGACCAATTATTGTGGCAATTTCACTTTTCCACCCGCACAACACAATCCAGGAGATTCACCGCTCATTTCAATGCCTCACAATGCGGACAAACGGCTGACATTTCTCCAATCGTTACTGATCTATCCGCACCATAATCAATTTTCGGATCGTAATGGAATGCCGCTCGTTCCAGGTTTACAGAAGGACCGAGTCGGCGCAACCGGTCACTTGACCATTTCATTTTGTCGTGCTCGCTGGCGTTGTGTATGATCTGCACGAACTTGTTGCATTCTCAATCTATTCACTTGTCGTTCATTTTCAGTCGCTCTCGAACGTAATTTGGACATACGAATACGACTATTTTCATTATCCGTCGCTCGCTGGTCATCAGTGCGGTTTTCACGTGAAGTAGCTCGGCGAGCGTTTGACTGACTTCGACGACCTATGTAAGCTCGTGTTCTCCTCGGCATTGTAATTAGCAATGTAAAATAACACGGAATTGTTTTCACAGTCATTGAAATCTGTCGAACTATCCTTCAGAGCTTTACAATATTGAAATTCTCAAACAAAGTCCAAATTTGTTTCTATGTCTAAGGTAATTTTTTTTAAGAGGAAACGATGTATAATGTATTAACAATTAATGATAATTAAATCGGTCATTTAAAAAACCACATAAGTCTATTTTTTTTTCAAACATACTTTTTTCTCCCGAAACGCTTCCTTAAAGGTAGATTCGTACTCTGGGTAATAACCACATAAGTCAACACATTCCTTGCTCGTTAAAAAATATGTAATCATTTGTTAATTGCACTATTTTTTTAATTCCTGAAAAATAAAATAGAAATAGAAAAATAAAATAGATAGTAGAACTTTTTTTTTGAAATCGCACCTTGATTTTAGGATTCCTGAAAAATTTTCAATTATAGTAATAAAGAAATTCTTTAAAACTCCTTTCTTGGTAAATCGCACTCTTTTCTTGTTAAATTCTTTTAAAATATTTTTTTGTATATCGCTTTTTTTGTGATTCTTGAAAAATTAAATTGTTTGAAATAACTTTTTCGAAAATCGCACATTGCTAATTCCTGATTCCTGAGAAATGTTCATAGTCCAGTCAAATTAGTCGAAAAAAGAGGATGAAATTGCATTTTAAGAGGTACAGAATTTTTTTTTTGGAATTTGTTCGGGTACACCTGACAATGATAAAACCAAGTTTGTGGGGTCGCAGTGGCTTGGGAAAAGCCGCCATCTTGAAAAAGAGGGAGAGCTTGTTTATATTAAATTGCTCGTTTGCATGCAATGATAACTGACAATGATCAATGGCAAGTTGTGGAGAATAAAATTATCTAAAAAATGAGCCCTGAACGAGCTCTGTAAGTTAATTTGGCTCAAAGTAATGGACGGTCAAAGTTCAACCATGATCGTGTGATGAGGGTTGAATGCAGTTTTTTGCAATTAACTCGCCAAATGTTAATTTTTTTGGCTTAATGCCCATTAACAAACTTAAAGTCCTAGTAATTACCTTTAGAATGAGCACTTAATCGTCGTTATCGCTTATGTAGTTTGCGAGTAATCCAACGCCAAAGTTCGCACTGGATGTGCCTGAAATAACTGATAACGCCATTTTTTTTGAATATTTCGTTAACGGTTGCTCATATGAAAAAGTAGTAAATGACAGGAATACGGGCAATGAAAATATCTTTCCAACGAGGTATTGGTCGAAAATCCATGTCGATTATGTCCGCGATACAGCGGGTCAAAGGTCACCCGAGAGGTTTACGAATTTTTAGCTATTTAACAACTTTGGAAAATTATAATTATGGGAAATAGTAGCTGAGAATCATCAGTTTTGACATTCTGACCTAAAACACTGAACAAGGGAATGTTATGAACGTGACTTGTTTATAAAAAAACCTATTAACCATAATGGCCATAGCATTACATGGAAAATCAAACCAACTTTTAGCAACTAAACTGAATTATACTCAACCCAACTCAACTAAATTTAACTATTATTCTAACTCTTAGCAACTAAACTCAACTAAACTTAACCAAGCTCTACTAAACTCAACTAAACTCAACCAAACTCAACTAAACTCAAATAAATTCAACCCAACTCAACTAAACCCAACCCACACTATTTCGGAAAAGTATCTTGGCTCTAAGACCTTCGAGTGTTATTCTTTCTTTCGCCAGAAAGTTTTACTGATTGATAATTATTGTTTCTCGTCAAAAATTTTATTTTTAGAATGTGAAAACTGATGATTCTCAGATACTATTTCCCATAATTATCATTTTGTTAATTATCGTTTTGTTTTGTTTTGTTGTTGTTTTGTTGTTAAATAGCTAAAAATTCGTAAACTCTCGGTTGACCTTTGACCCGCTGTATCGCGGACATAAAACGACATGGAGTTGCGACCAATACCTCGTTGGAAAGATATTTTTATTGCCGGTATTCCTGTCATTTACTACTTTTTCATATGAACAACCGTTAACGAAATATTCCAAAAAAATGACGTTATCAGTTATTTCAGGCACGTCCAGTGTGAACTTTGGCGTTGGATTACTCGCAAACTACATAAGCGATAACGACGATTAAGGGCTCATTTTAAAGGTAATTACTAGGACTTTAAATTTGTTAATGGGCATTAAGCCAAAAAAATTAACATTTGGCGAGTTAATTGCAAAAAACTGCATTCAACCCTCATCACACGATCATGGTTGAACTTTGAGCCAAATCAACTTACAGGGCTCGTTGCTCATTTTTTAGATAATTTTATTCTCCACAACTTTGCCATTGATCATTGTCAGCTATCATTGCATGCAAACGAGCTATTTAATATAAACAAGCTCTCCCTCTTTTTCAAGATGGCGGCTTTTCCCAAGCCATTGCGACCCCACAAACTTGGTTTTATCATTGTCAGGTGTACCCGAACAAATTCCAAAAAAAAAAATTCCGTACCTCTTAAAATGCAATTTCATTTACTAATTTGACTGGACTATCAATCTAGTGGTATATTGTTTCTCAAATAGTTCTTTAATTAATTTTTTTTCCTTATACACAATGTACGTGAAAAATTCTACTTTTGAAATTTTGAGGTTTTTGAGAATGACCGATTCAATTTAATGAAAATTTTAAATTTACGGAATTAATTGCACACAAGCCATAAAGCTATTGAAACTAATCTGCAGTGAAAAATCCCAAAAATAATTTTTTTTAGATTTTTCAGCTGTTCCTTTAGGGTGTTCCTAATACCACCCCTGTATTGAGGCGAACAAATTAAAAAAAATTATTGTAATCGGTCAAGCCATTTTCGAGTTTTTGCGAGACTAAGGCACAGCATTCATTATTATATACAAGAAGATTAATTAATAAAACTTTTATTAAGTAGAGTATCACTTCACTGGTCCGAACAGATAAAAATTTCCGACCGTCCGGATTTGCGAATAAAAGAAGATGTTTTTAATTTTCTAATGCATTTGCTTCGAAACATATTTTTATAAACAAATAATGATGGTTTATACATAATTATAATACAGGTTAAATTTTTTCGAAAAACCTGTCAATTTTTTGCTGTTTTGTATTTTCAAAAAAATACGTGCTGTCTTTTTTTTTAAGTCTTCTTAACAAAAGAACATCTTGTAGTGGTATGTTATTTTCTTCTGCCCATTGAATGCATAGAGAAAACGATCGAACGGCATCTTTGTGCAGGATTTTATTAGAAGATTCTTCCACAAACTCACTTTCAGAATCAGTAATATTCATCGCGTTGTTGTCAGCGTTTGAGGCCTCTTCAATTAAGACTTGATCAGTAAAATTTACGATAGCTTCATTTTGTCCAATTGCCCAATCACGAACCGTTTCGACAGTAACGTGTGGATCTGTAGAAGTTAACATTTGCGTAATTGCATTTAGATCTGTTTTCACTGATTCAGATTCCCATTGTTGTTGCAATTGACTCAACGGAATTTCATCTTCTTCATGCGATTGGTCTTTTGGCCAGAGTGGCGTTCAACTCTTTCTGATATTGTTTTCAGTTATATGTGTATTTCCACGATTCTTGCAAGTTTAAGACAGCCTCTTTTAAATATTTTATATTTATATATTTATCTCGAGATATTAAGTGACTTAATAGTTTTCCAACTCTTGAACAACCTACGTACAGCCGACCGGAAAATGACACTAATTTGGCAAAATTCGGCCGCCATATTGGCCCTGCAAAAATTGTGATCATAGATTTGTTATTTGTTACCTTAAAAACCCCCATATACCGATTTTCATTGGAATCGGAATACAATTGGCAAACTTGTCGGCAATATTAGTGCGGCCATTTTGAATTTATAAGCTTTGTCCATAAATTCGTTATTTGCGACCTTAACCCTTAAACCCTAGATACAGATTTCGGCCATATTTGCGCGGCCATTTTGAATTTCGAAAATCGGACTTCGAGCGCCATCATGCTGGCTCTGTACTCCACAGGCAGTTCAATGTTTTTGAAACAACGGGGATTCATTGATTTGCAGAGAACAAGTAGTGGTAGCTTGTGGGTGCCGGCCGCATTGGAACAAGGCATGAATGTGATCCTTTCTTTGGAAACTTTTCCACCGGGGGCCGATTTTTCATTTTCATGAACCCATGTAGAGGGTTGGTAACCTTTTCGTTGACAATTTTCAAGAACTTCTCTTGAAATGGTTTTACCGCACCTGTATCACTAGACACTTTCCCTCCACAAATTTTCAAAAATCGAATACCATGCCTTTTTCTAACCAGCCAGAGCTCGCCAAGAAATCATCTTTTCCCGTTATTTCTTTGCAAAAAAATCTGGCTTTTTCACTTAAAATTTCTGATGAAATTGGTACATGAAGATTTCTTTGTTGCAAGAACCATGTGTACAAAACAAAGCTTGCGCTACCTTCGGATGTTCACCTTGGCGAAGAACTTTTTTCGAACCTAACCTAACACATAAGCTGTGTAAATTTTTTAATTTGTAAACTTTCATGTGATTGAAAATACCTTGCTATTGGTAGAAGATATGTAGAAATGGTACAAGGAAACATTCGCTGGTTTGCGAGAATAACGACGCAATTCAAAATTCTGAAAAATTAAACTAAATATGCTAAACGACCAATAATCTTTGACAATTTATAGTAAACAGACACGCAACGCCAATTTCGCGTCAACTATCGTTAGAAAGATATATCGTCATTATTCATTTGAGACAAAATATTCTCGAGTAATTTATAAAAATATTGAAAAACATCATTCTCTAAAATTAATCATTTTCAGTTGCGTCACTATTCTCGCAAACCAGCGATATAACTAATATTTTGAAATTCTTTTTATTTTTTATCTTATCTACTATAGATTTTCTATGTCAATTAAAACATCGTCTAGTCCCATGGCGGGTGGTGAAAGACCTTTTCGTATCTAGCCCAACTCAGATAGTATACGATGCTTACGATATGGGAGCAACTACCCAGCGTTCTGCGTCCGTGTATGCAAGAACAACAATATTCTTTAATTGCATTTTTTTAATCTCTGTGGCTGCGTTGTATAGCACATACGTTTAATACGTCTTACGTCTGATATGCCGTGATTTTATCATGCACCTGAGGAGAACAAGATTCCCTTCATCAGTTATATTTATGGTCTCCGGCTGCCTGTACACATGTATTTCATACATTCCAGTGTGTTTTCAAATGTTCACTGGTGTAAGAACGCCCTAATTTGATATGGTAAGTCCCAATCGAGAACAAAATCAATTCTTCATAGGTCAGGCGTGGAAAAGTACTAAAAAAGTACGAAAAAGAGCCACGTAAGCTTATGTCGAAAAGTACCAAATAAGGCCAATTTTAACATTTAAATTTCTTATAACTGTAAACTGTCATATTAATAATCAAACTAAACAATTAAATAAAAGTACCCACTGCAGAATACACACCTGACACCTAGGTGCCATGTCTGTAACTGTCATATATATATATATAAGATTATATATATCAAATATAAACTAGAGAGGCAGTGGTTAAGGAAAGTTATGACATTACAAAAAAAAATTGATAATGAATTATGAAAGAAGTCCAGCAGGCTGATGGCCGTGGCTGATCTGCTGATAATAATAATAAAAAAATGGAGACCTATCTCGCGACCTATTATCACTCACCCTCTACACCAGAAATAAGTGTTCCCACTTAGAGAAAACCGGACGGTTATTAGTTGAATTAGCAAAAGAAAAAAATTAGAATAAATTGATCGTTTATTCATAAGTTCTGTGTTTTTTTGTTTTTTTTTCAGAATTCAAAAAAAAATAATCTAACATTTGTTCTCGAAAGCAAAGTTACAACCACTGGAAATATTTTCACAGCTCATTACCAAACATTTCCTTTTTTTTTCTTTTTTATTTAGCATCTAATATAGTAAATTCTCTTTTTTTTTTTTTTCTTCTACTCGTAAAATTTTTCAATCAATAGTTACTGACAATACCGCATTCTTCAACAAAAATTTTCAATTTGTGATATTTATCTTATTTTTCTATTTAACTAAGTGAACACATTTTTTTTTTTCCTTTTTTTTTGTTGGTGTTTACACTTAAGTAGGGATATTTATTTAACATTTATTCATATAAGGGTATTTATCTAAATATAGTTATTTTGTTTAAAATGATAATATAATATAGTTATGTATATAGATTTATTTATTTGGGGGCATTTAGTTAAATATATTTATTTCTGTTTAAAATGATAGTATAATATCGTAAGGTATATAGATTTATTTATTTGGGGGCATTTAGTTAAATATATTTATTTTCGTTATATTTGTTTAAATTTATCAATTCACCCCTTTTTCTTGTTTATTATAATAACAGGAAAGTAATATACATATAGATTCACTCAAATAGAGATATTTAGTTAAATTTAGTTCTTTTCTTTTGTTTAATATAATATCATATAGGTAACTTATATAGATTTATTTTATAAGGGATATTTATTTAAAAGAAACCTTTCTCCCTTTTTTTTTTTGTTGGGGCTTATTTTTCCTTCTTCGTCCTCCTTTCTCTTTATTTTGCTCCCATTTTTAATAGGCATTGCACCCCATTTTAGGCATAGATTTTTTTTTCTGTGCTGTCTTTTTTTTTCTTTGTTCTTAAAATTAATTCAACAAACAAAAACAAATTTTCAAATCACCTTTTCCTTCATTTTACCTTCGATAAACTCCTTTCATTCTTTCTTTAAACAACTTCAATAAATTCAATTTTTTTTTTCTTTACAACACTAATTTTTCTTTTCCAATTCTTTCTTTTAAAAAACATAGATTTCGTTAATCACTGTGCACTTTTTCATTCATCTTACCTTCAATAAATTCACTTTTTTCTTTACAAAACTAATTTTTCTTTTCCAATTCTTTCTTTTTTCGACTCTCTCCTTTGAATGCTACTTCCCGAGTGAATTTAAAACCGACGCCAACTCTTCAAACTTATCCCTTTACGCATGAGTGTGGGGGGGGGGGGGTGAGGACAGGGAAACACCCAAGGAGATAGCCATCGCAGGCAATATCTCCTTATTTGGTCATGTCCTTGAAAAATAGAGGATGGGGTAATGGGATGGAGAAATTCACACGGAAGGGAACAACCAAAGGAATTTATAATCGGTGTTCCTTCATTCTCCCGTGTAAATCCACTCCATTACACTCACAAGAATTAGAAATTCCGAGAATCGTTCTGGCTTCACCTGAATCATGCGAGGTGATTGGCTGGGCGTTCGCCGCCGGCAATTTTGTTGCGCGAAAATTTATGTGTGCGTGAGCAATACCATATTTGATGGGGCAGATCAAGCCCTTCTCAAGTACAGGCCTGGAAGTTGCCTATCTCACTAACACTAACGCAGCTGCTCGTAGTCCCAGAATCTGTCACTTTTGTTGGATTTATACGCCGTGATGTAAAGTTCGGAATATTTTTGCATTAGTTTGCCGTAAAAAGTCATAAAATAATATATTTAACCAGTTTTTGTTGCAATAGGATTACCAGTGAATAGTGCTTTAGTGATTTAATTAAGAAAATTTAAAAAAATTGAGAGTTTAAGTGTGTTTTAAGTGTGTTAAATGTGAAGGTGGCCAATTTTGTTTACATTCGCGGTGGTTTTTTCTTGTTTATTTAGCGGAAAAATGTTGAATTTGTGTAGAAATATAATAAAAAGTGCTTTTTGAGTGATTAAAGATTATTATAGAATACTTATTAAAAACATAAGTGCAGAAAAATATGAAGGAAAAGTGAAAAAGTTATTGTTATGCATGTTGTATGGTGGTACTTGCACTTAATGTGTTTAATAACTATTCTATAATAATCTTTAATCATTCAAAAAGCACGTTTTATTATATTACTACACAAATTCGCTAAATAAACAAGAAAAAACCACCGCGAATGTAAACAAAATTGGTCACCTTTACAATTAACACACTTAAAACACACTAAACCACTCGATTTTTTTAACTTTTCTTAAATAAATCACTAAAGCACTATTCACTGGTAATCCTATTGCAACAAAAACTGGTTAAATATATTATTTTATGACTTTTTACGGCAAAATATCCCGAACTTTTACCTCCTCCATATAATTTCTTCCTATTTGACAGATAATGGGTCTATTACCAACACAAACACAAACACTGCTTCCAGGCCTGTACTTACGAGGGTCTTGGGCAGATGCAAAACATATGGGCAGGGGTGTATTTAGGCAAAATTTTACTTTTGCAAGAATATTTAAAATTTGTAAGATGTGCAAGCGATAACAGAAATTTTTATTTATTATTTTTTTTTATATATATTTGAATGGGGATAATTTTGAATAGATAGAATCAAACTGATATGTGAATCTGGATGGGTTTGGATCTGTTTCTCAGGGGTTTGGGTTTAATTTACCGGCCGACCGTTACATAACTTCAAAGGTAAAGGCCGTAGCATAAAAATTATCTGAGCATTATTCATAGGAAATACTCCAAGCTTTCTAATTTTGGAAAAAAAAGTATAGGTTAACTACGGTTTTTTGGAGAAAAGGTTGTTGAAAGTGAAATTCTACTTAAAAAAAACCAAAATTTTGACTTTGACGACTCATTACTCTGGAAGTTTGTAGGGTAGATCCTTCACTTTTACAGTTTTAGATAGGTGGGAGTATTCTGCGTACACTGATTTCAAAGTTTCTTTCCTTTGATTCTAATTCTGTTATTTCAAATTTAATTTACAGTAAAATTCTTATTTGTAATTGCCTCACGTTTTGATCTATCTATTTATCTTATAAAATTACAAGAAGGCTTTTTTGTAGGCAATAACGTTTCGTATTGACTGATAAAAAAAAATTTCGAAAAAAAACAGTTTTTGAGTGAGTCAAAAAGTCATATCTCCGGCGGCCATGTTTTTTTTTGTGATCTCGAAATTGTTTTCTTCAGAAAAAGTGAGAATTCTCAATCCAGAGCAGGGTCACAGAACACAGAGCAAGGCAATTGAGAACAGAAAAGAACTGTCAAAAAGTCTCAATGAACGCCGCTGAATTTTTCTGCTCCAGCTCAAATCATAGAACACACCATTTATTTATCTTCTTTAACCCAGAATAACGAAAGTTTCTTTTGTTTATTTTTCATTTTCCGATAGATTTTAAAAATTGCTAAACTCATTCATTGCCTTGGTAGTATTCTAAGGGAATATTGCCGAAAATATTTCATAGTCTCCATGGTCAATTTGTTCTGCAATAATTATTGTCACTGCCGAAAAAGTGCCTCTGGAGACCCCGGATAACTTTCGACGGGGCATGTTCAAATTCTAAACGTTAGTTTCTTGTATTGATTTCAAAGCTCTTTGAATAAAATTTCTCGCCGAAAAGTGAAATCAAATCAAAGTTTAGGAGAGCTGCAATCCACAACTCTTCTTTTAACAGCGCAACTGCGACAAATACTAAACTAAAAGAGAAAATAATAATTTCTTTTCTCTACACAGAATACAAGAATGAATTTACAATAATAATAACAGCAATTTCTTTCAAAATAAAATAAAAAAAACGGAATCCAACTTTTTCATATATATTTCAATTTAAACCTAAAATGTAACAGATGTGAAATAAACGACGTAAAATCTGAGCCTCATTGGATTTTAAAATACGGAACTCTCTCTAAAAAGAATCAGCTGTTCTGGCCGGAGTTTGTGTATTGTTTTTGCGTGGCTTATCTCGTGCTTCTGGTTTATTTCGGTAAATTTTGTTATACATGCGTAAGTGAAACGGTGCATGAATTTGTAAATTCGTGAAAATTTTGTTTGTAAAAGGATTCATAATTGTAAGGTGTTTTTGGGTTTTATTTTGTAAAAATTTGTTAGAGATTTGTTGTTATAGATTGCAAATAATGGTGGATTTTATCATCACAAATTCGAATTGTAATTAATATTGAGGTAATACTGCTTTGACATTTTCAGTTTCGTAGTGAATATTACGGTAATTAAAAAGTGTCCTTTTTATATTAAAGTTAGGTTCAGTGCTTTTTTCGGAATGTTATAAATTGTGGTAAGATTAGTATTAACAAATAAATTAAGAGAACGTGGTGAGAACTTTCAGAAATTCTTAAAGGGCGAAATACACGAGCGCTCCATCCGACACGCCACGTCACGCCAAAACAACAACAATTTGTATGCACTCGAAATTTCCAATGCATATAAATTGTTGTTGTTTTGGCGTAGCGTGGTCGGATGGAGCCCTCGTGTATTTCGCCCTTAACAAATTCGCAGTTGTTTCGGTTTTTCTAATAGGATTTAATGCATAATGCCTCATCTTCCAATAACTTGATTAGATTACAATTAACGCAATTTCTAGCGGCAATTCAAGTTTGACCATGAACGTTTATTTGATTGTAAAGTTGGGGCAGAGCCCAGCGGGGAATTGAACAGATTCTGAGGCGCTGAAAAAGAAGGCCGACGCGCTTCTTATTCATATCCCAACTCCCTTTCTTTTAATACAAGCATGTCATCAGAGCAAAGCGCTTTCTATTTTGTTGTTCAAGAAGCGCAATTGAAGCTGGGAAGTTGAAGCTCTTGGGAAGCTCTTGAATCTTTCCTTCCTTTCCTTAAAATTCCTTTTTAATAATTGCATTCGAAAGCTGGCGTCGATATCTACATTTTGTAACCAAAAATTTTCATTTTGGACATAATGGCATAAAATGGTGGGCATTTCAAATTTTAGATAACAAATGCAATTTTGGCCAATGGGTTCAATATTTTGACACCAACTTTTCAGGGTCTTTTTATAACATCAGAAAGTATATACAGTAGAATCCGCTTATAATGACATCGAAGGGAAGTGAGAAACACGTCATACTAACCGGACGTCATACAAAGCCTAATTTTAAAAAAATAAACAACTTTTTATTTTTGGTAGGTATTTACATAGGTTAATAGAGAAAAAAGCTACAAATAGTATGTATCTATTTAATAAAAAAAAAGAAACATGAACTGGCACAAAACAAACATATGTATTAAAAACATTAGAATAAAAATTGTAATATGTACATACATATCTATACATATATATGTACATTACATATTTTTTCATTTTTTAAGTAAAAAGTCAATAATTTTTGTCTGCTTTTGTTTTTTCTTGAGATTGTAATAACAGTCTCTAACACTATTGTGTAAAGTAGACATTGCCCTATTCAAATTATCACTTTCGAAATTGCTATGAATAAATCGTGATAACAAGTCTGCAGATTTTAAAGCCTCTTCTGCGGTAGGTATTGGTTCTTCGTCGACTTCCTTTTCCTCATCACTTTCGTGTTGCTCATTAGTTGTAATAATCTGTACGATATTTTCATCTGTAGGTTCTTCGGATGTGAGAAGCGCGCTATCAATATCAACATAATCGTCCCACATTTCCGGTGCTGCTAACAAGTCTGAATTTAGGTTTCGTACCCACAAAGATAAAGGAACCTCATCTTCATCATCAAATTCATTTTCTGTTGTTTTTTGAACAGGTAGACCGTCATTGTTTTCAACGAATCCTGCATGTTTGAAACAGTTGTGAATGGTACTTTGTGGCATTTTATTCCAGGCATCATAAACCATCAGAATTGCATCTAGAACTGTTATTTTTGTATTTTTTGTAGAATAGCTGGATTGATTAGAATCAAGACAATTAATCATTTTGAGCACAAGATTCTTTCTGAAATTGCTTTTGAGTGACCGTATTATTCCTTGATCCATTGGCTGCAAGATTGATGTTGTATTTGGTGGGAGGAAAGCAAGTGTTATAGACTTTAAATCAGTAAGTTTTGGATGCGCTGGGCAATTATCAACCAGCAATAAAATCTTTTTCTTCTTCTTCAGCAGATCGCGATCCCAATCTCGAAGCCATTTTTCGAAAAGTTCTGACGTCATCCAAGCTTTACGGTTGTTTGCATAATCGACTGGCAACGATTTAACAATGCTAAAACACCTTGGTTTTTGAGCTTTTCCAATAACGAGCAATTTCTTTTTCTCTGTGCCGCTCAAATTTGCTGCTACCATGACGGTTATTCTATCTTTTGACAACTTGCCTCCGCTACAATTCTCACCTTTAAATTTTAAAGTTCTGTCCGGCATTAATTTGTAAAACAGACCAGTTTCATCTGCATTGAAAATCTCATCATCAGAAAATTGTCTTCGTAGATTTGGCCATACAGTCGTCAACCAGTTTGTTGTAGAACTTTGATCAACAGACGAAGATTCACCGACAATTTTTCCCGCCACAATGTTATGTCTAACTTTAAAACGACTTATCCAGCTCGCAGAACAATTGAAGTTGATGATACCAAAACGTAAGGCAAAAACATTTGCCTTTTCCTGTAACATAGGGCCGCTGATAGGTATTCCTTTGTTTCTCGTGATTTTAAACCACTGAATTAACGCTTGGTCAACATTTTCCTGTCGTGATTTTCGAAGCCTCTTCGGTTTCAAAACATTTGAATTGAACGATTCCTTTATCTGGTTCTTGTTTTTTAAAATCATTGATATTGTCGAATGACCAACCCCAAATTCCTTTGCGAGAGATGAGTTTGATTCTCCATTTTCTAGTCTGCATATAATTGCACCTTTCTCTTCGATGGTAAATGCTTTACGACGTTGCGATGTCATTTTGTGCACAAATCACTAACAATGCGTAGCCTTAAACTATTCACTCGTCACTGAGAATCAAAACAAAAACGAGCCACGCGCCACGCAAGCACCAAACGTCGACGGGGAGTCGGGAGGGTTGGGGAGGGTCACGAAAACCAATGGAGGTGTTATGCCGGGTTTCCACAACTGTCTGTTTGGAGGAAACCCGGCATTAGGAATCATGTTGGTCACTATAACCGGACATAATTTCTTAAAAATAGGTCATAATAAGCGACATGTCACTATAAGCGAGCTCATTATATCCAAACTTTGTTATAAAGAATTTTATATGAAAACCAAACTTCGCCCTGCAATTACTTCATAATAAGCGGTTGGTCACTATAGGCGGAGTCATAATAAACGGATTCCACTGTATTCTAAAAGTTTGATGCAGATTGGTCTAGTTGACGGTCTTGGGCACTAAAATGAAAAATTACTGTTTTTTCTGGTTTTTTCAGTTTTGTAGGTTATGTACGTACTTCAGAGACTTAAACCAACGAGGATTTATTGGCAATTTTATTACGAAGAGACTTGGTTAGTTTGCCCGATCCGACTTATAGAACCGGAGTAATTCACATTTTAAGCTCGAAAAACGCGATAAAAAAACTTGAATTGTTTATAACAAAACTAGCACAAGGTTCACGAGGCTCAAAACTTAGGAATATACTCCTGGTGATACCCCGAACAGGATAAAATCATAATCTTGCTGTTACCAGACTGTGCAAATTAAAACGCCTGTTTTACTGCACTACTACGATTAGGAACAAATTTATTAAAACACAACAAGATTTAGTTCAATAATAAATAAAAATAAATAACAAACAATTTCATTAAAAATTAAATTAAAAAACTTCATGATTCTAAATATTATTTTAACGATGCATTTACGAATAGGGATAAATTTATTAAAACACAACGAATAAACGTAAATATTATTTTAACTATTTTTTAAGCAATGCGTCGTTTTATAAAAGCGGTTTGTGGGCTGTGGCTAACCGGAAACAACTTCTCATTTCTTTCTCAAAATCCATTCTTCTAAAAATTCAATTTTCAATTAGTAATTTTTTGGAAGAATAAAATTGAATTAAAACTTACCGTAGACATACTTCTTGAATTATTGTTTATCTTTCATTGAGATTTTTTTTTGCATCCCATCCCAATTAACTTTTAATAAGAAGTTGTCATCAAAAAATAAGTTTGTGCATTTTCTTATGGGTGTAGTTTCTACAAGCTCTTTTATATGCAACATCTGTTCAAAAATATAAAGAAAAGATTTTGGTTAAAATGTGGCTATAACAGAAACTCAGTCTGACAAGTTTATTAACAAAAATTGTCAGCCAGACAAGTTGTAATAGATAGAAGAGATCTTTACTTTATACGAAAAAAAAATCAAGGAGGTGTTATGTAGTGCATTTTTATAAAAAAAAATAATTTATAACAAAAGGTCTGTCAGAAGTTAATTAACAAAAATTGTAATTTTTTTCAAAAATGGTTCATTATTTACTACAAATTCTATAAATTTCAAGCAGGTGTTTTGGAAAAACAAATCATTTTTTTAAGCTAAATTCAAAAATTCATAAAAAATAACAATTAACAAATTTTTACTAGTCTGGCGGGCGTAACATGTTTTTTACATTTTTTTCAACCATTCTCACTTTATAATTTTGAGGTGTTCGATGGGGTAGTTTTTTTGCGATGGGAGCCTACACGGGAAGTGATAATTTTGACTAATTTTGACTATTTGGAGCTAATTTTGAGCTTGTTTGAAATAACTGATTTTGAATGCCCAATTAGAAACCGACGTAAACTTTTATTTGAATTGAACTTTAAGGACATAACTTGTAAAATGATGAATCCACGAGCCGACCCCACTAAAATTCCTGTTTTTGTAGAACTGCCCATATAATCGTTCTAGAAAGAGATATACTTCATCTGGTACTTTGTGTGCTTCGCCTTCACGATACGAGTTAAAAGTTGCTTTTCTTGTGCTTAAGTTGTCAACGCACGGCAGATTTTGCATATAATCAAAACATAAGGCAGCCATTTTCTGGTTTGTTTTGCCAATTTTTCTATAAAATTTGTTTGCTCTTCTTTTATGCACAAGTTCAGCACTCGCCACACGCTTTGCATTGTCGTTTAAGGTACTATTAGCGAGTGAAGTTAAAAAAAGAGACCCTTTTTAAATATTTGTTTTTTAAGTGAAAAATTGATTTTTAGAACTACTTTTTTTTACATATGATAACTAAAGATCTATATTTTATTAAAAAAATGTATTTTTTAATTATATTTTTTTTTCTCTCGTATAGAGGGCGTTGAAGTTGACGTAAAAAAAAAGGGCACAAATCTGCGCAAATGATAGAGCCTCTCCAGTGCAACCGAAAAAAAAAACACGCGTGTACCCAGTGCACGGGAAAGATGTGAAACATCTTTAGCGAAAGGCCGAGTGGAAACGCAGCTCTGGAACTCTTATCACACAGAAATGTTGCGTTTGGGATGTATATTCGGAACTTCGCTGTAATTTTCTTACATATGCCACTTTCTGGCTGTAGGAGAAGTAAAAATTTCCCCGCTTTTTGTAGCCCGAAAAAGTAAACGAACAGAAATCTGGCGGTTTCGGGCGCTTTCTGGCGCCCAAGGGATCCCGCAGGCGAGTACGCGAACACACTTATAGTTTGCTCGCGATGTAAGAACATTCCAGCAATGTTCAGAATAGGCCTGAAAATAAATAAATTCATTCAAATGAACAAAAATTAGTTGCATTAGTTGCGTATTATTGTGCTACAAAATAAAGTCATTTGTTAATACAATAAAAACTTTTTAAAATTTTAACTTATTCATACAAATATATTTAGTTCACGCTTAGAAAGGCTTATAAATTCAAGTAGAAAATTATATCTACCAGTGTCGTCCAGTGTAGACCGTAGGTGTTGATAGCCGAATGGGTAAAATGTAGGATCGGCGGCAAAAAGGCGGTGTGGGTTCGACGCGCAACGGCGGCGTTTAAACATTTTTTATAAAAATTTGAAAGATTACAAGCACAACAGAAGAGGTAAATAATAATGGATTTGTACTTTTTTGGTATCATTAAAATCGACTTCGAAATATCTACTAACTTTGAAAATGTCAATCTATTGTTTCGTTGTAAAAAATTTCGACTGCAGCGATCATTACACTAACCCAAGCATAGCTTCGTTCAGTCGAAGCAGTCGAAATTATTTTGGGATGCACAAGTCAGGAACTTCCCTGCACCGCTTGCCTATAAAACCAGTTTATTGGAATTATTGGAAGTGTTGATGAAAGAAATGATACGCCGTGTAATTTGGTTCATTGATTGACATTTTTAAGGTTAGTATATATTTGGAAGTCGATTTCAATGATCCCAACAAAAAAGTACAAACCCATTATTTACCTCTTCTGTTGTAATCTGTCAAATATTTATAAAAAAAAGTTTAAGCGCCGCCGTTGCGAGTCGAACTCACGACCCTTTTTTCGATGACCCTACATTTTTCTCATTTGGCTATCAACGCCTTTGGGGTCCGATAGACGAAACCGGTAGTTATAGTCTTCTGCTTGAATTTATAAGCCTTTGTAAGCGTGAACTAAATATATTTGTATGAATAAATTAAAATTTTATAAAATTTTTATTGTTTATTGTATTAACAAACGTCTTTATTTTGTAGCACAATAATACGCAACTAATGCAACTAATTTTTGTTCTTTTGAAGCTTTGATATATAAAAGATATGCACGCATGCGTAATTCCATAACTCAAATTTTTAGCTAATTTAAGCCCATTAACCATTTTTATAGAAAATCAAGTAAATTAAGTTAAATAATCATTTTCATTAATCAGTTGTAACTTCCTGCCATTCTTCCCTTCTACATACAAAATTCTCAGAAATCCGAATGCTCCATCTAAATATTTGTAAATTATTCTAGTTAAGAAATTGACTGTCTCAGTAATATTTTGTGCAATTTACATTTAATAGTAAAAGACCTTTTACTTGCTTTTCAACTCGTATGCACTCCTTGCTTTATTATACCTTTTTGGAAGCAAATAGAAAAAAAAAAATAGGTAAAAAAACTTTTAAGTTAAATGGTTTTATTTGAAATCATAAGCTGTACCAAAAACTAGAAAATAATTAGAACACAAACATGGACCTTCTTGAGATTCCGACGTCTGGTAAGAAATCATGCAATAGTAGCCGTGCTGTTTTCTTATGTCGTATGCCAAGGTACCCTTTGTGTCGCTGCGTCAACGGATTAAGTAATATTCTGGGACTTTTAACAGACTAAAATAAAAACATGGGGCGCATTTGAAATATATTGGTGGGCTTGGAAACACATTCTTCTAGACAAGTCGTTCTTATTTAATTATACAGTGGTTATACAGGTTTTTATGCGCCCCATGTTTAATGACTTTATTTTGTAGCACAATAATACGCAACTAATGCAACTAATTTTTGTTCATTTGAATGAATTTATTTATTTTCAGGCCTATTCTGAACATTGCTGGAATGTTCTTACATCGCGAGCAAACTATAAGTGTGTTCGCGTACTCGCCTGCGGGATCCCTTGGGCGCCAGAAAGCGCCCGAAACCGCCAGATTTCTGTTCGTTTACTTTTTCGGGCTACAAAAAGCGGGGAAATTTTTACTTCTCCTACAGCCAGAAAGTGGCATATGTAAGAAAATTACAGCGAAGTTCCGAATATACATCCCAAACGCAACATTTCTGTGTGATAAAAGAGTTCAAGAGCTGCGTTTCCACTCGGCCTTTCGCTAAAGATGTTTCACATCTTTCCCGTGCACTGGGTACACGCGTGTTTTTTGATGTGAAACATCTTTGCGCGCGTTGAGAGTAATTTTTCAAGGCTGTGACGCTTATCGTTGCAAGGTACAATTTCGTCTCGCGAAACGTATGGAAGATCTGTATTGGAAAAGAGAGAATAAGATGGAAATATTACAAAAAAAAGTGAAATCTAAGAATCGCACATTCGGAGAATGGATGAATTGGTTGAGTGTTGACGGGTTCAATTCTTGATCTCAACACTTTCATTTTTATTTATATTTCAAAGCTTTTATTAATGGTTTTATTTAGCTTCACCTCGTATATTTGTTTGTTTGTTTGTTTGTTTGTTTGGTTCAAATCTTGCGACAGATTTTTCGTCTACTTCTACTGAACCGATTCTTATGAAATTTTGCCCACACATTGAGCTCCCGTGACAATGCAATCTGACAATTTTGTACAAAAATCAAGATGGCGGTTCCAAGATGGCGGACGAATTTTGCAATTGTGTTCCGATTCCATTGAAAATCGGTATGGGGGGTTTGTAGGGCCACAAATGACGATTCTGTGGTCAAAATTTGAAAATTCAAAATGGCGGCGCCAATATGGCGGGTGAATTTTGCCAATGTGTTCTGAATCCATTGAAAATCGGTATCGGGGGGTTTGTAGGGCCACAAATGACGATTCTGTGGTCAAAATTTGAAAATTCAAAATGGCGGCGCCAATATGGCGGATGAATTTTGCTAATGTGTTCTGAATCCATTGAAAATCGGTATCGGAGGGTTTGTAGGGCCACAAATGACGATTCTGTGGTCAAAATTTAAAAATTCAAAATGGCGGCGCCAATATGGCGGATGAATTTTGCCAATGTGTTCTGAATCCATTGAAAATCGGTATCGGAGGGTTTGTAGGGCCACAAATGACGATTCTGTGGTCAAAATTTAAAAATTCAAAATGGCGGCGCCAATATGGCGGATGAATTTTGTCAATGTGTTCTGAATCCATTGAAAATCGGTATCGGGGGGTTTGTAGGGCCACAAATGACGATTCTGTGGTCAAAATTTGAAAATTCAAAATGGCGGCGCCAATATGGCGGATGAATTTTGCCAATGTGTTCTGAATCCATTGAAAATCGGTATCGGGGGTTTTTAGGACCATAAATGACGATTCTGTGATCAAAATTTGAAAATACAAAATGGCGGATGAATTTTGCAAATACGTCCTAAATCCATTGAAAATCGGTATTGGGGAGTTTTTAAGGTTAAAAAAAATGACGAATTTGTGGTCAAAATATTAAAAAAATCAAAATGGAAAATAATGAATCTGTTGTCAAAATTATAAAATTTAAAATTCACCAGAATTTTGTAAAAAGTAAAATCCAAAAATTACTGAATTAAGACTAAAAGGAATACAATAAGGTTATTTCATTGGAATAATTTTTGATGTTTTGAATGCACCCAAGTCGCTTAAGGGCTTTGGAAGGGCTATGTATTGAGGAGGTTGATTGTCAGAAATTAACAGGTAAGAAACCGTGCAATAAAGATGCAATGAAAGAGTTGGAAAGGATGAGGAGTTTGCATAATGATACGAGCCAAAATCAAACTAAAAACTAGAAAATAAAAAAAATAGGTAAAAAAACTTTTAAGTTAAATGGTTTTATTTGAAATCATAAGCTGTACCAAAAACTAGAAAATAATTAGAACACAAACATGGACCTTCTTGAGATTCCGACGTCTGGTAAGAAATCATGCAATAGTAGCCGTGCTGTTTTCTTATGTCGTATGCCAAGGTACCCTTTGTGTCGCTGCGTCTACGGATTAAGTAATATTCTGGGACTTTTAACAGACTAAAATAAAAACATGGGGCGCATAAAAACCTGTATAACCACTGTATAATTAAATAAGAACGACTTGTCTAGAAGAATGTGTTTCCAAGCCCACCAATATATTTCAAATGCGCCCCATGTTTTTATTTTAGTCTTTATCAATTGGCATTTTAATGTAGACTTATTTAGTTGTGCATCCACCACCAAAACCGAAAGTAAAGCGTTTTTTCGAAAAATTGCGCTTATTTGAAAAAAAAAGTTTTAAAAATAGCCTCATTTTCCCGCGCTTTTATGTCTCTAAACGAAAAAAAAAGAAAAAATTCACCAGGTCTGTGGTGGGATGCACAATAGGCATAATAATAAACAAAATGAGACAAGTTTTATCAAAATCGACTAAGAAGTTTTTGCGCAAATTTGAAAAAAGTAATTTCGAGAAAAACGCGTTTAAAGTTTGTTTAATATGAAATTTTAGTTTTATTTTATAAAATATTTATAAACTTACTAATAACTAATCAGCCAATCCGGGACCGTATAGTAATCCATAAGCAATCTCAAAATCTTTCTCCTGTAGTTCCTTATCTTGCTTTTTCTTTGTCCGGCCTTCTTTAGTCGCATCAGAATGTTGCTTATTTGCAATCTTTATCCGCTGTTGGTCTTTGTAAATCATAAATGATCGAGCTGAGGTGCCAACAGAAATGCCCATAACTTCCATTATTTTTAAGACCGTTTTTCGACCTTCGTTAAAAATGCACAAAGATACATGGGTTGCAAAATCAGCAACTTCTTTGCCAGTAAAATTATGCTTAGGAATAATACTCCATATCGTGTTATTATAAGACTCATTATTATTTTGAGTATTTCCTCCTAAGCAACGTCGTAACAAGTTGTCTTCAGTTAATTGTTCATAAACTGGTTTGA
This sequence comes from Thereva nobilitata, assembly GCA_963855945.1. Lineage (NCBI taxonomy): Eukaryota > Metazoa > Arthropoda > Insecta > Diptera > Therevidae > Thereva > Thereva nobilitata. The sequence continues at coordinate 92,295,845 of OY979696.1, read as the reverse complement.
TATATTCTTGAATATGCTGGCTAAGAGCTGGTTTATGTTTGAAATTTGTCTTATCCCTTTGAGATTGTAAATATTTGCACCACTCGATATTGCATTTATCATGCTGTGGCATATCATCAGTCGAAATCATGTGATAATATGTGGACCATATTTCATTTTTCATTTTCTCCAAAGATTCCGGATATCTCTGAATCGCTAGACGATAAAACAATGCCATTTTTTTTATTACAACGCCTGTGAGATCGGTGGTTTTTCTCTCTCTTTAATTCCTTGCACCTCCATCCCACCACTGCTGCCTTCATAATTGATGTTACAATCTGATTGATGAACACTTTCAAACCATATTTGAAAATCTGGAGAACTAAGTTCTTTTTTTTTAATTTCACAAAGTTTGCATACCTTGGAAGAAACAAATTCGTCCAAATTTTTTTTCGAGAATTCCCAATAACTGAGCATATCGATACCAATCAAGGAAGAAAATCCCCTCTTCGACCATGTCCCATCACCCGACACTGTCAACTGATCCTCCGGAAACCCGTTTTCTTTTGTTTTTTGTTTTTCTTCTTCTCCCGCTTTTTTTATAACTATATCAGCGACCGATTTTGCTGCAATTTTTGCTTTTTTTAGACAATTGTAATCAAGACTCGAATAAAACATAGGGCATAAATCCATCAAAGAACAAAAAACTTGTAAAGCATTTGAGCCAATACCAATTATTCTCATTACAAACACAATTCTACGATTGATTTCATAAGCATTATTAATTAGTTTACAGGAATTTATTTTCTCCGTTCCACATTTACATTGAACCATCGTCTTGAAACCAAGTCCTCTACTATTACTTTTAGAAAAAGAAATGTCACCATCACACTTTTTACACTTAACAAGAGTTGATAGAGTTAAAAAAAAATGTGTAAATGCAATAATGCAATACGACGAAGACGGATCTTCTGAAATGTCAAAGTCACCGGACTTTGATAATTTTTCAGCTGAAGTACTACAAAAACTTGTAGATTGTTCTGCTGTATATTGATTACCGTGAAATATAGGTTTTTTTGTGTAAGGAGTTTTTTTAGTTCCACTTCCTTTCCTATTTGAAGGCATTTTAATAAAAAAAAAGGTTTACTTTAAAATAAAACGCGCTTCACAGACGACAACGAAACGTATACTAAACTTCAATAACGAAAAAAGAGAGGGATAGGGATATTGCTACAGTATAATCATAAAATAAAATAGAATTACAAGAAATTTACGCAGCGCAGTCAAAACATGACTATACAAAAATCGGTATAACTTTTTTTCTATTATGAATTTTGACCTGAAATTTTAAATACATATTCTCGGCACAAAAATTTATATTTTACACTTTCTTGGCATTCAGGATGTTTGTCTACAAACATTTTGTGCATTATTTTTGCATTAAGTTCGGCAGAAAGATAACATTTTGTGCCGTTTGCGTAGTGTACATTTGTGGAAGGAATGGTATTAATAAAACTGTGTATTTTCGGACAAACCAACCCTGGAATCCATTCTTGATAGAGAATCAGCTGATTTTCCCCGCTAGTCTTGAGGAACTCGATGTTCACTTTTTAAACTGCAAAGCCGTTCCACTCTATTTTTCGTGATTCCAAAAAGAAAAAGGAAAGCTGCACGGCAGACAACTTGTCGTTTATTATATTCGATGTGATAAGAAAATGAATTAGATTTGAATTTATGTTTTTTTGACTTGCTTTCAGTTTCAAGATCGGCATCGGACAATTGTTTTTTTGTGTTAATAGGTTTTTTGTTTGATCGATTAAATTTTGGATAAAAATATTTTGCTGGTTTTTGGTGTAACTTTTTTTCGGGAGGTGGACCCATCTCGAGTTGGGTGTTTGGGGGGTAAAAAAGTGGTTAAAATTTCTGCCGCTGCGTATGTAGGTTCTGTTAGGGCTAAATAACCGTTAAATATTAGTGGCAGTTAATCGATTCATGCGCGTCACTAATTAGATGACGAGGCATTTGTCATCATTTGGTCATAATGCCAAATGCTTTGCCTGATGCCCTTATACCTGAGGTGTTGCGCAGGTAGCACGCTCCATTCTATGTATCTATCTACCTGGTTGAATATGCGGAAGCACCTAAGGGAACCGATAGCCGAGGACGTCTAAGTCCACAAGGTGTTTCGCTGATGCTTCATTCCATATTCCTCTCCAGTTGAGAGTTATGGAAGAAACCTCAACATCGCTACACGTGTAGTGTGATTTTACGAAGTCGATGACTTCGTGACAATTGTACTTTTCCACTTTCCTCTTGTGTGCATCGTTCAGATTTCCACAATCGGAAACTACCTGAGCGTCTAGTACAATGGCCATTTGCGCCAGAATTCCAACAATATCGGGCTTCCTCAAACCCTCTGAAGTGTGAACGCGCGGCTCGTCATGGACGATATACTCTTTGTTCCGCAGGCGTCTTTTGACATATGCTGCGACACTATCGTGCCGAGCTATACTGCTGCCATGGGACCTATGGCATTGCTCGATTATATGGTGTGAAGTTTCTGGGGTTAGACAACCAGCACCGCAGATTCTATCCATACTGTGTCGCCCTCTGGTTGTCCTGGACGCATTAATGCGTACCGTAACACAACCAATAAAATCACGATCACTCAGTAACTGAGTTGGTTCGCGCATCCATAGGTATGCGTACTTGCATTTATTTCCATGCTTAAGTCCTGAGCCATCCACTGACTGATGTAATCTACCAGCCCAAAAGGTGTCGATGTCCCTCATGCTACTTGCAGTACCAGCGCTAATTTCTAGTCTTCTTTCACACTTTTCGATTTCCGTTGTTATATAGGTGTTCGTCGTATCCGATTCCCCTAAAGCCGGCCAGCGAATTCTTCTAAGTCTTTGCAGTCTTAGGAGAGGAGCCGACCAACGGACTGAAAGAATACCGAGGCCACCATGATCGGTATTAGGTGTGTCTTTTGGTAGGGCTAGCCATTTCCTGACTGCAGCGCGGACTGACTTGTCGAAGCTGTTTAAGACACCTATCATTGTGTTGCCAAGCGTCAACTGGTGATAAAACTGAGGTATCACCACTGTGCGTGAGGCACGCAACCGCTGCTGAGGTTTGAGCGGTGCTTTGGTTAATTTTTCAAGTATTTGCTTTAGATCAGGATTTGGTTTCACCTTGTTTCACCCATCGGCGGTGAATGTAATACCTAAGTATTGAAATTCATTCGCGCGATTAAGTTAAGACACTCCACAGGACGGCCTTTGATTTCAAAGAGTCATAGTGAAGCACTTGAACCCGCACTTAGATAAGAAGTTGTCTGTTACGTTAAGGAGTTCCTGGAGACCGCCCGTAGTAGATGCGAAAAGCACAATGTCATCAGCGAAGGCAGCAGCATTGCTTTTGTCTCCACCGATGGAGCATCCTATGTCTTTAGGAAGCCTTCTCAGTAGCCTATCGATGACGAGATTGAACAGGGTGGGAGATAAAGGAACCCCTTGTTTGACACCCCTTTTAGGGACACGCTTCTCCGATATCCACCCATCGCCCACGAGGATGGTGTGTTTAGTGCAAAATGGAATTTAACACTAAGGATAAAACTGAAAATCTGAAGGAAACACACGTGTCAGTTAGAATTCAATATTGTTTTTATTTTCTAAAGGATGATTTTGCTTTCGTTTGAATTCCTAAGCTTTCTTCTTTTATTTGAGCTTTGGTGAGAGTTTTCAATGCACGAAAAGCATCGCCTAATGAAACGTTTTTCACTCCATTAAGAATGCGACTTTTGTATTGTTTCATAAACGATTCAGCGTAGGCATTTGATACACGTGACACTGAATCGTCTACAAGCTCTAACATCATCACACTCCATAATGGCCAATAAGGCATGTATGTTTTTAAAATATGCAAATTTTTCATTTGTTGAGCCCCGCTGGTCCGGCAATTTGGGGTTGAGATGAGTTAGGAGAATATCTTGTAATAGAAACAAACTTCGTACAACCTTACACTTTATTAAAACTCTTCCTTTAATGCAACAACTTTCAATTTAAATAAAACTCTTCTTTTAATGTAACAACTTTCGATTTTAAATAATTTGAATTAGTATGACTCCAATGTCGGCACAACGAGAACTGGAGGTTCCGTCGTAACCGCTTTGGGCCGCAGCTCGGCTCGCCCAGTCAGCAATGCCTAGATCAGCGCACGTGCAAAAATGCATAATAAGCAAAAAGAAAAGTGAATTGAATTTGCGCGACGGAAATGAAATATGAGCAATAGAATTTTCCGTCGCGATAACGCGAAACAAGAATGGATGTTTATGGCGCGATAAATATTAAATGCTAACGTGGCATTCCTGAATGGGGGAGCCGTTAACAAAATTTGAATACATTGTTTTTCAAAATGTATCGGGTACAACACATTATAATAATTACTTGGTGTCCTTCCCTTTTGCCAAGATCTTCTTTCTCTATACTTTCTTTAGGTTTTTGAAAAAATTTCCAAAAGTGTTCGAAGAATGGTGAATTTGAATAAATCGCGATACTATTTCCATATGAATTTAAAAATTCATAATCCGCCTCTGCTGCTTCTTCATCATTTTCTCTGTTGCTTTCATCTGCATACAATTTACCAACATCTTCCTTATTTTTCAGAATTCCTTTCATCAATAATATATTCTGTTGGATGTTTATAGCAAGTACACGTATTAAATCAAAGATATAGAACACCACTTTAAACTATTAAAGTATTATGATATTTATTAACAACTCAAAATCAAACTAAATGTATATTTCTTCATTCGACAACTCTTTAACTAACAAAAACCTCGTTAACTTAATGCAATGACATTTACCAGAATGAACATGAAGAAGTAAAAAACAGAACTAACAACTTTTACAAAAGAAAATAAATGTTGAGTGTTGCCACTCCAACATATTCTCTTCAGCTTTTTTCTTATACTTCCTCAATATGACAGATAATAAGGCTGTCCACACATTCTCCATTTCTTTTAATGATCTGCATTTTAGGGAAAATCTTTTTTATTGTTAGCGAAATTCATAATGCATAGAATTTCGCTAACAATAAAAAAGATTTTCCCTAAAATGCAGATCATTAAAAGAAATGAAGAATGTGTGGACAGCCTTATTATCTGTCATATTGAGGAAGTATACATTTACATTTTTTACATTTATTTAAAAAACATTAGTGTACACAAGATTCTTAATCTTAAATTTGTACATAAAAAGAAACAGATATAGAACTTTACAGCTTAAATAATTACTAATTAAAATAAATAAAATAAAATAAAAGCAATGAAAAATAGCAGATAAGAATGAGGAGAAGAAATGAAATTACTAATAAATATATGTATAAAGAGAAGAAAAGGCATGTTGCAATAGAAAGAAAGAGAGAAAAAAAAAGATACACGTGCTTCAGTTTGACCTGCCAGAAATGAATTCAAAAAGACGGTTTTTGAAAGTACTCACTGATTCGATTCGCTGTATTTCTACAGGAATGGAGTTCCACAATTGAGCTGCGTGAACAAAGAAAGAACGTTGCCCCGAAAGATGACGAAAGCGGGGGATAATCACATTGTTATTTCGGCGGGATAGTGAGAGCTGGATAAACTCGCTTAGATAGGAAGGTTTTCGGTTGTTGATGATGTTGTGGTAGTAGCACAAGGTCCTAAAATCGCGGTAGTCGCCTAAGGAGCATCCGAAAATTGAGTGTCGGTGGGGCGAAATGTGGTCATACCTGCGAAGGTTATGAATGAAACGTATGCAGTCGTTAAACGCTACTTCTAACTTACGGTTACAGGATGAATCCAGTGCAGGGAAGACACAGAGGCCGTGCATTATATACGGCAAGAGTATAGCTTTAACCAACTTCATACGAACAGCTTGTGACAAGAGACTACGATGAATACGAAGCCGCCTTAGAATACTATATACTTTGCCCAAAATAAAGCTAGTGTGGTCACAACACGTCATATTTCTGACAGTACCGAGATTTTTGACCCGGTTAACGCAGGTGACAAGGGTCCCATTTAAGGTAATTTGAGAGAGGTCGGATGATGACGCGTTAGAATTGGAGAAGGTGATGCATTGAGATTTAGATGGGTTAAGTTTTAGTAAATTTAAGGAAGACCAATGAGTTATGTTTTGCAAATCTTCTGAGAGTTTATTTATACACTGCTCAAATTGATTCTTAGTATCACTAATATAGAGTTGTACATCATCGGCATACATATGTACGTCAGAATGCTTTACTATTAATGGAAGATCATTTATATATATACTAAACAGTAGAGGACCTAAGATAGATCCTTGGGGAACGCCAGCAAAAAGCGTGGCAGGCGAGGAAACTGCATGGGAGATCTTCACCTGTTGAGAACGACCAGCTAAGAAGCTATACATGAGCGTAAGGGCAGAAGAGGAAAAATGAAATTGTGTACAGAGTTTGCGTAAAAGGACGGAGTGATTGACGTTATCAAAAGCTTTGGAAAAGTCTAGCAACAGTAGACAACACACTTTGTTAGCATCTAAAGAGTTCCGAATGTCTGTCGTGATTTTTAGGAGGGCAGTGTCACAGCTATGGTGTTTCCGAAAGCCAGATTGACATGGATTTACAAGTAAGTGGTGCTCACAGTAAGCAATCATTTGCATTGCCATTAATTTTTCAAGACCTTTAGCCAGAAAGGGCAGGATGCTAATTGGACGAAAATCCGAGGGGCTACTAGGATTGGGACACTTGGCAATGGGGATTATAAGAGCATGTTTCCAAGCAGTAGGGAATTTTGACACAGTGAGACAAGCATTGAAAATATGAACAATAACGGGAAGTAATGACGGAAGAAGCATTTTTAAAAATTTAGGTGAAATATTATCGGTTCCAGTGGCTTCGGACTTGATGGAGTTAATGGCTAAGTTCACTTCAAAGGCGTCTACACAGCGAAAGCTAAACCCATCAATTGTTGAATCTGGCAATTGAGGTAGAGTATCAATATTGCAAGAAGAGAAATGATTATTCAGAGTATCAGGGTCACAGTTGGCGTATACATGTGAATCTTCTTTATTACGGTAGACGCTCAAGTTACGCAGGTTATTCCAAAAAGTACGAGTTGAAAGGGAGGGATCAAGTTTACGAGCATAAAAATTACGTTTAGCCTCCCTGATTTTTGCAACGACTAGATTACGAACTCGATTGTATGATTTTCTAGCATTTTCACTTCTGAATTTCAAGAAACGATGATATAGATACTCCCTTTCGGCGATAAGAGATTTGATTTCAGTACAGAACCACGGTTTAGACTTATCCCTAAGGAATTTAGTGCGCATGGGGGCAAATTCATCATATAACTGTATGGTAAACTCCTCAAATATAGCAATTTTATCATCTATGTCTTCTGCCGCAAAAATATTATCCCAGGGAAGCAAATGACAATGTTCCAGGAGCCGGTCGCGGTTGATATTTTTAAAATCCCGGGACACTATAGTTTTCTTGCTAATTGCGTCAACGCGAAAATTGTAGCTTACAAATAAGATGTCGTGGTCCAAATAACTTGGAGGGGAGATTTGATTTTGAAAGAGAATCATAGTGGGTTCGCTGCAAAGGAAAACATCAAGTAGAGATGGGTTCGACGCATTGAAGTAAGTTGGCAGAGTATTCATTTTAACAAGGCCTAAGGTCTGCATTGTATGATTGAAGAATTTTTCTTGGCTGGAAGATTTTAATAAATTTACATTAAAATCCCCGGCAACAACTATATGAGCATACGTATGAGAAAGATGCTCCAGGGTTTCTTCCAGTTCAGCGGAATAATCAGGTTTAAATATACCGGGGGGAGAGTAAACACTGACAAGTAAAAGTTTTTCGGAACCATTAGAGATGTTATGTTGTTCTTTGTTAGTTTACTCTTTTTGCTTTGGGTTATTCTGTAGGTATTTCTTTTTCTTTTTTTTTTTAAAACTGGTAATTCTCACTAACCTGTATTTCCTTCCGTACGTTGTCACTTCGTTTGTAACTTCTCTTAAGACCACAACGTCTCGGTTTACTTCACTTATTTTATAAATCGCACGCTTTGAAATATTCCACCCACAATTTAATTGTATTTATCGTTGTTCTAATCTGATTACTTTTATTATAAAATGCATACTTCTCACAATGTCTTTATTTAATTCTACAATGCTTTTTTTTTTATCTCTTTACTTTTATTACAAAGCGTCTATTTTAAAATACTCAATCCACAATTTATATTTATTTATCCTTATTTTTATCTAATTACTTTTTTATAAAACGCATGCTGCGCACACTGTATTTAATCCACAATTTATACTTATTTATCCTTATTTTTATCTAATTACCTTTTTATAAAACGCATGCTGCGCACACTATATTTAATCCACAATTTATATTTATTTAATTTCACAATGCATCTATCTATCCATTTACTTTTATTACAAAGCGTCTATTTTAAAATACTCAATCCACAATTTATATTTATTTATCCTTATTTTTATCTAATTACTTTTTTATAAAACGCATGCTGCGCACACTGTATTTAATCCACAATTTATATTTATTCATCCTTGTTTTTATCTACATAATTACTTTCATTGTAAAACGCATGCTTCAAAATATTCAATCCACGATTTACACTTATTTACTTTGATTTTAATCTAATTGCTTGTTTTTTATAAAACGCATGCTTCACACAAGGTAATTAATCCACAATTTATATTTATTTAATTCCACAATGCATCTATCTATCCATTTACTTTTATTACAAAGCGTCTATTTTAAAATACTCAATCCACAATTTATATTTATTTATCCTTATTTTTATCTAATTACTTTTTTATAAAACGCATGCTGCGCACACTGTATTTAATCCACAATTTATATTTATTCATCCTTGTTTTTATCTAACATAATTACTTTCATTGTAAAACGCATGCTTCAAAATATTCAATCCACGATTTACATTTATTTACTTTGATTTTAATCTAATTGCTTGTTTTTTATAAAACGCATGCTTCACACAAGGTAATTAATCCACAATTTAATTTATATTTATTTAATTTGTAATTCCTTAACTGCCCGTTACGTCCTACCACCGCCGAAAGGAGATTCTCAACCAACTTTTTCTTTGTTTCTTGGGAAAGTAATGAACAAATCAATAAATGACTCGATCGCGCTCGCAGTTAAATCACCACCCTCAGAAAACGTCCGCCGCGGATAATGGTTATACAACAACTCCACTTTTGCAAAAATTGTCACCGCCGCCGAGCCGTGGATCTTCAACCAAAACAAAGACCACGGGGAACGGTTCCCACACTGCGGTCAAGGTCAAGATACTCAGTTATCAGAGACCGCAGTGGCTTTATCGCGGTTTCAGCGTTAATCGTGAAAACCGCGACGGGAACCGTTATCCCCTGGGAACAACTTTACCGTTTTGTACCTAAAAGACTCTCACTCCAAGACGTAATCCGATACCTTTGCGATAAGGCGTTGGATTTTTCGTCTGTTGGGTGCGAGTCTTTTGGTTTTTGTTGTTGTTGTGCTAGTTATGATTTTTTTTATGCAACAACTCCTTGGGGGTGCCGATAAGAACAAGGCGTCGTCGTGAAACAAAGGCGCCTTGTTCGTTTGGAGATCGTAGTTTTGGCTGATGTTGCACTTATGGTGCGAGATAAAGCTTTCGGGATTTGTGTTTGGCTAGTGGACGGTTCATTTCAATTTAGGATTCACCGAGATGAATAAGTAAGTAGTTTCCTTCTAAAAATTTTTTTTTGTATATTATAACATTTTTTTTTTTGTATTTTAGTTTATCATATGCAGAGTTAGTGCGCCAGGAGGCGCACCACCAGCGTGAGTTGGCGCGCCATAAGACGGCGGTGACGCGTCATACTGAGGGCCTGGCTAAGGCCCAAAAAGCATTGGCCCTTTTACGTGCTTCTGGGCGGGAACGGGCCCCCAGAATCAGGAGGGAAGAGGCTGCCTCTACTTCGCGGTCAGGTGACCGCGAGCCCCCACGCGTCGCTCCTCCCCCCCCCCTTAGGGCCTGGAATCCCCTGGCGGACCAGGCTACAGTGGCCCCAGGGGGGGACGGGACTTCTCGGATCCCCAAATCTCCGGCCCCCAAGGTGTACACCCCGGGTGATGTTCGCCACATCAAAACCAAGGTGGACTGATCCCGGGTTGTAAAAAAAAATTTTTTTTTGTTAAAAAAAAGAAAAATAAAATATATTTTTTATTGGATTTCTTCTTTCTTTGTAGTCTTTGTTTCTCTACTTTGTTTATTGACTTGGGTGTTCTTCCCTTTCTTCCCCTGTTCCGTTTTCACTTGGCTTTTTTTTTTTTGGTAGGTTCATCGGGGGAAATCTGAGATGTCCGAGGTGAGTATTGTGGTACCGGCGCTTTTGGACGCGGTAAAGGGGGTTTTTTTTTTTTTTTAAAAAATTGGTGTTGTGGTACCGTCGTTAGGGGTGCGGTACGGGGGATAATTTTTTATTATACTTATGGTGGTCCTCCTCCCGGTTGTACCAACTGGATGGTGGAGGACTTTGGTAGTGTGTGGCTTCGACTTAAAGGCCGGGGCATTGTGGTCGCTGTCGCCGATGTGTCTTGTGGGGGCTCTAGTTGCGCTGGGGGCCCTCTTGGGGACGTTTGGTCCTCGGAGGTGGTTCTCTCCTCCGGGGGACATGCGTTTCTGGGCCTTCTGGCACATCTAGCGCTGAGCATAGCCACTAATAACGGGGTGCATTTGTAGGCCATGAAACCTATGAGGCCCAGTATTAATATGCCGCTGAACGAGATGGCGACTGTTGATTGGGTATGTGCACGCTTCCAGGTCAGGTGGTTTAGTTTGTTATAGATATCCTGCAGGGGCTTTGTGCCTTCCTGGATGATCTCATTCGTATCCTCACCTGTCAATAGTTTTATGGCAGTATTAGGGTTTATTGTTGGTACTCCGTGGTGGCGGGTACCGAAGTTGATCTCCTTCAGTATTGGAAAGTAGGGTGCGTGCACCACTCGACTGTGTTGGGTTGAGAGGCCATCGTACAGTATCGTTCTGTCTCCCACCGCCACTTGACAAGGTTCGTTCAGTTTGAGCATTCCTTGTTTGGTTGCTAGAACTCCATGCGTCATCTTATTGCAAGTGATTGTGAATTTGGTCGGGGTGACGAGCGAATACAGCCAGGTGTTCGGGGGTGCTAACTTAGTCAGCACGTTATGTGGTGGGTCCTGTATTTTTGTTGGGCAGGTAACTTCCTCCTCTAGGGGGTTGTGGAGGAGTTTGATTGCGCACTCTTTGGTGGCGGGGTACTGTCGGAAAGGGACCCGTAGTGGCCCTACATAGGTTTTGCTTTTCAGATTTCCCGTAATTTTGTTGAAATTTCTGGTGTCCGATTGGACGAAAAGTGCAAATTGTTGGGATTTAAAGTCCGACGCCAGATATGAATAGGGAATGTCCGGTACTAGGGAGTGTCCTGACTCGGTAAGGACGGGGAAGCACCTGATTTGGTGATATGACATTTTAGGAATGTCCAAAATGGGTAGGGTTAATTTTACTACTAGTTTATCATTAATGATATGAGACTGTAGTCGAGTGGTCTGTTGTAAAAGAGTAAGACAGTTTTCGCACTTCGGATGAGTCTTGCGGTAGACCTTTGCTAGAGAAGTCTCAGATATTAATAAAGGATGTATTTTATTGTTTCTACTAGCTATTATTATATCTAAAATCGTCTTTTGTCGAGACTCGATCTCTATCACCAGGAATATGATGTTGCTAACTATCCCCTGTCTCATTTGGGTCTTGGCCACTCCTTCGATTGCGTTGTCTAAGGTCCTCACCTGACTCGTAATATTACGTTGTTGGTCTAGTAGGGTCGTTAGGGGTTTTTGAATTTCCCGTAGGGTGTTGTTAACTACTGTTATTTGGAGCTTCTCCAATTCATTTAGAGCTTTTTGGTTAGATTCCAGCTCTCCTAACCGGCTGTAGACTTCTTCTTCGTTATTGCCGTCCATGGTCCCGAAAAGTAGATGTAGGGCATGTCCGATGCCGTCGAACAGGGATCGTTTAGACCGCCCATTGGACACCAGTTCACGAATTGTTTGGGTACGCTGCTTTATGTGGGTGATAACCGAATGAATACTTATCTGTTGGGCCTGGCATGTTACCGAACCGTCATCCTTGCATAATCGGCGCACCGCTTCCTCGGCCTGTTCTGCTAACTCCGTGTGTACTTGCAGTTCCTGGAGGTCCAATTCCGTTAGTAGGTTCCACTCACGGTTATAGAGCCATATGTCTCCTAATAATTCGTAGAGTACCCCATGCGTGGTTATAGGGGTGAGGGTATAAGGTACGGGCCCGTGCTCACTCGCGGCCATCTGTAGAGCTAGGAGGAATACTAGCGTCCACATTTTTCGCTGTAACGAGATGATAAATAGGAGATTAGTTTTCGTTTGCTTGTAGCCAGATGGACTAATAAGAATAGTGGATATTTTGTCCGAATACCATCCGTCTAAGTCGATGCTTTATACTAAAGCACAGTTAGGCGTTAGTAAGTAGGGCTGGCTTTAGTGGCTTAAAGTTACGTTTTATTTTCATAAAACGGCTTCAAGCGATTATTATGGACGGTAACCAATCTCCTATTTATTTTGATGGTGGTGTTCACTGCGCTGGGGACTGCTACTACGGTGTAGGGTCCAACCCAGATTTGGGACAATTTGTGTTTCCGGGCTTCGTTGCGCAAGAGGACCTTGTCGCCTACGTGGAGAGATAGTGGTCGGACGTTCCCGTCATAATATGCTTTAGAGCGCGTCTTGCTAGCTAGCAAGTTTCTCCTTGCTAGAGCGTAAGACTTTTGCAGCTTGTACCGCAATTGGTGATAATAACTTTCGTTATTATAAAGTGGCTCCGGGTTGCGTTTTAGATTGGACGGGACGTCCGCGGTGAAACCGTAGAGGCAGTCCATAGGTGTGAATTTCGTTCCCTCGTGTACGCTATTGTTATACACGAACGCTGCCGTACGTAAGAATTGGTCCCAACCATTTGGGCTTTCATCTACAATGGTGCGTAGATACTCGATCAGGGGCCTATGGGCCCGTTCAAGTGCACCATTGGACTGGGGGTGGTAGGCTGAAGTCTGGAGCTTCTTAATCTTTAGCAGCCTACACACGCCTTTGAACAAGTCACTGAGGAAGTTCGACCCTTGGTCGGTGACTATTTGTTTAGGTATGCGATAGCGCGTGACGATTTCGTCGAAGAAAATTTGTGCTATCGTTTGAGCTTCCGCATTGGGAATGGCATACCAGTCGACGAATTTAGTTAGGTTATCCTGGAAGGTTAGGATGTACTTGTTTCCCGAAATAGTTTCTTCCAGTGGACCTACGATGTCCAAATAAACCTTGTCGAACGGTTTTTCCGCGATGTCTGTTATTATCATGGGCATTCGGAATTGTCTCGATGCCTTCATGGTTTGACACTTTTTGCACTTCCGGACATAACGACTTATGTCACGGAACATTCGCCTCCACCAATACTTTTGGCGAATTCTATTATAAGTTTTGACGATTCCCTGGTGTCCACCGAAAGGGGAGTCGTGGTAGTCCTTTAAAATGACTTGAATTTCTTCGGGGCTTGTTATTAATTCAACTTTGCGTTGCTTTGTGATGGAGGTGTCCTCGGGTGCTTCTGCAAGTTGGGCTATCTCTTCATGGTTTATTTCCTTAGGCCCTTCGTCGCTATCGAGGGCTTTTGGATTGGGGACGTGTTCGATTTTGTCGTCGTCCTCCATCTTTTGTGCCTGCGCCCTTGTGACTGCGTTGCATTGTTTTAGTCTTTCCGTAGGAGGCGCCACAGCCCCAGTTTCCGCGAGAGATATGGGTAGGGGCTCACCGGGTTGGTGAATTAGAGCTTCCACCGTGAAGGTATTGGGCTCTTCTGCTCTTTGGGGAATCCGGCTGAGAGCATCAGCATTCGTGTTGTATTTACCCGGTTTATACTCTATATGGTAGTCGTATTCAGACAATTTGTGGTGAAACCTAACGAGTCGAGTGGTGGGGTCTTTGACATTAAAAACGCCCTTGAGTGGTTTATGATCAGTGTAGACCGTAAACTTTCGACCCATTAAGTAACACCTGAAATTTTTAACAGCCCATACTATGGCTAGCAACTCTTTTTCGACCGTTGAGTAGTTGCGTTCCGCCTTATTTAGGGTGCGGCTCGCATATGCTATGGGCTGATCCTTGCCTACGTCGCCTTGAGAGAGCACTGCTCCGAGAGCCTCACTGCTGGCATCCGTTGTTAGGTTGAACGGTTTATTGAAATCAGGGTAGATCAGCAGTGGTGGGGAGACTAAGGAACGCTTTACCGTTTGAAATGCTTCCTGGCATTTCGGCGTCCAAGAAAATTTCACGCCCTTTCGCAACAAATTCGTTAGCGGGCGTACTATCTTAGAAAAGTCTGGGATAAACTTTCTATAGTAGTTGGCTAGGCCTAAGAATGACTGTACCTGCCTGATTGTTCGGGGTGCCGGGAAGTTTTGGACACACTCTGTCTTTCTGGGGTCCGGGAGGGCTCCTTCTTCGGAGCATACATGACCCAGATAGACTACTTCCTTCTTTAGGAATTGGCATTTCTCCGGTTGTAATTTGAGGTTGTTCTCCCTCAACCGGTCGAATACCCGTTGGAGCTTTGAATTATGGTCCTCAAGGTTCTTCCCGTAGATGACTATGTCATCTAGGTACACGAAGCATTCGAGGCCTTGTAGGCCTGTGAGGACATAATTCATGAGTCTCTGAAACGTAGCTGGGGCTCCTTTTAACCCGAACGGCATACGTTTAAATTCATAGTGCCCATAATTCGTGCTAAAAGCTGTCTTGGGGCGGTCTTGGGGTTCCACCAGTACCTGGTGGTAACCACTGGCCAAGTCGAGGGTAGAGAAATATCTCGAATGACCGAGCTGGTCCAGAATATCTTCGATCCTTGGAAGCGGATACGCGTCGCCTATGGTCTTTTCATTAATCTTTCGGAAATCGACCACTACCCGCCATTTTTTCTCACCATCGGGACCCGGTTTCTTAGGGACCACAAGGAGGGGTGAGTTCCAAGGGCTTTTGCTTCGTTGGACAATGTCGTTGTCCAACATTTCTTCTAGTTGGTCATTTATGACCTGCCTCTGAGTTTCGGGCAGTCTGTACATTTTTTGGTTAATATATTGGTCGTAGACCATAGGGATCTCGTGCCTCAGAGCTTCCGTGTAGGTTAGCTTGTCTCCTTTTAAGTGGAAGATATCGGCATATTCATAACAAAGATCCTTGATGGACCGTTCCTCTTCGGCCGTCAGGGGGTGGTCGAGGTTGAGTTCCTCGTCCAGTTGCTTGAGGCGCGAGTGGCGCTCGGGGTCCGGATCTTCGAAGTCCGGGAATAGATATCTCAATTGGCAGAGGGGGCTGTCCCTTTCCCTTTTTTCCAACTTCAATTTTGCCCGTTTACCCTTTGGTATACCCTGCGGGGTTGCTCCATGTTTGGGCATACCTTGAAGCCTTGCGTTTGGAGACAATGGGGCACTGGCGTTCCTGAGACCGACTGGTTCAGAGCCTGAAAGGTACCCGTCTTCGTCTTTAGCATTCGTTAGAGACCTTGGGTTATTGTTAGGGGCTAGTTGAATGGTTTTGTAGTCTTTTGATGGGGCCAGCTTAAGAGTTAGGCTCGCCAGGACTACCGGTTGGGTGTTTACATTGAGGAGGCCGACTGACACTGTTCTCGTCCCAGATGGTAAGAGGGCGTTGGCTAGGAATACCCCTTCGCTCGGCTCGTATGACTCGCAAAGCATTTCCTCCTCTAACCCTAGTGAAATAGGAACCACCATTTGAGACCGACTTGGGAGGCAGATGGGTTTGTCCAGTGCTACCTTATGTCTTGTGACTTTGGTGGTCTCGAAGTCGTTGAGGCTGTCCTCCAACCTTGACCCATCCTGAGTTATGCAGCTAGTATTCTTTTCTGAGAATATTGGGGAGACACCACCGGGGAATTCCCTGGTTTGGGTTTGCTCCTGCTGTTCTCTGGGTTTCGACTTACGGACTCCACTATGTAGTGGAATGGCTATTTCCATCGGGTTGATTTCTGTTCGAGGGAATCGCAGTGTTTGATTTGGGCCCTCAACGTTACAGTGTTGGGTAACAAAATCGTATCCTAATAGACCATCTTTGGGAATCTCCGACATGTTTTGCACAATTTGGAATGTACATGGGAGGGGGGTATTGAGAAGAATATCCCCCTGACAGCTCCCTAGGGTTTTTCCTTGGCCGTATGGCGTTTGTAATGTGCATTTTTTAGCGGGATCCATGAGGTTGGGATCCTTGAGTTTTTTGTGTTTTAGTATACTGACCTGAGAGCCGGTGTCCACTGCTAGGATGGCTTTGCCGTTAAGGCTTATGTCTAGCGGAAGGGTGACGAGTGGGACACTTGGTGCGGGCTCTTGAGGTTCCCCCGTAGTAGGATTTTGCGAAATTATTGTCGGGCCGGGGTTTCTTGGTCCGACTGCGGGGAGTTTCCCGCTTGCTGTGACTGCCAACGCTGCCTTTGACGACAGTCGTCTACTGTGTGGCCACGTCTGTGGCAGAAATCACACCTATGTCTAATATTGAACACTGATCTGGTGGAGTTGGCTGGTTGTTGACGGTCATTTGGAGGGCAATTAACATTACTTATGGGTCTATTGTTTGGTTGATGATTTACTCCCTGATTGCGAGGTCTTTGGTCAGGGTAACGGTGGTTATCTACTGGTTGTGACCTCTGGTCTGGGTAACGGTTATTACCTTGGAATTGAGACCTTGGGTTTGGGTAACGACTAGTATTGTTAAATGAGGGGCCCTGTTGTTGATATCGGTTGTTATTGCTGTAATGGGGCCTGGGTGACTCCGCTGGTTGGCGGCAGTCCCTAGCATCGTGTGAGTTGGCCCTACAAATTATGCAAAAAGGAGTGTTTCTCCGCTTCAGACAATCTGCATAGGTATGCCCTTTATTGCGGCAGTAGCTGCAGGTGATGTTTGTCAACGGATTGTTTACAGGTTTTGGCGAGGGGTTTCTATTGGTTATTTGTTGGGCGCTTTGTATTGGCGCCTGTGAGGTATTTGGAGGGTTGTTGGGTAGTGGGGCATATGTAGTGTACATTACCTGGGGGTTCATCTGATTTTGGAGTGTTGCTATTTGAGGAGTTGTTGTTATTGGCGGGGCGGTGTATTGAGTGTTGGTGTTTTGGTAGTGTGTCGAGGGGGTCATTTTGTAATTATTTTCAAATTGGGTTACTGGGGATGTTTGCCCGTAGGGGTTGAAGGTTGGGAGGGGCACTGACATTTGGTAGGGAGCAAACATGGAGTTCTGTTGAAGCTTCTCCATGTCCAGTGCCTTTTGAGTCAGGCTGTCAAGGGTGTCCTCTCCCAAAGTTAACAGGTACTGGCAGAGGTGGGGGTTTGTAACCCCACTCCGCAGGGCATTTTTTGCAAAATCTTGTAATTGGCCCTTAACGGCCGGCGCTGCTGTCGCACCATATTTGGTGGTGGCCGCTTCCTCACACAGTGTTAGTTGTTGTTTTATCCTTGTAGTATAGGTTGTGAGGGGTTCCAGGGGGAATTGGCGTAACTGTATTAGTTTATTTACCAGTTCCTGGTAAGTCTCCCTGGGAAGATATGTCCTGTTTAGGAGGTTTTCGGCCTCCTCAAAAGTGGCGGGTTGGGAGGTGCCTACCAGTTGGTAGGCCTCTCCTCGGAGCCTAGTGGGGAATATCTGTAGGAATGCCGCTTGTTCCTGTTCCGTCAGGCACTGGAGTACCCGACGGCAACAGCCCAGAAACATCTGTAGTTCTGTCCCTATTGTCGGGCTTTGCCCGCCAGAAAATAAGGGTACAAGCTGGGCCGTTAGTTTGGCGACCTTTATATAGTCGTCGGCCATAGCTGTTAAGTCTTCTTTGAGGAATGAAGGTTTAAAAAGGGGGTTAGTTTTAAAAGTTTTTTCTTCTTCCTCTAGAAGCGACAGGGAACGGCTGGACAGTTCTATCCAGTCCGCTAGGAGATCTAAAGTGGCGTTATTTGACTCGAGCGGTTCGTTATTAGGTTTGTCGGGGCTTACAACTGAATCCTCCTTAACTTCTAAATCTAAATTCTTATCCTCAAGGGGGCGAGGGAGATTGCCTTTAAATTCGTCTAGGTGGCGTTGGAATTTCAAGGCCGCCTCTTTGTAAGCTACTAATTTAACTTTTCGCTCTTTACCAGCACGTTCGATTTGTTTATCGACGGCTTCCAAATGAGCTAAATTAAACTCGCCGGTCTCCTGCGCTCGCTTGAGGATATCGTTTAGAGTTTTTACACTTACTTGACTAACGTTTTTGCCTATGTGGGTCCCGCTTCGTAGTCGTCTGGGGGAACCTGGTGGTTCTGTTGATGAGGTGGTCGCTGTCGGTGTCGAAGTGTTCCCTTGTTGAATGCCCCGGTAGTTCGCTGGAGTTCCGTTGGGCCCTGGTTGGCTTGAGGGGCCTGGTGTGGCTAGGTCACTTACTGGAGGCTGGTGGTCCCTCGGTGGGGGAGTCTCGGAGTAGCTGCTGTCCCCTAGTTGGCCCTCGGACATAGGGCGTCTCCTGGGCAGGGATGAAGCCCACTAAAAGTCCCGCGATGTAATAAATTAGGGGGGTAAATGCGTGCTCGCCTGGAGCAGAGGCACTCTAGATGGTTACCCCCGAGTGTAGATTCTTGATAGGATCCGAGGTCGTCGCCTCTACTGATCTTGTGCCCTCAGCCTCGGCTCAGGCTGAGTTCAAGGATAGGGTGCCTATATCCAGCACTCGATCAATAATTGTTAGGCTCGCCCGGATCCTACCGGCTGCGCCAATTGTTATGTTGTTCTTTGTTAGTTTACTCTTTTTGCTTTGGGTTATTCTGTAGGTATTTCTTTTTCTTTTTTTTTTTAAAACTGGTAATTCTCACTAACCTGTATTTCCTTCCGTACGTTGTCACTTCGTTTGTAACTTCTCTTAAGACCACAACGTCTCGGTTTACTTCACTTATTTTATAAATCGCACGCTTTGAAATATTCCACCCACAATTTAATTGTATTTATCGTTGTTCTAATCTGATTACTTTTATTATAAAATGCATACTTCTCACAATGTCTTTATTTAATTCTACAATGCTTTTTTTTTTATCTCTTTACTTTTATTACAAAGCGTCTATTTTAAAATACTCAATCCACAATTTATATTTATTTATCCTTATTTTTATCTAATTACTTTTTTATAAAACGCATGCTGCGCACACTGTATTTAATCCACAATTTATACTTATTTATCCTTATTTTTATCTAATTACCTTTTTATAAAACGCATGCTGCGCACACTATATTTAATCCACAATTTATATTTATTTAATTTCACAATGCATCTATCTATCCATTTACTTTTATTACAAAGCGTCTATTTTAAAATACTCAATCCACAATTTATATTTATTTATCCTTATTTTTATCTAATTACTTTTTTATAAAACGCATGCTGCGCACACTGTATTTAATCCACAATTTATATTTATTCATCCTTGTTTTTATCTACATAATTACTTTCATTGTAAAACGCATGCTTCAAAATATTCAATCCACGATTTACACTTATTTACTTTGATTTTAATCTAATTGCTTGTTTTTTATAAAACGCATGCTTCACACAAGGTAATTAATCCACAATTTATATTTATTTAATTCCACAATGCATCTATCTATCCATTTACTTTTATTACAAAGCGTCTAGTTTAAAATACTCAATCCACAATTTATATTGATTTATCCTTATTTTTATCTAATTACTTTTTTATAAAACGCATGCTGCGCACACTGTATTTAATCCACAATTTATATTTATTTAATTTCACAATGCATCTATCTATCCATTTACTTTTATTACAAAGCGTCTATTTTAAAATACTCAATCCACAATTTATATTTATTTATCCTTATTTTTATCTAATTACTTTTTTATAAAACGCATGCTGCGCACACTGTATTTAATCCACAATTTATATTTATTCATCCTTGTTTTTATCTAACATAATTACTTTCATTGTAAAACGCATGCTTCAAAATATTCAATCCACGATTTACATTTATTTACTTTGATTTTAATCTAATTGCTTGTTTTTTATAAAACGCATGCTTCACACAAGGTAATTAATCCACAATTTAATTTATATTTATTTAATTTGTAATTCCTTAACTGCCCGTTACGTCCTACCACCGCCGAAAGGAGATTCTCAACCAACTTTTTCTTTGTTTCTTGGGAAAGTAATGAACAAATCAATAAATGACTCGATCGCGCTCGCAGTTAAATCACCACCCTCAGAAAACGTCCGCCGCGGATAATGGTTATACAACAACTCCACTTTTGCAAAAATTGTCACCGCCGCCGAGCCGTGGATCTTCAACCAAAACAAAGACCACGGGGAACGGTTCCCACACTGCGGTCAAGGTCAAGATACTCAGTTATCAGAGACCGCAGTGGCTTTATCGCGGTTTCAGCGTTAATCGTGAAAACCGCGACGGGAACCGTTATCCCCTGGGAACAACTTTACCGTTTTGTACCTAAAAGACTCTCACTCCAAGACGTAATCCGATACCTTTGCGATAAGGCGTTGGATTTTTCGTCTGTTGGGTGCGAGTCTTTTGGTTTTTGTTGTTGTTGTGCTAGTTATGATTTTTTTTATGCAACAGAGACTTCAACACAAATAAACTCAATACCATGGTTCTTAGAGTGACCAACAATCCTACATTTTAGGTAGTCCCTAAGGAATATAGCAACACCACCACCAGTGCGACCTTGGCGATCGTTACGAAAAATTTGAAAACCATTTATAGACACAAGGGACGACGGGATGGCATCGTTTAGCCAGCTTTCACACACTAAAATCGCGTGGACATTAACATTTATAAATATTTCATTAATTTCTGTAATTTTCGCTTTAATACTACGAGCATTAAAATGACAAATGTTGAACCCCGTATTGACGGAACAGAAAATCTTTAGCAACGCACTTACCCCGTTCCCACAACTGAGCTCTCTGGTCATGCAAATAACTTCATAGGATCGAAGCAGTGAGCACCCTCAACAGATGTGTTAGCACAAAATAGAGGAAGGCATTTGGCAAACCAAGTAAAGCACGAATACCAGTACAAAAACATTTGGTTGACGAGAAGCAACATGTTCAAAAATAAAAATAAAAACTAAAATTAAAAAATTAAAAGTAGGAAAAATCACGAAAGAATTAATAAATTATCAAAAAACTAAATATTACAATATAGTTCAACGTTAAACGCTTGCACCTCTAGGCTCCAGGGAATCCACAGACGGGCATTCTAATTCACATATATCTCGCACTGTCATTTCCCGATCGTTACTCTTTTTTTTTATGCGTACGAGTCCATCCTTAGTCGAAACAGCATGCAGCAGCCCCATTCTACGCAATTTTAAGGCCTCCCGTAGCAGAAAGTTGTTACCCTGCGTAAGGGTGAAAACACAAAGAAATCGGGTTGCCTGCATTCCTATTGCCAGCGTCTAGTGGCGCCAATCAGCGCAAAGAATAGATATCCATTCTTTGCGCTGATTGGCATCGCTAGACGCTGGCAATAGGAATGCAGGCAACCTGCTTTCTTTGTGTTTTCACCCTAAGACTCTCATTCACATAAACCGGAGAGTCTGCAATGTAGCCATCCAGCTCGCATAGCGGAAATTTCAGTTTCCTATGCGCTTTCAGAGCGCGTATGAAAGCCTTCGCTTCACGCAGGCCAAAAAATTTTACTATGATCGGGCTGGAAACGCCAGTTCGCAGTCGGAAAGCATCGACGAAGGCAGAGAGCTGGTGGTTAACTATATTAGCAAGATTTTCGACTGTTTTCAAGAGATTCTCCTGAGGTTTAACGGGTACTCCTCGGATGATAACATCGCTAAGCCTCTCGACACGATTGACGTCATCCAGGCGCAGTTTCATAGTACCCAACAGTTTCCGATGGTCCTCCACGCAATCAATTAATTGAGAAGACTTATTCCCAACAGCAGTAACAGTCAACTGCAACTCTTCGACATCAGAGCTGATCTTGCTTGTCTCTGCTTGGGGTTGTGCTGACGCGGCATGCAGCCCATCAGTAAATCGCTGCTCCAAAGAATCGAGGCGTAGCTGGAGAGCACTAAATCCTTCAAGGTGCTCAGAGATACGCAGCTCCATTTGCTCGAATTTGCTGGTAAGATCGTCCAGTTTAGCAGTGAAGCGGGATTCCAAGGCCGCGAGCAGCTCCGCAAGAGAGCTATGAACGGCATTGTTGATGTCACTTTCTGAGGGAGACCGAGTACTTCTTGTTATAATGGGTGACGGATTTGCCACTTGCAACTTTTTCGGTTTTCCACTCGCGTTTTTGCTTTTTTCGGACATTTTTCTCTTTTTTTTTGTGGTATTATGGCGGATGGAAATTGCAACCGGCGAGAGCCAAAAAATGAATAATTAGTTACTTTTACACGGAGTAAATTCGGATAGAGTACGGAGCACTTAGCAAATGTGTTATTTTCGGATCACGGCAATCATCGCTGTTCGATTTATATGTGCACAGCAACTAAATAAAAATGTCAAATTTTTGGGCCTTACATTATCTAAAAGATAATTCCAAGAAATTTGTAAATACAGTAATGTCTCGCTAATCCGGATCAATTTTGGGCCACCTTTGTTCAGATTAGCGAATTTTCCGGACTGGCAAGTACATACGGTAAAAAGTAAAAAATACATAGGAATTATCTTTGTGACAATCATTTCATTGTCACCATAAACATTTTATTATATTTTATCATTTTTACAAGAATTTAAAAAAAATCCGTTATAGTTGTTTGTCTTTTTTTGGAATTTACAACAGCTCGTTGCGCTTTTTCTTTCAATTCCTGCAGAACCATTATCTGGTTGATAGAAACGTTGTTTTGCGAGCTCCACTCGATGACAGTTCCAATGGCTTCAACAGCAGCTTCATTTCTAACTCGCATAGGATTTTCGTCTCCTACATTCAATCCGTAAAATTCCTCATCTTCGTCTTCGGTTTCTATGGCCTCCTCTTCAATGATATCATCGATGTTCGTCTCTTCCACCCGATCGTTAACTTCGTCCGCCGTATAAGTCGATTCGCTTTGCATTGCTAATCTTAAATTTTCGCCAATTTCCTCAGCATCGCGCATTTGACGGATCAATTCATTTAACGGGATTTAATCCTCACCAGACCAATCTTCATTTTCCTCCTCAAACAAACTTTTCCAACACGACTTCATCATGCTTTGTTTCAAATTTCTCCAAACACTTGCCAGAAAGTACACGGCGTCCTTCAACGTCAGTGCTTTCAGTAACTTATCAACATCATTCTCTCTCGAGCATAGAATGTGAGAAATCAAGTTTTTTTATATAAAAGTTTGGTTACACGGATAATTTCTATTTCTATTTCACGGATAATTTCTATTTCTATTTCTGCAAATCTGTCCGTCTGCGGTCTTGAGATCATCAACAGGTGGATGACAAGGTGCATTATCTAAGAAAAGAAGTGCTTTCTGAGGTTTGCCGATGCTTTCTAGAAAATCCCGGACCTGCGGAACGAAAGACTGAAAAAACCATGTTCTGAAGATTTCGGATGTCATCCAAGCTTTGGAACTCGACCGGTATTCTACCGGAAGTGCAACGTTTCGGAACGCTCGAGGATTCCTCGATTTACCAATCACGAGTGATCAACTATGGTCACCTGATGCGTTAGTGCAGCCCAAAAATGTCAAACGCTGTTTGTGTGCTTTACGACCTGGGGCTGTTTTTTCGTGCGACGCACAGTGTGACGAGGCTATGGGACAAAACGGAAAAATATATGGGATTGAATATTGAATGTTAGAACCATAATCCTTGCAAACTAAAAATAATTTTCATGCATTTTGCGAAAAAGGACGAAAAAGGATTCAGGACCAAAAAAGGATATTCTCATTTGTAGACAGCTTAATGGACGGACTTTCATATACAATCATTAGAATTTGTCGATTATATTAACTTTAAGGAAATATAATTAATTATACGTACCAAGTTTGTATGGGAGTATATGAAAATTGAAAACTTCAAATGCGATTTTTAGAAGAAAAAATTTTTGTATTCAAATATAATGTAAAAAATTAATTTCATGATTCTGTATACACATTTTATTATATTATAATATTTACAATCAATATGGATTAAAATCAACATCAATTACATCGTCTTCGTACTCAGAATCTGTATAATCTTCATCTAAATCTAAGATATTTAACACGTCTTCATCTTTCGGAATTTCCTTCTTTGCCTTTGCCCCGCCTAAAAACTTGATGTATGGGTCCGAAGAGAGGAACAGTCGCTTCATCAAATCTTCATTAGTAGCTATACGACCTGTTTTCCGAGTGTGTTCCAGTCGAAATCGCCGAACATCCTTTGTACGAGTTTCCTGTGCGTCTTCAGAAAACTTTCCAATTGGTAGAAGAAAATGCTTTATAACGTCTGACCCATGCATAAGTATCTTATGCACAGTTACAGGCATGGGGTACCAGTCATACAGGCTAACGTAGAGATTTGCTGTATCCTTAGTCAGTGCTTCAAATTTTCTGATGTTAATTGGTTGTCCTGATGTTAATGCCAACAAAATCGTCCTGAAATTTTTAATTAGTTCAGCATTAACTCAAGTAATTCTTGCACTTTTCTCCCATTCCAAGAAGAACTTTCTCGCCGTATTACCGTCATTGGTATTACCGAATCCTGCTAAAGGTTTATCCACATTCAACGCCATTTCCTTAGAAAACGCTTCCTGAATGGATTTCTTCCTATCATCGATCGCAGCTTTATTATCCTTGTTCTTCCTGTACACCTGCCACTCGAGTTTGTAACTAATATGAAGTAGGCACTGGAATGAGTTAATCCACGCATGAAGTGTGGATAATCCGTATCGGTAATTATCTTCCTTTGCAGATACCTGACTCGGGCCATCAGTTACAATAGAGTTCATTTGACCTGGATTAGCTCCGCAAACGTAGCAATTAGCCGAACCTTTATTACCGGTAATATGGTTAATGACTTTCTGATCAACCATGGTCATAAACATATTATGTTTAATGGTTTTACCGGCAATTATCGTATTCTGAAGAAGCCGAATCTTTTCTTCTATTGCAGTAACCTCCTGGCGAACCAATGACTCACTTTCCTTTTCAAATATAAATTTTATGGGCCGGCAATAATCTCTAGAGCTCGGTGTAGCATTTTCCCAAATTATAGTTCCGTCCGAATATTGCAGTTCAATAGGGACCATCGAAATCATAAATAGGCTGGTGTCGGTTCCACTTCTGTCACCAAGTCTTTGTTTATACATACTGTGCCCAGAACTGCCATCACATCCCCATTTTGAAATTAGTGTTAAGTCCTGATTGTCGTCATCGCGCAGGTCAACTATTTTTACGACACTTTCCACTGTTTTATCCATAAGTGCTTGCAAATTGCATTCTGCTGATTTCTCACTTATAGTAAATTCGCTATCTTCTGGCAGAAAACTTTCTCTCATTTGTTTCAGTTTATAATAAGAGGGAAATATATCATGTCCGATCTCTTTACATTTGTTTCGGAGGTAGTTGTACTTTTCGACACTTAGACCAAGATGGTACATAATAGTTAGAGCAGTCTCTTCGGTGAATGCGGCTGATGGGCAGCTCGAAAGGGTCCTACTCATGGTCTTGCCCTTAGTCGGTGAGTTTTCCAACTTATCCAACACATCTACAGCACTAAGTTCACCTTCCGCATGAAGTGATTTTCTTGACGCCGATAACAATTCTTCCGATCCAAATTTTTTAAATGTTCGCAGACGGTTCCTTTTTTGTCGATCACTGAGGGAACTAAATTCACCACTTGGAGGACGACCACGCTTCGACGGACCGGGCTGTTTGTCCTGATCTTCGAACACCTCATCCTCCATCTCGTCCTTATCGCCTTTCAAAGTGAAACTGAAAACCTTAGCCAAATAATCAGAATTTTTTTCTTCAAAACGATCCCAATGTTTGCCACACCCGATGAATTTCTTATTTAAATTCAAAAATTCAAGTCGTATAAAGTCCTGGACGTCGAACGTATCCTCCAGTACAAAACCTTCAGGTATTCGGGTCAAAATTTTGGTGAACAAATCTTCCACAGCTTCATTTTTCGATGAATTTCGACGTGCCTCCATGAAATCTTTTCCGCTGATTTTAACGACGCATTCTGAAAAATATTAAAAAAAATTAATTTGCGAGGGTTTGCGAAGGCACCACTATATGTTATTGGAAACTACATTAGCTGTACTAAAATGTGTAGAAGACCACATTTGTACCATATTTTACCATTTTTTTAAAAGCTTAAAGGAACTTCTGCGATTGAATTAAAAGTGATAATTTTTATATGATTTTTTTAATGTTCAGCAAAATTGTTATATATCAGTCTTATTTAAATAATTTTAATGAAATAATACTATACATACCATAAACTGTTGGATTCATTATGATAAAAAATTTACTTTCACTTTGTTTTCGTACAGAACTTGTTGAAACTTCGCACACAAATTTCTAACTGATGGAAATAGAATTTGCGTGCGACCTTAACTACAACTTTCAGTTGGAATTTTTCGGTCCTGGAAGGGATATTCCAGGAATTATCACTTTACTTTTGTACATTGGGTATATGCAGGGCCGGCGCGACCGTATTTGGCGCCCTAGGCGAGGAGAATTATTCGCGCCCTTTGCTATGGACCATATTAAATACATTACACCAGTCAAAAATTGTTATTCAAAATTTTTCGTTTATTATAAATAAAATTTACAATAAAATAATACATAATTGAACATATAAACTGATTTATTAATTAATAATATATAAACATCTATAATGTTAATATAAAATATTATAAAACATAAAAATAACTAAATTTAATGCAAACTGTTCGACAGACATCATATTTGCACGCATAAATGAACCGCTCTTTGGCACCAACTGAAGTTAATCTTACAGAAAATACTTAAAATCTTACTTTGCGAGCTTTTTCCTTTGCAAATGTTCTGACTAATTCACTCAAATCAAGAGTTGAAGCTTCGTCATATTCGATAGATACGGTTGCTAATCCAACAAGTCGTTCTTCCAACATGGTTGAACGCAAATAGGTTTTGATTAGTTTTAGTTTAGAAAAACTTCGCTCGCCACTTGCTACCGATACTGGAAGGGTTAGAAGAATTCTTAAAGAAACGACAAGATTAGGCACACTTTCACAAAGTTTATGATCTAAAATGAATTGAAGTATATCTGATGGTGGCATGGATTTTGGAAGTCTTCGAGCTATAGTCAGAACTTCACAACATAAGTCTTCACCATCGATATCCTTCATTTCATTATGAGTTAAAAATGTTTCGAAATTTTTGCACTTTTGAAGTATATCTTTAGCACACGTTTCTTTCAGAGCGTGTATATCAAACAAAAATCCAAAAATGGAATTATATTTTTCTAATTGTTCGAATCTTTCTTCAATTGACTGAATTGCAACATCCAAAATTGCATAAAAAAAGTCCACTTTGAATTTTTGCTTGGTATCATGTGTTGCCTCGTCTTGGCCTTCATATTCAAATTGTCGTTTCTTTTTTCTTTTTCTGATTTTCTCTGATGCGAATTCGGTTGAAATTTCCAAGTCATTAGCAATTTCGGTTGCATCTTGTAAAATTCGTTCAAATCCTGCATCACATCGACAATCCACGAGGTATTTTTTTGTAACTTGCAATTGGTTTATGGCTAAGTGCAAATCAGCATCAATTTTTTGCAATAGTTTACTAGTTAAGTTTATTTCGAACAGGATATTGAACCACGTTACAAGAGATACAATGAATTCAAATTTGCTTATTTCCTTAGCCAATGCTTTAGCTTCAATTCTTGTGATATTTCCAGAGGAACCTACAAGTTTTTCGTCAGTGGAAATATCTACAAAAGCATCATAAACGTCTCCCAAATTGTATCTTAAAGGTTTTAAAGCTTCAATACGTGATTCCCATCTTGTATCACTTAGAGGTTTCACTGTTAAAGCTGACTTTGGCAAATGAGCTTTCAAAACTTGCCATCTCTTAGTTGAACCGGACCAAAAATTATATAATTTTTGAATCAAGTGAAAAAATTTGGTGCCTTCTAAACAACACGCTGCAGCATCGTTGACCACTAAATTCAGTGAATGTGCATTACAAGGGACAAAAAATGCACGGGGATTTAAATTCAAAATTTTTTTTTGCACCCCATTATCCTTTACTTTCATATTACTTCCATTATCATATCCCTGGCCACGTAAATTATCGATTGATAAACCAAAATTTTTCATTTGATCACAAAAAGTATCAGCTATAAACGCACCTGTTGTTTCTTGTAAAGGAACAAACCCCAAAAAATGTTCTTCTATCGAAAATTTAGATTGTGATTCATTGATGTCAACAAAACGTACAATCATTGTCATTTGTTCTACGTGACTTACATCAGGTGTACAATCTAGTATAATTGAAAAATACTTTGCTGTATTCACACGTGCCAATATTTTTTGCTTAATTGCATTACTTAGAAGTTGTATAAGTTCGTTTTGAATATCTTTTCCTAAATAATGAACCAAAATGTCACGATTTTCAATTTTACGTAAATGCTCATTCATTAATGGATCAAATAGAGCCAAATATTCAATAAACTTTAAAAAATTGCCATTCTGAGCAGTGTACAACTTTTCATTTGAACCACGAAATGGTAAGTTTTGCATTGCCAAGACTCTAACCAGACCAATCAAACGCTGCAAAATTTGATGCCAATAATGTTCTTCTTGCTTGATTTTTTCTTGATTAATATTATCAATCATTTTTCCATCTAAAATACGTTTTTCACATTCTCGCCATATTTGAAAGTTTTTTAAATGAATAGGATTACGCTCGTGTGACGAAAGTATTGCTCCAATATTTTTCCAGTCTTTACAGCCCATATTTTGCAAAACTGATGTGCCAGAATTCCCAAATAATTTACAACAGAAACAATAAACTGAATTGGTGGACATGGAATATATTAACCACTGACGACATACTTGTTCCCCATTTACAAGTTTCCTGTTGTAATGTACAGAAGAAAATTTTCTATTATTGCAATCTCTCGCAAAATCCTGTGATACAATTTGATGTGGACCATGCTGAACTATAAGCTGTCGAACGTTATCATTTAAAATACAGGGCCACTCGGCAGGGTCACTGTACTTAATGTTTGAAGACATCGGAAGAGTTTCTTCGGAGATTTTTTCTATTGTTAATGTTGGTGTCATTTCTTTTTGTTCGTTAGAATCTCCATTTTCTGAAGATTCATTTGAAATCAGGTCTTGAGAACAATTATTATTTTCTTCATTAGGTTTTGAAACACAAAGATATTTTCGGAAAGATCCTTCCTGTTTCGCAATTTCTTTTTCCCGCTCTGCTTTTCGCTTCCGAAACTGAGCTCCAGAAAGTCTTTTCCTCTCGGACATGATTATCTGTAAATGAAATGAAAAAATTTTATTATCAAAATACAATATAAATTCGAAATTAATTTTCAAATCAAAATAAACTTTATTTGTTTTAAATTAAACTTCATTATTTCATTATTAAATACCAAGTTAGTCTTCGTAATTTAATAAATTTGAGTGGATGTACTATTCTTTTGATAGGATTTACAATTTTTTAAAAAAATTGATAACTTAAACTTGGTGGAATTAAAAACAGTACATTTAACTGACGAATTTCTTAGACAAAAATATATTAAAGAATGATGAAAATTAGACTTCAATGAGAAATTAGTTAATTTAGATGCTTCTTTCAAAATCATGCAATTTTTAATACTGAAACCAAATTTATATAAAATATACATTTAAAACAACATGAGTATAATAAAATACATATAAAAATGTGTGCGAAAAAAATTGCGCCATGTTCAAAATTTAATTCAAGTAAGATTTCAAATTAGCTTTACCTTCTTTGGATGCCCCTGTTTTTATATTATGTTTACGTTGTTTTCAAAGCTTGATTGTGAACCTATAAGAAATGATTTACAATTATGATTTTTTGCTATTTTATGAAAAAATAAAAGTGCGTACATAACTTGACGAAAAGTAATGAGTAATGCAAAAAAGTATTCAGTAATGAGATTTAAAATCTGTTATTACAATACTTACTCTATATTAAAATCGATTGTTGGAAACACTGAAATTCACAGCACATTGATTGGCACAAAATTATTTTAAATCACAATTCACATATGAGCACAGATGATGTTTTCAAGTCGGTGGGCAAACCAATACTGTTTGTCTCGGATTTTTAAATGGAAATTCTAACATTTAAAAATATTGGAACTAACTTTGACACTAAAACAAATTTCCTTTAAGTAACATGATAGTATCCGAATGTATTCATCGTTTTATTATCCTTAGAATTGAGACATCTGATAGTACTTGACAGTGCGGCGGTGACGAGCGCGCGCTCAACAGTCAACACATTTTTTTAAGAATTGTCCAAAAAAATAACTCGTAAATTATTGTATCCATTCACAAAGTGACCAGTAAAGAAAAAAGTTGACCCAGTTTAATTATTTTTGGACCTCATAAATTCTATTTTATTACGCCTTCAAAATGGTTAAAAGAATCAGTAAATAAAAAAAATTTCCACTTTTCTCTGTTTCTCTTTTTTTGCTCTTCATAAACTTTGTTAAAAACTGAAAGCCGGAAATCTGGCGCCCCCCAAAAATCGGCGCCCTAGGTGACCGCCTAGTTCGCCTTAATGGTAGCGCCGGCCCTGCTGTGCAGTGGTAAATGTGACCGTGTGCAGGGACCGGACCGGCTTGGTACCGGAGTGCCGGGGAGGGTCGAGAAGGAGCCTGCATTTTCGATCGCATGCTCGTTATGTGGTGTTTTCTCTTCTTATACCTTTTTTGGTGCTTTCGGCTGGTTCGGTTCCTGCACATAGGCGTGGCCCGTTTCTCAGCCCAGCTGAGAAGTGTACCTTCTGAGCTGGAAGGATAAACTCTATTATTATTATTTAGAAACAAATTGTCGTCATTTTGTAATATGTTTATAATATAAAAAGAAATAGATTGTTTAATTTGTAGTATGTTTAGGGAGCGTTCAAATATTATGTAACGCTGATTTTCGGGATTTTGGGATACAACGCCCCCCCATGTAACGCTATGATAACGTTTAGTATTTAACCCACGTACTCCCTAAAATCGTTACGTAACATTTTTTTAAATAAAAGCCTTTTTTTTAATAGTTTTAGAAAGTTATAAAATTTTCTTTGATAAAATAAAAAATACTATAATAATAAAAGGCTGAAAATAAAAATATGCATTTATATTATAATATAATTAATAAAACTATTAATTTTGAATTTATTTAAATAATTATATTATATCATAAAAAAATTTACACAAACAAATTAATTTCTTTTATTAGATATATACGTAGAAAAGTAAATAAACCTTTATAAATTCAAACGTTAACGTATTTTTAAAAGTTTTAAATTTTTATTATTCATCAGTCCAGGGACTTGTTAGCCAGTCCTCAATGTTTTCTATTATTGGTATGGACGCATCGTCATAACCACTATTAAAATTTGCTTCAACTTCATCATCTGTTTCAGTATTTTCTGCAGATGATTCATTTTCAAAATTTTTTTTTTTACTGTGCATTTCAGTTTTATGATTTGAAAGAGCTTTTATAGTAGCAAAATATAAGTTGCAAACGTTACATATTTTTCTTTTTAAATTTTTCTGTACTGTACATGTTGCTATTATCATCAAATTTGATTTCTCAAAAAAAATAGAAATCAACTTTTCACGTTATAATTGACCTTTAATTTGCTAAATATTTCACAACATGGCTTTTTCTATTCATATAACCAATTTCTATTAGAAAACTATTAACACTAATTTCAAATCTCGATCAAATCTTTCCTTTGTTTTAAAGGGATTTCACAATAAGTTTCGAGTACTAATTCCAACATATGCACACTGCACTTGAATAATCTTTTGGTTTCACGTAACTTTTTAGAGTTTTCTAGTATAACTAATTTTACAATTCAAAATGAGTTCACCGAGATTTAGGATTCACTTTCACGGACCTCTATCGAGCAGAAGCGAGAGTCGAGTAAACGTTTTAAGAAAACTTTTTTGAGAGTCAACCAAAGTTTTTTTTAAAGTTCTCTGTTAGTGCCAAGAATTATATATTTTACCGTTTTCACATTTCGAGTGTTGACACAGTGAAATGTTAAGAAAGTTTTAGATTAATTATTCTTGTTATTGTGAAATCCCTTTAGTACATTTACTAATTAATCCTAACTAATATTACAATAAATGTTAATTACAGGTAGTCGGGCATATGTAAAGTGTTTAGTTATTATGTATTAATTTCCTTCTTGTAATTGACCGATGGGCTTTGAAACAACAACAATGGGCATCAGAGCCCAATTTCGGCATTGACGACACAACATCCTCCCGGGGGGGCGGTGAGATCTCCTCCAGTCTCTGGGTGTATACGATATATGGGTAGATGTCGTTCGGCTCATCAAGGGGGAAGACTCCATCGTCTGTAAATACATAAATAGTAGGGACAAGGGTTCACGGATTGTCGGGACAGGATTCACTTAGGTTTAGGTTGCGCTTGATTATTACTTGTCAAATAAATGTTGGTATATTGATGATTTCATTCTAGCAAAGCTAAATATCATGCAAATGCTGTCGGACAGACGTCATTTATCGGGAGAGGTGCTAATTTTGTTATTGGTCGCCGCGCGACAGAGTTTTTCATTTTCACATCGACTACTCGGACTAGGTCGTCCACACCTGGATAGACCTTCACAACACGGCCTAACGGCCATTGTAAGGGTGGAAGTCGGTCATCTTTAATCAATACTAAATCTCCTGGGTTTAGGTTCGGTTGTGGTGTCAGCCATTTAGGACGTTGTTGTAGTCGTGAAATATATTCGGCAGACCATCTTTTCCAAAAATGTTGTAATAATTGTTGAGTAAGTTGCCACCGTTTAAGATAGGTTGGATTGGTGTCGGTTACATCTCGTTGCGGGAGTGCTAGAAGAGCGTCGCCTATTAAGAAATGACCGGGAGTTAATGCACTCAAATCTGTAGGATCATCCGAGATTGGGCACAAGGGTCGAGAATTTAAGCATGCCTCGATTTGGTACAGCGTGTTCGTCATTTCTTCAAATGTAAGTGTGGCGTTTCCTGTTATCCGTCGAAGATGGTGCTTAGTCGACTTCACTCCTGCCTCCCAAAGGCCTCCGAAGTGAGGTGAATGTGGAGGATTGAAGTGCCACGTAATGCCATATTGATTGACGTGATCGGCAATTTGAGTTTGCTGGATTTGTACTTCCTTGAGGTACGCATTGGTACCTATAAAATTAGTGCCACAATCACTATACATATGTTGAGACATGCCTCTGCGTGCAATAAAGCGATTTAGAGCTGCTATAAATGCTTGAGATGACAGGTCACTCACTAGTTCGAGGTGAATCGCCTTGGTGGCTAAGCAGACGAACACTGCAATATATCCCTTTGTGGCTGGAGCTCCTCGTCGTTTACTAGTTTTTATGTTAATTGGGCCACAATAATCCACACCGCAATGAGTGAATGGCCTCGAGATGTTTACTCTCAGTTTTGGCAAACTCCCCATTAATTGGGTATTTGTTTGTGCACGCAATCGGAAACAGGTAACACATTGTCGAATAACTTTGCGGACTGCCGTTCGCCCATCCAACACCCAATAATTTTTTCGAATTAGTGATAACGTCAATTGCGTTCCCCCGTGCATGCAGGACAGATGGCATTTTCTAATAATGAGTGTGATGAGGGGGCAGGATCTATCAAGAATGATCGGATGTCGTTCATCATAGCTTAGCACAGCATTCTGGAGACGTCCACCAACTCTTAATATCCCATCGTTGTCGAGAAATGGAGTTAACCTTTTCAATTTGCTTTTTGCGGATATAATATTGTCCTTTCGAATATCGCTCAAATCGCCCGCAAAATGTGTGCTTTGATGTAATTTTATCCAGAAATGGGTAGCTTGGTCTATCTCATGGACTGATAATCGGAGTTGATGTCCTTTAACGTGAGAGGTGACTCGCAAACAGTACGCCGTAACTCGAATTAATTTTGAAAATGACGAGAATTTTCGCAGCAGCTCAAATAAGAATGGTTCATCAGCAGTTTGTATGTGGAAGGTGTGGATGTTCTTTTTTGTTTCCATATCAGTGTCGACTATAGTGTATGAGCGAGGCCATTGATTACTATGTTCGGATAACCATTGGGGTCCGTTCCACCACAGCGTTGAGACGATTAGTTCATTAGGAAGGATCCCTCTTGAGGCTAAGTCTGCTGGGTTGTCTTTGGACAAGACGTGGTGCCACGGAGCATTTCCAACTAGATTGAAGACTTCACTCGTGCGATTTGAAACAAAGGTGGTCCACTTCCTCGGGTGTCCTTTCAACCATGAGAGCACGATGGTTGAATCGGTCCACATGTGAGTTTCGATGTCGTCTAGCTGCAGTGTTTCACAAGTGTGTTTTACTAATTTAGCCGCAAGCACCGCGCCACACAGTTCTAAGCGAGGAATGGTTACCGGTTTAATTGGAGCGACCTTTGTTTTAGAGGCGATAATTCGGACATGAGCATTGTTTTCTGAATTGGGAGTTCGCAAATAAAGGACAGCTGCATAAGCATTCTGGGATGCATCACTAAACGCGTGAATCTGGATGTCTTTGGAGATTTTCGTTGTGTCGAACCAGCGAGGAATTCGAAGATGCTCGAGTGCGGATAGTTGAGATTTCAGCGTTGCCCAACTCTGTTGAATCTTCATGGGCACAGTTTCGTCCCAATCACAGCCAAGGGTCCATAGGGATTGCATGAGAATTTTTGCTGCAATGATCACTGGTGCAATCCAGCCTAATGGATCATATAGTTTTGCTATCTCAGATAGAAGTTCCCGTTTGCTTGCTACCATCTTTTCGACTGCTAGGTTTATTTTATAGCTAAACGTATCCGACACAGGAAACCAGATGAGACCTAACGATTTAACACTATGGTCGAAGCTAAGATGAATGGCTTCTGGAATTGCTCTGTCTTCCAACGGAACTTCTGCGAGAACTTGCTGGTCATTTGACAGCCATTTCTTGAGTTTGAAACCTCCTCTTTGTAGTAGTTCGTCTAGGTTATGATAGATAGTTATTGCTTCAATAGTGGAGTCGGCGCCGGTCAAGAAATCGTCCACATAAAAGTCTTGTAATAAGATACGAGATGCTTCAGGGTACCTATCGCGTTCGTCCCTTGCTAGCTGTTGAATCGTTCTTATGGCTAAAAACGAAGCACAGGTTACGCCAAAAGTTACTGTAGCTAGGCAATAATCTGGCAGGGGATCCTGGGGGGAATTTCGCCAAATGATCCTCTGATAATTCATATCTTCAGGATGCATCAACACCTGACGATACATTTTCACAATGTCTGAGATTAGAGCAACCTTATGTTTCCTCCACCTGGAGAGGACCCCTATGAGTTCGTTTTGCAAGGTGGGGCCAGTAAGTAGTACATCATTAAGTGAATATCCTGAACTGCTTTTCCTTGACGCGTCAAATACCACTCTTAATTTAGTGGAGGTGCTTTCTTTGAACACCGCATGGTGGGAGGGATAATAGCTAGTGTAGAATGAGGTGTTCTCTAGTCGAACTTCGTTGTCCTTTTCTGTAGTCTTAGCAGGAACCATATGCTGTAGATCTATGTATTCATTGATACATTGGGTGTAGCCACTCTTTAACTGCGGACAAGCCTCGAAACGTTTTTCCAGGCCCAGAAAACTGCGTAATGCTATGGAACGAGAGCATCCCAAGGCTTGTTTATGGTTTTCGTCAATGAACGGCAGGCGGACACAATATCTCCCATCTTGCAAACGTGTATGAGTATCCTGATAGAAGGCTTCACATTTCTGATCTTCGGGTTTGATAACTGAACTCACAGGGACCGCTTCGATTGACCAAAATTGTTGCATTTGCTGGCTGAGGGTACTTAAAGACACGATAGAGGTAAACGTCTTGGTGGTGGGAGAGATTCCTATGTCCTGCGAAGCTTCGCCGTTTAAAATCCACCCCAACACAGTACTTTGAGCGACCGGTTGACCTTTGAGTCCCTGTCGGATGTCTGGCAAAAGGAGGGAGCCATAGACATCTGCACCAATTAAAACATCGATACGACCTGGCAGATTGAACGTCGGGTCGGCTAATTTGAGTCCCTGAATATGTTTCCAATTAAACGATGAGATTGGTTTGGACGGGAGGTTATGAGTTACCGTTTTCACCACTAATGCTTGAATATTCACCATGTTGCCTCCCGATGGAATAAGAATGGCTGTATCTACCATCGCTCGCGCGGTGCCAAGTTCGGATTGCTCTACACCAAAAATATTTGCGATTACTGACCTTTTAGGGAGTGCTAAAGATTGGACGGCATTTTCACTCAAGAAAGATGATTGAGAACCTGGGTCCACTACTGCTCTGAATGTTCTTTGGATCCCGTGCCTCCCTTGTAAGGTGACTAAAGCAGTCGACAGAAGGATTTCCCTTTGTGTGGATACGTGTAAGGTATTCACTCCAGTTTTCAAATGATTCATGGATGTTTTGTCTGAGGGTGTGACGGGCGCAGTAGAGATACTCTGCGGAAATGAGGACGCAGATGATGGTCCGGGCTCAGTAATATGCAATAGGGAATGATGACGCTTACGACAGTGAATGCATGAATATTTGCTCGGACAATTCGCTGAAAGGTGTCCATGACCCAAACAATTTAAACATAACCCATTTTGCCGCACAACTTTGTTCTTTTCAGCAAAAGGT
The DNA here is from genome assembly GCA_963855945.1 of Thereva nobilitata. NCBI lineage: Eukaryota > Metazoa > Arthropoda > Insecta > Diptera > Therevidae > Thereva > Thereva nobilitata. The sequence continues at coordinate 92,258,847 of OY979696.1, read as the reverse complement.
AATTTGATAAAATTTGGACAACTTCTAAGAATGTGATCTTCACCGCATAGACGGCATAGGGTTTTCTTGTTGATTAAGAAGGATCGACATTTAACGTTGTTTCTCACTGGTGTTGTAGGCTTGACGGATGATGACCGGGAGAACTCAACAGCTTCTAACGTCCGAAAACGGGTTGACAAGAACTGTTTGAGGGTGGCGAAAGAAGGCAATTCGTTGGTATTCGCGAGCTGTTGTTCCCACAGTTGCAATGTGTCTTTGGGTAATTTTTTTGTCAAAATGTATACGACCATGAAATCGCCTAGGTCGGATAAGTTCATGTTTTTTAGAGTCTCCACGCTTTCAGAGGCTGTATCATGTAATCTCTTTATAGATTCAGCGGATTCGGTTGCCTGTATATGGTTGACTAAACGATCAAATTGCGAGCTCACAAGCATTCTTTTATTATTGTAGCGCTCTTGCAAAACCTTCCATGCGGTATCATAATTCATGTCGGTGATCGCGAATCCTTGAATTAATCGTTCTGCTTCCCCATGAATGCTTGCTTTCAGGTAGTGTAATTTTTCAGCGTTTGATAAACCCTTTTTGCTGTGGATAAGAGCCACAAAAAGGTCATGAAAGGACGTCCAGTCGTTGTAATCCCCAGAAAAGCTGGGCAAGGAAATACGAGGAAGCTTTAACGAAGAGGTGGTAGTCGAAGTACCGGCAGTGTGAGAGGTACCTGGAGATTCATTTTCTTGATTCGTACATTGACTAGGAACATTCAGCGACCGTAATTCCGACGATAAAAGATCTTCTAGTTCCCCTATGAACGTGAGATATGTTTCTTCAGCTTCGGAAAATACTTGATTTTCAAAATAAGATGCTTCCATCTTGGACGGGTTTTCTAAAGCTACATTAGAAACAATGTATTGATGGTTTGATTGAAATTGTTCCCACAAAGATTTCGCACTTTCAACGCGTTTCTGAAAATAGGAAAGAGATTTTCTCAATTTGGAGTCCTTTCCATAATTGCGAACTGCGTTCTTCAAGTCTATATAGAAAATTTCTTGCTGCTTCACTACTTGATCCATGGTTAAGGAATTAATTGTCCACGTGTTTGGAGGTCAATGTTGTTATTCAAATAAAATTAAAAGTAATGAAAGCTTGTACTCACCGCGTGATTTGAAAGTTCAGTAAAGTTCTAAATACCGTTTTTCAATGTGGAATATACTTTGATGAGATGCCGTTCCTTGTAACAATTGATAAACTTGCGGTACAGTTGTTTGATGAAAGCACACGTGTTTTCAAAATGGAACGCAACTCCAATTAATTATTTCAAAATAGGCCGTTATGATATTCACCGTTCACGTTAGTTATCTATTATTAGTTTCACAGTTAACCCTATCTGATATAGGTTTCACAATACGTTTAAACATAAGTTTCACAGTTAATAATATCTGTTATAAGTTTCATAATTCACTTGGACCGTTATGCATTTCACATATCCGGCTCGAAGGACCAAAAAATGTTGCTATTATCATTAAATTTGATTTCTCAAAAAAAATAGAATTCAACTTTTCACGTTATAATTGACCTTTAATTTGCTAAATATTTCACAACATGGCTTTTTCTATTCATATAACCAATTTCTATTAGAAAACTATTAACACTAATTTCAAATCTCGATCAAATCTTTCCTTTGTTTTAAAGGGATTTCACAATAAGTTTCGAGTACTAATTCCAACATATGCACACTGCACTTGAATAATCTTTTGGTTTCACGTAACTTTTTAGAGTTTTCTAGTATAACTAATTTTACAATTCAAAATGAGTTCACCGAGATTTAGGATTCACTTTCACGGACCTCTATCGAGCAGAAGCGAGAGTCGAGTAAACGTTTTAAGAAAACTTTTTTGAGAGTCAACCAAAGTTTTTTTTAAAGTTCTCTGTTAGTGCCAAGAATTATATATTTTACCGTTTTCACATTTCGAGTGTTGACACAGTGAAATGTTAAGAAAGTTTTAGATTAATTATTCTTGTTATTGTGAAATCCCTTTAGTACATTTACTAATTAATCCTAACTAATATTACAATAAATGTTAATTACAGGTAGTCGGGCATATGTAAAGTGTTTAGTTATTATGTATTAATTTCCTTCTTGTAATTGACCGATGGGCTTTGAAACAACAACAATGGGCATCAGAGCCCAATTTCGGCATTGACGACACAACAGTACAACAATAGTAGTCATTGTTTAGTGCAAAATGGAATTTACGCTAAGGGAAAAGGAAAATATGAAGGAAAATACACGTGTCAGTTGGAATTCAATAATTGTCTTTATTTCAAAATTGTTTGCTTAAATACTAACAAATAGGACTTATGTTCAACTTAATTTATTTTATATATGTTACAATTACCAACCAATAACACCTTACTAGAAGGGTTCTAGTTAGTATTCTTTATTTCAGACAATAATATATATATAATAACTAGATGTATTCAGATAGCGACTAAAGTACTTGACCAAAAGTTGTATGCAAAATTACACTGAGTATATCAAAAAGATATAGCGAGATAGTAATTTAATACTCGACTAAGGCAAGATACAGAGTCGCACTGAATATTATCTTTGAAATGATGCTGAAAAAGAAACTTGATTAGGACCAAACATATAACATTTCCCAGAACACATGCGGCCTGTAGAAAATCTAATGATTGGTGAAAAATACCTTATAGAGTCGTTGAAAAATCCTTTTTCACAATAAACACTTGAAAGAAAATTCTTGGAAGTTATTTCGCTTGCGTTCGCTTGATATACTTTCGTTGACTATTGATAGACAAGAGAGGCTGATGGCTTCTGGGTTCGGGTTTTTATACACTGGAACCAACGGTCCTGGCCTAAACTGCATTGCCATTTTTAGGTGGGGATGGTTATTCCTTGAGGATGAATAAAAAATAGTTTCAAACTATTTCCCCTTATTTTTATTCAATTCTAAATATTTTATTCTTTTTAATTTCATAAAATTTCATTTAGTTTTACTATAATTTTCTGATTTTCCTTGATTTTCATTATGTACTAAAAATGTCCTTTTCGGCCATTTCCTTATTTTTACTGCAATATCATAATTTTATTAATTCATATATTCATCCTTTTCCACTATATTTTCTCTTTTTCTCTTATTATCTTTATGAGAACTTATGTTTTATGGAAATATCTTTTTATCCATAAAATATTTCGTTTTTCTGGCATCACCGCTGTATTCTTCGTCAAATTCTACACCGATTTCATGTATCATATGTTGATACAGCATGAAGTTTGACGTTTGCGGTGCTACGTCACGTTTCGCGAATCGTGCGCGATATTTTTCGCGGACTAGGTGCAAATGGAGATACGTATTGAGTAATAACAGAGTATCCATCAATAACCATGTCCTCCCATACTTCAGCAAGCGTTTCTCCAGCAAATTGAAATTTTTTTAATTCTAGTTCTTTATTTACTGTCTTTCCATTTGCATTTAAGTGAGAACCAAACTGGTCATGGGGAATAATTACTCCAGATAATTGTCTGCTGAGAGGAGCCATACGCCTTTCGACCCTATTGTAAGCACTTCGCCCTGGTGATATAGTAAAAAAATCTTTTTAATTTGTATTATATTTATAATATATAGAAAAAGAAATTGTTTCAATTTTTTTATGATTATAGTATATAGAAAAAGTGGTGTTACTTTTTAGTTATGTCTGTGATAATTGTTGAAAGGTTTCTCACAACCAATTTGCACATTTAACGTCTACTCATGTATCCTTATCTCAAATATTATTCTCATGATCATAAAATTAGTTTCTGCATGTTTTTTTTCTTTGTTACACAAAATTGCATTATTATTAATTTCTCATCTTTAAAAATAAAAAAAATATAGGTACAAAAATTACAAGACCTGACATCAAATTATTGCACCATCTAAGTCTCCTTGCATTTAAAAGCATTTGAAAAGAAACCAAAAGAAAGTTCTGTTCATGAAATAAATTTACCTTTTCACTTTTGTTGTTAGGTGGCGAGGAAAGTTTACACCTAAGTTTACAAACATTTTTCAGTCGCACTTAAATTTAAGTTGTTTCTTTCATGGTACATTATTTTATTATAGGCTAGTGATATCAGTTTCCAACAACAAAAAAAAATTATAAATTAGGCGTTTAGCGGTACGAACGGGTCGCCATCGTTTACATTTAGAAGAGGGATGTGTCTCCCTGCTTTCGAAGTTTGGCAAGAAGGATATTATATTAAGAAGACACTAAACTTTTTATTTGAGAGGATATTCAGTTAATTAATAGGCAAGTTACACAAAGTATTTACACAAAAAAAATGCATTTACTCACTGTCAATAGCTAGAGAACACAATAAGTGCCCTTAATTCTAACACAAGGAACAAGCAAAAAAAATGGTTTTTTTTTCTTTATCAATTTGATTTAGCTTCTAAGACATAATCATAAACTTTTTCTATTTGAAAAAAAAACAAATCACTCTCCTTTTTTTTTATCACGCACTTGCACCTTCTTATCCTTTTCTTTTTCTTTTGTTTTTTTTTTTTGGTTCCTTTCTTTTGTATTTCTTTAAGGTTCCGCACGCTTTTCCTTTGTTTTTTTACAAAAAAAATCTCTCTCTTTCTTCACTACAATCTCCTCATTTTAATCTAATTATTCGCGGGGGTACTTTTTTTTTTTTTTTAAATAAAAATCAAAAAAATTTCCGCGTCGTTCCTGTTGTTCCGGACCGTCTTCCACTGACTCGCCTGTTCAAAAACCGCTTCCCGACTGCCTTTTTAAAACGACGCCAACTCAAAACTTAGCCCTTGGCGCATCAGTGTTGGGGGGGTGAGGGCAGAAAAAAACCCAAAGGAAATCGCTATCGAACAGCGTTTATTCCCTAAAGGTAGAAACAGAATGGCACGGAGACCGTGGCGGAGTCCGCCGCTCAGAGAGTTTCCCATACATTTAATTTCTCCCCAGGCGGCGCGGACAAATTAAATGTATGGGAAACTCTTTGAGCCGCGGACTCCGCCACGGTCTCCGTGCCATTCTGTTTCTACCTTTATATGGTCGTGTCCTTGAAAATAGAGGATGGGGTAATGGTATCGGGGAATTTTAAAAGATGGCAAGACTAAAAATTTCCAAGAAGCATTCGGCTTCACTTGAATCATGCGAGGTGATTGGCTGGGCGTTCGCCGCCGCCAATTCTTGGTGCGCAAAATCCATGTGTATGTGAGCAATAAGATATAGGATGGAGTAGATACAGATTATGTGGGCAGGGGTGTACTTAGGCAAAAGTTTACTTTTGCAAGAATATTTAAAATTTGTAAGATGTGCAAACGGTTTATTTTTTCGTTGTTTGGTATATTTGAATGGAGCTAATTTTGAATGGATAAAATCAAACTGACATGCAATCTTTATGGTTTTGGATTTATTTTTCAGGGGTTTTGAATTTAATTTACAGGCCGACCGTTACAGCATTAAATGTTTTGGGCTCATCAGATGGAATGTTGTGTTATCCAAACAATCATTTGCTGTTGCTTGCTGTGCTGAAGACGAGGTTGCGACAGTTGGTTGAGCTAGTGTGTTTGTTGTAGAAGTTATGGCGGTGCAGGTGGTCGTTTGGGGATCCAACGCTAACGATGTTACCGTTTGTGCTTGTTGCGAAATTGCTGCTGTCGATGGCGTTGAAACAGCTTCGGATTCCTTTTCAGCGTTCAACTCAATGTCGGTAGCCTCTGCAGCAACGAAGTCAGCATCAGTAAAAATTTGTGCATTAAAAGGCGAGATCCCACATGCTTTAAAAGCGTTTAATGCTGTTGGCATTGTCGCTGCTCGAATAAATGCTTGCCCAAAGAGTTCAGCCACTAGAAATTGGGTCACTACTTTCCCAGGATTTGATCTTAACCATGCTGTTATAGCCTGATCATAGAAGACACTCAAAGGCCGCATAAAGCCAACGTCTGCTGGCTGTAGTTTGTGAATGGTATGTGGTGGGAAGCATAATATTGTCACTCCATGTTCACGTGCTTCATCAATTAGCTGCAAGTTTTGGGTGTGAGTGGCGTGGCCATCTAAAAGGAGCAGAACAGGGTTGTCTTTAGAGGCGTTAGTGAATTTCAGAAACTTCTCAAACCATCTCAAAAAATTTCTGCAGTGATCCACCCAGAATCTGAACATTCAGCCCATGAATTCGGTGGAGCTCCATTGAGGAATTCGTGCTTCATACGTTTTCTGGAATAAATGAACATTGGAGGCATATATGTCCCTGCAGCGTTGAAACAAATTTCAATCGTTATAGTTGTGCCTCGTTCGGCCGAAGTCAAAGCACCCACTTGCTTCTTCCCAGTTGCAGCAATCACTTTGGATCGTGATTTTGGCACAACTGAAACACCTGTCTCGTCACAGTTATAAATTCTGTCTCGAGTAAAAGGGTGATCGTCAAGCGTTTTTCCTAGCAGTTCGAAAAAATGTCCAACGGACACTCTGTTAAACCCAGCAGCTCGAGCCGCTGATGTACTTTCCGGCTTTCGCAAGCTCAAGTCATGATGGCGGCTTAAGAATCCTCGCAACCAGTCCTTACCAGCTTTTCCCTTTTCACCATTAAATTTATGCTGTTTGTTGTTACGAACTGCTAACTCATACGCTAATTTCTGCAATTCTGAAGTTGACAAACCAAACAACCGTCCTTCCATTTCTTTTAAACAAGTGGCAAGTTCTTGTTCTTCTTCTGCGGAAAAAACTGTTGAAATTGGACCCAAAGGAACCTTGACATTTGGTATACTATTCCCATTTTGTCTGGCTTGGTTAACTGCACGCTCGAGTGTGGTTTGGGGGACATTATATATCTTGCTGGCTGATTTATAACCCCTTTTTCCATCCAAAACTTCTTGAACGGCTAATTTCATTTGTTCTTCACTCCACCCCCTCTGTCAGTTTTCCTTTTGTAATTTCGAACCATAACCTATAAAAATATTTTAAATTAACCCAACTAGTAACAGATGTTTTTTCTTAAGGGGGGAACTCTATTTAGAACATGAAAAACGAAGCTATTTTCATGATTTTTTTTTATACTAATAAATAATGCAATTTGTTTAAAACTTTTTCAGTATATTAAAGGATGTTTAAAGAAACAAAAGAATTTTTTTTTTAAATATTTATTTTTGAGGGAGAAATACATGTTTCAATGTCACCACCACGCGCAGTTTCCCCTGATTGGCGTACACGCTGACGTCTCTAGTTTTCATCTGAAACAAGACATCAAACCCGATTATTATTCGTAATGATTTTTTATAGTCGGTGAACCTAAAAAATTGTGAAGAAAGTGTAATTTTAGTTATTTTAGGAGACTTTGAAAAAAAAAGTTCGAAATTTGCTGCAAAGTTTTTGCTTTGTTGTTGTAAAAAAATTGCCTATTATTAATTTTTTCACAATTTTTTAGGTTCATCGACGACATTTTTTAATTGTGAATAAGCATGTAAAATTTCAAGTTGATAGGTTACTTCGTCACTTTGTGATCGTGTCCGCCAATTCCAAAAACATGGTTTTGAGAAAAACGCGTTTAAAGATTTTGTTAAAATACTACATTTTTTTTTGTTTTGTTTTTTTTGACTTGTCTACTTACAGTGTTTTCATGCTTATCAGCTATTCCAGATGAATACAGTAGACCTACCTCTTGCTGGTAGAACTCATTTCGTTCAGCATTTGCGATCCTTCGTGCCGCTCGGGCCCCCTTTGTGCTTGCTCGTGTTCGATGACTCTGCCTCTTTTTTCTATCTTCATCATAGCTGTCGCAGAAAGTTTTGCATTGGTTACCAATAGTTATTTGTAACGATTCCATAGTTCGTAAGACTGCACTATAACCTTCGTTGAATATACTAACAGCCAGAAAAGAAGCGGTTTCCAGTACTTTAGAGCCACAATGCAGATGTTTGGGAACTAAACGCCAGAGCGTTGAATTGAAACTTTCATTTGCCTTTTGCGTGTATCCGCCTAAACATCTGTTTAGAAGATCGTCCTTTGAAAGATCCTGGTAAACAGGGAGAAGGTGTTTTTCCATTTCGAAAGAAATAAGTTGTTGCGGATGAGTGTAATTGTCCAGGTGTCGACGTGCTTCCGCCTTACGCCAGGAACACCAACTATCCGCTCCTATCGGGCAATATTCGTGTCTTGGATGCTCATCAGTCGAGCAATAATGATAAAGAGATGCTAATATGGCTTTCCTCATATCCAAAACTGAATTTTTGTTTTGTATAATTGCTAAACCATAATTTTTTGTTAATTTGGTTATAACACTATCAGTCAGCTTTCCTCTTCCTCCAAGTTTTTCTTTCTTCTTGATATTTCGTAAACGGCTGCCCATTCGCTTCTCCACGTGTCCAACACATTCCCTTTTGATTATAGTGCAGTCATCGCCATATGGATTTAGATCTAGTAAGCTCTTGAATGTTTTGGAATCTCCGTCTCCAATGTAGTTCACATATCTCACTCCGTATTTCTCAAGGGAAGACGCAAACATTTCTTTCATAGCATCTACCTCCATCTTGCCTGCAGAACCTTCATGGTTGATGTGACACTCTACTTGGTGTGTTTCGAACCAACCATCATACTCTACACTATCTTTTTTACTGTTCCAAATTGCACACTGATGACAGTATTTGCTTTTTACCACGATATCAACTATTTTTCCAGTAAAATGTCCAATAAGCACTGCAACACCAAATAATGAAGTAAACCCACGTTTTTTCCACGTACCATCTCCGGATACTCTGAAATCTATTGCTGGTTGTCCGTTATTCACGTTTGCTAATGTTTCCTCTTAAACAGCTTTTTCGCACACAAACTCAAAAGTGGATTTAGCCGCTTTATGTATATGTTTCAGGATCATTTCATATGTGCTCGAAGCAAGACCTTGTCCGATATCCATGAGACCGCAGAATATGTTCACACCTTCTCTACCGAGGCCTAGCATTCTCATAACAAAAACTATTCTTCGATTTATTTCATATCCCGTATTAATTAAAGGCCCGGAATTTATTGTTTTACGATCACATACACATTTCATCACAAGTTTAAATCCTAGACCTCGTACACCGGTTTCTTCGAATTTCACTTTAGTTTTACATTGTTTACAAACTACTAACTCTTGCAACGCACCAAAAACAGTAAAAAATTCAATAATCCTGTAGTAATGCAAAGGATTAATTGAAACATTCGCACTACTCGATGTACTTAATTTTCTGGCAGAAGCACTAGGCCCGGGTTCCGGATTATCAGAACTACGGTCCCTTTCTAAAAATTGATTCCCGCGAAACTGTCGTTTACGCGGTCTAGAAACGCGACTCAAATTATCTTTACTTCCTTTCGGATACATTTTAGAACGTACAGGACAAAAACTATCACAGGAGTGAGGTGAAGTTTTCGACAGCACCATTAATAATCTACAAAATACGGTACAACAGGTAATCCAGGTAATCAGGAAACAGGTAAAACAGGTAAAACCGGTTAAACAGGTGAAGCAGGTACAGAAAAAAAGGAAAAGCAGGTCAAAAGGGTTTCTACTATGTACTTGTATACTTTCATTGCTATGTAAAGCCAGCGACATCGTCTAAAATTTTCAACATCAAAAATCTATATCGATTGTATTTTAGCAAAAACGGGGGTCGGGTTCAAACGGCTGTGTCTTGGAAACTATTTCGAATTTCACCTTGATATTTTACAGGCATATTCTCCAAGGATAATACTATGAATTAATGCAAAAAAAAATTCTTCGAAAAAAAAAAAGTTCTAAATAGAGTTCCCCCCTTAAATCGTGATCCAAGAAGTAATAAATAAGCGGGTAAGATGGGGTACCTACCCTGTCTTACCCGCAAGTAGGTACCCCATCTTTCCCAAACTACACTCCAAGTTTTACTAAATTTTTTGAGGTTATAAAACGAAGCATGCCCGAAGGAGTTATTGAATTTCGAATACTTAAATAAATCAATAAAAAAATATAACATAGAACTTGTACACCATATATTTTGAACAGTCACGCACTTAATAAACGTCAAAAATTAGATAAAACCACATAAAATTGAAAAAATACTTACAAAATGACAACGCGCACAACTTCGACCAAAATATCTATGGCACTGAAAACTGCTTCTAAATGCCGCCAGAAGGCGTTAGAACAAGATTTCTTGCGACATCGTATCATCAGTTTTGTTACGGTCCCCATCTTACCTCGCTACCCCGTCTTACCCCACCTTCCCCTACGCACCGATATTTTTTTGAACCCCTGACGCAACAGTGATATGTGTGCATACTCCTTTACTCGTTCACACATATCCGTGTCAAGGCTCGGGCTCGTTCACACATGACAGAACACGGCCCTGTGACGTCCCGGGCATGGCCCTGATATGTGGATACTCCTTTATAAGGGGAATGATTTCGGTAGTTTGAAGCTTAAATGTGCCTCTATTGGTCGTATCTTGAATCTCGACGACACGATTGGCCACGTATTACTTCCATCTGGACGGATGTTCCTTCACCCATTGGAGCGCTATCATTGAGTCTGTCCATGCGAATGTGGGAATGTGCTATAGGTGCATGTCTTCAATCGTGCCCTTTAACAATCTAGCCAAAATCACAGCTCCATTTAGCTCTAGCCGAGGTTGTTGACTTGGTAGGAGCCACCTTTGTTTTGGAAGTTAGTATCGTTGCCGAGATTTGTCCATTATCTTCCTCCACTCGTAGGTATAGGACTGCAGCATATGGTCTTGCTGAAGCGTCACAAAAACCATGGAGTTGTGCCTTCGTATTGGCGCTGTACTTAATCCATCTTGGAATATTTAATTTGTTTAGGTTGATTAACTCATGTTTGGTCCAGTCAACAAATGCTCATTGAGTGATGTGCCAGTTTTGGCGGATGCATCGAACACGACTCTTAGTTTAGTCGTGGTACTCTCCTTGAAGACTGTGTGGTGAGGGATATAGAAGTGTTCTTCCGTATCTGTTGGGAGGTCTACTTCTTCCGTGTGCCCAAGTTCAATATATTCGTCTAAGCACTTTCTGTATTCCTTTTCGAATTGTGGTTTCATAGCGAACTGCTGTTGCAGCGATATGAAACGCTTGAGTGCCTGTGGTCTTGATAATCCTAAAAAAGAAGCCTTGTTGTTCTTAAATGGAAGGTTGACTTGGTATTTTCCACTTTGTTTACGTGTGTGGCTTGTATCGAGATCTGCTGGCACATTTTTTCGTCCTCGGTTAGGATCTGTTTTGCTGGAGGTTCTTCGATTTCCCAAAAAAACGTTTCAATTGTTCATGTAAATCTAGTGTTGTGACCGTAAATGCTGAGACTTCATCTATGAGCGTGTCTGTCGTCGGTCCTACTATTATCCATCCAAATATTGTATTTACGGCTATTGGGGCGGTACTTGGTCCCTTTCGGATGCCGTTCTTTAAGATTCGTGCGTAAATTCGTGCTCCTAAGAGTGCGTCGATCCTTCCTGGTTTCCATCCAGAATGTTGGATCTGCTAGTCGCAAGTTGTTGTGGTGCTTCCATTCCTCCTTGCGAACTTGGAGATCAGTAATACTGTTGAGTGTCAAGAAATTATCCGTCACTGACACCGTGTTAGAGTTGTGTGGTTTTAACGACAGCCTAACTTGTTGGTGTGCAGTAGCTAATGGATTGGTGTCTATGCCTGTTATTGCTACAGTTATATTAGTTCCTGTAGCTCCCAGCTGCTTGCATGCAGCCTTTGTAATGAATGAAGATTCGGAGCCATTGTCAATTAAACACCGCAATTCCTTTTCCGTGCCATGATTAGTGCGAAACGTTAGCAGTGCTGTTGATAACAACGCATGGTGATTTTTCATGGCTAAAAAGTTTTGGATTGTGGTTACTCCGTCAGCCAGGGGCGGATCCAGCCCTCAAAAAAGGTTGTGGTCACAGCCACCCGAAAATCGGCCAAGTGCGAGCGAGTATGAACTCGCTCATGATCGATATAGTGCAACAAGGGATAAGTTTACAAAATATATGACGCCCTGACTAAGTTTTTGTACAGTGTATAGTTCCACGTGGGCAAAGCCGTGGGGCAAACTAGTGACGAGCAAAAATGGTTTTGTTCTTTCAGTCTTGCCTTGGACTTGCAAATTTAGCAAGACCAAGAACAAGAACAAGCCCAGACACTCTCAGTTTTAACTGAACAGTTGAACTGTGTAAAAAATCTGTACAATAAATAAATAATAAAATAAACGCACAGTTCACACAATTTATCGTTCAGACATGACGTCACACGTGATAAACTGAGCAGTTAAACTGAAAGTGTATGGGCCACTTTAGTTATGCTCGCAAGAACAAGAACGAGACTAACAGTGCAAGAACAAGACCAAGAGCAGGACTTTAGCAAATTTTCAACTAAATTCATTCTTTTAAAAACAAAAAATGTGAAATTGAGTAATTATGATATAAATATATGTGTGTATTGTATATTTACTTTTTTGTATGATAATTGTAAAAACAATTATTCACATTGGTACATAAGTACATAATGACTTTCCATGCATTGTGCGTCAACGAGATTAACAATAAATATTTCTGCACTTCGAAGAAAAATTTGCCGAAATGGTTTAGGTAGATGTTTCACACTGTCTAGTTTTTTTTAATCAATTGGATGCTCTGTTACTTTCCTTCAATTACTGGTATCTAGGAAATGAGTCTCTCTTCTGTGAAATCTTTCAAGATTTAAAAAGAAAACCATACAAAAATGAAGATTCCTACGTTTCTTTTTTTAATAACCAATTTTTGTAAAAATACATAAAATACATACTTGATGAGCGAAAATAGCCTTGGTCTTGCAGTTTTGTCTTGTCTTGTCTTGGTCTTGCACATTTAGCAAGACCAAGGCCAAGACCAAGACTTAGTTATGTTTGCAAGAACAAGAACAAGACCAAGACTTAGCTATGTTTGCAGCAAGAACAAGACCAAGAACAAAACTCAGCTATGCTCGCAAGACCAAGAACAAGACTGACTGAGCAAGAACAAGACAAGACCAAGACTATATTAGTCTTGTCTTGTTCTTGCGTTTGCTCATTACTAAGGCAAACACTAGTAGGTAAATTAATTTACCTGTTTGTTTGTTCGCTCACGAAAATTACAAAAGTAAATATGTGTTTGTTTGCACATCACAATATCACATTTAGACTCTATATTACTGAACCGATTTTGATGAAATTTTTACAACTTCAAAGGATATCAAATTAAACGCTAGTATACATTTTACATGAAATAATTTTATTTGGGTGCTTATTTAAATTACTAATTCAAGCTTACGTTTCTTTTTCGCGAAAACGTTGATAATTTCATCGATATCCAGGTTCACACCTTTGTGTATATTTAGCAGAGCTAGCCCGGATAATCTTTCCTTTGCCATTGAGGCACGCAACCAAGATTTTACTCTGCGAAGAGTAGAAAACGATCTCTCTACGGTAGCTATGCTGACCGCGAGAGTTGCCAGTATTTGTAAGGACATGTTTTTGTAAGGGTACAAATCTTGGTCGCATACTTCAATGAGATGAGCTACCGCCTCTGGTATGGCAGAATTGTTTTCACATTCTCTTTTCCATTTAGCCATCCAGAGTCGGTATTCATTTATAACAGTTTATTCACTATCGTTAATGAATAGCCGGTACATCTGGACCACTTTTTTCACGGTGACGATATCGATATTCCAGTCCCTGACACTAACATTTGGTTTAGGTAGAAAAACTCCCAACTGAAATACGTCGAGTACCTCCGGAAACAATCTCTGCCCCAAATTATTAATAACGGAATCTAATAGAGGAACGTAAATTAATTTCCTAAAGTACTCTTTTGCCGATTTCATTCTGCCGAAATTCATACATGACAATCTCTACTTCTGAAGGTTCAATTTTACCAGTTCAAAACTTCAACGAAATTCCCATGATTTTGAGTGGCGATTTCAATATTTTTTTTTCATTAGATACTAGGTCCGAACTTTTGGATGAAGGGGAAAGTGGGGATGATGAGAGGTATCACCCCACTTCTCCCTTCATCCACAAAGTTCGTGAGGAACGTTCTTGGGAGCGAAGCGTATAGACAGACCCAATATTTACAAAAGTACCACGACATATGGAATCTCGCTTGATGCAGTTCTTACGCGATTTCTAGACCAGTTTCAATCGAAAATATTTCAGTTATAAAACCGTTTTAGATTTTAATGTAAATAGTAATTCATAAATATTGATGTTTTGAAATTGTACTTGTATCAAGTCCTCGGTAGGCTCGTCACTATACTTCCTGAATCTGTCGTTGGCCTTACTATTCTGAAAGCGTACTATACATATATCCGTCAGACCTCCACTATATCAATTGCATATTCCTAGCTGGTTAATATTTTAATAATTGCGGCAGTTGTTGGGTAAAAAAGTTGTACTTCTAAAATGTGGTCTGAAGCATATTTTTTATTTTATTAAGGCATAGGATATAATATCATAAACCGTGAAAGTGTGGCGTCACAAAACTATTAGGGTTGTGGGCATGCCCATCGTGCCCACAACGGTGGATCCGCCCTTGCCGTCAGCGCTGTCGGCTGATTGCGATTTCGAAATTGTTCTCAAACCAAACATTCCTTTAAATAGTGCAATTTTTGAACTGGACAAAATCTTGAATTATCATGGACCAACGCAACGAATACATCATGAAATGATCGCCACAAATCATAGTCGCCATTATATTTTGGCAAACTAATTCTCGGCAATTGCATTTCGTATGGCATTGTCGTTGGAGTAGCTGCAGCGGCTGAGGTAGTTGGAGTGTTTTTCAGTTGGAATTTTTCCAAACCTTCCATTAAATCTCCAAGTTTGTCATAATATTTAGCTTCTGCGGCTCCATACATGTCACTATTAAGGTACGCGGTTACTGTTTCTGAAGCCTCTGCTGCGTCGTCTAACGCTATGTCATTTTTTTTGGAATTACTCCCATATTGCATTTAATCCGGTGATTCTGGATTTGTAGAAATCTAAATTTCGTTTTGCGAGTGCCGTCTTTTTAGCGTTGTCGATGTACTGATATAGTTCTTGTGCTTGTCACAACTGTTGTAGCGTAGTCATTTTGAATATGTTACCGAACACCGATAACAAACGAAAAGAAATTGAACAAAATTTAATGCGCTGACACGTATTCCTGGATGGAACCACCAAAAAATGTTGAGTGCAAAATGGAATTTTACACTAAGGATAAAAGGGGAAATCTGAAGGAAACACACGTGTCAGTTAGAATTCAATATTGTTTTTATTTCAAAAAAACTGTTTGCTTAGGTGATAACAGATAGGACTGATATTTAAGTTAAATTACCTTATATGTAATTACTCCCAACCACTAACACCAGCTTTTTCACTCAAACAACCAGAGCTAATGGAAAACTCGTCGTCTTCTTTTATGGTTTTTCCTCTAACTTATGCTTCCTTTTAGATTGAACTTCCTTCACCGAACTGTGTTCCAATTAATTAGTTTTTTTTGGAATTGTAGTTGTAGACTTCAAATAATGATTTTCGTTGTACAATCAGGATCCTCTTCACGGCCTTCAAAGGGTCCAACGATGGATGAGGGTGCCTCTAGCACGATAGACCGTAAGCCTTCACAGGTTCCAACGATGGATGAGGGTGCATCTATAACGATATCTACGCAGTCTTCAAAGAGTCCAACATTGGCTGAGGGTGCCTCTAGCACGATAGACCGTAGTTTTATTGACTCAAATAATCTTCCCCATTTTTTTAAATATGCGATTACATTGACGTAAAGATCAAAGTAACAGTTAAATGTTTATATTCAGGCTATGTATGTATACCGCGCCTTGGTGAATTTTTCAGTTTAAAAATATATAATATTATAATATGTGAGAGTTCTGACAGAAGAAACGCATCACGCAACTATGTTTTTTGTCTTGTGCATTGGCATACTAAAAGCAATGTCTCCACTTTCGCCGCAGTGATGGAATTAACACCTAAAAACAAGACACATTCTGTATAACATCCAGATAATACAGGAGCAATATGATTTCTTCAATTTATTTTCGATTACAAATTACAAACTATTGAAATAATGGAATTTTGAAGGTTCTTAAATAATTGCTACTGCATTATTTTATTGGCAAACAAGTAATTGATTTCTATATTCAAAACTTTTCCTGCTTGCGTTAAAGAATTCTTGAAGGGAGCGTGGAAGGGGCACAACTTCTTGCCGCCATAATCCTTATCCTCGATAACATCCACAGTAATGTAATGGGGTTTATCTTCATGTAGTGTTGGCAAAAAATTAATCCGATTAGTGATTAAAAATTAACGATTAAAAAGTTAATCGCGATTAACGATTAAAGATTAATATTTTCAATCGTTAATCGCCGATTGAAGATTAATTTAATCTAATCGCCAATCGCTAATCAAGGTTAGGTACTATTAATTGTTTCTCGTCCGTATCAAAAAAAACTACAAAATTTCGGAATTTTTATCTTGTTAAGGCAGGAACACACCGAGCGCGGTGGCGGTGGCACTGCGGTGGCGATACGATGGCGGTCAGTTGTAACATATAGAAAAACAATTGCGATATTCACACCAACTGCGGTCAGATACGATAGCTTTCAACAAATGCAGCGTTCAATTCGCGCGGTGGCGGTCACATTCCGCATGCTGCATTTGACCGCCACCACGTGAGCACTTTTTCAAAAATGGAAAGTGAAAAAATTGAAATTTTTATTGAGAATATGAAACTACATCATATTTTATATGATTTAAGTCATCCAGAATACAAAAATATAAGAAAAAAAATGAGAAGTGGAAGGAATTGCCACAACTATGCAGGAAAATGCTAGTACTAATATATGACTTAGTTAATTTAATGGTATGGGTAAGAAAAATTATAGTAAATAAGGAAATAATTATAGATAAATTAGAAATATACGTTTACATAGAAGCGTTCGTTTAGTTATTCTTGATTAAAGTATTGAACAAATCTTTCACGCAAGTTAAATGCAAAATTTACTGCTCTACGACTATTTGGACGCAAATTATCAAAAACGTTTGTACCGGGCTCCGTATTATCTAATAAGTGTACGTACCACTGTCCAACTACTACTGACCGCCAGTACCACCGCTAACCTAGTGTGTGTTGGTCAGATCGCCACCGCATTACCACCACACCGCCACTGCCACCGACGCCGCCACCGCGCTCAGTGTGTTCCTGCCTTTAAAGGGAATTGTTACTGTCCATATCCTTTAATTACTGTTTTCTTTTGTGATGAACACTTCATACATATTGCAGCAAGAATGTTATCAGAAGATTTCTCAGAAACTATGTAGTTTAAAAAAGTGCGGTGAAATAAAACAGAAGATGACGAAAAAATTCACTTGGCAGATTTTTCCTAATGTTTTGCGTCGAAGATGTTGTTTGATTCCCATTGTCAACTTCGTTCTGTCTACTAGAACTTGAAGTAACTAAGAATGCTATGTTCGGTGGCTTCATCGTCTATATCCATTTTTAATAATGTAATAACTTTAACTTTACTTTAAAATACTAGCATAGTAATTACGACGTGTGTACACAATATATTTTTAATTTATTATCCGCCATACGCACGAAATAATACGCAAATGAAAAACATGTATAAATCCAACATCGACGAGAACCCACGGAAGTTATCGATTCTTCATTGTTTAGGTAACGTACAATACGTTCAAGTAAGAGATAAGCATATTTAGAATAGTGTGTCCTCACATACTATAGTGTGAGTGAATGAGATAACACAGTATGCTGTCATTGTTACTTGGTCTCATTATTCTACTCTGATTTTGTCTTGGGTATTGTTTTGCTAATACCACTTGTTGCAGTATGAGTCTGTCTTACTAAAACTTCTGTGCAAGACTAAATGGGACCGCAGCAGTTATGCTGCCCAACATCAGTGCCGTGCCAAGGGTATACGGCGTCTAGTGCACGCTTTTTTTATTTACCTTTGCTTACGCGTCCTTTAAAACACACAAAGCACTGCCCAACATAATAACAAATATATATAGTCAAAAATAATTGTAGGTATGGTCATAGTGGAGTTCCTGGAGCGTTAAAAACATGAAAACCTCGGATTTCAGTTACGGTGAATGAAATTTAAAAATTCAAAATGAAATGTTTAGCTAATAATATATATAAAAAAGTTTACCTATTAAAAAATTGTGATCTTGATTTGAATGACCGAAATTCAAAATGGCCACCCAAATTTGCCAATTATTGTGTTCCGATTTCCATGAAAATCAGTATCTGGGGGTTTTTAAGGAAGCAAATAACGAATTTATGTTCAGAACTTATAAATTCAAAATGGTAAGTCTTCCACCTTTTTCAATATATTCAATTGAGTGTTCTTCGGAAGTCCATACAACATGACAGTAAAGTAGTGACCAGCTTGTAAAATCTCCTCAAAGGTTGCAAGATCGTTGTATGTGACGTGTGTAAATACTTGTAAGTATGTGGGTATAATGTGTATTCATCAATACTCCAATATACGTGTTCTCATATCTGCAAAAATATGTGATTGGTTTTTCCCCATAACTCGCTTAGTTTTGTAATAACTGTCATAATAAAATAAACTAAACTAATCGAGACATGAATACACAATGTACAGTACGCATATGACACCGTTGGGCGCCATGTTTGTAACTGTCATATATATAAGAATCTATATAAAATATAAACTAGATGGCCAAGGGTCAAGGAAAGTTATGACATCACAAATAATACGAAAAAAATGAATGATGACAGAAGTCCAGCAGGCTGAGGGCCTTGACTGAACTGAGGATGATAACGATGAAAAAATGGAGTCCTATCTCACGAACTAGCCTCACTCACCCTCTACACCAGAAATAAGGACACGCCTGGCGGTGCTGCGGCTAGCTCGCCGTTGGGGGGGTTCATGGCGTAGGGGGTGGTCATTAGCGACAGTTACTTTATATTCTACATGCCGAAAACTTACGCGTGTCTATATAACAAGATAACAAAAAGGGGTTCGACGAGATAGAGATTACACGACGTTGGACAGCCATATTAGAGGGGGTTAATGACGTTACGCAGCCATGCTTTCTGCCTCATGGGATACAACGGGAACTGAAAGAAAGAATTATGGGGTACTTACCATATTTGGAGGGCCAGAACCTCCCCTAAGAGCGCCACACACACTGTGTGTCTACTCAAGAGCCATCAGCCCATACGAACAAACAGGAGAAGAAAAAAACGCAGGGGATATTTATCCCGGGACGTGGAGACTCCACTCCCCTCAAGACCTTTAACCTACTTTACCAACAATCCAAAGAGGAAAGAACCCCAGAGCACACCAGGAAAATCTCCGATATTACCCCCCAAAATCATAACAAAAGAATAAATTTTCTTTCCTTTTATTTTAATAAAAAAATTGTTATGAAAAAAAATTGGTTCGATCAGGTAATTAATCCAATAAACAAAAAAAATTGAGTTGAGAAGTTTGTTGTGTAAATAAAAATGCACGGGGCCGGTAAATGACCCGTGCAAAATATTAAAAATGCAACCCGAAACGCCAAAGGAAATTGGCAACAAGAAATTAGCGCAATTTGTCTTGCGAAAGAAATTAAAACCTTCATAAGCAAATTGCGCAAGTTTCGGGGCAATGGAAAGAAAAGCCGACGGGTGCGTTTTTCCGGCCGGCGCCCTCAGCCTTGGGTGAAAGACCAGCAGCTGACTTTTGCCCCAACGTTGATAGCCCGGTAGAAATTCGCAACGGCGGGTTTTCTTGGAAAAAAGTTTTTGAAGCCAAGATCGATCGATTGATAGACGAGAGTATTGTTCGAATCGTCACCGCCAGCGGGTGATTTTACGGAGTGTTGTTCTAACTGCGGGAACCGGCGGTCTTATAAAAATTCAAAATTCAAACCTTGTTTTTGTGAAGTAAATTTAAAATTAATTTTGTAAAATCAAAACAAACGTTAAAAATATAATTGTCTTATTATAAATTATAAAGAGTTATAAACGGAAAAATATCTAATCAAATCTTGTTTTTGTGAAGTAGTTATAAACGGAAAAATATCTAATCAAACCTTGTTTTTGTGAAGTAAATTTAAAATTAATTTTGTAAAATCAAAACAAACGTTAAAAATATAATTGTTTTATTATAAACTATAAAGAGTTATAACGGAAAAATATCTAATCAAACCTTGTTTTTTGTGAAGTGTCAGTCATATTTAATTCAAGTAAAATAAAAAGAAGGAAAAAAAAAATTATATAACAAAATGGCGCAGCCGGTAGGATCCGGGCGAGCCTAACAATTACTGATCGAGTGCTGGATATAGGCACCCTATCCTTGAACTCAGCCTGAGCCGAGGCTGAGGGCACAAGATCAGTAGAGGCGACGACCTCGGATCCTATCAAGAATCTACACTCGGGGGTAACCATAACGTGCCTCTGCTCCAGGCGAGCACGCATTTACCCCCCTAATTTATTACATCGCGGGAATTTTAGTGGGCTTCATCCCTGCCCAGGACAAAGTCCAATAAGGACCAACAAGGGGACGGCCAAGACACAGGCGCTCCCCCAACGAGGGATTAGAAAACATCTTTAAGCCAACAGTTCCTTCACCCCAAGAAGGACTTCAACAAGACAGATCTTCCAAGTGATTGGCACACAAACACGTTTGTCATCAATTTTCTGTACGTAACAAACTTAATGTTTTTTAAACTTATTAGTTATAGTTAGATTAGTAATACATTAGTTTGTTTATTAGATACGTTCGTATATCCATATAAATTTCTTTTTCAAATTATTATAAAATTTTATCTAGTTAAAAAACGAAAACTAAAAAAGTTCAATGTTGACAAATAAAAAACAAAATCAAGGATAAAAAAACTAAATTCTGTTTTATACTAATTCAATGCAATTCTTTTTTATACTATTTTTTAAAAAAAAAAAAATATTTTAAAAAGTTTCTTAAATCACCTAATAGAATAGAATTAGAAAATTTGCGATTTGTTTTTCCGTTTTAAATTATTACAAATTTTTCCTCCTCAAATAACATAAAGCGTATAAAAAAGTTAAATTAAGCAACAATATCAAATCGTAAATAAGATGGAGGAATAATAAATAATGAAGGAAATAAATAAGAAGAAATCATATAAAGATAGATAAGGTTCTAAAATTCTTCATTAAACTTATATTTTTATTTTACATAAATATTTTTATCAATAAAAGTTTAAAAGTTTTAATTCTTAATATATACAAGAATATAAAAAATAGTTATAGTAAATAAGATTTCTTATGCGGGTATATATATTATATACAAGTATATTTACTTGTTTTATGTCGATATACAAAACCCAAAATGAAAGTCAAAGATAAATTTTGTTGTCCAAATATTAAAATATAAAATATATATATATATATTCTTTTTAATGTTGCTTAAAATGATTTAATTAACTCCATTCAAAAACTCAAAAAGTGCTGTGTTATCTATTTTAAACTGTACCTAACAGCAAAAGATTATAAAGCGAGTGAGAAAGTGGAATTTTCCCTTATCTTTTCCAATGTCAGGATTTTAAAATTTTTGTTAATTAAATAAAGTATAAAAGAAAAACAGTAAGAGTAACATTGTAAGTAAAACACAGGAACCAAATTTTTATTTAAGAGAATATTGTTATTTAATTAACTTCAGTTTTTCTGAATTTGAATTGTTTTTTCTATTTTAAATTATAAGTCTATTTGACAAAAACCAAAAAAAAAAAAGTAATGATCAAACAAATGTAAGCACATTTTCCTTGCCTATTTAAATGTCAAGGATTTACAATCGACATTGGTCACTTTAAATCATTAAAAATTAAAATAAAATAGAAGAGAAGAAAGGGTAATACGACAATCAAAACACAGCCACCGCCACCAACCGCGATCGTCATATATAAAAATAACATAAATAAAGATATATAAATATATATTATATAAAAAATTTAAATAACAATTATATATATTACAAACAAACCTATAAACATAAATATTATAAAAATAACAAATAAATACTAAAAAAAAAAAAAAAAAAAAAACAAATATACTACATAGTTAATATATAGTAACATTCATACAAAAATAAAAACATATATATTAAATAATAATCATATATTAACATATATACTAAATATATACTTAAAACAAACAGTAATATACTTATATACTATGTACCAAACGTATTTAAACATATATCCATATATAACAAACTTATATAAACATATGTACTGCATAAACAAACATATATACTATATAAAAGCATATATTAATGTATATAATAAATATAAAACCAACATATATTAACATATATAATATATAAAATATAATCATGCAAATACATGTATACACTAAATAAAAACATATATACTATAAAGAACAAATTATGTATCAACCAATATACTACTTAATTTAAATATATAAAAAAAAAATATATATAAATACATGGAATTTCTATATATGTACATATGCAACCAGATATATAACTATGTATACACATATGTGCATATATATAAGTAACATATATAAACAAAAATACAACATAACTTATATAAACATATAAACCTACTGTATAATCAAGATATATAAACGTATATATTACATAACCAACATAGACTAACATATAGATATACTATATAATATACATAAATAAAAACACATATAAACTTATAGACTTAAAGAAAAAGACATAAAAACATTATAACCAACATATAATAACACTTAAACATATATACTATATAATCAAGAAATATAAACATTACTATATAACCAACATATAATAAAATAAAAACTAAATAAAAAATACCTACATAATTATATATACCTACATATAAACATAAATAACAACATACAAAAAAATTCTATATATTAACATAATACTACATAATTTACATTATATAGAAAATATATAAACATATGGAATTATATATTTAAATAAATACATATATATATCAAGATACATACGCATATACACTATATACCCAACATATCTTGACATATATACTATATAAAATACATAAATAAAAACATATAGAATAACATATATACATATATAATAACATATACACATAAAACATATATTATACATATATAATAACATGACATATATACATATATAAAAACATATATACATATGGGTCATTCCACCAAAAAAAAATTTTTTTAAAGCTTGACCTCCGCCGATCGTTTCAAAATTTCGTGGAGGTGTTCTTCACATAAAAAACAAAAATCAATTAAAATTTGAGTCCTTAATATTAAGTCATTTCGGAGTAATGATTTTTTGAATTTTAACAGTTTTTATTTTTTTAACTTTATCATTAATTTCTATCGAGTAGAAAAAATTTTAAGAAAAATTCGAACAATACAGTTTTTTTGTAAAAATATCTCAGCTTTCTAATAAAAATATGCCTTTATTAATACAAATGACAGAAGATACTTAAAATTGTCATTAAAGTGGAAAAAGTCATTTTTCGGGCTGTGCGCCATTTTTTAAATTACTTTTGATATTTTTTTCGGATTCCTGAGGGTTTTTTACATAAACTGTGTAATTTTTACGGTGGGTAAATTTATTGTTCAAATGCAATTAAATAAACGGTATGTTCCGCACAATTGAAAAATTTTCATTTTTGTCATTTTTTCTGTTGTTGATACATTTTTTATGTATGCCAATCCTAGCTCATTATGATACGGTAAAAATGCGTGTAAACTTTGAGTGCCCTTAACAGTTTTTGATTTTAAATACTGAGTTTCTCAAGTACTTTTCCGTGCTAAATAATCTTCATTTTTTATGTAAGTAAACTTAAGTTTATCAAAGCTTTTTTTAGCCCAGGAGTATAAATCTAGTGGTGTGAGTATTTGATTTGTTGTACCCATTTGCAGCGAAGCTTTGGCAGCTAGTCTTTTCAATGTACCTGCAAGCCCATCACATGGGCCTTTTCCATGGGCAGTGGCAAAAAAATGCCATTCAGCGACAATTTCGAAATCTCGTTTATGACAACATAAATTCATAAATGCTTTTTTATTTTTGAAATGTTGTGGAGCTCCATCGGAGAAAAAAAATTTTATCTACTGTAGAAAACTTATTTCTTAGAAAACGAATTAATTTCTCTTGAAACAAATAAACCAAAACTGTGTCATGTTTAAGACAATCTGAAATCCCAACAAAGCTACAATGTTGAATTTCATTATCTTCACAGAAGTAAATGACCATTGGCAATAATGTTGCCTGGTCATTATTCCAGTGAAACGCTTGAGCTGCTTCCTGTACAATAAATGCGTAATTTTCCGAAAAATCTAATACTACTGCATACTCTCCTACTTTCAAATTTTGCTTTAATTCAGAAAAATATCGACTTTGGGTTTTAGCTATGTAATCATGTTTCAATAATTTTTCGAGTCGCGCTATTAACGAATCAATAAATTCATTTGTTTCTGAAGTTACACTAACAATAGTGCATCGATCGGTAGCTGTCCACATTTTGTATCGAACCTCTTCAATTTGAAGTTTATCCAATGATTCTTGGAAAAAAAGTGCTATTTCTTCGGTTTCTGGGCATGCTTTACAAGACCTGTCATAGCACATTTCTGTTGGGCTAGCACAAACTAATTTTTTTAATAAATTACTATATATTGCTTTATTTGTATCAATCCATTCAGTGTTTCTAGCTAATGATGAAAAATTACATCCTAGTAAAAAGATACTAAAATGATATAAGAAACCAATTACAGAATTTACCTTCAAGCATTAATTTTAAATTTGGATGAATAGTACACACACATACGACATGTGTACCACTGCTACCAGCAAGGATACAATGCGCTAGCAAATTTCGAGAATTTAAACGGCACTGAATCATATTTTGTTTTAAAATTAGCGTATAATTCTTTCAAATTGCATAAAACTAATTTCTTTTGAACTTTTACACGCTTCCCATCACAATTTTTCACAGATTTAAAATCTTTCATACCTGCTAATTGTTTGGTATTTTCTTCGCTTTCATAAAAATCTATTACCAGTTTTTTAATATCAGAATTGAGACCTGGATTACCCGGAGATTTGATAGAACTAGGCGATTTGTTGACACCTGGCTCATTGCTTTCTGTGTGAACGTTTTCAAGCATGTTAAAAAATTTTTTCGATTCTAAAATCATAGTATTTGAGCAATTAAATTCATTTTGTATTCTATTAATCTCCCAACTATCAGGTAAAATGGAAAGTAGTTTTTTTTTTATTGATCGCAAAGAATAAAGCTTACTTGTTGGATTCAGCGATATATATTTTTTTCAATTTAGCTATCATTGTACTATGATCTTTACTAATTTTATCGTAACTAGATACAGGTAACATTCCAAATTGGCATTGGAATTTTCGGTTTATAGCGTCATAGATTTCGTCAAGTTTTTGGATTCCATAGTTTTTTTTCAAAATACAATCTGAAACGAATTAAAACAGGAATAGCAAAACAATCCGTTGGTCATTAAAAAAATACGAAAACCGGTGGAACCTGTAGGCCATCCCTAAAACTTCCCGATATTTCCGAGCTAATGTTTGCTCGAAATTATACTTATTAATAAGTTAATTTCGACTTTGATACTTTTTCGAGCGCCCGAGCACACACAAACACACACGGCCATCCACTCAAAAATAGTCAGAATAGGTTGTTAGGATCTCAAAACGTCGCGATCTGATGAAAACTCGATTTCCGAATATCGAACCAAAATCAATAACGTTCGGATATTTTGAAAATTTACAATTTTAATAGTAGGAAGTTAAAAAATAATATTACTCTTACCGACGCTTTTCGATTGGAATGACATTTTAAAATGTCTCTAATGAGTGATCATCATAATTTACAATTAAATCACTGCAGCTGCTGACAGTTTTAACTACGTTTGGTTCCAAATTACTTGATGTATCATCTGACATACTTAGACTGGAAACACTTATTTCATTTGTAATATCTTCACCATCTTTTTGTTCGGGTGGTATATAATTCGATACACGAATTCGACAGTGTATACATAACACAGATGCCTCCGGGAATTTCCAAATATCTTGTAAAGGAAATCGACGTAAGCCTTTACTACTTTTGCTATCTAAGAAAAATTAATAATAAGATAACTTATTATAACAAAATATCTTAAATTCAATATAATGGTTATGTTTGATTACTTGTATTATTTACTTACGTAACGGCAACTCATTAAATGGATTAAAACATATTTTCTCCAACCTGATACGTTTACTCATATTTATTAAAATAAAATATTTATCTTAAAAAATCAATAATTTTATTTCATAAAAAAATATTATTAATTGTATTCAACAGAAGAACAGAATTTAGAAATTACTCTTTTAGCTCCCAATATTTTAGATAAACTCACTAACTCAGAATGAAAGTTCGCAGAGCTAAGTCTATATTTTTCTGAATTAAAGCAAAATTTTAAAGTAGGAGAGTATGCAGTAGTATTAGATTTTTCGGAAAATTACGCATTTATTGTACAGGAAGCAGCTCAAGCGTTTCACTGGTATAATGACCAGGCAACATTATTGCCAATGGTCATTTACTTCTGTGAAGATAATGAAATTCAACATTGTAGCTTTGTTGGGATTTAAGATTGTCTTAAACATGACACAGTTTTGGTTTATTTGTTTCAAGAGAAATTAATTCGTTTTCTAAGAAATAAGTTTTCTACAGTAGATGTAAAGATAATGAAGATTATGTGGCGCGGAAAAGTACTTTAGAAACTCAGTATTTAAAATCAAAAACTGTTAAGGGCACTCAAAGTTTACACGCATTTTTACCGTATCATAATGAGCTAGGATTGGCATACATAAAAAATGTATCAACAACAGAAAAAATGACAAAAATAAAAATTTTTTTATTTGTGCGAAACATACCGTTTATTTAATTGCATTTGAACAATAAATTTACCCACCGTAAAAATTACACAGTTTATGTAAAAAACCCTCAGGAATCCGAAAAAAATATCAAAAGTAATTTAAAAAATGGCGCACAGCCCGAAAAATGACTTTTTCCACTTTAATGACAATTTTAAGAATCTTCTGTCATTTGTATTAATAAAGGCATATGTTTATTAGAAAGCTGAGATATTTTTACAAAAAAACTGTATTGTTCGAATTTTTCTTAAAATTTTTTCTACTCGCTAGAAATTAATGATAAAGTTGAAAAAATAAAAACTGTTAAAATTCAAAAAATCATTACTCCGAAATGACTTAATATTAAGGACTCAAATTTTAATTGATTTTTGTTTTTTATGTGAAGAACACCTCCACGAAATTTTGAAACGATCGGCGGAGGTCAAGCTTTAAAAAAATTTTTTTTTGGTGGAATGACCCATATATAAAAACATACAAACATATATAAAAACATACATACATATATAAAAACATATATACATGTATAAAAACATACTTACATATATAAAAACATATATACACATATAATAATACATATATAACAAAGGCAAATAATTCCATATACACATTTGTACATATATAAATGAGATATATAAACATATATACTATATAACCAAAACATAATACATATAAACTAAATAATAAATCAATACTAATAAACATACTTTATAATATCCTTAAATAAAAACATATAGGTTATGTAACAAACATATTTAAACATATGTACCAAATTAAAATTTTTATAGAAATCACAAATGTAAAAACAAACATAAAATATAAAAATAAGAATACAAGTATATAATAAACCAACCGCCTCCACGTACAATTCATTCGATTTATTTTGGAAATTATTCAGACTCTAGTATCCTTTTTACCACTCCTATAAAAAAAAGAAGGTCGAGTAGAAATATACTTTTCTCTAAGAGAAATTGTTAGTCCTCAATTGCCAATTAAAAGATCCTTTGGGGTAAACGGATTATCATTAGCTCTTTTTACCGCTCCGTTCTATACACGCACCCTTTAAGCACTGTTTATTCGTTTAACTATTTATATGAAACGGGTTTTTAGATATGTTTTAGATATTTTTGTATAGTTTTTTTTGAAAACTACACAGTAAGTTTTGACAAATTTAATTAATTATTTTTTTCTTTTACTACAAGCCGATTGGTTTGGAAGTAGTAAGACTATGTCCCTGCAAATTCAAAATTCTATTTGGTAAACATTCACCATAATTTGGCTCAATCTCCTCGTTTAGCGAGATGAAACTGATGCCATCGATTCACAAAAAAAAATCGTTCTTCATATATCTCTCTTTTGCAACAAAAATAAAACCCTTACGATCTTACCTTTAAAATCATTTACAATTCCTAAACAAACCAAACTTAAAGATCGGAATTTTGATAGACCACTCTAATAAATTCACCTTAAAATGCCCTTTGGAAAAAGAAAGACCTTCGGAAGTTGCCAAAGAAACTTCAATTTAACTCCAAATCCTTGCACTTTCCCAAATGTGCAGAACATGCCAAGCCTTCCCAAAGATGGCATCCTAAGAAATGACTTCTTCTCAAATCACTGAAACATTGAGAACACTAACTATATGCAACGATTTCCTCGCACGGAAATAAATCCGGAAGAAATTACCATCCGAATGACGAGTGAAGCCACCAAGTCGAAACCCAGAGAGCAGCAGGAGCAAACCCAAACCAGGAAATCTCAGCTCGTAGAAGCCGAGATAACCCCCGGTGGTGCCTCCCAGCTGCCTATCTCAAGATGGGTCAAGATTAGATAATAATCTCAACGGCTTTGAGACCACTGAAGACCTGAGACAAAAGGTAATCCTAAGGGAATCTATTGTATTCCAGGCCGGTCTCAGATTGTGGCACCATTCTCATTAAGTTTATAGAAAGAAATGCTTTGTGAGTCTCACGAGCCCTTCTTTTGCGCCCTCTTAACTTCCAAAAAACGTACAGTATCTGTTGGGCCTCCTCAATGCCAAAAACCACCCAGTAGCCCTGACGAGTCTAACACTAACACTCTTCCAAACAAATGGCTACCCTACTATACTACTTACCCCAGCCCTGCAAATTGTAGTCCACGGCCATCTGTCGAACACGACAGCGACGAGTGGGCCACCTACGACCGGTAGATAAAACCGGATCCCCACCGCCCAAAACAAGCCATAACGGACTCTTAAAACCAGAGGCCAAACTCACACGAGGTGGTCAGAACAGTGATCAGTAAGTCACAAGTCTGACTCTCACACTCGCCCAACAAAAGGCTACACTATCATTAAACTAGCCCCCAACAACAACCCTAAGCCTCTAACCAATGCTAACGACGCATGCGGGTATCCGTCAGGCTCTGAACCAGTCGGTATCAGGAACGCCCGTACCTCATCGTCCTTTAACACAAGGCTCTAGAGTATACCCAAAAATGGTGCAATCCCGCATGGTATACCCAAGGGAAAACGGCTAAAATTAAAGCTGGGCAGAAATGAAATGGAAATCCACTCTCTCCAACAATTTAGATATACATATATTCCCGGACCAAGAGGATCCGGCTCTTGAGCGCGAAATGCCACTCGACTAGATACAACCTCGACGTACCCTCACCACCCCCTCATCCTTCGAGTACGAGAATCGCTCTACTCCGTAGCGATTCTCTTGCTCCAGGGGGGAAGGAATGTTATGTATAAAAACTTGGCATTCCCAAATTTCCCACAAATTGGAAATTCCTTAACGGAAAACTTTTTAAATTCAACATTTTCAAAAAAAAAAACCAAAAGTCCTAAACGGAAAACTTTACAAAAATTATCTCATGACAAATCCAAGTTGTAATAGGATACTTCCCTTCACGGGAAACGGCGAAGACAAAAGCAACTTGAGCTTTTTCGTCAGCGAGATAATTTTCGCAAACATTTAAACATGTGCGACCAAAATGTGGGAATCCAAAAGTGCAATCCAGCAATTTTTGCATGTAAAAATTTATGCAATTACCTGGACACTTCTTGAGGGTAATAAAATAATTTTAAAAAAGATACTGAGAGTCCTATTTTAACTTCGGTCCCGAGTGGACTTAAAATCTATATAAAATACATATAACCATAATACCAAAAAAAAAATAAAAAGCGCGGTCGGGCGGTGGTGAATTAGGGACCGTCGCGGTTGCTTCGGCACCGTGGCGGTTGCCAATGTGTTAATAAAAATAATGAAAAATAAAATAAAGAAACAACGTAAAAAAAAAGCAACAAAAACATTTGTGAAACATTATAATATTGTATAAATAATATAACATTAAAAAAAAAGAAAAACGAGAAAGTGTTTGATTCATTTAGAAAATTAATAAGTTATTATTGTGTTGGTGACATAAAATGATGTTCGAAGATTTTATATGCAACATTTGGTTATTGTGATTGGGTACTGTTGCATAAAAAATATGCAACAATTGGCGCAGCCGGTAGGATCTGGGTGCGCTAATAATAAAAAATCGCTAACACTGCTGGTCAAGGCACACTAGACCTTTTGCCCAAGGTTGAGCCTAACTTGGGGGCAGCGTCCGCGGTTGCAAAAGTGCAGCAAATCCTAGATCCTACAAAGAACCATCGCTCGGGGGTGTTCAACAAAGTGCCTCTGTTCCAGGCGAACACGCATACACCCCCCTAAGTAACTTCATCGAGGGAATTTTGTGGGCTTCATCCGTGCCCAGGAAACGCCCTATGTCAGAGGGCCAACCGGGGGACAACCACCACTCAGAAACCCCCACACCGAGGGATCATCAACCAACAGCAGGCCCTTCAACAGCGTCAGGGTCCAACGACACCAACTCACCATTCAACAAGGCAGGCGAAGCAGCAACCAACATCCCAGCCGCATCAGACCTCGCAGCAGTACAAGAATCCAGCAATACCCCATCAGAACGCCTGATAATCCAGCGAGGGAACACATCCACGCCGACGACTTCAACTCCAACAGAGACACCCCAGATCTCCCCCCGAATATTGAGAAGCGGAAAAGTAGTAGAAAAGGGAGTCAAGCAAGTAGGTCCTAGTTTAAGTTTAGATCAAATATTGCAGAGAGCGCTCGAGACAGGTGATATAAATATCTCCGTGTGTCAGGCAGTGGAACGAGAGACAAATAAAATTCGTAAACGCCGCCTGACACAAGTAGAGAAATTAAAACAAAGTACCCTCCAATTTAGGGAGGATTTAGCTAAATTTAAATCCCTCGAGCGCCCTCTTGCTGGCGAAGGGACAAACGTAGAAAATTTTAATGATAAGTTAGAACATTTAAATAATAGTGAAGAAAATTGTAAGACCAACAACGACACCCGCTCGATCACCACCCCACCCGCGTTTACCGCCGACCTCGCCGAAGACCTACTAACTTGGATAAGTGTGTCCCTCACGGAATCTGAGAAGGACAACCTTACCCTAAATAAAACCGAAAGAAACGGTACCACGGAAGAGGAGAAGAAACCCCTGTTTAAATTAGCCATGGCAGACGCTTACATTAAAGTCGCCAAGCTAACCTCCCAGTTAGTACCAATATTCTCTGGTGGGCATAGCCCAACCCTAGCAAGCGAGCTCCAGATGTTCTTAGGGTGCTGTCGGAGGGTAATTCAATGTTTGACGGAAGCTGAGCAACCAGCATTCCTACAAATTTTCCCAACCAGGCTTCGAGGCGAAGCCTACCAGCTGATAGCCGCAAGCCAACCAGCTACTTTTGACGATGCTGAAAAGCTCCTTAATAGGACGTATCTCCCAAGGGAGACGTACCAGGAACTAGTGAACAAACTAATTACCCTACGCCAGCTCCCTCTCGAACCACTAATAGCCTACACCACAAGGGTAAAACAACAGTTATCCCTATGTGAAGAAGCGGCCACCAATAAATATGGCGCAACAGCGGATCCAGTAAAAATACAACTAGCGGATTTCGCTAAAAACGCTTTAAGAAGTGGGATTACAAATCCTCATTTGTGCCAGTACTTACTGGCAGCAGGGGACGATACATTGGATAGTCTGATCCAGAAGGCCCTAGACATGGAGAGACTTCAACAAACCTCCATGTACTTACAGGCCCCACATCAAGTATCATCCAACTTTCAGGCATATAACCCCTATATACAACCAGCTCCTATAACGCAAATCGAAAATATACAACAAGCACTCCCCGCCACGATCACCCAATACTCAAATACACAATACACCGCCCCGCCCGTAATGACACCACCAACAACACTCCAAAACTCCAACAACCCGCAGGTGATGTACACTACATACGCCTCACTACCAAACACCAATCACACTACCCCACAGGCGCCAATACAAAACGCCCAACAAATAATAAATCCGAGCCCGCCTCCAAAACCTAACACCAAACCTGAAATCAGCATAACCTGCAACTACTGCCGAAATAAAGGGCACACATACGCTGATTGCCTGAAACGTAAAAATACCCCTTTCTGCTTAGTCTGTAGGTCCAATACACATGATGCTAGAGACTGTCGTCAACCAGTAGAACCGCCAAGGCATTTTAATAATAATGGTCGTTACCAAAATCAGGGACCCCCATTTAACAGCAATAATAATAATCTCTACCCAAATCAAAGATCCCAATACCAAGGTAACAACCGATACCAGAACCAGAGGTCCCAACAGGTAAGTCAGAATTATAATAATTACCCCAACAACCGACCACCTAACAATGAACCCCAACAACAAATTAACCGTCAACAACCAGCTAACAATATAAGAGCGGTGTTCAATATCAGATACAGGTGTGATTTCTGCCACAGACGTGGGCACCTGGTAGACGACTGCCACCAAAGGCAGCGATGGGAATCACAGCAGGCGGGAAACTCCCCGCAGTCGGACCAAGAAACCCCGGCCCGACACTAATTTCTAAAAATAATACTAAAGGGGGATCTCAAGCGCCCGAACCAAGTGTCCCACTCGTCACTCTTCCACTAGACATAAGCCTTAACGGCAAAGCCGACCTAGCAGTGGACACTGGCGCTGAGGTCAGTATATTAAAACACAAGAAACTAAAGGATCCCAATCTAATAGATTCCACAAAAAGGTGCACATTACAAACGCCATTCGGCCAAGGAAAAACACTAGGGAGCTGTCAGGGGAACTTCCTTTTCAATACCCCCCTCCCATGCACCTTCCAAATCGTGCAAAACATGCCAGAGATTCCTGACGATGGCCTATTAGGATACGATTTTGTTACCAAGCATTGTAACGTTGAGGGCCCAAACCAAACACTGCGATTTCCTCGCACGGAAATCAATCCAGAAGAAATTGCAATTCCACTACGCAGTAATACCACCAAATCGGAACCCAGAGAGCAGCAGGAGCAAACCCAAACCAGGGAGTATCAGTTCGCAGAAACTGAGATCATCCCCGGTGGTGTCTCCCAGGTAACCTCAGAGAGGAATACCAGCTGCCTATCTCAAGATGGGTCAAGGTTGGAAAACAACCCCAACGATTGTGAGACCACTTCAGGCATAAGTCATACGATAACGTTGGAAGAACCCCTTCGCTTACCAAGCCGGCCTCAAATGGTGGCCTCAATCCCACTAAGGTTAGAGGAGGAAATGCTCTGTGAAGCATACGAGCCGAGCGAAGGAGTATTCCTCGCCAATGCCCTCTTACCATCTGGAACCAAAACAGTGTCTGTTAGCCTCCTCAACGTTAATACCCAACCAGTAGTCCTGACGAGCCTAACTCTAACACTCACGCCAACAAAAGACTACTCCACTATATCTCTAGCACCCAACAACAACCCTAAGCCTCTAACGAACACGAACGACGAATGTGGGTATCCTTCAGGCCCTGAACCAGTCGGTCTCAGGAACGCCAGTACCCCATCGTCGCCCAACGAAAAGCCTAAAAGTATACCCAGAAATGGTGCAACCCCGCACGGTATACCCAAAGGGAAACGGGCAAGATTAAAGTTACAACTAAAGCAAAAGGAAATCGAGACCCTCCACCAGATGAGATACATATACCCGGACTACGAAGACCCGGACCCAGAGCGCGAAGCGCGCCTCAAACAATTAAATGAAGAACTCAGTTTCGACCACCCCCTAACGGCCGATGAGAAACACTCCATAAAGAAACTCTGTCACGAATATGCCGATATATTTCACCTAAAAGGGGACAAACTTTCCTACACGGAAGCCATAAAACACGAAATCCCCATGATCTACGACAAATTTATAAACCAAAAAATGTACAGGTTGCCAGAGACTCAAAGACAGATCATAAACGAACAGTTGGAAGAAATGTTGGATAATGACATCGTCCAACCGAGTAGAAGTCCGTGGAACTCACCCCTCCTAGTGGTCCCTAAGAAATCGGGCCCCGATGGCAAGAAAAAGTGGCGCGTAGTTGTAGACTACCGCAAAATAAACGAAAACACAATAGGTGACGCATACCCACTACCAAGAATCGAGGATATCCTAGACCAACTCGGTCACTCGGTCAAGTATTAGTGGAACCACAAGACCGCCCCAAGACAGCCTTTAGCACGAATTATGGACACTATGAGTTTAAACGCATGTCGTTCGGGCTAAAAGGAGCCCCGGCCACGTTTCAGAGACTAATGAATTATGTCCTCACAGGCTTACAAGGCCTCGAATGCTTCGTCTACCTAGATGACATAGTCATCTACGGGAAGAACCTTGAGGACCATAATTCGAAGCTCCGACGGGTATTCGACCGGTTGAGGGAAAACAACCTCAAATTACAACCGGAGAAATGCCAGTTCTTAAAGAAGGAAGTAGTCTATCTGGGCCACGTATGCTCTGAGGAGGGAGCCCTCCCCGACCCCAGAAAGACGGAATGTGTCCAAAGTTTCCCGGCGCCACGAACAATCAGGCAGGTACAATCATTCCTAGGCCTCGCCAATTACTATAGGAAGTTTATACCAGATTTTTCTAAAATAGTACGACCTCTAACGAATTTGCTAAGAAAGGGCGTGAAATTTTCTTGGACACCGAAATGCCAGGAAGCATTTCAAACGATAAAGCGTTCCCTAGTCTCCCCACCACTGCTGATCTACCCTGACTTCGACAAACCGTTCAATCTAACAACGGACGCCAGCAGTGAGGCACTCGGAGCAGTGCTCTCCCAAGGAGACGTAGGCAAGGATCAGCCCATAGCATACGCCAGTCGCACTCTAAATAAGGCAGAACGCAATTACTCCACCATCGAGAAAAAATTGCTCGCCATAGTATGGGCTGTAAAAAATTTTAGATGCTACCTAATGGGTCGTAAATTCACGGTCTACACAGACCACAAACCCCTAAAGGGCGTTTTCAACGTTAAAGATCCGACCACGAGACTTGTAAGATTCCATCACAAATTGTCCGAATACGACTACAATATAGAATATAAACCGGGAAAATACAACACGAATGCTGACGCTCTCAGCCGAATTCCTCAAAGAGCAGAAGAGCCCAATACCTCCACGGTGGAAGCTCTAATTCACCAACCCGGTGAGACACCATCAATACTTCCAGAAAACGTGACTAACTCGCCTCCTACAGAAAGGCTAAAACAATGTAATGCGGTCACAAGGGCTCAGGCACAGAAGATGCAGGACAACGGTAAAGACCAACGCGTTCCAACCCCAAGAGCCCCCGATGTCGACGAAGGGCCCAACGATCTCGAAACCGAAATACCCCAACCTGCCGAGGCCTCCCAAAATAGCTCCATCGCGCTTCAAAAGAAAATTGAGGTAATAACAAGTCCCGAAGAAATCAACACAATACTGAAGGACTACCATGACTCCCCCTTCGGCGGACACCAAGGAATCGTCAAAACCTACAATCGAATTCGCCGAAAGTATTGGTGGAGACGAATGTTCCACGACATAAGTCGATATGTCCGGAAATGCAAAAAATGTCAAACCATGAAAGCTTCAAGGCAATTCAAAATGCCCATGGTTATAACGGACATTGCAGAAAAGCCGTTCGACAAGGTTTACTTGGACATAGTGGGTCCACTGGAAGAAACCCTTTCAGGAAACAAATATATCCTAACCTTCCAGGATAACCTGACCAAATTCGTCGACTGGTATGCCATGCCCAATGCAGAAGCTCAAACGGTAGCACAAATTTTCTTCGACGAAATCGTCACGCGCTACCGCATACCAAAACAAATAGTCACCGACCAAGGATCGAACTTCCTGAGTGACCTTTTTAAAAGCGTGTGTAGGCTCTTAAAAGTTAAGAAACTCCAGACTTCAGCCTACCACCCCCAGTCCAACGGTGCACTAGAACGGGCCCATAGACCCCTGATCGAATACTTACGCACTATAGTAGATGAAAGCCCAAACAGTTGGGATCAGTTCTTACGTACGGCAGCATTCGTGTACAACAATAGTGTACACGAGGGGACCAAACTTACCCCCATGGATTGCCTATATGGGTTCACCGCCGATGTCCCATCCAATCTAAAACGCACCCCGGAGCCTCTATACAACCACGAGAGTTATTACCACCAATTGCGGTACAAATTGCAAAAATCATACGCAATGGCGAGGAAAAACTTGCTCACCAGCAAGAATCGCTCCAAGGCGTATTACGATGGGAACGTACGTACACTTACCCTACACATAGGAGACAAGGTCCTCCTTCGCAACGAGGCCCGAAAACATAAGTTATCCCAAGTCTGGATCGGGCCCTATACAGTAGTCGCCGTCCCAAGCGCGGTAAACACTACCATAAAAATAAATAAGAGATTAGTAACTGTCCATAATAACCGCTTGAAGCCGTTTTATGAAGATAAAACCCAGCTTTAAGGAAAAGCCAGTCCTGCCAATAATATCGTCTAAAAGTGTTTTACAATCTAAAACATCAGACTAGACGGATGGCATACCTTACGATTACGGCACACCAAAACTAATCTCTTATTTACCTTACATTGGTCGAGCATATACGATTGCCAGTTAAAATAGCATCAGACCGAACGCATCCCAGTTTAATATTACCAGGAATCTACTTAACAAATACCCTATCTCATTGGACAAAAGAAAGACTGCATTCCCATGGATCCACTCACATAATCAACATTGACGACCATAACCGAGAATGTAATAAAATAACACCGATAGACAATAGCTATCCAAATAATATAAACACATAGTAGTAGCACACCGCCAGACTTAAAAGATAACTTTGAGTTCCTTGATTTAAATTTCGGTGAAAAATCATACCTAACAACAGTATCGCTAATCAAAAGTGCTTAACAATATCGACTGCATATTTAATGTATAAAAATAACATTAATTTTAATGACGCACTTTAGCGGATCAAGGGTGTTTTCAAGAACTTGAAAGATTTTTTCTTATAAGCCAACTATATGAGTATGAGGAAATTGGTGAAGGGGAAGAAAAAGGGTGATTACAGCTATAATCATCTTAATTATATAAATAACTCTCATGACAATGGTGATGTCGTCATGGAATAACATTTTTCGCACATCCATCAATCCCAAGTCTTTACCTCAACCACCTTGTAAGATTTTAGCCTTATTTAATTTGAACGATTTTTATGTTATAAAACAAAAACAAAACAAACCGATCACACAAAAATTGTTTTTTTTTTTTTTCTTCGCCCAACCCCACAACTAACGCCGATAAGAGAATCGCCCACTCACTTCGTATCACGGCGATTCTCTTGTTCCGGGGGGGAAGGAATGTTGTGTAAATAAAAATGCACGGGGCCGGTAAATGACCCGTGCAAAATATTAAAAATGCAACCCGAAACGCCAAAGGAAATTGGCAACAAGAAATTAGCGCAATTTGTCTTGCGAAAGAAATTAAAACCTTCATAAGCAAATTGCGCAAGTTTCGGGGCAATGGAAAGAAAAGCCGACGGGTGCGTTTTTCCGGCCGGCGCCCTCAGCCTTGGGTGAAAGACCAGCAGCTGACTTTTGCCCCAAGGTTGATAGCCCGGTAGAAATTCGCAACGGCGGGTTTTCTTGGAAAAAAGTTTTTGAAGCCAAGATCGATCGATTGATAGACGAGAGTATTGTTCGAATCGTCACCGCCAGCGGGTGATTTTACGGAGTGTTGTTCTAACTGCGGGAACCGGCGGTCTTATAAAAATTCAAAATTCAAACCTTGTTTTTGTGAAGTAAATTTAAAATTAATTTTGTAAAATCAAAACAAACGTTAAAAATATAATTGTCTTATTATAAATTATAAAGGGTTATAAACGGAAAAATATCTAATCAAATCTTGTTTTTGTGAAGTAAATTTAAAATTAATTTTGTAAAATCAAAACAAACGTTAAAAATATATTTGTCTTATTATAAATTATAAAGAGTTATAAACGGAAAAATATCTAATCAAATCTTGTTTTTGTGAAGTAGTTATAAACGGAAAAATATCTAATCAAACCTTGTTTTTGTGAAGTAAATTTAAAATTAATTTTGTAAAATCAAAACAAACGTTAAAAATATAATTGTTTTATTATAAACTATAAAGAGTTATAACGGAAAAATATCTAATCAAACCTTGTTTTTTGTGAAGTGTCAGTCATATTTAATTCAAGTAAAATAAAAAGAAGGAAAAAAAAAATTATATAACAAGTTGTCTCTTTTCTGTAGATTATGCTATTTTTAAATTCTTCAAAATTCTTTATATTTTGTTATTGTAATTTCTTCAACAAATTTTCTTTTAATTTTTCTTTTTTTTTTGTTTTTTTTTTGTTTGTTTTTTTCATATCATTTTACATTCTACTAATTTTCCTTTAAATTATGGTACTTAAGTTCTACTAATTGTTTCGGTATATTATAGTATTTTTTTTTTTCTTCAACGTTCTTCATACTATGTTATTGTAAATCAAAAAAAAATTTATTTAAATATACTATTTCTACATTTTTCAAACAAAATCTTTATGTTATTCTTAATTTAAAATTCCCCAAATTTTCTTTGTATTTTAATATTGTAACTTCGTCCAATTTCTTTATATTGTTTTATTCCAACGTCTTCACATTTTTCTTTGTTTTATACTATTATAACCTCGTCCAATTTCTTTATATTATTTTTACTTTAAGCTCTTCAAATTTCTTTTGCTTTCTTTATTTTATTATATTTCACTCTACAAGTTTCTTCTTTTGATATTATTTTACATACTACAAAAGTTTTCTCTTTATGTTATATTATGTAAGTACTACAATTTTTCTTTCCTACTCGTTACCTTATAAAAATTTTGTTTGGTTAGCTCGCCATAGTTGTTTTTCCACCAGCTTTCCATTTTTGTCTGATTTACTTAATAATTTTTTCTTTGACTTTAACAAAAAAACGTGTAATTTGATCACATAAGCACATTACATTACGTTAGCATTGCGATTTCACTCCATCAGTCGGAAACTATATACATGTATTTTTTTTTTTCCTACAACTTAAAATTTTTCTTGCCTTTGGCTTTTTTTTTTTGGTTCTTTTTATCTAGAAATAGGAACACCAGCAAAGAGACAACTCCGCACTTGAAACAAATTTCTGGTTGTTTTTTTTTCTTTTTTTTTCTTTTTTTTTTAAAAAAAACTGGTACTTTTCCTGGCGATGTGTCAATCCTACGCACAATTGCAAAAAAAATTTTCTCTTTTAGAAGTTACATTGAAGGAAATTTCACAATTATTCTTCACAGATCAATATATCCGATGTTTTAAATACACTTTTCCTCATAACAAATCTACCCGAAAAAAGTCGAGGTTTTATCATCCCTTTTCCTTTTCTTACCGGTCAATTAATTCCTCTTTTTTTTCTTTCTTATGATTAAATTGTTTGACCGTAGCCAACAAGAAAATTAGAGCATTTTTTTTTACTTTACATCGGGTTCGCGAGTAATCGTAAACTTACCACCTGTATTTTTTTGTTTTCTCTTCCGGTTGATTCACTTAGCAACCCAAAAATCTTTTCGGGCAAGTAAAGACCACCGAACTTGCTATTATTTCCTTTCACTCTCCACGCGTCTTTCCTTTTTTTCTTTTTTCCATTCAAGCAGACTCAGAAAGAAAAACCGACCGACCAGATTAAATGCTACCTTCCGAATGAATGCCAAAACCGACGCCAACTCTAAGCTAGCCCTTCGCGCATCAGTGTTGGGGGGTGAGGGCAGAAAAAAAACCCAAAGGAAATCGCTATCGAACAGCGTTTATTCCCTTATATGGTCGTGTCCTTGAAAATAGAGGATAGGGTAATGGTATCGGGAAATTTTAAAAGATGACAAGAATAAAAAATTTCCAAGAAGCATTCGGCTTCACTGGGACTCTGTAAGGGGATTGGTTGGGCTGTTACCCGCCGACAATTCTGGATGGGTAAAATCCATGTGTGAGTGTGAGCATGCTGTATCGGGTGGGACAGATACCAATTATATTGACAGGGGTGTACAAAGGCAAAAGATGCTTCGCATGAATGTTTAACATTTTTTCAGATGTGCAAACGGTTTATTTTTCGTTTGATATTTCTGAATGGAGATGATTTTAATTAGATAAAATCAAACTGTTATGCGAATATGGGTTTGAATTGATTTTACAGGCGTTTGGTTTTATTTTAAAGGGGGGGTTGAATTTAATTTATAGGCCGACCGTTACAGTTTTTAAGCTATCAAGTCCTTCCAAATAGCATTTTGTAGATTTTTTCAAGAGCTATAAGCTGATATAAATTAAACTTTCTTTCACCCCTTATTTTTGAAAGGGTTTGAGATGAAAAGGCTTGAACAAGTTACTATTTAAGAACATATGCAAACTGTAAACGGCCATATCTTACTCAATTTTTATCCAAAAAAAACAACCAAAATTTTCAGAAAAGCAAAATCTACCATTGTGTACTCTGCAAAAGTTTGCGTATCAATTATAGTTTTCGAGTTATTTTGAAGGAAAGGCAATACTTTGCAAAATTACAAAAGTGCTTTCTTCACTTCAAGCTCAAATTTTTTCAAGTCTAAGCACTGTAAAACGGTCAAACTTCTAGAGCATATTACAAGTACATTAATAAAGTGAATTGTGAAGTGGTACAGATTATTTTCAATGGGGGTGGTAATTAGGGGGTGAATTTCACATTTTTGGTCGGCGAAAAAATAGGGACCAACTTTATTTTCGTCATAACTCGCTTAGTTTTAATGCTAGGGAGTTTTATAAAAAAAACAAAAACAAAGGTTTTTTCAAGCACTTTAATAAAAGTTGAATGAGTTTTTCCCCGAAAAATGCATTGTTTTTTGTTTATTTCAAGTTGAAACTTTCAATTTTGGCGTTTGACAAATAAGAACCAACCTTTAACAAGCTATTACTATTTTTGTATTGGGTCTACAGACACCATAAACCTACCATTTTATTTTGTTTTTTTATAAGCTACATTTTCATTACCAATAATTTTTTTTGCCAAAATACTTACTTTTTGAGTTATTCGCGAAAAACCGCCTGAAAACGTGTTTTTGGTTGAAAAATTAACATTTTCACTCGCGAATAACTCGAAAAGTATTGACTTTCAGAAAAAGATTTATAGAACAAAAGTTGCTTAGAATTAGCCAATCTATCTACTCCCGGACTTATTTTCAATGAAAAAATTTTCACCCCCGAGAAGGGGTGGCATTCACCCCGCAGGGTAAAAGCACAAAAAAATATTTGGTAAACTTTGCAATTTATAGTATAAAAACCAAAATCCCACCTCGACCACGTAAATTCATTCACCGTGTTTTTCATTTTATTATTTTTCAACTAAACTGAATTTAATCAGCTTTTTAATGGATTCATACTAATCAAAACTAATACGATATGACTTATTTATATATCAATCAAATTAACGATTAACGATTAATTAAATTAATCGCGATTAGAATTAATATTTTAATCTCGATTAATTTAGTCGCGATTAAATTAATCGATTAAATTTTTAATCGATTAATTAATTGATTGATGAAATTAATCGATTGATGCCAACACTGTCTTCATGCATGTTTATGTAATTGTTCAAAACTACTGCAGCCTGAACAATTCTTGTTGCCGATTCGGGAGACATGTTCATAGTTTGCCTCAGGATCCACCACCGAGCCGTTAGAATACCAAAAGGGTCGATAGTATTTCGTGCTCTAGAAAAACGCTTATTGAAATGCTCCTATTTTTCTTCTAAGCAATGACCTGGGAAAGGTGGCATCACATGTCTTCTTAGGGAAAAAGCAGCATCTCCGACAAAATAATTTGGAAACAGCAACGTGCTCCCAATGAGGCGGGAATCCTCAGGCAAATCTAATGCTGTAAAGTTCCCATTCAACATGGCTTTGCCAAATGCAGCCAGCACCCCGCCATCACTTTGGCTGCCGTAAGCCCCAATATCAATCGCAGTGAAGGTATAATTGGCATAGAATACTACTAGCAAAACTATACTATAAAACTGGGAACCTGTAAATAAGTTAAAATAATATTATATTTTTAGATTGGTAGTTTTGGCGTACGTGTATTCGATAGACGTGTTAAATTGATGTGCTTCCCGTCGATTGCTTCTATGCAGTTAGGAAGAGTCTAAGTAATGTAAAAATCATTAGCAATTTTCTTTCCTCCTTGTTAGGTGGCGCTAAGTAGATCGGCGACAATTGTTCCCAAATGGCACTGGATGTTTCCAAGGTATTTTGTCGCACCGTCGACAAATATTGCCTCGACACTCCTTGTGATAAATAACTATAAGAGAAAAAAGGTTATGTACTTAATATTATTGAAACATCATACCCACATTAGCCTTAGGAAAAGCCTACATCTCGCAGTAATTGCAACCCTCCAAGATGTCCTTGTTAGTAAAGGCTCTAATAAAGCAAATAGAGCATCGAACATGCATGGGCTCATCCTGGTGCATTCAAAGAACTGCTCGGGATACTTCATTTTAATTTCCTCGAAACTGGTTTCGAAAAATCCTTGCAAGCATCGATTTAAATGAACTTCCCTAACCCACATTTTGCGTTCCCCACCGTATTTTATTCTCTTCATTTTTTTTTGTATTAGGTACATTTTGGATTGTAAAAAACATTGCAAATAAAAAATTACTTATTTTTCACTATTCATTGCTATTTTATTTAAGGGCTTATTACACTTTAGAAGCCCGAAAATTTTGCAATATTAATGAATTTTTTGTGCGGTCCTAAGGCTAGATATCAATATAAATTCTTTTAGGCTTATTAAATATATTCAGATAGTGTAAGAAAAAAATATTTGTTTATTATATATATAACAAATACATTCACAATGGCGGCATATATGTAACCATGTAAAAAAAGCGATGTAGACGGTGTCCTGGATTTTTCAGTGTAGAATTACATGAAACACAAAATTCCAAAAATTTCAGATTCAATATGTCCTTGGCTATCGTCTGAACTAGAATTATTAATTTATATGCTAAAATAACAAAATGGGGGCTGTTTAAACAAAGGTGTTCGAAAAACGGTCTTTTTTTGGCGATTTTTCGGTTCAAAAAAATAGAAAAAATGAATATTTTGACATAATTCTAGTTCAGACGACACCCATACATGTGAAGAGTATGTGGTGAAAATTTCAGAAGGATCGATCGAATAGTTTCCGAGAAAACGAGGACACCACATTGGGAAATGCGGTTTCGAGAAAAAACGCGTTTAGTTTGGGACGACTTTTTTTTAATACGCTTTTATTAGCTTCACCTGTAACTAACTATGTAAAAAAATCTTGGAAACTAAATTTAACCCACTTCGCGGCGTCCGATTGAGCTGAAATTTTGAACAATGCAATCTGACTTTTTTATAAAAAAATCAACATGGCGGCTCCAAGATGGCGGACATATTTTGCAATTGTGTTCCCCCGACCCCCGCCGAAAGGGTATCTCAGGTAGAATACAATTAGCTGTGTGGCGTCATTCCAAATTCAAAATGGCGGCCTTATGATAGTAGGCGGCCCAAATCGCATCGCGCATATCCTTGACTGAGGTTTTATGCCTAATAACTGCCAATCCATAATACGAAGATAATTCTTTCATTAATTTATTCGTCAAAGCGGCGGTTTTTACTTCATTTTTAGTTTTCTTTGGCGCTGGTTTCTTCTTTTGATTTTTTTTGACACTTGCTTTTTGTAGCATTTGTAAGGCTTTTTTCTTTTGTGTCATGGCTTTTTTACCCTCAGCTGCTCGCTTGTACAGCCTTTTTTTGACATGTAAAACGCATTCCAGTTTTGTTACAACAAGATCGTCACCGTACGGATGAACATGAAGTAACATTTTAAAAGTCTTTGAGTCTCCGTCACCGATGTAAAAACCGTATTTCACATTAAAATTTTCAACAGACCGCAAAAACATTTCGCACACGCCATCAACCTCCATTTTCCCTGCACTTCCTTCGTGGTTTGCAGGACAAAAATCTTTATGATTGTCATACCACGCACTGCATTCGACCGTTTCTTCTTGACCCTTCCATTGTTCACAAGCTTTGCAGTAACTTGATCGGACCGTTGCATCTAAAACTTTTCCGCTAAATTTTCCAATCAGGGATACAATACCGACAAGAGAACTGAAGCCTCTTTTTTCCCACGAACCATCGCCAGACACTGTTAAAATATCCGAGGCATTACCTTCTTCGGCATTCAAACGTTTTTCTTCATCGACGGCTTTGCGCCTTACTAAATCAAAAACACAGTTCACCGCGGTGCTTATATTGCCAAGTATTTTATAATAAGTATTTGGATTTAATGTTGCTCCTAAACCCATGAGTCCACAAAACAGCTGTATGCCGTGTATTCCGA
Source organism: Thereva nobilitata (assembly GCA_963855945.1). Classification (NCBI taxonomy): domain Eukaryota; kingdom Metazoa; phylum Arthropoda; class Insecta; order Diptera; family Therevidae; genus Thereva; species Thereva nobilitata. Next base: position 92,214,080 of record OY979696.1, on the reverse strand, counting down.
TACCAATTAATCGCATTACAAAAATCAAACGACGATTTATTTCATACCCAGTTCCAATCATCGGACACGAATCGATAAATTTATCGCCACAAGACTTACAAGAAACACACAGTTTGAAGCCGAGTCCTCGAACGCCGTACTGAGTAAAAGTTAAATCACCGTTACATTCTTTACACTTGACATAATTTTGTAACTTTGAAAATACCAAAACAAAGCTCAAGATACAATATTTAGCAGTTGGATCACAATTTACATCAAACGTAGCGTCACTTTCTCTTCGAAGTTTTTTGGCCGATTTGCTTTCGAAATCAGTATTTATTTCGTCACTGTATCGGTTGCCTTTGAATTTTCGCTTTTTCAGTGGCTTGGATGCACGTTTGCCCGTTGATCTAGATTGCTTTCGATCCATTTTATTACCGAAAAATAAATGCTAACGCACTCGAGGAGATACTTTCGCTCCAGAACTCGAAACGAAACTAACGTTCAAAGAACACAGAAACAAATTTTTGGGAATAATTTTCTTTTATAATTCAGTATAACGGACTAATATAACTGCTTCTATATACAATAAAAGCAGGTGTTTGGGCCTGTTTGGACGGTTCGCTTCCAGGAACGTCCTCACGAACTTTGTAGATGAAGGGGGAAGTGGCGATGATAAGAGGCACCACCCACTTCTCCCCTCATCCACAAAGTTCGTGAGGAACGCTTCTCTAAACAGGCCTTTTGAATACACAAATCCGACAGCCCAAGAGAGGTGCCGAGTATCTTAGCGTTTGAAAATCTGAATACTAACGCAATATCGCGCCGGAAAGCGCGCTCCAATAATATACTTAGACCGCTCCGATCGTTCTGAAATTTTGACACAACATTCTTAAATTCATTTACTTTCCATTTCCGTAAAAAAAAAATTTCAATTTTTTTGAAAGTTATAAAGTGTAATAAGCCCTTAATACTGTAACTGTCATATATAAAATAAGCTAAATTTATAAAAAAAGGAAACTCGAACAGAGTACACATACGACACCCGTGGGCGTCATCTGGTAACTGTCACAATAATAATTAAACTAAATAATTACGTAAAACTACCCCAATGCAGAATACACACATGACCCCTAGGTGCCATGTCTGTAACTGCCATATATTGATATATAAGAATATATATAACAAATATAACTAGAGAGACAATGGTTAAAGAAAGCTATGACATTACAAAAAAAAATGAAGTTTGAAAAGGAAATATAGAAGAAGTCCATCAGGCTGATGGCCTTGGCTGAATTACTGATAATAATAACACACAACGAAGACCTATCTCGCGAGCGATAACGTCAGCCCTATACACCGAAGTCAGGCATGCCTGGCGATGCTGCGGCTAGCTCGTCTTGGGGGGGGGTTCAGTGATGTATGGGCTTGTCTTTTTGACAGTTACATGGATGCCGAAGCATCAACAAAAAAACTCAGCTCGCATGCCTCGCAATACGCTACGAGATAGGGCAAAATTATTGAGAGGGACAGCCATATGAGAGGGGGGAAGGGTACGAATGGTTCACAGCCATGCTCACTGGGTCCGGTTAAGGGGTGCTGAAAACGAGAACTCTGGGAAGTACTTACATTCTTATGGAGGTCACAACCTCGCCCTAGGGCACCACAGCTTCTATGATGATCACGATCACTCACGTCGCATCCTTGCAAAAGAAAAAAAATATAACCTGCCACTTGTGGAAGGAAAAAAAAAACAACACAACGAAAAAAACTGTAGCCGACAAAATCAAAGACTTAATGTAGTGTTATATAATTCTTGTTTATTTGGAAAGAATGCCCTTTGATGATGGTCGCTCAATCCCCTTGTCAGATACACTTAGGTGAGTATTTGTACTCTCCTTCCTAATATAATTTTGGAAATTTTTTTTTTCTTTTACACATCTAGATGGATTACTCATTTCATAATACCAGGCACTCATTCTTACATATATATATTTAAATTTAATGTGCGATTAGATTAATGATAATTATTAGATTATAAATATATAAATTCTTGATTAAAGCTAAAGATTTTCCTTCTTTCTTTTTTTTTTTTTTTTTTTTTTGTGCATAGTATATATATAAATTGTTCGAATATTTATTACATTTAAGTCATATAAGTATATAAATATATAAGGTTTTAATAAAGATAATTTCTTTGTTTTCGTATTGTATATATGTAAATTGTTCGAATATTTATTACATTTAAGTCATTTGAAATATATAAATATATATAAGGTTCGAATAAGGATAAAAAAAATTTTTTGTATTGTGTAACGGTTTAACAACAATCTTAGATTTAAATTTACATTTAGTATTTACTTACATATCTAAACTAAGTGGCCACTACTTAACGATCTAACGGAAGGAAGGACGACCATCAGGTGGTTCCTTTAAATCGGTCGGATTTACTACATAAAGATTAGAGAAAAAAAGTCTTCGTTCCGTTAGCTCTTCTTTTCTACTTACTTATTATTTAAAAAAATTTCTTCTTCTGTTGGGTGATACACTTTACAATACGCATACACTGTACAAAATAAACTGTAGCTCCGAACTTATTAACTTTTTCTTTTCTTCTTCTTATTTAATTTATTCCTTTTCTCGTTCTCATATATATTTTTCTTTTTTCTTTTCTTTTTTAAGCCCCCAAATATTCAACCTCAAACAAAAATTTTTTGGGCAACATCGCACGGCATTCTAACCTCGAATTCCCGTCTTCCGACTTGACTGAATCAAAAAAACACATCGCGGCCATTTTAGGCAACAAGAACTGTGAGAGACTCCCGGCTGTCTCTTTTTGCACCACAAGTCTACAATCTTAATTGTTGAGACGACACCATAAAAACAAAATTACAGCAATAGCAGGCGGAGATTTATTTTTAAAGAAAATTTCGTTGGGTTCCCTTTTCTTTTTTTTCCACTTTTCCGCCTTAGTTAATATGCATATAATGATAAAACTTTTAATCGCACTAAAATTTCGCTATTAAAAGAAACCGGACCGGGCACGCCATTTTGATTTTTTTTCTTTCCCTCTTCAAGGAAGGCCTAACAACTCTCTCACCACGATAATTCTTCGTTTAAACAAAAAAATGTTTTTCTTTTCTTTACTTTTCCGCTTTAATTGATCGGTATAACATAATTTGTTTTATTTTCCGCACTAAAATTTCGCATTTAACAGAAACCGAGATTTTATCAACTAGAAAGAAAAACTTCCCTGGCGAGGTGAACGCGTCCACTCTGGCAAAAAAAATAAAAATTCTTCGCTCCCTTTTTTGAAAACCGACTGTCTTGCTTCGCGATTATTCACTTAATAATCTTTCTTGACGACGCCTTCAAGCTTCCTTGTCTTTACAGTCGGGCAAAAATATGCACCGCTTCTCCTTTTGCGCAGGGGCATCATGGTTAGCTGCTTGGGTTACCTTTTATGGTCTTGTTGGCCGTCGCGTCCGTGTTATTTCTTTGGGGTGAGGGGTAATATTGAAAGAAGAATTTTTGATAAAGGGCATAGAACAGGAATTGGCTAATGCCTTCTTCCATTTTCCAAAAAAACTGTTCCAATTTGACGAAGAAGATGTATAAGGGGCATTGCATGAAAGCCTCTACCTGATTGGCTGAGGTTTTGCAGCCAGCGCTCTGGGGAAAGAACTCTCCCGCGCATGAGGTGCGGACATAATAATATACAAAAAAAAAACGCATGGGCGCGCGAAATGTGGAACGCCTTTGATTTGTTTTCCTTTGATTTATTATTATTCTTTTCTTTTTTTTTGTTTTTTTTTTTTTTTTTTTAAATTTCTCAAACAGATTGGGCGACCATGGCCGGCCGTTACAATACTTTGCTTTTAAAAACACAAACTCAAAAATTTATTCACTTGTCACTTTGATGTTTTGGTTATTTATCAAAACCGGGACAGATCGCAACTACGCAATTATGTGTTAGTGAAAACTCATCGCATATCACGGAACCGCTGAATGCAACGCATTTTTTTTTGCCAGTAGGTAAAAAAATTGCTCTACCGCCCGTCTCATGCGCCCATTACTGGAAGAGTCGTCAAAACTGTTAAAAATATTTGATTATTGGAAATCTGCTCGGGGCACAAAAATCAAAAACTGCCGAAACCTCAGCATCTTTCTCGAGTTCTGATAATTTTTCATACCACAATTTATATTCAGCTCTTACAACGGATTCTGATACTCGATCATTGAAGTATGGAGCAAGATGATCCAAGTAATCTACTTTTTCAGTTGCGGCAAATCCAGAGAAAAGTATCTGTAAGTGTTGACGACGAGGAGTTTTTTCTTGAAATAATATAGCATACGTTCTTTATTTGATATTATATGCTTTTAATTCTAAAATAATAAAGTATATAATCAATTATACAAAGTATTAACATAAAATATAATAAAATTAATTTCAGTAAAAAATCTCACTCTTTCAGTCTCCTCTTTGACGCCAGCAGAAAGAAAGCTTTTTTGTTTTTCTTCCTCTGGTGGAAGTTGCCCGCACTCAAATTTTACGGTTTCTTTACAGCGTTTGCAGCGGCGCCAACACTCCCCACAGTGAGGCTGGATCACGTCCTGTCTTACTCTTCTTATTGGTGTCGCTGACTTCTATTACTGCGAGTTTGCTTACTGGCCTTTGGTAAACCCCCGTTGACGTCCTAACTGTCGCTTGTCTGATTCTACCGTCTGCGCTTTTAAGGACGTCGATGATGACTCCTTTAGATCATTTATTCCTTGGCAGGTCCTCGGTGACTATTATGACAACATCTCCGATTTGTAAGGGTTTCACGTATTCATGCCACTTAGTCCTTCGAGTGATGACGGGAAGATATTCGCCAATCCATCTTTTCCAGAAGCGGTTGGCAAATTGTTCGCTCAGCTCCCAATTTCTTCGTACAATTTTACGGTCATCGGTCAATATGCTGATTAGTTTAGTTCCATTTGAAGATCCCAGCAGGAAGTGGTTAGGTGTCAACGCTTCTTCGGACTCGTCGCTCAGTGGTATATAGGTCAGCGGCCGGGAATTTATTATATTCTCTATCTCTGTCATCATTCCCAGTAGGGTTTCATCTGTAGGATTTCGGTGGAGGTTGATCGCTTGTAGAGCTGTTTTGATTGACCGCACAAGTCTCTCCCACACTCCTCCCATATGAGGGGCCGATCGTGGGTTAAATTTCCACTTGGTCATAGGACTGGTAAATTTAGTATCTAATCGATTGTTATCTATTTGTTTTTTCATTTCATTGTGTGTGCCTTGAAAATTTGTGCCGTTGTCTGAGTAGATTTCCGCGGAAACGCCCCTCCTATTCATAAAGTTTTTTAGGGCTATGATGCAGGAATCTGTCGACAATGAGTGCGCTATTTCTATGTGTATTGCTCGTGTTGCTAAACAGGTTATGAGAACTCCCCAACGTTTCTCTGATCGTCTTCCAACTGTAACTATCATGGGCCCGAAGTAGTCAATTCCTATAAAGGTGGTGCTTATTTCTTAGGTTGTGTATATACATATCTGATGACGTATTCAGTCGCTCGCAGCAGTCGGTTCCAGTTGGAGAAACGCTCGTACTGTATCAGTGTAGAGTGTTCACAGATATGATAAACGTATTTTGAACGGATTTCTTCTACTGTTTTATTTATTGGTCCCAATTGTGGCCAACTATCACTTGGTTGATATAGGAATGCAGGTCCTTTGTACCATTGGCTGTTACTTTGAAGCAAAGGAACGTGTTTCCATTTAGTTGCGTCGTCGGCGATATTTTGTTTGCTGTTTACCCATCTCCATTCTTGGATCTTTGTATTTTCTAGGATTTCTCCCACACGGAACGATACGTATGATTTATATTGCCTCTGGTCTGATGTTATTCAACTTAATACAGTCTTGGAATCCGTCCACATATATCTTTCACTAATGTTGAACGTTACTGACTGTGTGAGTGTTGTCATCAATCTTGATCCTAATACTGCTGCTTCTAGCTCTAATCTGGGTATTGAGGATGGCTTCATGGGTGCGACTCGGGTTTTGCTGCTAATTAATGCACATTTTACAATTCCGTTATAATCTGCTCTAAAGTACGATACTGCTGCAAAGGCGTCTTCGCTTGCGTCTACAAATGTGTGTAACTGGATTCCATTATATGCTTCACTTGGCCACGTTGATAGGTAGTGACGCGGAATTTTAATATTTTGCACCTCAGGAAGTAGTCTTATCCAGGTTTGCCACTTCGTGAACTGATTGTCGGTTATTTCTTCATCCCAGCCTATATTTGAGTGCCATATTTGTTGTATTATTATCTTCAGGTATATCGTATAATTGGCTAATAAACCGAGGGGATCAAAGATTGACATAAGAGTTCTGAGCGCTTCACGTTTGGTGGGTCTCTTTTGTCCGGCTAGGATTTCCTTGTTGGACTTATTGAATTTTAATGAAAATGTAATTGTGTCAGCTGCTGTAAGCCACCACATACCTATAGTAGGGGAGCGCACGATGTTAAATGGGGATTTACTCGAGCGTCGTGGGGACCTATTGAATTTTGAAGCTTAGATGGTAGAAAGAAAAAAAAGGTTATATGATGTATAGTATACCTTTTCATCGGTAGGGGGAGCGTCTGAAGGCTTTTAAAAATGTAAAAAAAAACAGTCACATGGAAATACTCGAGCGCGTCAGATATTAATAGGGTATATGCTCTACGTGTCTCTGATGACGGAGGTATATTAATCTGCCGGTTTGAATGGTGGGGGCGGCCGGACGGATGGCTTAAAAATGGAGGGAAAAAAAATTTACTCGAGCGCGTCAGATATTCAGAGGGGATGTTAAGTGAACCCGAACGAAGCTCTCATTCAAAAGTCTGACGATTCGGATGTGACGCAAGCTCGTGGCGGCTTCTTGAAAATGCAAAAAAAAATCGCCATTTTGAAATACTCGAGCGCGTCAGATTTTTATACAGACGGTTCCAGGTGATGTCCTGATCGTGCTGATCCATAATCTGACGATTATTTGGAGGGGTTCTCTTAATCTGACGGTTTGAAACGAAACGCAGGAGTTGAAACCCGTAATGTCATCTGCTGTCATCAGATGGCATTATAAACCTCTATACGGGAATCGATTTATCCGGGAATATTTAAAGTTATAGTCAAATCAAACAGCTCAACACCTATTAGCAGCATTGAAATCGGTAAGACAATCACCAAATTTTCGATGAATATAACAAATTCAGAAATGAAATAAAAAAAATAAGCAAAAATACCGTCATTTTGGAAACAATCAGGGTCCACGTCGCCAAAAAAATAGTGGGGAATACATGTTTCACTGCAGCTGCACGCGCTAAACTTTATTGACGATTTTTGTTACTTCGGCTTGTGGAAATCGGCAGATTATATTTTTCCCGTTATCCTTGAATTATTTTCTTCGAAATAAAATAAAATTCGACCGCGCTCGAGAATGCCGAGGTCACGATTTTTTTTTTGCAAGTTTGTGACCCTCGCACTCCCTTACGTCACGTTCAAATCGTCAGATTAGTGGAATGGACACTTTTCAGCACGTACTATATAGAAGGCTTAGAAGTGGTAGAGGTACTCAGCAGGGTGCAAGGTATCCCCCCCCCATATGCTAATCTGCCGCGCTCGAGTAAATCCCAAAATCCCTGCTTGGGCTGCCCCACTACTAATACCTTTTTTATAACAGCTTCCGTGTCAAAATTCTTTCCGGGTGTTGATACTTCAGTATTCAGTCTCTTCAAGATGTCGGATGAATTAGATTTCCAATTTCTTATTTCGAATCCAGCTTGACTATGAGTATGTATTACTTCTTTTGACAGCTGCAACATTTCTTCCTCCGTTTCGGCACAGTCCAGCCAGTCGTCTACGTAGTGGTTTTCAGTGATTGCCTTAAAAGTATGTGGATATTTTTCTTTAAATTGTTCTGCGTTAATGTTTTTTATGTATTGTGCGGTTGCTGGAGAGCACGTTGCTCCGAAAGTTAGCACTTGCATCACATATACATCCGCTTTCCTTTTGGTGTCTCCATCGCGCCACAGGAATCTCTGTGAATGTTGATCCTCTTTACGTACTTTCACTTGATGGAACATTTCCTTGATGTCTCCGCATATAGCTATTCTTTTTTCCCTAAACCTCAGCAATATGGAGAACATGGAAGATAGTTGATCTGGACCTTTACGTAAGTAAGAATTTAGTGATATCCCTTGATGTTTGGCTGCTGCGTCCCATACTAAACGTATTTTCCCTGGTTTGTTGGGATTAAAAACTGGAAAAATTGGCAGGTACCACTTTCTTGGATGATCTTCTTTCAGCTCTTCAGTTGTCTATTTTCGAACAAATCCTTTTTCTGTATATTGTCGAATCTGTGATTTAAGGTTCTCCGCTAGATATTTGTCCTTTTGCTTATTTAAACATTGCCTACATAAATTCAGCTCGTTTACTTTGTTCCACCTTTGACCCCGGTTCAACTCTAGGAATGATTTACAATTCGCTGGTGTTGTGCAATTGTTCTTACAAATAAGACATTTTCTTTTGTCGTTAATATGTGTGTTAAGGAATCTTTTCTCTCTCGATTTTGGCAACCTATTTTGATCTTCTCGGTTGGTGACGTTAACATCATAAGCAGCTTCTGCTATTTTGTAAATCCAGCTTGAGAATAAGTTAAGGTTTATATTCGACGATTCCTGTTTAAACCTTTCCCAATCTAGTTTGATAAGGATGGGTAGTTTTTCTACAAGTTCTTGTATCAACATTGGATTATCATTATAATACCTTAGGTTGGTAGCCTCTATTGTAGCGGTTAAATTTTTCACTAACAGTGCGAAATCCATCAATGAATCGAGCTTTTCTAACTTTATCGGTGGTTCCAGCCTAATCTGCTTGATGATATTGTTAATAATGATTTCGGGCTTTCCAAACAACTTTTTTAAAGTTTCGATTATGTCTGGTACATTATCAGGTCTGGTCTGGTGGAAGTTGTCCGCACTCAAATTTTACGGTTTCTTTACAGCGTTTGCGCCAACAGTAAGCTTGAAAGGATTCCCGCATTATCATTAAAAAATTTGTCTGACAAATTCTGAATCGACCCAAGGAATAAAAAATAGGTAAAAAAAACTTTTAAGTTAAATGGTTTTATTTTAAATCATAAGCTGTACCAAAAACTAGAAAATAATTAGAACAGGAACATGGATTCTGACGTAAGAAACCGTGCAATAGTAGCAGTGCTGTCCTCTCATGTCGTGACCGTCCTGCATCAGCGGGCTATGTAATATTCTGGGACTTTTAATAGACTAAAATAAAAGCATGGGGCGCATTTGAAATATTTTTTTTGTGGACTTGTAAACACAGTTTTCAAGACTAGGGGCTAAACCGTTACGATTCCGCCCCCCCCCCTTTCACCCATACGATTTTTTGTTCGTCTATCCATAACCTATCCACAGCCGGCCGTTTTTTCACTCTTTGTAGTAGGTACACCCTGTATAGATTTGGGATGCAGCTGCTCCAGAACGAATCAAAACCACCTCACGGTATCGTTGTCGATGTCCCCCATTCTATCCCTTTATCAATTTAAATGAAATTACCTCACCTTCCGTCAATCTACTTCCCCGATTCGCTGTTGTACTCCGCCCATTTCGGTAAAAGAGCTAATGGCTCGACCATATTTCACTATATTTGGCTTCCCAGCGGGAAATATAGTGCGAAATTATTCTCTGTCTGTTATGAACACTTAGGCTGTGTGCGAAACCGGCTAAAGCCTACTTCAAACTATCTGAGAAAGTCATATGACTTCACATATGTTAAGTCAAAAACGAGAACAATGACAGTGTAAACACATATGCGGCTGTGTTATGCGTTGACATATGTGAAAGCATATGACTTTAAAGAAATTAGATCTGCTTCTATTTTCGTTTGAGAAGTCATACGGAAAAGCTGAGCGTGGGGATTTTTTTATATGAAAATAATTTTATATATTTTTTTTTTTTTTCATGCAACACACAATCATGCATATAGAGTTACCCTTCTAATTCAGAAGGTACACTTCTTAGCTGGGCCAAGAAAAATTTACCAGCTCAGCACAATTAGCACTGAGATAGGCTCAACTAAAGCATGCAACATGTAAATTGAATATGCAATCCCGAAAAGGTCACACCCCGCACATTTTTATATGCGAGGTGTGACCCCCCAGAGATTGCACACTCAATTAAAACAGAAAGAAATGCAATACACAAAGAAGCGTGCAAGAAAATTCAGTCAAGTCAGATTGAAAAGACTCCTTTTAAGGACGTCTTTACTAATGCTTACGCTAAAAACATCGATATTTCTATTCACATTAATGAACATGCGATTAACAGGCTCGAATCTGCCGTAATTCGTGTTAGAGGAGTTGGTGTGTAAGAGAGGTGGCCCTCTCAAATTGTATCTACTCTCTCTAAACGACGCACGGCGACTCAGAAAACCTGAGTCAACCTTTCCATTAAGGAGCTGATGAACAAATACAACATCGGCAACCTCACGACGCCTGCAAAGAGAGCTTAAGTTGAGTAACTTAAGCCGAGATTCATATGGTGGAAGAGCTATTGGGTCATCCCAAGGAAGATGATTCAGTGCGAATCGAACGAACCTCCTTTGAACTGACTCAATTCTTCCGACGTGCGAAGAGTAGTGAGGAGACCAAACCTGGGACCCATACTCGAGTAATGGTCTGACAAGAGAGATATAAAGGTGTTTAGTAATCAAGGGGTTATTGAGTTCTTTAGACCACCTTTTTATAAAACCCAGGACTAAACTACCTTTGGAAGCAATATAGTTAATGTGGGCAGAAAAATCGAGTTTACTATCAAATCTAATCCCGAGATCTTTTACAAAATTAACACGACGGACACTCTCGTTAGAAAAGGTGTAGTTAAAAATTATAGGAGTACGACTTCTCCCAAAAGTCATGGTTTCACATTTACTAATATTGAGAACCAGGTTGTTGTTCACACACCAAGAGTAAAAGGTGTCAAGGTCAGCTTGCAAAAGTTTGCAATCCTCGATACTTTTTATGTGACGATACAATTTGATGTCATCAGCGTAAATCAAGATTCTACAGTGTCTTAGCAAGGGAACAATATCATCAATTGATAGAATAAAGAGCAAGGGACCAAGATGACTTCCTTGAGGAACACCGGATGACGCTTCAATGGTTACTGATTTGGATCCACGAAAAAGAACTTGGTAGGTCCTGTCAGCTAAGTAAGACTGGAACCATACTAGAAGGGCTCGCGGAAAGCCCAACATCCTTAATTTGAGAAGTATAATGGAGTGAGAGAGCTTGTCAAATGCCTTACTAAAATCAGTGTAAACACAATCAGTCTGGCAACCGGAAACGAAGCCCTCGACAGTATGAGAAGTGAACTCAAGAAGATTGGTGGTAGTGGAACGGGCTGCAAGAAAGCCATGTTGGTTCGTTGATACCAACCTCCTGCAGATAGGCGCGATTGCAGAATAGATAATCGATTCAAAGAGTTTCGGAATGACAGACAGCTTCGCAACTGGTCTATAATTCGATATTTCATTCTTGCTACCACTCTTGTGAATAGGGATTATAAACGAATTCTTCCAAAGAGTAGGGAAGTACCCTTTATCAAGGGATTTTTGGAAGAGGGTTTTCAGGGGAGACTGTAGAACCTCTGCACAGGACTTAAGGACAGCAGGAGGAATACCATCGGGGCCAGAGGTGAAGTCGAATGGGAGTTCGTTAATATGTTTCGCGATATCAGCACTGGTAATTGAGAGGGGTAAAATATTAGCCTCACGGTTAGTAAATATGTGACGAAAATTATTGTCATTAGGCTGAAAGTCAGAAGGTGAGAAAGATTGACGAAAAAATGACGCAAACATGTTGCAAATCGCAGGCGACTCACTACTAGACAAGTTCGTGTGCTGCATGGCATTAGGGTAGTTATCAACCTTTTTCTTAGAGTTGACGAACTTAAAGAAATTTCTAGGATCAGTAAACACTTTATCGCTCATACAGCTAAGATATTCTCGATACAGAGCAGAAGAGAGTGAACGAAATCGGTTATAGCAATTTATAAATAAATTGAGACTCGGAGTGTCCTTTCTCTTTAAATAGGTTTTCCATAGTCTATTCTTCTGATTTTTCAGATGCTTGAGCTCATTATTGAACCAAGGTGGAGATGAACTGGGTAATTTTTGGGGCTCATAAGGTACACAAGAAACCAGGGCTTCGTATAGTACGCCATAAAATCGTGCCACGTCGTCATCCAAGTCATTAGCAGAAAGTAGGCTGTTGAAATTAATCAAGGCAAGCTTAGATGACAGCTCACTAAAATTAGCCTTTCTGAAGTTAAAGGCATGGGATACCACCTCCGGACAAGGATTATTCTCGGAATTGAAGCAGTAATTGAGCAAGAGAGGAGGATGGTATTTGTCAACAGACGACATGACTATAGGACTGGGTTCAACAGTAATGTTGACTGAGTCCGTAAAAAATACAAGATCTAACTGCCTCCCCAACTCATTAGTCACCCCACTCATTTGATTCAAGGCGAGTGAGAATAGGGAATTGAGAAAACAGGATTCTTTAAGATTAAGGTTCCCTTCAGGGAGGTAGTTATCGTCATCTTCGACATATACCCACTGAATATTGGGTAAATTGAAATCGCCTAGAAGCAATAGCTCATCGCCGGTGTTCATCATATTCTGGATATGATCAATACAAGAGATGAGAATATCATAGAGGTTTTTGCCTCCATCGTCAAGTCTGTTTATCATATCTGGTGGGATATAGCAGCACAGTAGGAAGAGATTAGATTTCGAAAAGGAAATTTTGAGAGCGACAAGCTCAATGTCAAGGTGGTTAGAGAAACTAGGAAGCGAAATTGGGTTACAATTAAGATGACTACTGCAAGCTAGCAGTACGCCACCCCCACGAGCTTCCGAGTCAGTAAAACGATCCCTCCGAAATACTTGGTAGGAGGAATCGAAGAGCTCAGCATTAAGAATGCCTTCATGGAGCCAGGTTTCCGTGAATGCAATGACATCGAACCCGCTAGCCGTCGATGCCTGACGGATGTCGTTAATTTTAGACCTGGTCCCCTTACGTTCTGGTAGTAGAGGGAAAGCGTGTCGAGTTTTTTGGCAGCTGCGGAGCGCTCGGTGTGGAAGCGTTTGAATGATGGGTTCGAGTACGTGTACGCGGAACAAAAAGCTTGGTAAGTGCACCTGCAGGCCAGAAACCAGGGTCTAAGAGAGTCTCGGCAATATCAGGCGGTGCAGACAAAACAAATGAAGCAACAGGCTTGGAAACCTTGCTGACTTTTCTGCACAAAACCGTTCCAGGGTCTATAGATTTCATCCTTAAAAATTCACCGATAGTCTCCGTCTTAGTTTCAGGAGAGAATCGCGAGATAAAGATATTTAAAGGTCTCGGTATCGTCACCAGAGGGGTGCACGGTTCCAGAGGAACCGTAACTTCAGGGACAGGGGGATTGACCACAATTAGAGGCGAAGAGATTGATACCGAGCCCGGCCTAGAGATCGACTCTGTCTCTGGAACACGGGGCAGGGAACTCAAGGTGACACCATCCCCAATGGTGGCTTGAAGATGGGTTATATATATTAGATATATATATATATATATATTTTATATATGGGATAACTATTAGAGGATTTTTATTTTTTTTTTCAATAATTTTGAAAAATAGAATGTGGTGATTTTTGGCTTGGAGATTCATTTTCAAAAATTCATAACTCTGGTTCTATTTGAGCTAGAACCTTAATTTTTAATTCATTTTGAAGCTAAAATAATGCGTCTTTTTAAACAAATAAATTCTATAGAAATTATGAACATTCGTATTGTACGATTTAAAATTTTTAAATAGTTTTTAGCCGTTGCCCCCACCTCGGAGCGACTGTTTAGTATAACCATTTTATTCTACGTCAAATTTTCTATTAAATACACATATTTAATTGATTAAGAAATTATTTGTTTAAAAAACGCATTCATTTAGCTTCAAAATGAATTAAAAATTAAATTTCTAGCTCAAATAGAACCGGACTTATGAATTTTTTAAAATGAATCTCCAAGCCAAAAATCACCAAATTCTCTAATTTTATAAATTTCTTTGATGTCTTCCACCTTTCTTAACCACTGAGTAATGGTTTGCATTTTGTCCTCTGGGTCAAATTCAGGCAAAACCTCACTACCTACGTGTATTTTTTGTGGCTTCGCCCTTATCTCGGCCACATTGCTGGTCAACTTGTACATAAGTCGCGCCAGCTCTCCAATTGTGGGCGGCGTCCGATTTCTGCCGACATATTCGAAGATTCACTCATAAAAGATTGCTCCGAATTTTCCTGAGCACTCGATTCACATACGGGGCCCACCGTGACATTTTCCTCCACCCATTCAATTGCACGGCGTTTACGGCTTTTGTGTGTAGCCATGATATTTGCCGACATATTTCACAACACTATTATTATTATTATTGTGTAAGTACTTAAAAAAAAATATTATTTATTTTTAAATTTAAATATATAGTATATAAGAAAAAACATTTTTCTACCAAATCACTTCTACAATTTTCTACACTAGTAAGCGCACGACAGGTAAGCACATTCAGTGTCAATAAGGGTCTCTGTATCCCACTTCTGATATTTATTAGAAACAAAATAAAATAAATAGATCGCGCACGGAATAAATATTTATTAAAACAAAAAAAGAATTATTGGAAACAAAGTCTCTCTAAACTTTTTATTTAATTTACACTCTAACGCTTCCGCTTTCAAAAACCTACTGCGTCATGTGGATGTGCTTGACCCGTCGCGTCCTATAAAAGAAATTAAAAGGGAATAGTCAGTAAATTATTACTGTGTGAGTAGAAATAAAAACACAATAGAAAACACACACCATGCCTACATTCACACTCGCAACCATTCACACGGTCATCGACATGTTTGTGGATTTTTTCCCTTTCTCGGGTCACGCAGACCCCGTCGCCTTAATCCCACACAAAACACGCTACCTCCCTGATCACGCAGACCAGCGCATGGCATGAGCCTCTCCAGCCAAGCCGGATGACTCATCCATCGACGCTTGAGTTAAGGCACGCAGCCCCCAGCTCAACTAGCAACTTTACTTGCGCACACTCAACACTTCCCTATACACCACTTTTCTAACACTAGCTAACTAATTACCATACAATTCTACCGTTACAAATTCCACTCACAGTTCTTGCGCGATCCGTGCTCTGAGACACTGTTTTTACTTCTGATCTACATTTTTAAGCTACTTGCGCATTTCTGCTTTATGGTTAGCTAACATGTGCATGCAAATGTACATAGACAAGATAATCAACAAAATTGTATCATAACTCGTAACCATTGACATATAGAATGGACTGCTCATCAGGAAATTTTCATGGCACCAATTCGTTCCATAGTTGACAAACCTTTTCTCCCTAACATCTAAACACGTCACTTACCTTTGTAAATTAAAATTTTTTATATTCGTTTTTGGACGATGGGAACAAATTAAATTTTTGTTAAAAAAAATTACAAATGCAATTTTGATGTTATTTCTCTTTTAAAATGCCTTTGGTCATTAATTACAAATATTTATGTTAAACCATGTGAGTTCTCTACCCCTGTTTCATCTAAATTTTAGTGATTCCGAGTCTTATGGCGAAACGAGACAGAAATAAAAAAATCACTATACCCATCTATTTTTTGTCAACATTCTGACATTAGTTCAAAGGAAAAAATTAAATCAGGTATGTCAACTTTAATACCGTGCAACCGTTGTGGCGGTTTTATTTTAAATTTCGCTTAAAATCATTCCAGAATTTTATTTACCGTTCTTATTTTACTGCAAAGATAAAAAAGTGACCGTATTTTGTGGTTTATTAAATGTCAGGAGTAAAAATATTTAAGAAAATGGAAAAGTGTGCAGTTTTTGAATGTCAAATTTTATTTTCTCAAGTTTGGCACTATCTGATTTTATTTCTGCCAGTGAATGCACTGAACTCTTAACACGAAATTTAACAAAATTTGAGTTCGGTGACAAAAGGGGCTTATGGATGAGCGAGAGGACTATACTTTTCTTTACTTTTTGGTGCCATGAGTTTGTATTAGAATAATGTCTGATGAGCAGTCCATTATTATATGTCAGTGGTCGTAACCTGTGGACTAGGCCTACTGGGGATACCATGTAAAAACGCTGCTTGCATTCTACTTTAAAGGTGGTGCGGAAACGAATGCAGCGCGATGCCCGAGTTTTCTCAGCCCCATATCTCGAAAACCATTGGTCCTACGTAAATTTTGTATAGGACATTTTTATGCAGATTTATCTCACGAACAAATATTATTTAGCCAAAATTTACGTAAAACCGATAATTTACGAGATATTTGAGAAAAACTGATTTTCGTGACAATTGACCCTCCGTAACTTGAGTGGCCGGTCAGTTGCCTTTATGGACTTTTGGGGAATTATTGGTGACCCCAAACTAAAGAGAATCCCGCTGGAAAATCTCTAGTTGGATTTTTTTAGAGGTTCATGTATAAAGTGAGTGGGCTAAATTCGTTGGGCATATTAATTTTTAATTTAACTAAAAACTCAATGAAAACTAGTTTCACGCAAATGTCAATTCCCATCTGTTATTTTCATAAAATAGGTTAAAATACCTCTAAAATGTGCTGCTTAGATTATTTTATGTTATGAAAGATAACAGGATATATTTTATGTTATAATCGATAAAATAAAATAAAATTTTACTGACAGAATAGGCCCCAATATCACATTTAACTAATATATCAAAAATCCGCTGATTTGTTAACCTGAAATAATATTGAAAACCCATTGAAATATCATAAAAAAAACAGTATTTAACTTTTTAAAATTCTAATTCAAGGTAGATACATAAAAGTATAAAAAAATTGACAATATGTTTTTAATTATTTTGTGCTCTTGATTTATAGGTGGTACAGTAAAATTTAAGAATGGTAAAGAATGGCAAAAGTGAACCCAGTACGCATCACCTTCTCGAAGTCCAGAAAGCCGAAATTTGCTCTCTTCACTGCTCCTGTACTTGGAATAAATATAACATAAGGCTATGAAATATTTTCTCCCTTACGGCACTACTTACCATAAACAAATTGGTTGAATAATTTATAATCCTTTATGCCAATTTTGTTACGTACTTCATCCCAATTAATCTTAAGGAGGAACTCTTCTCCAAAAAATAAGTGCAGGCATTTCGAGACGCTCTGCTTTCCAACAGCCATCTTTATATATGAAATCTGTAAGAAATATAATTAAATCTTACCAATTGCTCTTCAGGAATGGTGTCCAATTCTGCCTCAATTTCTTCCAACTCCTGATTGTTGGTAATTGGGAATATCTTAAAGGTTGAACTTGTTGGAAACAGTTTCCAAAAAATTCTTTCCAAAAACACAGTGTGTGTTGACAGAATTTCTTTTTGCTCCTGCAGTAGCTTTTTTATATCATTAATGGAATTACTTTGTTCTTCAACTTTTCCGCTCATGTCTTTATTGACTTCCTCTGAAATATATAATTAATTATGAAAGAACGTCAAATACTAAATACGAGTTCATTGCACTTTTTCTTCAAGCTCTTATTTTCTCGCTTCAATTGTTCTATTGCACCTGTATTCTCTTGGTCAGGTTCTTCTCTAATTGACTCACCCAGAGTTGCATTAGAGCGATGCACTGGAGTACCGAACTTCTTGTTCAAGGTAATAAATTAAATATTAAACGATTACACTTACTTTAGGCTAGGTTATACAATAGGGTGAAGTGAAATTTTTTTTTAATTTCAAGATTCCTGTATTATCAATAGATGATCTATAGTATTAGACGTGTTCGTGCAAAATTTCAGCTATCTAAGCCAATATCTTAAGGTAGGAATCTCGTTAATCCATTCATGCGCGTCACTAATTAGATGACGAGGCATTTGGCTACTTTATATGTTCCCCCCAAATAGGGGGTATTTACTTTATGCCTGAGAACCGCAGGCAGCACGGGAAGGATAGACAACAGGAGGAATAGAGTTTAACCCACACCAGTTCTATGTGCAACCGAGGTGGATGTGTTGAAAATTCTAAAGCATCGCATAGTACCGATCGCCACTCGTGTACTAATTAGAGCAGTATCTCTCAGCCTTATGAGGTCCATTTTTAATAGTTGTTTGACTGACTCGCCACTCCAGATACCTCTTAGATTGAGTGTTGCTGTTGTGAACGAGATGTCAGTGTTTCCGTATCCGGCTTCGAGTCTTGCTCTAATTTCGTCGGTACTATAATAAGCCACCTTTCGCTGGTGAGCTTCGTCTGAACTACGTCCATCTGTGACCACCTGCGCATCTAGCACAATGGTTCTATTCCCTAGAACCGCGATTAGGTCAGGTTTTCTGACGCCTAGAGAGGTATTTAAAGGTGGTTCTTCTTCCGTGGCATAGCCCCGGTTATGAAGACCTCTTTTGATAAATTTAATTATGCTGTTGTGTCGGTCAATTCTAGGGCCATGAGTGCGATGGCATTGTTGGACAATGTGGTTGGTTGTTTCTTGGGCTAAACAACCCGCGCGGCACATTCTATCGATCTCAGGACGACCTCTGGACGTTCTGGATTTACACGGCAAGGCATTAATTCTGACTTTAATGCAATGTATGAAGTCACGACCAGTTAATAACTTGGAGGATTCTTGAATACAACGGTGTGATTGTTGGATTTTGTATGCATCGCAAAGACCAGCTCCATCTACAGTGTTGTGGAGCTTGTTTGACCAGTACCTATTAATATCATCTTTTCGTGTTATGATTGTGCCTTCGAACTGCAGTCTAAGTTTTGCTCTATCTAGTTCTTTGATTAGGAAGGTGTTGTCGGAGGGCGCTTCTTCCAGGCTGGGCCATTAGATTTTCTCTAGCCTGTTTTTCCTTAGGAGCGGAGCACAGCAACGAATTGATGTTACTCCTAGACCTCCATTGTCTACAGGAGCATGGAAGAAAGCCTTTGGAACGTCTTTAGGCAGGTTGAGCCATTTTCTAACAGCGGCCCTGATAAGACGATCGGATTTGTTTAAACCTCCAACTGTAATATTCCCGAGTGTAGCTCGATGGAATAGTTGGGGTATAAGAACTGTTCTTAGAGCATAAAGCCTCTGTTGAGGCTTAAGTGGAGCTTTGGTAAGCTTCTCCAACTTAGGCTGCAGTTCGATGTGCGGATGATATTTGCATCTACCCTCCGCGGTAAACTGTATTCCAAGATATCTCCATTGTTCGGTTCTATGTAATTTCGGGATCGAATTGCCATTTATCGTGAAGGATCTTTCTTCAACGATGGACTTTTTCTGCTTGGGTTAACCTTTTATGGAAATGGTCATACATTTGGCTGCATTTATTTTCATTCCGAACGAGTTCATGCATGTATTGGTGATATCTAGGAGCTCCTGTAAACCACGAGGAGTAGAGGCAAATAGAATTAGATCATCTGCAAAGGCGGTGGCATTCGCTCTTGAACCCCCAATACGGCAACCAATGGTCTCAGGGAGGCTCCCCAGAAGTCTGTCCATCACTAGATTAAAGAGAATTGGTGAAAGGGGGTCGCCCTGTCGAACTCCTCTCTTTGGAAGTATGCGTTCAGATGTCCAACCCTTGCCAATTAGCTGGGTGGTACATTTAGAATAGTAATAGGACAGATATCCGATGAAACCCTCCGGGAGACCAAAGGATTTGAGCGTATCAAATATAGCTGTATGGGAGACAGAGTCGAAAGCCTTGAAGACATCGAGGATGGCCAAGTAGCAGGACGAATAATTTTCGAATTGACTACGCAATAATAGATCAATTATGGTAACATTGTCAGCGCATCCATCAGTGGGCAAAAAGCCCCTTTGACGTGGGTCTAGAGAGATAGATGTTGTTAATCTCTTTGCTATAATATTATGAAGATGCCTGACAATGATAGATGGGACGGTGATTGGTCGAAAATTTCCAGGTTCGGTAGAGATCTCTTTCTTCGGTATAAATATTAGGTTTGAATTTTTGAAAAAAAAATACAATTTTAAGCTTACAAACTGAACTTTATTTACAAGTACATATAGTCCAGTAAGTGAGGGTTTTTACCTACAAAAACTATTAACAGGCTACAAAGGTATGTAAAAAATTGGAAATTTTCCGTAGAATCAGTGGTCGAAGTGGCATGTTAAAAGTGGTGGGATGGTTAAAAAATACAAGCGTATGTAATTTAATAGCATATATGTAATTCTTCTATATACATATATAAAAATGAAAGTGTGTATGTATGTTCGCAATAGGCTCCTACACCGTGCGACCGGTATTAATGAAATTTTTGCCATGTGCTATTTACAGTAAAACTTAGAACATAGGCTATTCTATTACTTTCTAAAGCCACTTCTAGGTGGCGCTGTCTGTTCCGTCCCCAAGAGAAACCACTATAAATAAAAACACATTTTAAACCACTCAGTTCTTTATTGAGAATCAATGTTTACATTTAGCACTAACTTTGATACACAAACAATAGACACTAAAATTAGACACTAAAAATCCTCCGTCAGCCGAAAACCACTGAAGATCTAACAAACATTCCTGAAAAAAACAAATTATATTAATAACTAATAAAGGTAAAATATTTATCCAAAACTTCCATCACTCGAAATGCCATCAAATACGAAGAAGTCAAAATGCCGTCGGCAAATCGCACATCTGGAAAATAAAAATAATCAACGAAATTTAGCAAAGACACTTACCTCCCAACATTGAAACTGGACTCCGCCTCCTGATTCTCCCACCAAATCATCAAAAAAGATCTAAAATATTAACTAAAATTAGTAAATAACTAAAACTGAAATGGAAAATACTTACCCAAGCAAACCCCATTTGACGTCTATAAGCTAAACAAGGAACAGCTGATCGATAGACATCGAGCACAGCTCAAGTACATAACCAGACGTTATGTAACATAAGGCAATATTGCCATCCCCACTTAAAGCTATTATTCAAAGTAAAATAAATACCGGCGTGCAACCGAAGTCAGATCAGATTGTCTTCAGTCTTACTAGCGTATTGAGCCATAAGATATAAAATCGTATTGAGATTTTAGAAGCAATTCCAATCAAAGCTGTATTGAAGCTTTCTTCCATCCTAAAGAATCTGCTAACGTATTGAGTTAGCATTCTAAATAGACTGTATTGAAGTCTTTCCTACCAAATTCCTAAAACCAACCGACGTACTGAGTCGGCAATCCTAAGATCGTATTGAGATCTATCCCAGCTACATTTAATCAACAAATTGATTTGCAGACATACCAAACCAGAGGGACGAACGTGTGTAAAATCGAGCAGAAAGAAACGCAGCTAAGCAGCAACCTTGCAGCATCATCAGCAACAAGTTCCGAGGAATCAAAGCAACATCAGATGCTATTCGGCAGACATTTACCGAGGCAGTTTTGAATTACATCTCGCAACTTTGAGGAAATTTATGGTGAAGTACATTAAGGTGAAATAAATCGTAATTAAAATATCAACATTGGGCAACATCTCGGGCAAGATTGCCAGAAACTTTAAGGCGTAAAATTATATTCGAATTACAAATATTAAAGTCAAATCATAGTAGAATTTAAATTAAAGTATATTGGCAGATTTGTGATTTACATTAAATAATATTGGATTTATGTTTAAGAAAACCAATTATTGTATAGAAACTGAATAATAATTCGAGTATTGGAAATTTATCTTTTCATTGAATCACACCCTTCCGGCACCTTTCTATTGAGTTCAGAAATTAAAGTGCTAATTCTGAACATTTGGTCCTTCGAGCCGGATCGTGATTCAAATAAGATAAATCAAATCGCAAAACCAATATGGATGCCTTAATAAGTCAGCAGGCAGAAATACGAGAAAAATACGAAAAATCATTCAGAAACTACCTGAAGGATGGGCCATCCAGAAAAACTGAGCAATATTTCAAAAAAAAGCTCAAACTGCTCGACGACGACTGGTTAGAATTCAAAACCAACCACCGACAAATAATAGCAGCAAAGACAGCGAAGGATGAGAAAGAACGACCGTATTTCAAGGATGACTGGTATTCAGACACAGAACAGGCATATGTTGAAATATACAGCAAAATCGATGAGGATTATCACAAGGATGTTCCAGGCACAAACTCAAGAGCTGAACAATCATCTACAGAGCTAAATAACAGCCACATTGCTCACAACAATGATGTGAAGCTCCCGAGGATCGCAATACCTACATTCACAGGAGACTATGCATCTTGGCCATCATTCCTCGATCTGTTCTCCAGTCTCGTCCACAACAAACCATCATTATCCGGAGCACAAAAACTTCAATACCTCAAGGCTCATCTATCCGGGGAAGCATTGAGACTTCTCAGCAACACGTTAATAAGCGACGCCAACTATGAGCCAGCATGGAGGCTGCTCATCGAAAATTATGACAACAAAAGAGCATTGTTGAAGACACAACTCGACATTCTGCTCGGTCAACCAAAATCAAATCATGAATCAGCTCACACTATCAAAGAACTAAAGACAAGGACTCACGAATGCCTCACCGCCATTGAGAATCTGGAGATATCAACACAGAATTGGGATCCCATCCTCATCCACTTGATCGTCCAGAAATTACCAGCTGAGACTCACGAACTTTGGGAGCAGTCTCAGAGCACTAAATCAAGGCGATCAATTCCAACTTGGGCTGAGCTACGTGAATTCCTCGAAAACAGGTTTAGGACGTTGGAAGCTGTCAGCAAACCTACAAGTGGCAAGAATGAGCATCAGGTAACTAAACTCAGGGAACATCCACGGAGAAGACCTCAGATATTGCATGTATCGAACCACAGCACATGCAACCTGTGTAAGGGCCCACATCCCATGAGAAAGTGCCCCAAATATGTACAACTAAGCATAGAAGAGAGATTCAAAATAGTAAAATCGAAGGATCTATGCCTAAACTGTTTGGGAGCAAACCATCGCGCCCCACAGTGCCCTAGCAAAACCAGATGTTTCCAATGTGGAAAGGCTCATCACACGACCATACATAGAGTTCAATCAACAAGCCAGGTCAACAACAACAGCAACAGTGATCCACCGTCAGCAAATTCGAGTAATGATCCACCAAACGGTCAGATACAAGCATACTTGTCACGAGCAGCGCCTCGGGATTGCCGACAAGTACTACTGGCAACGGCATTGATCACCATAGTATCTCCAACTGGACAACAGCAGGTCTGCAGAACACTAATTGATCCTGGATCTCAATCTTCGTTTGTGTGTGAGAGAATTGTTCAAAGCCTACGACTCAAAAGGGAGTCAATACATACCGACTTAACAGTGATCGGCACCTTACCAGGCGGGAAAATTACAGACATGGTCACGCTGCAATTAAAAACACGAAACCAAAAACCGAAAATCATCAAGGCTCAGGCGCTAGTAATCAACGAAATCACCAATCCATTGCCAAACGACGAATGCTCCAGCAAGGATTGGGCGCATTTGAAGGGTCTCCAATTCGCGGATCCAACATTCCATCGACCAGGACACATCGATATCCTCTTAGGAGCAGACATCTTTCCCACAATCATCCTGGACGGCTTAAGAAAGGTCAACAATAAGTCTCTAGCAGCCCAGAACACAGTGTTTGGATGGATTGTTACGGGGAAAATCTCACCAGTGCTGCAAACAAACACCAGCCTACAAACGTTTTTTACACAAGTCTCTCCTGACAACGAGTTGAAAAGGTTCTGGGAATTAGAGGAAATTCCGGCAAGACCCAAGTGGACGAACGAAGAAACACAATGCGAGGACCACTTCGCCAGCAACATCACCAGATGCAGCGACGGACGGTACCAAGTTCGCCTCCCATTTGCAGACAATAAAAATCAAACATTGCTTGGCGCATCAAGACAGATAGCCATTCGAACATTGCTGCAAATGGAAAGACGTTTCCAACAAGATCCAGCCTTGAAGACGGAATATGTCAAGTGCATACAGGAGTATTTAACGCTAGGACACATGGTGGCTACCAACATCCCAGAGTCAGCACTCCAAACCCAAGGTCCCAACAATACAACAACTTACGGATGCTGCTACTTGCCTCACCACGCCGTCCTCAAACCTAGCAGCACAACAACCAAGCTTCGGGTAGTATTCGACGCATCTCGTCCTACCACCAATGGAAAGTCTTTAAATAGCGTGCTGCTGAACGGACCCGTGATACAGGAATCATTGATGTCTACCCTCATGCGATGGAGAAGCTACCGTATCGCTTACATGGCCGACATAGAGAAGATGTACCGCCAGATACGAATTCATCCTGACGACTCCGAATTTCAACGAATCGTATGGAGAGAGTCGCCAAATCAACCCATACAGGATTACAAGCTACTGACAGTGACATTCGGAACAAAAAGCGCTCCATTCCTTGCCATCAGAACTATGCATCAATTAGCAAGAGAAGCGTCAACAACATATAAAATCGGCTCCGATGCAGTGCTCAACGATTTTTATGTCGACGATTTAATGACTGGCGCAGACACCATAGAAGAGGCAAAGGACAAACAGAAGCAACTGATTCAGCTCCTTCGGTCTGGAGGTCTAGAGCTGCGAAAGTGGGCTGCAAATCATAACGCCATTCTGGAAGAAGTTCCTGAAAGCGATCGAGAGGTTTCGTTTCCCCTCGCAATGAATGCAGAAGAAGTTAAGGCCCTTGGATTATTGTGGAACCCGTCAATAGATACATTGTCATATAAGGTCAGCATGGAATCAGCTCCAGATAAGTACACAAAAAGGAAGGTATTATCAGAAATTGCAAAGTTGTTCGACCCGATTGGATGGCTCACACCAGTGACAATCACCGCCAAGATTTTAATACAAGGTCTCTGGCTTGTAAAGCTCGAATGGGATGAAATAGTCCCAAGTGCTATTGAACAACAATGGCGCAGCTTCCGAACAGCACTCCAGGTCATCCAAACCATACAAATTCCTCGATGGATTCAAACCCACAGCAAGATCCAGAGCATTGAACTCCATGGTTTCTGCGATGCATCCATCAAAGCATATGCCGCAGTCATATACATTCGAACCCAGAACGAAGATGGAACCATTCACTGCCACCTAATAGCTGCCAAAAGTAAGGTGGCACCCATAAAAACCATCTCCTTGCCAAAATTAGAATTATGCGGAGCACATTTGTTGGCTAAATTATTGGCTCGAGTGAAAGAAGACATGAGATTCGAACAGGTAACCACATACGCATGGACAGATTCCACAATAGTAGTCGCCTGGTTAAGAAAACACCCATCATCATGGGAAACATTTGTGGCCAACAGAGTGTCACAAATTCATCAACTGCTGGATCAAAGCAGCTGGAACCATATCCGCACAGAGGAGAATCCTGCTGACTGCGCTACAAGAGGATTAACACCGAGTGAACTAAAACAACACAAATTGTGGTGGGTAGGCCCAAAATGGCTCACACAAGCAAAGAAGAATTGGCCCAAGCAAAGAGACATTCAAGACACCACGGTGGGACAACGAAAATGCATAACCAATCTACACATAGAAGTAGACCCATCGAAGCACGACTTAATAAACAGGTATTCATCATTAACAAAATTGTTAAGAGTTACAGCCTATTGTCGACGATGGCTAAAGGCCTCTAAATCAACATCCCGCCAAAACCAGCCCGCCTACCTAACGTCAAGGGAGATCCAGACAGCCCTAACTTGTTGGATAAAAATCGTTCAAGATCAGGAATTTAGAGAAGAGATCCAAGCACTAAAATCCAAGCAAACATTATCCAACAAAAGCAAGCTACTGAGATTAAACCCGTTTCTCGACCAGGAAGGGATTTTACGGCTAGGTGGACGTCTCCAAAACGCGTACTTAACATTTAGCGAAAAACATCCGATGGTTTTACCCGAGAAAAACCCAGTAACAAAGTTAATCATAGACAACGTTCATCGCACGACGTTACACGGTGGTACGCAGTTGATGCTGAACACAATCAGACAAAAATATTGGATCTTAAATGCACGAAATGCAGTTAGATCTCATAATCACAAATGTATGCAGTGTTTCAGACAGAAGGCAGCAGGACGTACGCAACTGATGGCCAATCTTCCAGCGTGTAGAATCCGTCCCGCAAGACCCTTCGCTCACACAGGAGTAGACTATTGTGGCCCATTTGATTTGAAGCTATCCAAAACAAGAAACGCCCGAAGTCAAAAGGGATATATCGCAGTATTCATCTGTATGGTGACAAAGGCAATTCATCTCGAAGTCGTCACTGACGCCTCAACAGAAGGTTTTCTCACGGTTTTTCGAAGATTCATCTCAAGACGAGGATTATGTTCCGATATTTATAGCGATTGCGGATCTAACTTCATCGGAGCAAATAACATCCTCACTCGTCACAAAGTCGAAGCAAATAAGAAATTGGAATACGAACTAGCCGAAGCACTAGAAAACCAAGGAGTCAAATGGCACTTCATCCCTCCAGCATCACCCCACTTTGGAGGACTCTGGGAAAGTGGTGTTAAATCAGTTAAATATCACCTGAAACGAACCATAGGAGATGCAGTGTTAACATATGAAGAGTTCAGCACCCTCAGCGCACAGATCGAAGCCGTATTAAACTCCAGGCCGCTCTCAGAACTCACGCAAGATCCAGACGATATGTCAGCACTAACTCCAGGACACTTCCTGATAGGTGGCCCACTAGTAACACCACCAGAACCCAGTTTTTTTGAATCAAAAATCAATCGGTTGGACCGATATCAGTTTATCCAACGCCTCTACCAAAATTTTTGGACACGCTGGAGCACCGAATATTTAAGTCGCCTCCAACAAAGACCCAAATGGCTCAAACCTACTGCCGAAGTAAGAATCAACGATCTTGTCCTCATCAAGGATGAAAGGTTACCTCCCTCCCGATGGCTGTTAGGAAGGATAGTGGACACTCATCCCGGACATGACAACTTAATCCGAGTAGTTACTGTACGAACAAAAAATAACACCATAAAAAGACCCATCACAAAAATATGTTTACTACCAGCAACCACGGTTAAGGACCAGTAGCACAAATGCACTTCCGCCAAATAATCAGCATAGACCACAACCATCCATTCAAAATGCATCGATCACATCTACCAACCATTAAAAAAAAAAAAAAATTTTTTACATGTACCAAAAAAAAATGACCGTTAATAAAGTCAACAGTGAAACGAAGGATCGCCATTACACGTAGTATATTTAAAACGATCGCTGCAATGGACTACTTGTAGATAGATGATGTTCCAAGATTGCCGACACCACCAAGGAAAAATCCAATAGCAACTAAAATTAAAAACACAGATCTTACACCACAACAACCAATAATTCAACGGCCCTTCGAAGCAGTTCCATGTGGGCCCGAGATCCGGAAAAGGACTCAACCACGGCCGATCCCAACATCTAGGCCTAGAGGAGCTCGACCACAGTCAACACCATCACCCATAGCAGAAGGAACTTCATCATTCGTAGCCGAAAGAACTCCATCAGAAGAAGCAGAGTCAGCACCGCCGAAACGACGTATATCGTTGGAGGAGTATCGTCGACGCAAGCAGCAGCCACCACCATATCTGAGCGTGGACCAAAGGCTATGGGACGAAATCATCAAAAATCTTGCAATTCCATGGAACCAAGTGAAAAATATAAAAAAAACATTCCGCATGAAGACTGAGACAGGCATCCTAAAATTCAAAAGAATCGCGAAAAATAAAATTCAAGTGCGCTTCTGTGCATAAAACATAACAAAAAAAAATCCGCATATCCAAAAAAAAATAAAGAGAAATGAATTCAATATAAATGATTCAATTGTTTTTGTTATTTGGGTTAATTATTAAAGCTAGACGCTTTAAGGCGGGGAGAATGTTCCGTCCCCAAGAGAAACCACTATAAATAAAAACACATTTTAAACCACTCAGTTCTTTATTGAGAATCAATGTTTACATTTAGCACTAACTTTGATACACAAACAATAGACACTAAAATTAGACACTAAAAATCCTCCGTCAGCCGAAAACCACTGAAGATCTAACAAACATTCCTGAAAAAAACAAATTATATTAATAACTAATAAAGGTAAAATATTTATCCAAAACTTCCATCACTCGAAATGCCATCAAATACGAAGAAGTCAAAATGCCGTCGGCAAATCGCACATCTGGAAAATAAAAATAATCAACGAAATTTAGCAAAGACACTTACCTCCCAACATTGAAACTGGACTCCGCCTCCTGATTCTCCCACCAAATCATCAAAAAAGATCTAAAATATTAACTAAAATTAGTAAATAACTAAAACTGAAATGGAAAATACTTACCCAAGCAAACCCCATTTGACGTCTATAAGCTAAACAAGGAACAGCTGATCGATAGACATCGAGCACAGCTCAAGTACATAACCAGACGTTATGTAACATAAGGCAATATTGCCATCCCCACTTAAAGCTATTATTCAAAGTAAAATAAATACCGGCGTGCAACCGAAGTCAGATCAGATTGTCTTCAGTCTTACTAGCGTATTGAGCCATAAGATATAAAATCGTATTGAGATTTTAGAAGCAATTCCAATCAAAGCTGTATTGAAGCTTTCTTCCATCCTAAAGAATCTGCTAACGTATTGAGTTAGCATTCTAAATAGACTGTATTGAAGTCTTTCCTACCAAATTCCTAAAACCAACCGACGTACTGAGTCGGCAATCCTAAGATCGTATTGAGATCTATCCCAGCTACATTTAATCAACAAATTGATTTGCAGACATACCAAACCAGAGGGACGAACGTGTGTAAAATCGAGCAGAAAGAAACGCAGCTAAGCAGCAACCTTGCAGCATCATCAGCAACAAGTTCCGAGGAATCAAAGCAACATCAGATGCTATTCGGCAGACATTTACCGAGGCAGTTTTGAATTACATCTCGCAACTTTGAGGAAATTTATGGTGAAGTACATTAAGGTGAAATAAATCGTAATTAAAATATCAACATTGGGCAACATCTCGGGCAAGATTGCCAGAAACTTTAAGGCGTAAAATTATATTCGAATTACAAATATTAAAGTCAAATCATAGTAGAATTTAAATTAAAGTATATTGGCAGATTTGTGATTTACATTAAATAATATTGGATTTATGTTTAAGAAAACCAATTATTGTATAGAAACTGAATAATAATTCGAGTATTGGAAATTTATCTTTTCATTGAATCACACCCTTCCGGCACCTTTCTATTGAGTTCAGAAATTAAAGTGCTAATTCTGAACACTGTCATGGAGAACTTCGTTGAAAATCATCGCAGAGCTTTGAATTTTTGCATGAAGGTCCGTGGGGGTCTCCCATGCTGCACCTCAAAGCCCGATTTTCGAAATTCAAAATGGCCGCCGAATTCGTTGAATTTGCCAATTCTATTCCGATTCCAATAAAAGTGGGTGGAGGTCGCAAATAAGGAATTTGTGGGCAAAACTTATAAATTCAAAATGGCCGCGGCAACATGGCCGACGAATTTGCAAATTGTGTTCCGATTCCAATGAAAATCGGTATCTGGGGTTTTTTAAGGTAGAAAATAACGAATTTATGATCAAAACTTAAATTCAATATGGCCGACGAGTTTGTCAATTTTATTCCGATTCCAATGAAAATCGCAATATGGGAGTTTTAAGGTAGCAAATAACGAATTTATGATCAAAACTAATAAATTCAAAATCGTGGGGCCAATATGGCGGACGAATTTTGCCAAATTCCCGGTTAGCTGTATGCAGGTTGTTCAAGAGTTGGAAAATCGGGAAATCTTGACATTCTAGCTACAAATGGAAAAACATTGAATATAGTGTATCCTGAAGATCTCTTAGCAGCAATCGGTTCACAATTGATCAACAAGGTTTTTTTTGGAAACATGGTAAGGAGAAGCGGAAATGGATAAGAAGGAAGCGAGGGAGACCGAGGCGAAGCAGCAATTAAAGCGGCTGAAATAAATGAACAGCGCGACGCGTGCTTACAAGATAAACGAGCCAGAGCTTCTAATTTGAGAATGAGAAGATCACGATTACAGCATGCCCATGCACCCCAATGTTATGATTGGTCCAATGGATAAATTGTAAAATTTCAAAAAGCACCCGGAATGTGCTGTTCCAATGGGAAAGCTGATTTGTACTAGGTACGTTACAAGGCTCTTCTTCCCGCGCCCTTTTATCTATATGATGTTGTTCAACCAGATTTTTTCTTTTTTTTTATCACAAAATTATCCGTTTTTGTAAAAGTAATAATTTTTTAGACAAAACTAACGCGATATGAATATATATTCAAAGCTAGATCGGCTAGAAGCTGAAATTTACGGAAAGATGCGAAAATTGTTACAAAAGAAGTACATGGCCTACTTAGTAACAAAAATTTCATTTGAAAATATTTTATATTCATCCGTTATTATTTGAAATTTAAAACTCTCATTTTAAATTAATTTTAATTTTTTCGTATTAAAAATTTTTTAAAAAAAATTACTTAAAATTTAAAAAAATATGTTCCAGGATGCATTTTTTCTCCCTAAGAAGTGGCGGGATGAATTTCCAATTATTTAGTAGTGCCAGGATGGCATCCCACCCCATCCCGCCTCACTTCGAGCATTGCGTGGAATTCAATGAACTATTTTTAAAACAAATGACGCGCTTGCGTCCTTTTCAAAATGGCGCCCAAAGTTGGCGAAATACAGTTTTTTACGTTTAAAAAAGAAACTTTGCGTTGTACAAAAAAGAGTTAATTGCAAAAAAACCGCAAAAAATCGCAATTTTTTGAAATACCTGTAGCTGCGTGAAAAGATGATATTTTTTAACGAACCAGGGTGAAAGTGTAGTGCAAGATAACTCAAATAAGAGCGTTTTTACAGATTTGCAAAATATTGCAAGCATTTTTGAAAAATCGATTTTTTCGAAAAAAACGCTTTTTTTCAATGTCCAATAACTCATACAGGCCATCATATTTTTATGCCCGACCGGTACCGAAATTTTCTTTAACAGTTTTGCTTACATGTGCAATTAATGCGCATTTCACAAAACGATCTCTAATATGCGCAAAATCAGTCAAAAGATCGATTTGTTTTTATACCCCAAAAAACCATGAATTGTGATTTTTAATTACATTGTAATGCCATCATTGCCAATCGATACCTGACATTTTTCTACAAATTTACAAAAAAAAATTTTTGCTCTCCGATCTTCTGGAGCCGAGATAATATTTTTTTTTGAAAAATTTCGTGTGGCGCCATCTTTTAAGACAAGTCGCTAAAATTTGCAGGGGTTATTGTTGAATACTTATATTTTCAATAAAAAATTCCCGCTACTTTATCGGGCGTTGCTGAGCATTGTAAAATCAATTAAACTCGCAGCTCGATACTGCGACGCGCATTAGCTAGCGCTATAGTCTAGTCAAAATAGAGGAAAAATGGTCAAACTGATTGATAATTCTGAAGTTGCTGAAAATTGAGCCCTTACAAATATCATTATAATAATATTGGGCAGTAGTTTAAAGGGTCGTTGGCTTCACCTTTCTTTGGAATGAGCTGAACGTGAGCTAGTTTCCAAGAGTCAGGATACACTCCGAAGAAGTAAGACAGGGCAAAAAGTTTGCGCAGAGGTTTAGCCAAAGGTGAGGCACATTTTTTAAGAACCATAGGGGGAATTTTATCAGGGCCAGTGGATTTGTTGACGTCAAGCTCTTTGAGACACCTATAAACCTCGCGAGTCCTGAAGTAAACCCCGTCCATTGAGTGGGTGGTATACTCGAGGGTGGAGGGGTGTCATTGCAGTATCAGGTAAAGAAGAATTTGAGGCGAACAGAGATGCTAATATGTCGGCCTAAGATTTGCTATCTGTTACCACTTCCTTGTTGTGAATGAAATGAGGTGTTGAGGAGGAAGTAAAATTCTTCTTGATGGAAGTTACCAATGACCAGAACTTTTTACTGCCTATAGTAGTATTGAGAATCTTACTTCTCAACCTATCACCGAATGATGATTTGGCTTTCCTGATGATGGAATTACAGGAGCTTCTCAATTTGATGTACTCATGAGACTAATTGGGCGAACATCTGTATGCTCTAAAAGCGGTTTCTTTAGCTTTTATTGCATTCATACATTCCCCATTGAAGCATCTGTTCGGCCTAGGCTTCATAGATTTGTTAGAGTGAGAAATGAACAAACGCATGCCCGCTCGTATGATTTTGGTGATACATAGAGCAGCAGAATTCGCAGTGGCATTAAGGAAACACAAATCCCAGTCAGTATCTTGGAAGAAACGGATAAGACCCAACCAGTTGGCTTTCCCATAGTGCCAGACAGTTCTTTTAGGAACTGTGGTGGTTGTGGTAAAGGATAAATATGGAGAATAAGCGCTGACTAGGCTGTGGTCAGAGTTGCCAAGGGGATGGTCTACTTTGACGGAGTACCGTGTCGGGTGCGAAATAAGAAATATATCAAGGAGATGGGCTCCTTGACCTGGAATGTCAGGGGCTCTCGTAGGACATTTAACAATTTGATGTATATTGTTGAGGTTTGCAAAGAGCTTGTCGTCCTTGCCAGAAACACTGGTGCCATTTGAGTAATTTAGCCAATCTACATTGTACACGTTGAAATCACCGGCAACAATGATTTAACTTCCGGGTGGGAAAATAAGAATCCGGAAATCCGTTCGGTAATCGCCTCGAAGGCTGAGGTGGTGGCTTCATTACTAATATTAGGGCTTCTGTATAGAAAACAGAAGAATATAACGTGGCTATGAATAATTATTTTAATCCAAAGATAGTTAAAATCAGAGGATGTACCACTGTACACCTTCTGGAACGCCACATCATTCCTAATATAAGTGGCTACTCCCCTATGGGCACTAAATTATACCCTGTCACCTGAAATCGACCTAAATAAAGATCTGGTAACACTTGGGTTTCACGTAGTGCGAAAATATTCGGGGCATGAAGCAATAGTTCGCACGTAACGGCTAGGAAGTTCGCATGCGGTCCCCGAATGTTACAAAAATTAAAAGTAAAATTCTTGTCGCATTCAGGACTGTTTTGCGTAAGGTTCATGGCCTCGTTTGTAGCTGGCTGCGCCGGCGATGCATCCATCGGGGTTAACGGGAATGACCTTGTTGCAGTGTTATGCCTGCTAAGACAAGGCGACTCCCGTCAACGCGGGAAGCGGGTGGAGGAGACTTACTCGATGTCCGTCAGTCCTTTGGTGTGTGGATTCAGGTGTCGGTGGCCTTCACTTGGATTTTTTGTTTGATTTATTTTATTGTTATTGTGTTTTATTTTATCGGCGTTTGGTTTGGATTATAGTTTTATGTATTGTTAATTTTATTATTATTTTTTTTTATTGTGTGGAGTAATTAAAAACGAGTTAAACGGACTGGCGGCAACGCACGCCCGCACTTCACCGTGGCTCAGTCCAGACAGGTGGTGGTATATACCGGCAGAAGAAACGATTCCATTGGCTGGTATGCAAACCAAACTGGTTCATAAATATCTTCGAGACCTGAGTGAGAATTATTATTACATATTATTTATTTACTTCAGATATAAATCCATATTTTGTTAGTAACACGTACAACTATGTCATTACCACAGATAAGGAAAATACAGATGCCCAGTCGCTGTATAAAATCGTGTCGAATCGGCATCTGTATTTTACTTATCTGTGTTATTAAATAATAATTAAATTATAGATATTTCAATAATTCTTAATTACAAATACTAAAAGAAATATAGAAATATAAAAAGTATACACTTTTTTTTGAAACATCTATTTATCAAATGTATTGTCCTAATCTAGTTTAAATAAATAAATAAAGTTGCACCTGAGCCAGAACGTGTAGATTCCTGTTTCTTCTTGAGATGCTTTCGGAAGGTCACCATCAAAATTTCTTTCTTGTTTTTTATTTCCTTCACAGGTTTACGTAGAGCTACGCTGAGACGACTCCAAGTATCAGATACTTTTTTTTTATCTTTGAGGTCCTTATCACTGGGGTCGCTTGGTAGCATTCAATAAATCGCATTATATCCGCGTTGGACCAGTTATTCATTTTTCCTGCAACCCAACACCAAAAAAACGTACAACAAATATAAAAACGAACAACAAATAGAAACCACAAATTGAAACGCACGTCCGTTCGCCGCTAGCGCACAAACGAAACTAAGCTTAAAACAGACGTGTGGACGGGTCGCAAACGCTTGCCGCAAACTTCCTTTGATTTGTGCCAAAAAACGGACACTCGACCGGATCGGCCACAACCGTTGGCAAGCGTTCACAAGCCTTGGCAAACGTGTGGGTCCGACATAAAAATCATTAGCAATTTTCTTCCACTCCTCCTTGTTAGGTGGCGCTAAGTAGATCGGCGACAATTGTTCCCAAACAGCATTGCATGTTTCCAAGGCGATTTGTCGGACCGTCGACAAATATTGCCTTGACACTCCTTGTGATAAATAACTATAAGAGAAAAAAGGTTATGTACTTAATATTATTGAAACATCATACCCACATTAGCCTTAGGAAAAGCCTACTAACTAATTGCTCCTTTAATCTCTCATGGGACATAGGGCGGAAACAGTTGCCCTCCAGCGGACTCTGTTTTGCGCGACAGCTGCAGCTCTGACCAGGATCTCCCGGTTGTTGCGGCCTCTGATAATAGGGTTCTCCTCCACGTTGTTCTAGGTCTTCCGACTCGACGGGATCCTTGCGGATTTCAGTCAAGGGCCTGTTTGGCTAGATTGTCGTCTTCGCGTCGCAAGGTGTGGCCAATCCAATTCCGTTTCCTTCGCTTGATTTGGTCGTCTATTCTTTCTTGGCCGGCACGGCGCCATAGTTCTTCATTTGAAATTCTATCTTGCCAGCGGATTTTTAGGATACGACGTAGGCATCTGTTGATGAAAACTTGTAGGCGCCCTGTGATGAATTGGGAGACTTTCCATGTTTCGCAACCGTACAAAAGAACTGCCTTAACGTTGGAGTTGAACAGCCGCAATTTGGTGTTAATTGAGATCTTCGTCGATCTCCATATGTGAAACAGGCATGCATATGCGCTTCTTGCTTTATTTATTCTGGAACTCACGTCTTCTTCTGTAGCGCCGTTTTCGGTAATAATACTACCGAGGTAACAGAATTTGTCTACCAGTTCCACGTCGCGGTTATTTAGCGCTATTCGTTCAAGGGTGTTTTCATTTATCCGCATTTCTTTGGTTTTAGTCGGATTTAACCTTAAGCCTGCCGAGGTACTTTCTGTTGCCAAATTGTTTAACATGTTTTTGAGGTCCTGGTGTCTGTGGGCCAGCAAACATATATCATCCGCGCAGTCGAGATCCTTAAGGCGGTCTAGCAATCCCCATTGTATGCCACCTGTGTTTCTATCTAGAGCGCTGACAAGGATGTCGTTTATTACTATAAGAAATAGTAATGGCGAAAGTAGGCATCCTTGCCGTACTCCTGAGCTCACTTCAAAGCTGTCGGATAGTTTCCTATGCATTGTTGCTGTTTTCCTGAGGTTCCTGTGCAAATGAACCATTCAGGGAGGCGAAGAAGTAATCTCTCCATCTTTGGAGTTGCTCCTCGTCGCTGCACAGCAGCCTTCCATCCGCACTCTTTACGGCATGCTTTTTAGTAGAGTGCTTTCTCGAGAGCTGCGCTTTTTCTGCGAGCTCATTTATCTGCCGCCTTTTATCACGCCGGACACTTCTCTTTACCTCCCTGTGTAATTGGGAGTATTCCCGTTCAAGTTGTTGACGTTTTTTCCGCGTCGCTTGTCGAGTTCACGTTATTTTTGAGGGCCCTTTTGCGTTCAATTTTTTGCCAGGTTGTGTCCGAGATCCAGTGTTGCTGGTTTCTTTGGACATAACCAATGCTTGTTTCCGCTGCTGTTATTATAGCGCCCTTTGTTGTGCTCCACAGCTCTTCAATATTTGTGTCGTCAGAAACGGTCAGAAGGTCTACGTTAAACCGTCTACGGTTTATGGCATCGCGTTGGACGTTTATGATTGCGGCGATTTTTAGGCGGATAGTTGCTACTACCGAATGTTGGTCACTTTCAGTGTCTGCTCCCCTAAAGCTCCTGACATCTTCCAGAATAGTTCGCCATCTGCGACTGACGGCCACGTGATCTATCTGATTTCTCGTTCTACCATCGGGCGATACCCAGGTCTCCTTGTGTATCTTCTTGTGACAAAAGTAAGTTCCACCTACCATGAGTTGATGGGAAATACAAAAGTCAACGAAAAGTTCACCGTTGTGATTGGTATCTTGGCTTAGGCCTTGATTTCTAATTGTGTTTTCAAGGCCGGTGTTGTTGGGCCCGATCGTGCGTTTAAGTCACCCGTCAAAACAATGATGTCTCCCCTTGGAATAGAGCGAAAAACTTCATTCAGTCGCATATAGAACTCGTCTTTGATGTCATTGTCCGCGTCTTCAGTTGGAGCGTATCATTGGACTATCGTAGTACTTCTTAGTCTGGTACGTAGGCGCACGGTAATAATTCTCTCAGAAACTGGTGACGAGCTAATGAGGCTGGACCTGGATTCCTTGGTGAGTATTACCCCAACGCCATTCCTACGGTTTTCAGTTTCGTTTTTCCCAGAATATAAGAAGGACTCACCGTTTGGACAGATATGTTTCGCCGCATCGGGCCATCTGGTCTCGCTGAGTCCCATGACCTTGATTTTATAGCGGTTCATCTCGTTGAGGATTTCATCCAGCGGTCCATCAGCAAGCAGAGTTCTCACATTCCATGATCCGATTCGTGTACTATTTCGAAAAGCAAAGGTCGTCGTCGTGTTGTCCGTCCGGTTCCGAGGCAATGTTGCTAACCCTCAGCTCAACCGACTTAAAACTCTGTTTTGTGGCGCAGAGAACTCGCCATTCGACCGTCTCCCGTTAGCTCCTTCCGAAGAAGTACCCCAGGGGGAACCACGGGGAGGTGGGATTAGGACTTCCTAACAGAGCTGCTAGGACTTCGTCTGCAGTGACTCTTCTCGGATTTTGGCAGAAGTGACAAATCGTGTGCCACCACTTTCCGAGGTCTTTGTTAGCCGTTCGCCCCCTCGCTATAACTTAAACGTTTAGAGTGTTGCCTTTTCGGTGTGGTACTTGTAGAGAGCACATGTTTCAAACACGTATGAATCTCTAACACGCCTTGAAGTACCAACATTTACATATCTGAAGCGGTACTTAAAAGAATGTAATATAACAATTATTTTAGTGTGTAAGACATAAACATACCTATAGTCTACACTAGCTTAAAGCAGAATCGAATACCATCCTTTGAAATTGTAGTAATCATAGGCATCATCCTTTGGTGGCGCTATTGCAATATGACATCCATCTTAAAATTATAATAAATAATAAAAATTTTCTTATCTAATTGTTTCAAAAATTCCATAATTCTGAGCATACCAATAGCGCCGCAACACTAAAACCTAAATTCTGAAACGCGTCTACGGTTTCTTGCAGCTCTTCTGAATTTAAATCATCATACAAGTTGAGGTAGTCTTTCCGCAGTACATTTCAGACTTCCTCGCAGAATTCCCGCACGATTTCTCCCACTGTGGTTCGGCCTGTACCAAACAAGTTGGCAATACTATGGTATTTTGCCGACGACCCAAGGGCATATAGAGCAATCCCTATACTATCCTTTCTTCTAAAGGAATGCACTTACGGAAGACGGAGTCGTTCCTCTCCAATCCATTCAATTTATTGCACAGGATTTTGAAACTTTCCGGTGAACATCGGTATTCCTCTTTAAATTTGTCAACACCATTTAGAAATCTTTCTTCCCAAAAAGTGCTGTTCCTTTTCTAAAAAGAAATTTTAATAAAATGTTTGTCTAAAATTTTCCCACAAGTATTACCAAAGACCAAATAGTTCTTTTCAAAGGATTTGGTTGTAAAAGACTACTAATCAGCAAGTTCCTACGTCTTAAATGCGCTTGTTTCATATGTTCTTCTTTTTTCCTTTGTAAATGTTCTAAGGACATTCTTGTCCTATGAAAATTATTCATATAAATTTCGAGCAATTATTTCATTTTGTTTTTTCACTTCTTTATAAAATAATTTCTAAAACTCAAACTGAAATAATTTATAAACACACACAGAATTGTCATATGAAAATAACTCAAATAATTTTTAAAATGTTGCAAATTAAAAGAACTTAACAATTTAAAAAACACACAAATGCAAAGAACTGTAATAATTTTTGAAATATTGTAAAACAACTGGAAAATTTAAAAAAGATACACAGAATTGTCAAATGCGAATGACACTTGCAAATGAAAGTAAAGTGTAATGTGTCACCCCATCATTTCCGTGACCATCATAATGAAAGTATAGTACAGGTATAATTCTTGATTGGGGCCGCAAGAACCGTGTTGAATTTAATGTATCAAAAACGAAGTACTGACCCCTGTGCTGAGAGTCGAGTAGTCACGACACGACAAGTCGTTTGAATTAAAGAAAATAATGTTTCAGTCGAATCACGTCTTTCAGTCTAGGGGCCTAAACTCAATTTAGCATTTCAACTCTAGGCCCTTGTGCTGAAAGTGATAATTCGACTGAAATGTCACTTTCTTCAAGTCAAACGACTTGTCACGAAACACGACTCGACTTTCAGCACAGGGGCCACTGTCTCATCTCCAATAAAACTTGCGCCGACCCACCTCCTATTTCAGTGGGCAAGAAGAGCCTAACGGCAGAACCGCTTCTAAATATCCTAAGCATAACATTAGCCGAAGATCTGCGCTGGAATAATCACATGTTCCAAATTGCTAAACAAGGATCACAATGCCTGGGATTCCTTAAAAGGTCCAAATTCCTTCTTCAGCCGTCGGCCAGGGCTACAATCTACAAGTCCTTCATTCCATCTGAAAAACAAATGAATTTACAATGGCTAAAAGTTTCTAGTTTCATACAAGCCCTTCATTTTTGGAAGTAATAATATGGTGTTTTACCACGTAAAAATAAGCGTATTTAGTTATACATTTTCAAAATAAACTAGAAATTGAAAATTTTTGAGTTGTGCCGCTATTCTTGCGAAGCGACGATATGTTGGCGATTCAAAAGCAAATTTTTGCCGTCTATTTGCTGATGCCGAAGAGGAAGAATAAAGGGTAATCGAAATATTTCTTTTTAACCAAAATTAATTATTTAAAATTTATAATTCCAAGAGCTTGGTCCCAACAGCGGATTACATTATCATAATTTTTGATGAAATCGGAAAAATTCCAAGATTCCCGCCTTTTTTAACGGATAATACAATGAAAATCCATTCCTATCCTATATTTTTGTCCAAAATTTGTGGACCATTTACTATTTTTGGCTTCACGAAATTACACACATGCACGTTACACTCGGTCGGCTCCTAAAGTCAAAACTCTTTTTATAAACTAAAAATTAATTGACATCAATTAATTAACAAACACGTAAAAATGTAAACAATCGCGTTCCGGAATAAAAACCCGACTTTGATGCCATTAAATTGAGAACTGTCAGAATATTTCCAGTGCACATTCCAGTCACTTCCCCTTCATTTTTTATCTTTCTTTCACACACATTGCGTGTAGTGTGAAAGTAATTCTGCCTTCTTTTATCATAGATATTAATTCTTTGATATTTCGACCTTTTCACTCCCATTGAAATTTTTATCAGCTGATCTCAAGGGCATTGAAACATTTTGAAAAATTTGTTCTAGCTCATCACTCTTATTATTATTGCTCGCTGCCTGAGCTTATACACACT
Organism: Thereva nobilitata; assembly: GCA_963855945.1. NCBI lineage: Eukaryota > Metazoa > Arthropoda > Insecta > Diptera > Therevidae > Thereva > Thereva nobilitata. Next base: position 92,174,210 of record OY979696.1, on the reverse strand, counting down.
TGATACACGGGCTTCATCGAATGATCATTCTTCCAGTTTCATTGACCTTGAATTAACATTCGAATTCGAGGTGATACACGGCACTTCATTTATTAAAAACTGTCAAAATATGTACAAAATGGATTCAAAAGCGTTTTTAATGAATATTATTTAATTAAAATGAAAATCTAAAAAAATTAAAGCGATTGACATACATACTTACATAAACAATCCGATTCTTTTAATAATTTTTTTACAGTTTTTTTTTGACAGTTCGATTATTTTTAAATTTTATGAGCGTAATGGAAATTCTATGAGAGTAATGGAAATTTCATGGAAAGTTGATGGAAATTTCCCCACTTTCAGTGTCATTTCTCATAAATTCTTTCGAATGATAAATGAAGCTATGAATGCTCATTCATGCTTAATTTAAGGTGATATACGGGCCGCGAAGGAACATTCTTGAAAGAATGACCATCCGACGAAGCCCGTGTATCAAGGGTATTTAGACTATCAGATAAAAAAATGCCTCATGGCCCCAAAGAATTAAGAAATTCAAAAAATTAAATTCCTATTTCCGCCATTTTCTTTGGCTACACGTTGCTTGATTACGATTTTTTGAATTGTACGGCAGCTACATATAAATTACCTGCGATCGATCTGAAACTTTGGGAATCGTCTTTTTTTGGAAAAAAAACCAAAATAAAATGGATCTGTAGTGGGATTCCGTAGCGATTTAGAGTTTAGAGCTTAGAGAAACTCTAAATCGAAAGTGTTTCTCTAAGTTAGAGTAATTGGCATTCTGTAAGCAACTTAGAGCGAAGTACTAGATCTTCGTGGGAATTTATTACATTTTTATGAAAACACATTCGTTAACGATCTCTAAGTGTCAGTTTACATTGGAGGTTTGGAAAATATATGAGTAAAAATTTTTTCCAAGTAATAAAATTATGAATAGTGAAAATATAAATAATAAGAAGAAAGAAGAAGTTTTTTGATTCCCTAGCTAGAACATTAGGAAAGAAACAAAAAGAAACTAAAAAACAAACATTGAAATATATTAAAATCATATTATTAAATAAAATGTTTGTATTTACATTAGGTGCGTTTCATTTTCCTTGGAGTACGTACTCCGGAGTAGTTGGGTGCACATCGGCGTAATTGCAGCTACCCCAGCCCAAATTGTGGTGTAGCAGTAGTTAAACGTAAATATCGAATGAAGTCGCTTTAAATTTTATTCAAAAAAATAAAAAAAAACTGTTTAGACAATAAATGGAGCGTTTCATTTTTATTGGAGTATGTACGCCGGCGTAGTTGGGCGCACATCAGCGTAGATGCTGCTACACCAGCCCATTCTGTGCGGTAGCAGCATCTACTCCGATGTGCCGGCGTACATACTCCAATGAAAAGGAAACGCTCCATTTATTGTCTAAACAGTTTTTTTTTATTTTTTTGAATAAAATTTAAAGCGACTTCATTGATATTTACGTTTAACTACTGCTACACCACAATTTGGGCTGGGGTAGCTGCAATTACGCCGATGTGCGCCCAACTACTCCGGAGTACGTACTCCAAAGAAAATGAAACGTACCTATTTCTAATAATCTACGACTCTACACCGGTTCTAAGTAACAGTTATAACGTATTTTTAACTACTTTCTCGCTTTTTTCTTTTTTTGACATGAGTTTTCCCGCTTTTTCATTTTTCTCAAGTGAGATTTGCCGTTTTTTTATTTGGCTCACAAGAGATTTCATTTGTGAGTAAAATCAAACTCTAAGCTAGAGGAAAAAATCGTTCCAGAATCGCTTATTTACTCTAAATTTAGGGAACTCTGGTACAAAAATTTAAAACAGTCTATTACGAAAATGTGTTTTATTGATTTCTACTAGATGGCGCATAAAGTCCACTTAGAGTGCTCAAATCTACTCTAAATTTAGAGTATTTTCGGTTAGAGAATATCATTTACTCTAAATTTAGAGATTTTACTCTAAAATCTAAACTCTAAATCGATACGGAATCCCACTACTGAGCTCTTCAGCAGGTATTCGAAGAGTACCTCCCATACAAAACTTCGAATTTTACGGATATCAGTACACTACAGCTACCTTAACTGCCGGGGCCCAATGATTCCGTCAACGTTATTTTCCCCTACCACTGTCGGTGAGAGCTCGCCCAATGAAACCGGCACCGTCAGCGTAGTTTTTCGTTGACAAATGTCATTTTCTGTAGTGATTGCATTGACTGTTTGCTTATTTTGTGTTTGTTTTGATTTTAATGAAAAAAAGTACTTTTTTCCGCACTTTCTGTTCAAGAAAATTGTGGACGGCTTGCTAGTAGCAACATAACTGTAAAAGCTATCTTGTTTAATTCATCAAAAAATTAGCGAAAAAATGAGAGAGCTTTTGTTCGTGGAGGGGTAGACCGGCAAAATTAAAATTAAATCCAAGTCTCCGGCTGGTGCAACAACAATTTATATGGAAAATCACGTTGACGGAATCATTGGGCCTCGGCAGTAAGTGTTCGTAATAGAGCAAAATAGACCGCGTAAGAACTCCCGCCGAACCCGAAAACAAAAATTCATGCCAATCGGATGAGCGGTTTCGGAGTCTATTAAACATTTACAGACAGTCAGACCGACAAACTTTCCCTTTTATAGAGAAATATATAGAATCATGTGGTAAAATAAATAACTTATATTGATTTAGTAAAACTTAATAAGTAATACTGATTTTTATTTAAAATATCTTAAAGCAAATTTCTTATTAAATATCACGCCATCGTAATTATAATTTAATATCACATTAGTGGCAACTATTTTGTGAAAATGTTTTCTTAGGCGACGACATATTTCCTTTAAAGTTTCCACCTATATCATTAAATATACATATTTAAATATTATTTAAAACTAAATTGAAATGAGTAACTTACAATCTCATTTTCATTATCCTTGATATACTCGTCTATTTTATTTAGATTTTCCTCGAATCATAATTTAAATGTGATTACCTTTTTTCCATTACGACTGCCTCTAACTTCTTCCTGGAATTCTTTAAATTCGTTACGCCTTATATCTAAACGATAGTAACTTAATGAAATAAATAAATACCATAAACAAACTTGAACGCAATATACCTGGATGCGATATCTCTTCGCCCATAGCTACATTCATTCTGGGCAACGAACCCGCCTGACACTCTCTTTTAGCTATATAGTCATCGTTCTTCCTTTCATCACGGTCCATTTTTCAAAAAAAGCGGGTGTCTGTATAAGGGATACGGACAAATGACGTGAATAGGTCTACAATGTTCTGAAAGAGATCGTTTTATTTTTTTATTGATATCAAAAAGGTAGGAAATAAACAATCAAAAACAAATTGAAAAAACCTTGTTGATCAATTCTGAACCGATTGCTTCGACAGCTTCGGAATACACCATAGTATGTTCAATGTTCTTCCATTTGGGGCTAGGATGTGAAGATTTTCAGATTTTCCAACTCTTGAACAACCTACTTACAGCTAAACGGAAAATGACACTAATTTGGCAAAATTCCTTATTATTCCTTAAAAATCCCTAGATACCCACTTTCATTAGAGTCGGAACACAATTGACAATATTTGTTAGCCTTATTGGCCCCGCCATACTGAATCTAAAAGTTTCGATCTTAAATTCGTTATTTGCTACCTTAAAAACCCCTAGATACAGATTTCGGCCATATTTGCGCGGCCATTTTGAATTTCGAAAATCGGACTTGGGAGACCTCCACGCACTTTCATTGGAATCGGAACACAATTGACAAAATTCGTCCACCATATTGGCGCGGCCATTTTGAATTTGGCAAATTGGCCATTTTGAATTTCGGTCATATTACGGCGACAATTTTAAATTTCATTTTGAAAGTAATCAATAAAATTCTCTGATTCTGCATCTACGTCCTGGTATTTTTTTTTCGATGTAAACAATAGTTTTTGAGCTGCAACTCAAAACTGTATGCCATTACATATTTCGTTATCATCGGTTTTTGTAATGGAGGAAGCAAGCTTACAGACGTATTCACGTCAAAAACTCTGAAAGTCCCAGAATGGAAGCAAATTTCATCAGAAAAGCAACAATAAAATGGTGAAATTTATCTTCAAAATAGTACGTATAGTGTACTAGCATGTGGTATAAGTTACACGGTGGAGGACGATATAGCGGTAGGGATTCGCTGAACTGGTGCACGTAGCAGACGAGGGTTTAATTGTGTCTTTAAACTTTTATTTTATTTACTATATTAAATTACCGTTGTCATGTTGTGATTAAATATGGTTTAAAATGACGTCACACAGCTTACTGTACTATACTCGTGGGGTTGTAAAGATAAAGGTAATCCGCCATTTTGTGTTGGCCGCCATTTTGAATTTTGAATGACGCTAGTTAGCTAATTGTATTCTACTTGTCAAACCCTGTCATTTGATACTCATGTCGGGGGTCGTGGAGCACAATTACAAAATTCTGCCGCCATCTTGAACCGCCATCTTGATTTTTTTACTAAATGGTTAGATTGCATTGTCACGCGAACTATAGGTAAAAGTAAACAATAAAATTCTTTGATCCTTCATCTACGTCATGGTATATTTTTTTGTTCGATATAAACAATAGGTTTTGAGCTGCAACTCAAAACTGTATGCCATAATTTCATTATCATCGGTTTTTTGTCATGGCAGTAAACTTACAGACGTATTCACGTCAAAATTTAACTTAATTAAATGTTACAATTCTACGTCATTATACATTATAAACACTGATGCAAAAGAGGTATTCATACAAATTCGTTCTTATAAGGCAAAGAAACGAATTTGTAAGTCACTGCATCCAAAGAAAATATGTTGCTTGTTCCCGAGGTTTTCAGTAAGTAATATCCCCAAGACAGAGGGCATTTTCAGTAATGCAGGTTGCGTGCGCAACTGACTTATTCAGCAACACAATTCCATTGCTGAATAAGTCAGTTGCGCACGCAACCTGCATTACTGAAAATGCCCAGACTTCCACTGAACAGGCTCTTCAAAATAATTTCTTGCTTTTAAAATTTCTTCCCTTACCACAAATTGCCCTTTTTTATTTTCTACAAATCCAGTAACCTTAATTGGTGTGCAAGGATAAACACAACAAATGTTATCAGGAGAATTAGTACTTAAATAACGCGAATCACTTTCATAACTTTTTATCACTCCATTATTTTTTTTCCTAAAACCAAGCTTTTTCGATTCCTGAGTTATAATATCTTCTTGAGAGTATTTTTTGTGAAGCTGCTGTAAAATTTTAGAAGGTTTTTTAACTTTCTTTTTAAAATTCTGCGTATTATTTTCAAAAGCGTAGGCCGAAAAACTGCTGAACTTCTTCGATTGATTGTGTTATGTGAAGCATATTATGGACGTTACTTTCAGAATATATTCGCAAATATTTTACAAATTCTTGAATCAATTCCTTGGCAATATTTGGGTTAGATTTGTAACTTTTTGGGCAAGACAGGAAGTGATATGCTGAATGCAATAATAAAAAGTGGTAATAGCAATCGCTATCAACTATATCTTTTGGTACAACTATCCCAGTGTACAAAATGAATTGCCTAAATTCAATTGATTTCCACCTCGCTGATTCCTCTATTGCCCTAGGCTTCGTTCCGAATTCACGTGGTATAAAAGGTGGGAAAGATTGTTACGACCTAAAAATAGAGAGGCATTATTTTTAATATATAATAGTATGTTATAGATATTTACTTGTGTGTGTTGTCTCTTTAAGGATGTTACTGCTGCTGGATCTCTCTTTTCAGGTCTCACGTGGTACTGGCAGTCGCATGTCTTATACTTAGGACCAACCCCATGACCAGAAGCGGAGTGGCCCATAGGCGATCAAGAAAATGGAAAATATCTCGGAGAAAAGAAATTTAATAAATATATATTATATTATATTATATAATTAAGCATTAAATAAATAGAACTCACCTGTAAATTGAGCCCGGACCGATCCTAATCTCTTCAACCAAGCGCACATTAAATACATAAAATATACTAAAACTTCATAGTACTACATAATAACACTACAAGGCGAATTAATCACCAAGGAGTGCTCTAGGGCATGATAAATGGGAGAAATGGGTTAGCCCTGGAAAATCCGGCAAGCATATCCAGACCTGTTGATTTCTGGTTTCTTCGCCGTTTGCGAGATTATGCTAGCACGTAGAATTTTCCCAGGAGTAGCACCCGGCCGCCAAAAATCCAAGGTTCAAGATTTATATAAAATATTATGAGGAATATTTCAAATATTTACCGATTATAACCGACGTACCGATTCCAACCGACATCATGGGAACGGTCGGAAACAGTATAGTAAACAGTGGGAACCTTTGGAAATAGGGGCCATTTCCCGATAAAAACACGGGCCCTTGTGTGGTAGCGCACCTTTTTTTACACGATAGAGTCCGCGAGGGTGTTACAGAGTGAAGAATAGTGAAGTAGTGTAGTATCAACGGGATTGAGTTTAAAACCGCGAAGGAAACCGTAGTAACGGCCAGGAAGAAAATTTTCTAGAAAGAAGACTAGGATCGGGACAAGGCTCAGGTAGGAATTCAACATTTTAATAATAGAAAGTAAAGTAATAATAGAAAGTAGATTAATGATTTCTTATTTGTGAAAATAAATTGTAGAAATTCTTTTCCTTAAGTTCTTTGTTTTTTTTAATCGTTTCGTAGACCGTTAAAACGACATGGCGCCCAAACACAAAATTATATTTAACCCACAACCAACGCTGAGCACTGCCGAGATTTGCGTGGAATTTTTCACGTATTAAATTGGCGCCCAACGTGGGTATAGGAATTTTTTGTTCTAAAAGAATTTGACGTGAATACGTCTGTAAGTTTACTGCCAAGACAAAAAATCGATGATAACAAAATTATGGCATACAGTTTTGAGTTGCAGCTCAAAAACTATTGTTTATATCGAAAAAAAATACCATGACGTAGATGAAGGATCAAAGAATTTTATTGTTTACTTTCAAAATGAAATTTAAAATTGTCGCCGAAATATGACCGAAATTCAAAATGGCCGCCCACATATGATTGAATTTGCCAATTGTGCCAATTTGCCAAATTCAAAATGGCCCCGCCAATATGGCGGGCGAGTTTTGTCAATTGTGTTTCGGTTCCAATGAAAATGCGCTGAGGTCTCCCTTGATGGCGCTCGAAGCCCGATTTTCGAAATTCAAAATGGCCGCTTAAATATGGCCGAAATCTGTATCTAGGGGTTTTTAAGGTAGCAAATAACGAATTTAAGATCAAAACTTTTAGATTCAATATGGCGGGGCCAATAAGGCTGACGAATATTGTCAATTGTGTTCCGACTCCAATGAAAGTGGGTATCTAGGGGTTTTTAAGGTGGTAAATAACGAATTTATGATCAAATTCAAAATGGCCGCACTAATATTGCCGACAAGTTTGCCAATTGTATTCCGATTCCAATGAAAATCGGTAAATGGGGGTTTTTAAGGTAACAAATAACAAATCTATGATCACAACATTTGCAGGGCCAATATGGCGGACGAATTTTGCTAAATTAGTGTCATTTTCCGGTCAGCTATAAGTAGATTGTTCAAGAGTTGGAAAACCTGAAAATCTTCACATCCTAGCCCCAAATGGAAGAACATTGAACATAGTGTATCCCGAATCTCTCTAAGCAGTCGGTTCAGAACTGATCAACAAGGTTTTTTCAATTTGTTTTTTATTGTTTATTTCCTACCTTTTTGATACCAATAAAAAAATAAAACGATCTCTTTCAGAACATTGTAGACGTATTCACGTCATTTGTCCGTATCCGTGATACAGACACCCGCTTTTTTTTGTTCTGTATTTTAATCGGTTCTAATAGTGGTTTTGGCAATAAATTATATAGTAAAGATATTTTTTTGTTCTATATTTTAATCGGTTCGTAGATCTGCAAAACTACGTGGCGCCCAAATATATTAAGTTTCACCGCTCACCTTCAGCTGAGCACCGCCGAGATTTGCGTGCAAACGCACGTAATACAATCACTGATTAAGCCAATCAGCTGTTCAGCACACAGCAGTCAAGAAAAAATTTTTTTTATTTGCCGGTGTAAGTGGTTGTGTGGGAGTGACGAAAAGAGAGAGTACGAAGTACGGCAACAAGTTGACCGGAAAAATAATATCTCCGCAACATTGCAGCGAGTTGCACAAAGCGATCGCGCGAAGCAACAAGTTGCAGCATAACCTCGTGGGTCTTTTTTATCTCAGTATCATATCATGCATTAGTAGTTAATTTTTTTTACTAACCTCAAATTCCTTTTGAATTTTTTTTTGCTCCCACGATCATCAAGTTTTTTTTATTCCGCTTTTGTTGTTTATTTTCGTTTGTTTGACACTTAATTTTTTTTGCTTTTAAGTTGACACTAAATTTTTTTTTGTTAATATTTTCTGTTAAACTCACAAATTCACAAAAATCGTCACCAGAACGAAACGGGAAGAACTAACTAAACTAAACTAACTAAATTGTTAATAACTTTGGGTGCTGTCAATAATGCACTGTGCAATGCTTATTTGACTCTGCACACCCAATCAGCTTAACGTCAGACAAACCATTTGAGTGTGTGACTGATCTGATAAAATTTACCATAATCGTCATAATTTTTGATGTCAAAATATAAATAACAAAAATAAAGTATTTACTAAGCACTCAGGTTTTATATTTCCCTCACTTCTTTTTTTGAGGTATCAAAAATTATTCCTACCTAATTTTGCGGGCAGATTCTTTAAAATGGCAGCTTGATTTTTATTCCTCGCACAGTGTCTAAAACGTTTGCGTATTTGCAGCAATTTGCAAGCGCACACTGCATTATTGAACATGTGACGAAAATCGCATCGATTTATTGACTTGTGTGCAAAAGCAACAAAGTCATTTGCTCGCGCAACGTGCATTATTGACAGCACCCTTTATTTCTACTAAACAATACCCGCCACGAAACACCAACGAACGCGCACGGAACACGAAAATAACTAGGCGTCCAGCCCCAAATCAAGATCAAATAACCCGGATGGACTTACTGATAGAAATCAATTAAGGGTACGGTCTGGTTTGTTGGGTGAAAAAAATCGTTTTCTCATTCTATACATAAAATCAATGTTTAACATGTCTAGAATAATATATCAAAGTCCCAAAGTGGAATTCGAATTAGTTGCTGTTCAAATCTAAAACGTACACTACCGTGCAAAAGTATTTGAGCAAGAGATTTAAACTTTAAACGCCTTTTTCTGGAAACAACATTTTTCATTCTGCCGTCCGTCCTAACTCAAAAAATATTTGACCAAATGCATTGAAATTTTGCACAAATGTAGAGAATTTAATTCTCTACAGAGTAGACTAGAATAAACTTAATCGATTACCAATTGGATTTTTAATCCATAAAAATATATAAAAAACACACCCCAAAAATGGACATTTTTATACAAATGTCCGCCATTTTGTTATTTTTTTGTAAAAAATATTTTTGCTAGTCTACTCCGTAGCTAATACAATTATCTTTAAAACAAACTTTGAATTTTGTGTTTCGGGGCGATTCAGCGACCTGCAGGACGGACGTGCGGAGGGCGTGCAGCCGCTGCAGCACTAAATAAATAATCATTTTTTTATACATTAACTTTAATATTTTTAAACGAAAAAAATCGTATTTGTAGCCAAAAGTACAATAAATATTTTGCAAAAAACCCGATACAAAAATATTGCTTACTACTGTAGAAAAAAATTCTCAAAAAAGTGCTACTTTTTCACCCAACAAACCAGACGGTACCCTTAATAAAGAGAAACATGCATATTCGATGTTAGGATAATCCGAGTTTAAGAGCCAAGCTTCGTTTCATTGTTTTCTCTTCTTCCTTCTCAGTTCTCATATTTTTTTTGTTATCGGCTAGGAACTAGTGACCCACTTCCAGCGCTACTGTACCCTTGATACTTGAATAATTTTCTGATGATTTGCATCGTTTTTTTTCGTTCCCTTCGATTTCGGAGAGTGTATTAATTCTGAGATTGTCCTATTTTGGTAAGGTGATCGTGATTTGTGATGGAAGTTAATAGGCTTTGCCAGGACGAGCTGTCCTATGAGCTAAAAATCAGGGCTCGCCGATCGGCAAGGTTGATGAAATGGGGGTTGCTCTTCGATCGGTGTTGAAAGTAGAGAAGTTAGTGTAACTGTCATATATAAAATAAGCTAAATTTATAAAAAAAAAGGAAACTCGAACAGAGTACACATACGACACCCGTGGGCGTCATCTGGTAACTGTCACAATAATAATTAAACTAAATAATTACGTAAAACTACCCCAATGCAGAATACACACATGACCCCTAGGTGCCATGTCTGTAACTGCCATATATTGATATATAAGAATATATATAACAAATATAAACTAGAGAGACAATGGTTAAAGAAAGCTATGACATTACAAAAAAAAATGAAGTTTGAAAAGGAAATATAGAAGAAGTCCATCAGGCTGATGGCCTTGGCTGAATTACTGATAATAATAACACACAACGAAGACCTATCTCGCGAGCGATAACGTCAGCCCTATACACCGAAGTCAGGCATGCCTGGCGATGCTGCGGCTAGCTCGTCTTGGGGGGGTTCAGTGATGTATGGGCTTGTCTTTTTGACAGTTACATGGATGCCGAAGCATCAACAAAAAAACTCAGCTCGCATGCCTCGCAATACGCTACGAGATAGGGCAAACTTATTGAGAGGGACAGCCATATGAGAGGGGGGAAGGGTACGAATGGTTCACAGCCATGCTCACTGGGTCCGGTTAAGGGGTGCTGAAAACGAGAACTCTGGGAAGTACTTACATTCTTATGGAGGTCACAACCTCGCCCTAGGGCACCACAGCTTCTATGATGATCACGATCACTCACGTCGCATCCTTGCAAAAGAAAAAAAATATAACCTGCCACTTGTGGAAGGAAAAAAAAACAACACAACGAAAAAAACTGTAGCCGACAAAATCAAAGACTTAATGTAGTGTTATATAATTCTTGTTTATTTGGAAAGAATGCCCTTTGATGATGGTTGCTCAATCCCCTTGTCAGATACACTTAGGTGAGTATTTGTACTCTCCTTCCTAATATAATTTTGGAAATTTTTTTTTCTTTTACACATCTAGATGGATTACTCATTTATTTTCAATACCAGGCACTCATTCTTACATATATATATATTTAAATTTAATGTGCGATTAGATTAATGATAATTATTAGTTGTTTATTGATCAAATAATTATTAGATTAAGTTATGTTGGTGATTATAAATATATAAATTCTTGATTAAAGCTAAAGATTTTCCTTCTTTCTCTTTTTTTTTTTTTATTTGTGCATAGTATATATGTAAATTGTTCGAATATTTATTACATTTAAGTTATATAAGTATATAAATATATAAGGTTTTAATAAAGATAATTTCCTTGTTTTCGTATTGTATATATGTAAATTGTTCGAATATTTATTACATTTAAGTCATTTGAAATATATAAATATATATAAGGTTCAAACAAGGATAAAAAAAATTTTTTTGTATTGTGTAACGGTTTAACAACAATCTTAGATTTAAATTTACATTTAGTATTTACTTACATATCTAAACTAAGTGGCAACTACTTAAAGATCTAACGGAAGGAAGGACGACCATCAGGTGGTTCCTTTAAATCGGTCGGATTTACTACATAAAGATTAGAGAAAAAAAAGTCTTCGTTCCGTTAGCTCTTCTTTTCTACTTACTTATTATTTAAAAAAATTTCTTCTTCTGTTGGGTGATACACTTTACAATACGCATACACTGTACAAAATAAACTGTAGGTCCGAACTTATTAACTTTTTCTTTTCTTCTTCTTATTTAATTTATTCCTTTTCTCGTTCTCATATATTTTTTTCTTTTTTTCTTTTCTTTTTTAAGCCCCCAAATATTCAACCTCAAACAAAAATTTTTTGCGCAACATCGCACGGCATTCTAACCTCGAATTCCCGTCTTCCGACTTGACTGAATCAAAAAAACACATCGCGGCCATTTTAGGCAACAAGAACTGTGAGAGACTCCCGGCTGTCTCTTTTTGCACCACAAGTCTACAATCTTAATTGTTGAGACGACACCATAAAAACAAAATTACAGCAATAGCACGCGGAGATTTATTTTTAAAGAAAATTTCGTTGGGTTCCCTTTTCTCTTTTTTTCCACTTTTCCGCCTTAGTTAATATGCATATAATGATAAAACTTTTAATCGCACTAAAATTTCGCTATTAAAAGAAACCGGACCGGGCACGCCATTTTGATTTTTTTCTTTCCCTCTTCAAGGAAGGCCTAACAACTCCGAGTTTTTCTCACCACGATAATTTTTCGTTTAAACAAAAAAAGGTTTTTCTTTTCTTTACTTTTCCGCTTTAATTGATCGGTATAACATAATTTGTTTTATTTTCCGCACTAAAATTTCGCATTTAGCAGAAACCGAGATTTTATCAACTAGAAAGAAAAACTTCCCTGGCGAGGTGAACGCGTCCACTCTGGCAAAAAAAAAAAATTCTTCGCTCCCTTTTTTGAAAACCGACTGTCTTGCTTCGCGATTATTCACTTAATAATCTTTCTTGACGACGCCTTCAAGCTTCGTTGTCTTTACAGTCGGGCAAAAAAATGCACCGCTTCTCCTTTTGCGCAGGGGCATCATGGTTAGCGGCTTGGGTTACCTTTTATGGTCTTGTTGGCCGTCGCGTCCGTGTTATTTCTTTGGGGTGAGGGGTAATATTGAAAGAAGAATTTTTGATAAAGGGCATAGAACAGGAATTGGCTAATGCCTTCTTCCATTTTCCAAAAAAAACTGTTCCAATTTGACGAAGAAAATGTATAAGGGGCATTGCATGAAAGCCTCTACCTGATTGGCTGAGGTTTTGCAGCCAGCGCTCTGGGGAAAGAACTCTCCCGCGCATGAGGTGCGGACATAATAATATACAAAAAAAACGCATGGGCGCGCGAAATGTGGAACGCCTTTGATTTGTTTTCCTTTGATTTATTATTATTCTTTTCTTTTTTTTTTTTGTTTTTTTTTTTTTTTTTTTTTAAAAAAATTCTCAAACAGATTGGGCGACCATGGCCGACCGTTACATTAGGCAAACCCGTATTAGTTGAGCCGTAACCGTTTTCTTTCGACGAAGAAGCACAGGCCTTGCGTAAGAAACTACCCGAAATAACCGCCTTACAGGAAGCATTTCAAGGTGATTCTGACTCTGCAGAATATAAAAAGCTATTTTTAGACATCCCAACCCCTAAGTCAGTCCCCGAGGTGAGAAGATTCATAGGCATGGTGTCCTGGTATTGACGGTTTGTACCAAATTTCGCCACGCTGATTGCCCTAATTACGGAATTATTAAAAAACGGTCGTAAGTTTGTATGGTCGCAACAGTGCGAGGAAGCCTTCCAGAAAGCTAAAGATGGACTGGTTAGCGCACCCATTTTAACCTGCCCAAATTTTGAACATCCATTCATTATCTACACGGATGCCTCAGGTAACGGACTTGGAGCCTGTAACGGTCGGGTATTTACCAAAAAAAATCTCCCTATAAGTGACCCCGCCATCTCGCGGAAATTTACTCAAAGAGTAAGCAAGTCACTTCCCGCAAAATTTGAATTCCACAAATTTTCGAATCAAGCAGGCGAGAAAAAACAAAATTTTTTGTTGAGAAAAAAATAGGTTTTCAGGAGTCTGGATTTGAATTTCGAACAGACAGTCGGGTGTAAGGAGGTGATGTCCCGTAAAAACACGCTAAAAAGACCTTCGATTCGAGTCGTTTAGAAAAAAGCATTCATTATTCGATCAATAAAGTGTAAAACATGATTTGTGAATTTAATTAAATAGTATAAAATTCATTACCTGTTGTTAAACGCGTTATAGATACGATTATTATTGAATTTCCAACTCGAAGTAAACACAAGCATATTTTGGCGTTGCTCATTTCAGTGTTCCAAATGAAACTTTTGTAAATGGATTTAGTGTACTGGTGCCGCCATATGTGAAATTTTAATTCATGATTTGTGGTTTCGATATTTTCGTTGAATAATCTCTTAACGTCAAGATAATAGAGAGAGCGAGAGTTATCTTAAAATAGGACCAGAATTTGCAACAAAACACTTTCATGGGAAAAAAAGAATACTCGTGAATTAAATTTGTGCAAAAACAAACAAAAAAAATTAATCTCAAGAAATAAATAATTAACATAAAAGAAAATACTCGTGCTTGCCAATTTTCTTTTCACCTATGAATTGTTCGTGAGATAAATCGGAAGAAGTCACGAAGGCAGAGAAGACAAGCAAAAGTGTTAAATAGAGGAAAAAGAAAACGTGCAATAAGGGTATTTTTTGTATCATTACTTAAAACTAGAAGAAGAAAAAGTAGTAGTCGTTATATAGCTTATATTTTAAAAAAAAAATATACATAAAACTTAAAAAGAAAAAAAAACAAACAATAATTATAAAGTAAAGAGAGAAGTTTGTAAAAATAGTCCTAACCTTCCAAAAGGTACAGAAATTTATAGAATTAGTATTTCAAGCAAATTTTTAAATAAAAAAAAATATATAGTTATTTATCAAAAACAATATAATAAACGGAAGAGTTTAGTAAAACAAGGAAGAAAAAACAAACAAACTTTTTAACAATTTTATAAAATTAGTAATCCCCAACAAAGAAAATACCTATAACAATTAAAATAATAATACACCAATACTGTTAAAAAAGCTACTGGAGGCAGCGAGCCAGAGCGAGAGGGACCTGATGCCTTTTGTGAGTTTGTTTTTTGGTCGGTTTTCAAAGGAGAATATCGAAAAAAAAAGTTACTGAAGAAAAAGATAATTACACATATTTACAGTTCTTTTAAGGTTATTTAAATATAATTACAGTTCTTTCAATATTAATTAAATATATTACATTTCTTTTATTATATTGTTCTACATTAATTATCTATTTACATCGTTTTATTATATTGTTCTACAATAATTATATAATTACACTTTATCCATTACTTGGATTAACTCCTTTCACACTTTAAAAATATTTTTACACTGGTTTTTGGTTATGGGTGCAAACATGTACTCGACTCTGCTCTAATTGAACAAATTGCACTTTATTATTCTTTAGTTTTTGGCGATATACGGGAGTGTCCTGGAATCGTGCCCGATTGGAAGTTGATTGTCTTATCACAATAAGACAAAGGCGTATTGTCCTGTAATATCGTTTTGGCCAAATCGACGTTGTCCCTTCCCTTGTGGTTTTTTTTGTTGTCCACGTGTAATATCGGCGGCGAGTTTTTTTTTGTACCCTCTATACAACCTCACACACAGAACACGAGACCATTGTTT
Organism: Thereva nobilitata; assembly: GCA_963855945.1. Lineage (NCBI taxonomy): Eukaryota > Metazoa > Arthropoda > Insecta > Diptera > Therevidae > Thereva > Thereva nobilitata. The sequence continues at coordinate 92,158,806 of OY979696.1, read as the reverse complement.
TTGTCACACTGTTGGTTGTTAGGTTCACGTAAGTGTTGTTGAATGTTGTAAATTAAATCCAAGTAATTAATATATATGTTAAACCTTAATTATACTGTGTACTTTCTTGCTTAACATGCAGTGGTAGAGTTTTTCCTATGAGTTTCAGGATGGTTGGAAGGGAGATCTTTCTCTAGGGTCTCCCGTCGTTGATTCAACGTGGTTACAGGTCCCATGATCCATTGGTACCAATCCTGGATCTCTGTGGGGATAGACATATGAACGACGAGGACATGAAGAGTTTTCACATAGACAAGGAGGTAAGTGGTGAACCATATATGTAGCTGTCCGGTCACACACCCCACGACCCCTTCCGGCGAGCTAGCATGAACAATGTGACCGGCTCAACATCCCCTAGGAATATTTCGGAAGACTAGGGAGGATGTTTGTTTCAAAATTTTTATGTATACCCAAGCATGATGGCAGTAGCCTTGCTGTCACCAGCAATAAACTCCATTCTGCCGGTACAAGCCGTTCTTACGCATCACGTCGATGGTCAAGACAAGGTTATTGCCTACCTCAGTGGGTCACTAAGCCGCCCGGAACGCAATTACTCCACCACGGAACGCGAGTGTTTGGCAGTGTTTGGCAATGCTTGCCAGGTGGGCGATTATGCTCCAACAGTATGATTTTGAGATCATCCACAAGAAAGGCAAGGAGCATTTACTGCCAGACTTGCTGTCAAGGTCAGTCCCCATGGTAGAGTGTATAGATAAGGAAGTTTCTCAGACCGACAAATGGTATGAGCGGATGGTCACTCAAGTACAAGAGGATCCAGGACGTTTAGCGAACTGGAAGTATAAACACGGCAACTTGTGGAAATATGTGAGGACGAAATATCCTGAGTTGGTCGGAGAAGAAGCTAATTGGAAGAGAGTTATCGCAAAACCAGAACGGAAGAAGATCATGTTGAAGGCACATGATACCCCAACGCCAGGACATGGGGGAGTCAGGAAGACTTACGACCGGCTTGCGCAGCGAGTTTACTGGCCAAAGATGAAGAGTGATGTCTTGAGGTATGTTAAGCGTTGTGCGATCTACCAGTCGACCAAGCCAGAGCGCAAGAAGGTTAGTGGGTTGATGTCGCCGAGGGTAGTTGGCAATCGACCTTGGGAGTGTATCCGCATAGACCTTATAGGACCACTTCCTCGTTCCATCCGTGGGAATAAATACATACCGACCGTCGTTGATTATTTTAGTAAGTTTCCTTTGGTCTTCCCGTTACGATCTGCCACCGCCCCTCCCATTTGTCGCATTCTAGAAGAATATGTTTTCCTGATCTTTGATGTACATAAGATGTTGCTCTGTGACAACGGGCAAGAGTTCAAATCAGGAGTATTTAAGGCTCTCAACGACGAGTACGATGTGACTATCAAGTACACTACATTTTACCACCGCCAAGCCAACCCTTCGGAGCGGATGAATCAGAACATCAAGTCTATGCTTCGCGCCTACGTGGCGGACAACCATCGTGTATGGGACTCGTATTTGGTTAAGGTAGGATGTGCCATCCGTACGGCGACTAACGAAGGGACGAAACTAACCCCTTACATTATCAACTTTGGGAGAGAGAGAGAGATGACAACACGCGGCGACGCGAAGCAAATGTCAGCCCAACAGGAGGATGGAGGGGAAACGCGTGCAAAAGCGCTGGAAGATGTCCGAAAGGATGTCAGGGAGAGGTTCAATAAGGCAGCAGAAGCCGCCAGACATGGTTAAAACCTTAGGAGGAGGGATTAGAGATTCTATGCGAGTGACCTAGTTTGGCGGAAGAACTACGAACTATCAGACGCCGCTCAATATTTCAACGCAAAGTTAGCCCCAAAGTACATACACAGTAACAAAGGTATTGTCGCCATGGACGTACCAATTAAAGGACCAGGGAAGCAAGGATGCCGGAACGTGGCACGCGAAAGACTTAAAGCCCTATGAAAACTCCACTCCATCCGGTTAGAAAGCAAGTGAAATTACGATTGAATTATTGCTAGTATATGAATTTGAATATGATGGTAAATTGGTTGTGCCTAGGATTGAAATTAGGACGGATTATTATAGTCTAAGAGCCAGTGAACGGCTACCTGTATGTATTTGACCAGACCTGGGTTTTTGTACATTGAGGCCCCTATACCTACCGTACATGAAATGGGAACTCACTAAGCCCAAAGTGGTGGACGCGGCGGGCGCTCAGGTAAGACAGGTATCGATTTTTGGCTAATTTTAAATGCATTTGACCACGTCTGCCGTTTTGAAATTTCAAAAGATATTATTATTATTAACAGAAAATAACAATGGCAGACGATTATCACGCGTTTAACATAGTGGCAGACGGTTTTGAAAATACTGAAAATTTTTTTTTTTGAAAGTAATTGACCAGATCTGCCATTAATATATTTTATTTATTAGAGTCTTAAAAACTTATATTGATTATGGCAGACGTATTCGTTGCGTACACACCTCAGCAGATAACAAAATTTGAGATACTACCCGGTCAGTTGTCTATGTATTACGATAGCTGTTTTCCATCAATAAAATTTACTTATGATTTACTTAATCGCTATATTTATTGCGATTAATATTTTTTGTGTAGTTTATTTATTAAACTTTAAAAGTATGACGATAAAAAAAGAAAATATACTACGAAAAAATCTTAAATATTGGGGTTTATTGCTGAAAACAAAAAAATTATTTAAATTTATATTTTATTGTTCGTTTTTATTTACTTCATACAAAATTTAGGTCAAATAATTAAAAAAAAAACGAGCGCTCCATTCGACCACGCCACGCCAAAAACAGCAACAATTTGTATGCACTGAAGCTTTCGATAAATTTTCGAAAGCCAGTGCATACAAATTGTTGTTGTTTTTGGTGTGGCGTGGTTGAATGGAGCTCGTGTATTGGGCCCCTAACGGTTTTTGTCAGATGTGCTCAGTATACTTGGTAACCTCCATAGACGCCTCGTGTTTCGTAAATTTAATAAAATACATAGTGTTGCTTTATTTAACTTTATTAATTGGACAATTATTTATTTAATATATCTGACATTATGTCGAGTGAAAAAGAAGAAGTGAAGTGTGTTTTTTGTGCCGGGGCAAAAACTGAGAAATTATTAATATTTTCAGAAGATACTATTCTAAAATGTCGAAAGATATTGAGATTACGAAAACTTCATAAATTGAAGTACAACGATATAATTTTACCGAAAGAAATGTTTGATTCAGGATATCATAGCAGTTGTTACAAGACGTTTACAGCTTTGAAAAAAAAATTTTTTTCGACAGATGCTGTTCCATCAGAGAATACGTCCTCGTCTGCAAGTGAAGAACCATCAACATCAGTTAATAGGTTAACAATTGATGATACCATGGTACATCAGCCGTTTGAAGAGAGATCATTTGAAAATTCAGCAGAATCATCGACTGCTCAGAATTCTGATACCGTGGCTTCAGCAAATGTGAATTTGTGTTTTTTTTTGTGACAAAAAAAAAAAGCAACAGAAGTCGAAAAATGAGCCTCTACGTTCTTCAGGAAAAGATCAATTTCAAGAAAGTATTTTATCAAAGTTTAAACCAGATACTGAAATTTACATTGAAACTTTGAGAAAAATACAAAGTGTCATCTCTCCCGAAGTATACTACCATGATGTTTGTCGACAAAGTTTTCGAAATCAAAAAAGATCATTGTTAAAAAGTCCTGTTCGTACTTCATGGCACATTTCTCGAGAGATACATGAAATCGTTTATAAAGAGATTTGTAATTTAATTGAAGAGAATGTTATTAATCGTGGACGTTGTTATTTTCTGTCATATTTACATAAAGAGTATCTCGATATGTTTAAAGATATGAGTGAAGGCTCAGAAGCAACATCAATATTTACGACACACTATCTGGAAGAAAAGATCCACAAAAAATTTAATGATAAAATTCAAATTTTGATTTCGAACAGAAAAAAAGTTGTCGCCCCTAAGGGCGTTTCAACTATTGATGAGTCATTATTTGCCCACTTAAAAGACCAAGACACCTTGAAAGCAGCTGCTGCCATTTTGAGAGAAGAAATTTTCGGAATAACTAAAACAAAATTACCTGATTATTTAACTAGTCAACGGCTAATTAAAGGTGAATGTTCAACACCACCGATGATTTCAGATTTTTTTTCGTCGATTCTTGGAGGTTACACTCGTAAACGCCGGAATTGCGAAAGTTTTCAACGTCACGTGAACTCTCTGTCACAGGACATAATTTACATGACTTCCAATGGCAGCATTAAGACTTCCAAACACATTTGCTTAGGCATGACATTAAAAAGTCTTACAAGCAGCCGTAAGGTTATCGATATAATAAATCATTACGGTCACTGTATCAGCTACAACGCTATCGAGGAGTTAGAAACCGAAGCAACTTATTCATCAGTTTCACGTACTGGAATATGTCCCGAGGTTATTAATAAAAGTGAAAATCTTTCGACAGGCATGGCATTTGATAATTTTGATCGGTTCGTGGATACCAGAAATGGAAAAGACACTCTCCATGATACAGTCGGGATTATCTATCAAAATATTGATCGCAACCTCGAAGAAGAAAATGTTGAAGAAGAAGAAGCTGCACTTACTGCACATAATAAACGTAGAAGACGTTCTTTCGAGACAATCGAGTATGAGTTACCACAGTGTTCTAAAAAACTAAAAAAAACTACAAATATTGAAACTGAAACTGAAGAGGAGGTTAATATTATTATACATAAGAGTCTTTACGATCGGATTGACAATGTTTGGATGCTAAGTCATGCTTTTAAAAAGTTAGATACTCCTATGTGGACTGGTTTTAACAGTAAAATAATGATCGATGATACTCCACAACAATTAATTTCGTATTTGACTCCGATTAATGAATCACCAACAAGCAATGCAGTAGTTTTTGCAACTATGCAACAATGCATGTCCGTCTTGCAAGAGCTGAATCAGGAGTACATGCAAGTGACTTACGATTTAGCTATTGCAAAGATTGCACTGCAAATTCAAGCTACGGAAAATAATACCTTTCAAAAACTTTTTATACATTTGGGTGCTTTTCATATAATGATGTCATATTTCAAGACGATCGGAAAATTCATTAATGATTGTGGTTTAACAACCATCATGGTTGAAAGCGAAATGCTGGCTAGTGGATCCGTTTCAAGTTTCATTGAGGGCAAGCATTTTAACCGCTGTAAAAGATTACACCCAATAGTGGCTTTGGGGCTACAAATAATGCATTTTAGATCTTTTTCAAAAGAAAAAAATATTCAAATTTCTGAAGAAATCGAAGAAGAGATTGAAAGGTTACAGAGTTGTCAGGCACCTTCATTTCTTATTCTCAATGAAAGCTTGAAAGAACTCTGTAATGATTATGCTATTTATGAACAACAAACATTAAATGGTGAACATGGCAAAACAGCGCAATTCTACATGATTTACATCAAGCTTGTTTATCATTATTTACAATTAAGCAGGAGCATTCGAGCAAGTGACTTCCAATTATATCTTGACATCTTACCAAAAATCACAAATTTATTTTTTGTATTTAACCATCAGAATTATGCAAAATGGACTGTCCAATACCATTACAATTTAACAAAAGTTTCTACAACTCATCCTGGTTTAGAACAGGACTTCCAAAAAGGATTTTTTGGAATCAAGCGCACCAATAAACCATTCTCAAGACAGCCCATTGATCTGACATTAGAGCAGACCATCAATGCAGATGCTGCGAGAACACTTACTGGTATCGCACATCTGACTAACTCGATCTCGGCTCGCCAACGGTGGGCAAGAAGTCACGACATTCGGTCAACAATAATCACACACGTATTAGAAGAGTTAGGAATCACTAAGAAGCAAGATATTTCAGCAGAGTTGCAGCCACATAATATCAAAAAAAGTTGTCATCAACTTGAGAAGTTTATAAGCTCGTTCGACCAATATGTGAATCCATTCAGCTCAGATTTATCGCCGGATCAGTTATTTAACATAGCTTCTGGAAAAGCAGCATCATCTCAAGTGGAAGAGTTCCTTCTAAACATCCAAAAAAACGGTGAAGACCTGCGCACAACTTTCATATCGGAATGTTCATCTAATCCGAAAAGATTTGAAAAATCCATCAAAAAGAGACCCACACAAAACTTTTCAAGTTTACTTTTAAAGAAGAAATCTGTGAAAATTGGAGGTAAACATCAAGAGATCAAGTTACAGCGAGATTTATTCGGACGTTTGTTGGGAATTTCAATGGACCACCAAATAGATGTTTCAAAAATTTTATCGTTTCCAATAACTCCAGTACCTCTTGCATTATGCCATCTAGATGGTGGTTTCTGTAAAACTGCCAAGTCTGTACTTGTAAAATGCCTTGAACCAAATATTGATCAAGAACCGCCACATAGTACAGATGTATTCCTAATTGATGGATTTTTCATCCTCCATTCTATGAAGGAGGTTCCAAAAACGTTTGGAAACATTTCGAAGAAATTTTTGCAAATGGTGTCAAAATATTCCACGCAAAGAATTGATGTCATCTTTGATCAATATTTACACCCGTCAATAAAAGATAGTGAAAGATGTCTACGACATGAAGCATCATTGATTGATTACACTATTTCTGGGCCTGAACAGGTACGTCCTTCGGATTATGCAAGAGAATTGAAAAATACCAAATTTAAGGAGGCTCTTGTGGACTTTTTCGAAAAACATTGGTGTAGTGAGGAGATAAAATCATATCTGGGCAATCGAAGGATTCATTTGAATTTCCGAAATTGTCAATCGTATCAAATTGTCGATGGAAAGATACAGTCAAGTATTGTTGACGATTTATGTTGTACATCACATGAAGAAGCAGATACGAAAATAATTTATCATGCTTGCAATATCACTGAGCAGTCGAATATTGTCATCAGAGCCTCTGATACTGATATTCTAATCATAATGATTGGAAATATGACACACTTAAAGAATTCTACTTCGAATATTTGGATGCTCAATGGAACAGGAAATAATGAAAGATACATTGACATCACAAAAATGTATACCGAGCTTGGTGAATTGTTAGCCAAAAGTTTAATCGGCTTCCATGCATTTACTGGATGCGATTTTAATCCTGCTTTTTTTAATAAAGGGAAAAAGCGACCTTTTACTTTGTTAAAAAAAAATACTGTCTTTCAAAAAGCTTTTGCTACTCTTGGGGAAGAAAATTTAACGAATGACCAATTGCAAGACTTATTTAACGTTCTGCAACAGTTTACTTGCCAGCTCTACAATGCCAAGAAATCTAAAGACGTAGATGATGGAAGATTCCAACTATTCGTCAGCAGCTACAAAGCATTAGACGTCAACGAAAAGTTTAGCAAAAAAGTACAGAATTTTGACGCATCCTCAATACCACCGTGTAACAGTGAGCTGTACCAACAATTTTTAAGAGCCCATTACATTTCAACCATTTGGAAAAATGCTTACAAAAAGCAACCTACAACTTTGAACCCATTGGAGTATGGTTGGATTGAGCAGGACGGCACATTTGTCTTCAAATGGTTCGAAGGAGATCAACTGCCATCTTTTGTCAGTGACTTAATCACCAATATTCCCGGTAAGTTAATAAAAATTAATTCTTTATCGAATATGTTCGAATTAATTTACAAATTACTTAAATTTGACAATTTACGTTTAATTTTTATAGAATCCGATTTAATGGATGATGAAGACGAGTTACGAAACGACAAGCAAGACTCGGACGATGATGAGTGACGTGCGAAATCAATAAATATAAATATTCATTTTGTGCATGCGTGATTTTTTTTTTTTAATTATTTGACCTAAATTTTGTATGAAGTAAATAAAAACGAACAATAAAATATAAATTTAAATAATTTTTTTGTTTTCAGCAATAAACCCCAATATTTAAGATTTTTTCGTAGTATATTTTCTTTTTTTATCGTCATACTTTTAAAGTTTAATAAATAAACTACACAAAAAATATTAATCGCAATAAATATAGCGATTAAGTAAATCATAAGTAAATTTTATTGATGGAAAACAGCTATCGTAATACATAGACAACTGACCGGGTAGTATCTCAAATTTTGTTATCTGCTGAGGTGTGTACGCAACGAATACGTCTGCCATAATCAATATAAGTTTTTAAGACTCTAATAAATAAAATATATTAATGGCAGATCTGGTCAATTACTTTCAAAAAAAAAAATTTTCAGTATTTTCAAAACCGTCTGCCACTATGTTAAACGCGTGATAATCGTCTGCCATTGTTATTTTCTGTTAATAATAATAATATCTTTTGAAATTTCAAAACGGCAGACGTGGTCAAATGCATTTAAAATTAGCCAAAAATCGATACCTGTCTTACCTGAGCGCCCGCCGCGTCCACCACTTTGGGCTTAGTGAGTTCCCATTTCATGTACGGTAGGTATAGGGGCCTCAATGTACAAAAACCCAGGTCTGGTCAAATACATACAGGTAGCCGTTCACTGGCTCTTAGACTATTAGTATTATGTGAAGTTAAAGTTAGTATTAGTCTTTATGGTATGGATTCGAAACTTGGATTAGTTATCTTATGAATTTGAAGTTCATAATTAGTTTTCGGATGAGTCCGAAGTTAGGATTAGTTTTATTGTATGAAATCGCAATTTGGAATGTTGTGAATTTGAAGTTACCACAGGTCAATACTACGTGGACTCACAGTTGGAATTAGTTATCGGGAGGAACTAGAATTGAAATTAGTTATGATGCATGAATTATGAAGTTAGCTTAAGAATTAAGGTTAGGGCTAGTTCTCATATAGGGATGATCAGAAGCGTTAATTCACTCAGAGATTTCTTGCGAAATATCTCGAAAGAAGCGGGGGTGTGTTATGGTAAAAATTAGTAATTAAGTTAGGGAAAAGTAAGGACAACTTATCTGTTCGTGCTGTCCATTTGTCCTTGAACTATGAGACTGCTGATCCAACTCTATTCCAGGTGAAGATCACGGGGATCCGAAAAGCCATCAAAACAATTGGGACGCTTGAATGGAGGTCCGCTGTTAGGGGAACCGAACCGAGGCTGCAGCATCACCCCATCACGACGGCTGTTCCTAGAAGCTAGCCCAGAGGATAAATTAATTTAAACTGCTAAATAAATAGAAATTAGAAGTTAAGACACCCTGAATTCAATTTTGTTACTGTAGTTCTAAGTGTAATGCGATGCACGGCTCCTCCGATGGTCCTAACCTAGCCCACTTTAAATTAATGATTTCTCCTGAAACTTCATACTCCCGGCAAATTTGAGGTACGACATGGCCTGTCCAGCACACAGGGCGTGCTCCAACGATTAGAGATTTTAAATTAAGGATCTACCCGAGATTTCCTAAAATGGGGACAAGGGCTGTCAAGTCCCATTTTTAATTCCATCTTATAGGTGAGCTCGAGCCTTGAGAATTTTTTCGGAGGTAGAAAAGGGAATGCCAAGTCCCGGCGCACATTTTGGTAAACAAAACTAAAAATTAATAATAATATATTACCTATTCCAATCGGCTAGACCCGATGCGTACCCATAAATTTAGATATATTTTTTCTTGTCGCAAAGGATGATAATTTTTGCATTAAAAAAAAATCTAAATTTTTCTTTTTTCACAATTTGTTATTATTTTTTTCCTTAAATTCATTTATTTCCTTCATGTTAATTCATTTTTACTTCATTTTTAGCATTTTTCTGGATTTTTGATGTTCTGGACCTAATACTGATGGGCTAAGGTGCCCAGGCGTAGGTAAGTGTGAATGGATATCTCTTGTTTACATGACATTTTATCTTATCTTGTCTTTTAGGTCCTGCGCCGAACATTTAGGTCCTGCGCCGGAGGGGTCCTTGAATAGCCATATTCAACAATTTCTTCATTACGCCCCTCTTGGGATAGTGAAATAGGGTTAGTTGACCATCGGGCTTTACCTTGAGTCGCACCTGATATTTGTCTGGGAGGTTGAGTGTTTTCTCTTTTTTCTTCGTTTTAAGTATGGCGTCGAAATTTATTTTAGCTAGCACGTCTCTGGTGAGATAAACGTCGACTCCTTCTCGGGTTATGAAGCGCTGATGGGTGTTGTCTATGCGTGTCTAGAGTTCTTTTATTGTGGTTTTTGGTCTCAAAAGCTTAAGGTTCGGCTCGAGTGCTCCGTTGATGACTGCTGGTTGTGATAACGTAGTCGTGGTGTGCCTGGTTGTGTTTTTCAGCTGCCTGGTTGGATGATCCTTGACTGTTGTCCTTGGCCTGGCTATTTCAGATTGCTTGTCTTCTACACGGGAAGTTTTGGTTGAGTTAAGCGGCCTTGATCTGCAGCTGGGCTCGGCATAGAAGTCTGGAACTGGTTCGTCATCCATGGAGAAAAATATCCTTTCGGATAAGATTAAGGTATCTTCATCGTAATCCATCTGTAAAACAAGGAAGTAAATTAAATTGTTTTGGTTTTAGGACATTCACGACACGAAGTGACGGACAACAGTTGCATTGTTAGTATTAGACGCCACTAAGTTGTCTCTATTGGCACGCGCGATAGCTTGGCGACTGGCCGTCGCAAAATGTTGGTTTGAATTCTTATTTACGCAACTCTGGTGACCCCATATGTGCCTGGATAGAATTCTTCGACCACACCTAATGGCCATTTTGGTGGTGGCATCGTTTCATTAGTAACAAGCACGACATCTCCAATCTGGAGGTTTATCCTTTCCTGGTACCGCTTAGGCCTGGTTTGGAACTGGTGTAGGTATTCTACTGACCATTTTTTCCAAAAATGTTGTACTTTTTGTTGTAGGTGCTTCCATCTCTGCAGAAGTGATGTCTTATTGGAGTAGTCCGGTTCTGGCAGCGAGGTTAGGACTTGACCTATCAGAAAGCGTCCAGGTGTTAATATCAAGGGGTTGGTAGGATCAGTGCTGATGTAACAGAGCGGTCGCGAGTTTTTTTTTTAATAATATTTATTTGGTATAGTACAAAGATTAGACATCCTAACTGTACATAAAAACAGGGGAAAATACAACTTTTAATAATACAAATATACAATTGAATATATAATTGATAAATTTAAAGTTAAATTAAATACAATATTTTTAATAATTGATAAAGACAATATTTTAATAAATGATAAAGGAGAAAATAATGTGAAGAGAAGATAAAAAAGAGAGAAAGAGATAAAAGAGTGAAAAGAAAGAATCAACTAAGATGATCTTTTAAAAGCTTGCTGAAAGTTCGGATAGATGTCGCACTCCGAATACCCCGGGGCAAGGCATTCCACTTACGCGCAACGTGGATAAAGTAAAAGCGATCGCCAAATAACGAGTTGCACCTAGGAATCAATATTGTAACCTGCCTATTGGATTGTAAGAAACATATTTTAGCAAACAAATGAGGACACATTTTATTCATAAGCTTAAAAATAAATTTTAATTCATGGTACGAGCGATAGTTTGCAAAAGTAAAACCCAATAAGCTGGATGCATATGGTGTAATATGATCATGCCGTTTTAGCCTATAGACAAAACGAAGACAATCATTAAATGCAACTTCCATTTTTCTCATACACACCTAATCAAGTTTGCGAAAAATTAGGCTACCATACCTCAAGTGGGGCATAATTAGAGCAATCACAAGCATTTTTCGCGTATCAGGTGTGAGAAAGTTAGAGCTTACTCATAGTTGACGTAAGCATCCATAGACTTTTTGGAGAACTTTGCTCGTATGACTACAACAACTAAATTTAGAATTAAACACAACACCTAGGTTTCTGACTGACTCAACATAAGGCAAGACGGCATCATTTATTACAATTGGTGCGAAAGTGCTTAATGCAATGGGAGTCTTACTAACCACCAGACATGAAGATTTCCTAGGATTAATAGGCAGTTTATTGGTAACAGTCCAATCGGAAATGCTCCTCAAATCATCGTTAAGTCTGCGAATACACTCGAAGATTGAATCGATGGGCATACCTATGTAGATTTGCACATCATCAGCATATAAGTGAACAGATGTGTTCTTAATTACAAGAGGAAGGTCATTAATATAAATGCTGAACAGCAAGGGACCCAGAACAGAGCCTTGTGGAACACCACAGCGTAGAAATATGGGCTTGGAGTATTTATCCTGGATTTCAACGATTTGATAACGACCAGATAAGTAACTTAGCAATAATTTCAGAGCAGTAGGACCAAGACCAAAATTATTATCTAATTTCTGTAAGAGCTTTACATGATCAACAGAATCAAATGCCTTCGAAAAGTCAAGTAAAGTCAAGAATGTTACTTTAGTGTTGTCCAAGGCATCATAGATATCAGAAGAGACTTTTAGTAGTGCAGTTTCACAACTGTGTCCAGATCTAAAGCCCGATTGCCATTTAGAAAGAACACAGTTTTCTTCAATATGTGAAATAAGTTGCTTAAAAATTACTTTTTCGAATACTTTTGACAAAAAACATAGAAGACTAATTGGACAGAAATCAGAAGGTTGCAAAGGGGATACTGTTTTTGGAATAGGAATCACTAACGCTAGCTTCCATTGTAGTGGAAATTGGGAACGCGTAAGACAGTAATTGAAGATATGTGTGAGCACATTTGATACAACCGGTGCGATGATTTTTAAGAATTTAAGTGGAACATCATCAGAGCCAACTGCCTCAGATTTTATTGAGTATAGAAAGAAGAAGAAAGAAGTTCATCGCCAATACAGCGAAATGCAAATCCAACAGAAGAATGATTTAATTCGAAGGAAGACGAGTTACAGACTGCATCGGAGGTGGAAGAAAAGAATGTATTCAGGATATCAGGATCCCTGATCTGCTTTTGGTGATTTTGACCAAAAGCTCCAAGATTACGGAGGTTACTCCATAGCTTCTTCGGAGGTAAACTTGTGTTCAGGAGTTTACTAAAATAGGAGCGTTTAGCTGAACGAATTAACGATACTGTCCTATTGCGTGCTCTCTTATACAAATTGCGCACATCCTCATTACGCGTCTTTTTATATCGACGATACAGGAAGTCCCTTTCAGTTATTGAAAAATGTACCTCGCGAGTAACCCAAGGACAACGCCATGGAAAAATCCTTATTACCCTTCGAGGAACAAACATTTCATACAAGGGTCTAATAGAATCATAAAATGTTTGAAGTTTTTCATTTACATTATTGCTTGAGTAGACAGGTCCCAAGATAGCTCTCGACACGCAATCTGAAGTTGCTGCAAATTGATGCGTTTGAAGTCACGGAATGATATTATCTGGCACTGAGGAATAGGCCGAAGGAGCATTTTGTAGGACAAGAAAAGAAAATCTTGATCAAAATTACTGGGTAGGCTGATTTGGTCATGAAACAAGATTTTCTGAATGTCATCGACCAGAATATAATCCAGCTGAGATGGAACCGTTGCATTAAAGTGGGTAGGTAAGCTATTAACGATTCCCAGATTAAGCAGTTGACAAAGGTATTTAAAATTGCTTAAAGAGGTGCTTGGTTTTAAAGCATCAAAATATTAAAATCACCACAGGTAATAACATGGCGATGCTTTCTGGTGAGCGTTGATAGGGCGATATTGAGCTCATTAACGTTATCTAGACTAAAAATACCAGGTGGACGGTAAATACCAATTACAACTGCCTTTTCGACACCTGTATTTAATTCTATAGCCAAGTATTGGGCATTTTTACAGCATGTGGCAGAGGTTATAACTGCGCACTTTAGGCTATGATGAGCATACATTGCAACGCCACCACCTGCACGCTCTAGACGATCATTCCTAAAAATATTATACCCATGGTTAGTTACAAGCTTAGAGTTGACACTGTCATTGAGCCAGGTTTCACAGACAACAATAACATGGACACGAGAATTGGAAAATAAATCATGCAACATATCACTCTTGTTTCTAAGGCTTCTTGCATTCATGCATACAATATTGAGACCATCCGCACGCGATGTAAATATTTTAAAAATCGTTCTTATTTTGTCCAGTGCGGAAACGCTAACCACCATCATAGACGAAGAGCAAGCATCCACACCGAACAACCAGCAATATCAATGTATAAATAATAAAGCTAGTTAGGAATAGCATAAAAAATAAAAAAGAGAAAGAGAAATAAATGAAAGGAAGAAGGAGAACTGAAAAATAAATAACATTACTGAAATATATAAAAGTTAGAGAGAGTGTAAAAATTAAATTAATGAATGAAAAAATAAAATTAAAATTATAAAAACTAAAATTATAGAAATCCTGATTAAAAGTCATGTGTCCGTCCAGTAAAGAAAAACCTCAGTCACCAGGATTCGATTCCATAACATGGTCCAATGCATCCACAGATGTTACTTCCAGGAAAGGTCCATCCTTTATTTTCTGTATCAATTTTCGCCGCAATGCTTGCCTCCATTGCTTCAAGACGCTCCATCAACCGCTTCTCCAGCTGTTCAAGTGCATCCGAGGTTGAAGCTGGTGACATATCCAAGCGTACATGCGTTGCATTCGTTGACAGATAATATAGAAGTGTGTGTATTCAAATGCGACTTGACGAAATATTCCGTGAATGTTCCGCATGCCACGCAAATGTTGGGCTACTTTCAACTTTTTCTGCATTGCCGCATTCGACATAGGACACTCAAGCATACACAACAAACACATGCGACTCGTTACTCAGATTTTTGGGCTATCTGTGAGAGCCGGGACGGAACGCAACCATGCAATTATGTGTCAGTGGAAAATCTCCGCATATCAGGGAGCCGCTGAATGCAATGCATGTACGCTTGTTTATGTCACCAGCTTGAGTCACCACGATTTACTGCAGTCGATGGAGTGGCCTTCGACGACTTCGGCTGAGTTGCACGTCCTCGAGTTAAAGCAGGAGAATGATTACGGGATAAACCGTCTCCGCAGCAGGCTGCACTTGCTGTTGGTTTTGTTTTGTGGATTTTTCCATAATGGTAACAATCAGTGGAATGTTTATTTTAATGAAATAATTGCAAGCACAGAGCGCGAGTGATTGGTTAAAATTTTTGAAAATTAGGATTTAGGAAACTAAACTAAATTTTGGAAACAAAAACTAGCGACGCGGATAGACGTATTAGTCAGACATTTGATCACTCTTCCGTGCCAAAGTTCTCTGAGTTTAATACCGCTTCAATCTGGGTTAGCAATGTGACATATTCTTCGAACGTGTATGATTGGTTGCCTATAGTTCTTTTTAAGTGCCCCTTTATCGATCGTACACCAGCCTCCCATATGCCCCCAAAGTGAGGAGCAGCTGGAGGATTAAAGTGTCAATCTATTGCTTGATTAGATAAGTGTTTGGCCGCTTCCTGAGTTGCATCCTTGATTGCGTTTTTCATATCTTTGTCTAATATTGTTTTTGCTTAGATCCACAGTCAGAATAACTGTCCGTCGGTAGGCCTCTTCTGGATGTAAATCTTTATAAGGCGGCGATAAAGGCTTCTGAGGTTAAGGCAGAAACTAATTCAATATGTATGGCCTTTGCAGCCATACAAACGAAGATACACAGGTATGCCTTCAATTGTTGTGCCTTTCTGAGTGCTGAAGCTTTTATTGTTACAGGGTCAGCATAATCTATGCCAACCTTACAAAGTGGTTTTGTAATGTTAACTCGAGCTGGTGGTAATTCGCCCATTAATTGCTGGCAGGTCTCCTTTCGAAATCTCGTGCATGTGACCCATTAGTGTATCCTGCTTGCAAAATCTCGTCTGGCATCTAATATCCAATAGTTATTTCTACTGGTGGCTAGCACTAAGGACGTTCCCCCATTTAAAGTTTCGTGATGAAGTTTATCGATGATTAAGTTCACTACATGATGATTCTTAGGTAATATTATTGGGTGTTTTTGTTCGTAGGAGATGTTGGCGTGTGACAGTCTTCCCTTTAGCCGTATAAGTCCTTGATCGTCTATGAAGGGGCTTAACTGTAAGAGTTGGCTTTTGTGTGCAAGTGCCTTGCTGTGTAATCTAATCTAATCTAATTGCTCCTTTAATCCCTCATGGGACATAGGGCGGAAACAGTTGCCCTCCAGCGGACTCTGTTTTGCGCGACAGCTCTCAGCTCTGACCAGGATCTCCCGGTTGTTGCGGCCTCTGCTAATAGGGTTCTCCTCCACGTTGTTCTAGGTCTTCCGACTCGACGGATTCCTTGCGGATTCCAGTCGAGGGCCTGTTTGGCTAGATTCTCGTTTTCGCGTCGCAAGGTGTGGCCAATCCAATTCCATTTCCTTCGCCTGATTTGGTCGTCTATCCTTTCTTGGCCGGCACGGCGCCATAGTTCTTCATTTGAAATTCTATCTTGCCAGCGGATTTTTAGGATACGACGTAGGCATCTGTTGATGAAAACTTGTAGGCGCCCTGTGATGAATTGGGTGACTTTCCATGTTTCGCAACCGTACAAAAGAACTGCCTTAACGTTGGAGTTGAACAGCCGCAATTTGGTGTTAATTGAGATCCCCGTCGATCTCCATATGTGAAACAGGCATGCATATGCGCTTCTTGCTTTATTTATTCTGGAACTGACGTCTTCTTCTGTACCGCCGTTTTCGGTAATAATACTACCGAGGTAACAGAATTTATCTACCAGTTCCACGTCACGGTTATTTAGCGCTGTTGGTTCAAGGGTGTTTGCATTTATCCGCATTTCTTTGGTTTTAGTCGGATTTAACCTTAAGCCTGCTGAACTACTTTCTGTTGCCAAATTGTTTAACATGTTTCTGAGGTCCTGGTGTCTGTGGGCCAGCAAACAGATATCATCCGCGTAGTCGAGGTCCTTAAGGCGGTCTAACAATCCCCATTGTATGCCACCTGTTCTAGTATCTAGAGCGCTGACAAGGATGTCGTTTATTACTATAAGAAATAGTAATGGCGAAAGTAGGCATCCTTGCCGTACTCCTGAGCTCACTTCAAAGCTGTCGGAGAGTTTTCCATTGTGAAGAACTCTGCATTTGGAATTGTTGTATAGAGCTTTTATCAATTCTATTATTTTATTCGGCAGTCCACGTTGCCGAAGAGCTCGCCATATAAAGCTCCTATTAACCGAGTCGAACGCTTTCTCATAGTCTACGAAAGCAAGGTAAAGGGGGGATCGGAATTCAGTAGACTGCTCCACTATGATTCTCAAGGTGTTAATGTGGTCTATGCAGGAGCGGCCTTTTCTGAATCCAGCCTCCTGTCTTCTAAGCGTTCGATCTACTGCCTCTCTTATCCTTGATAGTAATATGTGGGACAAGATTTTGCCCACAGTAGATAATAGACAGATGCCTCTCCAGTTGTCACATATTGTTAGGTCCCCCTTTTTTGGTATTTTGACTATGATACCTTCCGTCCAATCCTCCGGGAAGGTACAGGTGTTCCATGCTATTTCCAGGATTGGCTGTAGCGCATCAGCTATGAGGCTTGAGTCGGCTTTCAACAATTCTGGCGGGATGCCATCTTTTCCAGCTGCTTTACCATTGGCCATTGCATGAATTGCGGTTACTATTTCAGTCTTGGATGGGGCACGAGTGGTGATTCTTATTGGCTGTGCATTGTTGCTGTTGTTTTCCTGAGGTTCCTGTGTAAATGAACCATTCAGGGCGGCGAAGAAGTAATCTCTCCATCTTTGGAGTTGCTCCTCGTCGCTGCACAGCAGCCTTCCATCCGCACTCTTTACGGCATGCTTTTTAGTAGAGTGCTTTCCCGATAGCTGTTTAGTGATTTGGTACAGCACCTTACTGTTGCCTGTGTTTGCCGCGTTTTCCGCTTTCTCTGCGAGCTCATTTATCTGCTGCCTTTTATCACGCCGGACACTTCTCTTTACCTCCCGGTGCAATTGGGAGTATTCCCGTTCAAGTTGTTGTCGTTTTTCCGGGTCGCTTGTAGAGTTCACGTTATTTTTGAGGGCCCTTCTGCGTTCAATTTTTTGCCAGGTTGTGTCCGAGATCCAGTGTTGCTGGTTTCTTTGGACATAACCTATGCTTGTTTCCGCTGCTGTTATTATAGCGCCCTTTGTTGTGCTCCACAGCTCTTCAATATTTGTGTCGTCAGAAACGGTTTGCTGGTTTAAGATTTCTTGCAGTTTGCCAGCAAATTCTCGCTTTTTGGTGCTCTCACGCAGAAGGTCTACGTTAAACCGTCGACGGTTTATGGCATCGCGTTGGACGTTTCTGATTGCAGCGATTTTTAGGCGGATAGTTGCTACTACCAAATGGTGGTCACTTCCAGTGTCTGCTCCCCTAAAGCTCCTGACATCCTCCAGAATAGTTCGCCATCTGCGACTGACGGCCACGTGATCTATCTGGTTTCTCGTTCTACCATCGGGCGATACCCAGGTCTCCTTGTGTATCTTCTTGTGACAAAAGTAAGTTCCACCTACCATGAGTTGATGGGAACTACAAAAGTCAACGAAAAGTTCACCATTGTGATTGGTATCTTGGCTTAGGCCTTGATTTCCAATTGTGTTTTCAAGGCCGGTGTTGTTGGGGCCGATCTGTGCATTTAAGTCACCCATCAAAACAATGATGTCTCCCCTTGGAATAGAGCGAAAAACCTCATTCAGTCGCATATAGAACTCGTCTTTGATGTCATCGTCTGCGTCTTCAGTTGGAGCGTAGCATTGGACTATCGTAGTACTTCTTAGTCTGGTACGTAGGCGCACGGTAATAATCCTCTCAGAAACTGGTGACCAGCTAATGAGGCTGGACCTGGCTTCCTTGGTGAGTATTACGCCAACGCCATTCCTACGATTTTCAGTTTCGTTTCTCCCAGAATATAAGAAGGACTCACCGTTTGGGCAGATATGTTCCCCCGCATCGGGCCATCTGGTCTCGCTAAGTCCCATGACCTTGATTTTATAGCGGTTCATCTCGTTGAGCACTTCATCCAGCCGTCCATCAGCAAGCAGAGTTCTCACATTCCATGATCCGATTCGTGTCCTGTTTCGAAAAGCAAAGGTCGTCGTCGTGTTGTCCGTCCGGTTCCGAGGCAATGTTTGCCGATTCGTAGCAATTGTGTGTTTTATGGGAGCGGGTTGCTAACCCTCAGCCCAACCGACTTAAAACTCTGTTTTGTGGCGCAGAGAACTCGCCATTCGACCGTCTCCCGTTAGCTCCTTCCGAAGAAGTACCCCAGGGGGCACCGCGAGGAGGTGGGATTAGGACTTGCTAACAGAGCTGCTAGGTGTTCGTCTGCAGTGACTCTTCTCGGGTTTTGGCTGCTGTGTAATAGATCCTTATATTCGTTTGGAAAGCTTATCCTTTGAACTAGTCGTATTATAGTGGCTTTGGCTTTGGAGAGTTCGCTGCGAGAAATGGGGCTACGTAGACTAGTCATGGTTGCTATGTAGTAAAACCGACTTTTAAGAAGAAAGGGTGAAGGGGCGGGGTGAGTATGCCGCCCTTCACCTCTCTCTTCTTAAAAATCGGTTTTACTACATAGTAATCATGACTAGTCTACGTAGCCCCAATGAGTCCAACTTGTTTAGGTGATGTCTTATTACAATTTTCTTTGAAGCGTAGTAAGTAGGCGGTTGTTCTAAATAATTTGTTGTAGGACGAATATCTAAGTAAGAAATCCTTTTGTATTTCAAGAACAAAAGTTGATGTAAGATTTCTTTTAGCTTCTAGTTCTGTTTTGTCTTCGCATTTCTGCACCTTTGGCCAATGGTTCTCTCCCTTAACGAGCCATGGTGGACCTGGCCACCAGATGTCCTTGTTTATTAGATCGTCCACTGTGGTGCCTCTAGAAGCAAGATCCGCTGGATTTTCCTCTGTGGGAACATGTTGCCAGTTTTCGTATTTGATGTTATCCTGGATTTCCACAACCCTGTTGGCCACGTATGTAAGTCTTCCAAGGAGATGGATGTTCCCTAATCCATTGCAATACGATAGTTGAATCTGTCCAGACAAATATGGGGACATCTTGAAATTCCATGTCGTTAATAGTAGTTTTAATTAACCGTGCAAGGATTACAGCTCCGTTTAATTCGAGGCGCGGAATGGTAGTTGGCTTATAGGTGCCACTCTAGTTTTTGCAGTCAGTAGCATAGCTGTAGTGCTGCCGTCTTCTTGTGTTTTTCGCAGGTAGAGTACTGCTGCGTATGCCTTGAGGGACTCCGTCGCAAAAACCGTGTAATTGGAGTTTGGCCTTGGTGGTGTATTTTATCCATCGTGGAATTTTTATCCTAGGCAGTTTTTTTTAGTCTCCCCTAAAATTATTCCAATGTTCCTGAATGGCCGTTGATGCTGGAGCGTCCCACGAGCAACCAATTATCCACATTGCCTGCATTAGTAATTTTGCAACAACAATCATTGGAGCAATCCATCCAAGTGGATCGTACAATAATGCGATCTCAGATAGTATGGAACGTTTGGTGGACACGACTGGTGTTGGCCTTAGGGAGATCTTAAAGGTGAAAAAATTCTTGTGGGCCACCATTGAATTCCTAAAGTTTTGATCGCTTCCAATTCGCCAATGGCCAATGCTTCCTTGATTTCGCAGTACTCTGATGGCAAGTGAGATAATAAGTTTATTTCGTTGCTGGCCCATTTCCGGAGATTGAATCCTCCTGATTTCATCATTTTTAGCAGTTCATCTTGAAGAAGTTTTGCGCTGAGTATGTCATCTGCTCGTGTTAATAGGTCGTCTAAATAGAAGTCCTTCAGGGTAACGCGAGATGCCAGAGGCCAGTTGGTTCGTTCATCTTCGGCCAATTGCTGCAGAGTTCTTACCGCTAGATAGGGGGCAGAAGATGTTCCAAAAGTGACAGTTTTAAGTTCATAATCCTGCGGTTCACCAGTTGTTGGATGTTTCCAAATAATTCTCTGAAAAGATCGTTGATCATAATGAACCAGAATCACTCGGTACATCTTTTCGACGTCCGCTGTTATTACTACCTTGTGTTTCCGAGATGATCAAGAGATGATCGTTTAATGAGGTGCCATTTGTAGTTTTACAGGACATGTCAAACACAACTCTTAATTTTATAGTTCTACTGTCTTTGAATACCGCGGATGTAGTAGTGAGGACTGTTATTCAAACTTGGAGATACCTTTTCCATATGATCGAGCTGTAAGCACTCATCAAGACATTTCCTATAATCTCTGGCCAAATCTGGTTTCCTTTTGAATTGGTTTTGCAGAGCTCTGAATCTGGTTAGCGCTTGTGGACGTGATGCGCCTAATTCAGGAAGTTCATTATTCACAAACGGCAAGGTTACTTGATATTGACCATTGGGGGTACGCTTGTGAGTAGTTTGAAAAATTGTTTGACATTCTTGCTCATCCTTTTTTATGACTGGGTGCGAAGGAAATTCTTCAGTTTCGAAAAATTGCTTCAGTGCTTCGAGATCCTTAAGGCGGTCTAGCAATCCCCATTGTATGCCGCCTGTTCTTCTATCTAGAGCGCTGACAAGAATGTCGTTTATTACTATAAGAAATAGTAATGGTGAAAGTAGGCATCCTTGTCGTACTCCTGAGCTCACCTCAAAGCTGTCCGATAATTTTCCATTATGGAGAACTCTGCATTTGGAATTGTTGTACCGAGCTTTATCAATTCTATTATTTTGTCCGGCAGTCCACGTTTCCGTAGAGCTCGCCATATAAAGCTCCTATTAACCGAGTCGAACGCTTTATCATAGTCTACGAAAGCAAGGTGTGAGTTTATATGGGAATAATGTCTGATGAGCAGTCCATTATTATATGACAGTGACGCTCCCATACACGGATTTTATACGCGAGGGCCTTTCCTGTAGTTCTATATTCTAAGACACGCGGGTCGCAGCGGAGACAGTTTTTCTTCCATAATGTTCCATCATTTGTTCACCCAAACATTTTCTGGTTTCACCGTCCATTACACTACCACAAGCATGTTTTCGTTCTTGGCAAAGCTGCTTCGCTATGCTTGCACCCCCCCCACCCATAGGCATTACAATTGTTACACGAAAATGATGGAGAAAAGTGAGTTCCGAGTGTATTATTGAACTCATATTAAAACCGGTTTGAAATTATGGACAAGTCTGCGAAGGGCCATAGTGATTTTTTTATTTCTGTCTCGTTTCGCCATAAGACCCGGAAGAAGTCGCATGGTTTAACATAAATATTTGTAATTAATGAAAAAAGGCATTTTAAAAGGGAAATAACATCAAAATTGCATTTGTTATTTTTTTAACCCATCGTCCAAAAACGAATATAAAAAATTTTAATTTGCAAAAGTAACTGACGTGTTTACATGTCAGTTACCTAGTTTATAGCTACTGCAAAAATAATTCGAATTATGGATCATCCAAAAATTTTTGTCATATAAACGGGATAACTCGAATTATGGCTTAAACCGAAATTTTTCGGCTTAAGCAAAAGTTATAAGAATGTAAGTTGAAATCGATTGCGTATTAAATATCCGTTAATACGTTAATTCGAAATTTTGGCGTAACTTTAATATAAGTCGATTTAATTTTGCTGCTATAAACTTGGTAAGTGATAAAAGGTTTGTCAACTATGAAACGAATTGGTGCCATGAAAATTTCCTGATGAGCAGTCCATTCTATATGTCAGTGGTTAGCACCCAATGCTACTTGTCCAACGTGTGGATCGAGAATGTAGTTGGCGTGAACATTGGCGATTGGCCGTCGCGTATCGGAATCTGCGCCAACGTTCGCTGGTATCAGCGTTGGGACCAACGTGTGGAGCCGGTTTAAAAAGAATTTGTGGAATCATGAGAGACTAAATTATTAAAAAAGAAATAAAAGCGCGATAAAAGAAAGAAATAAAATAAATAGTTTAAAAAATCTAAATACGCTTTTATTTTAAAACGTACTAAAAAGTAAAAAATAATTTTGAATGTAAAGGCTTTATTGCTTCAGCCAGTATATAGGAGCAGCCTGTCTTTAGATTAAAGAATAAAATAAATAAGGTTATTGGTAAAAATTATAAATATAACTTACTTAAATGTAAAAAAGCGTGGGGCGCTCTTTATCTATATTCTTATTTTATTAATACTGGAACTGTAAGTTACGTGTATGGTTAGATTGCATTGTTATCCAAACTAAACGTGTATGCAAAATTTCAGCCCAATCGGAAACCGGGAAGTGCGTCAAATTTAACTTCCAAGATTTTTTTACATATGTAGTTACAAGTGAAGCGTATAATAATAATGATTACAAATGTCAGCTCAAGAACTCAAGCTCATTTCAAGCTAGTATGCCGCTTCAAGTAGGCAGAGTATATTGGTGTAACCACAATTGGGGCGACGGGCGAAACTACCGTCGCAGCTACTGTCAAACACATTTGAGGAGCTTATTTTCAAAAGGTGACCTCCATCCATTTTTTTTCACAGCAATGAGTAAAAATTGTGCATAAGCCTAGTTAAGTAAAAGATATTTGTTTTTAAAAAATATGACGACACACATAAAATATTTTATTATTTAATTGTGAAAAAATCGTAGAAATACATTAACTAGTTATTGTGAAAAAAATAAAAACAAAATGGACATCTACCTTAATATGCGAATGGACATGTCACCTTTTGATAATAATCTCCTCATTTATAATGCGATTCTTATAAAGTGCCCAAAATTGTACCACGGCGACGAGCGCGACCGCTCTATTAAATTTCTGTCAGCTGTCAAAAGTTGTTTTGTGATTTTTGTTTTTCGACATGGAATCATAAGTACATTATTATTACCTTGTTTATGCGTAAGACGGTTTTAAGCTTAAAATCGATTTAAGCCGAATTGCCTGTATAAAGAGATTCGGATTCTCTCTCAGACAATTGAAAATTTACTTTCTATATTATGCATTAACATAACTTTAATCACTAACCGGAATAGAGTGAGATTATTCTTTTAATGTAAGACCAAAATCAGCCATTTTGAGAACTCACACATACACACAATAATTCGTCTTAAGCTGAAATAAATTAAGCTTGAGACGAATTTCGACTTAAGACTGTTTATACGGAGCCGGATTCTGTCTTAAGCCGAAATTCGACTTACGCATAAACAAGGTATATGAGCAGTTTATATAGCGGCTTATAAATGCTTATGTACATATATGCTGAAATGAACAGTTTATTGCTTCTTTTAGCCGAGAAATGTAAAAAACGATGGAAAAATTTAGTGATTGTAGCTGGCGACATCGCTCTAATTATATTCACGCGACTACTTTCGCCGCGATAACCCCCGTGGTCGTGGTCGTCGCCGTAGTTGTCGCCCCATTTGTGGTTATAGCATATACGCGCTCGAGTTCTTGAGATTTTCAAGCTTTTGAGCACTCAAGCTGTCATGGAAACGTAGTATATCACTTTGCTAAAATTCGGCGAGGGCCCTTCCTGTAGTTTTATATTCTAAGACCGGAGTGACTTTAGTTTTGCTAAATGTTTTATGGAATAAATAAGGGTTGAATTAGTGGGATATTTTGATATTTTTAGTATGAGATATTAACCTTGTGATAGTTAAATATTATCCAAATTAAAATGGTACTTTTTTAATTATACTGCATATATTTATTTTAGCATGTTATTATTTTTAATTGGATACTAGTTAGCACATGTGTATCTAGAATAGTTTCTAGTCGTACAGATTCAAAATATATTTTTAGGATGTTCTGTCTCGTCCGGCAGAAGAGTTTGATAACTCGAGACAAGTCGAGGAGCTATGGGCAACTAACGCAATGGAACATGCAGAAATTTATTTTAATGTAAGGCATTTGGATAAATATACGAAATTTAAATTAGGATCACCACTTTAGGTTAGAATTTGATCTTAGCTGTTTTATCAGTACAATAAGACAGTTGAATTCTTTTATCGGTAAATATATAGCAAAGTGTTACCCACCTCCGATTTTTTTGAAATTTTTTTTTTATATGTATTTTGGCCTGTAGAATCCATTTTTCGAAAAATAAATTGGCGCTCATTTACCGTTTTCAAGTTATTAATTTTTAAAGTTGGGAAAATTCGGTTAGCAGAAAAGTGATAACCGCCATATTGAAAACACTTATTTAACTGGCGGAGGGGGTATGGGTAGTAAAACCCTCCAAAATTATAATGGGTACTTGTAAGAGGAGGGGGTATGGGGGGCGGCAGCCCCCCAAAATCCAAAAATTTAACCTTAAAACGGGGGGTATGGGGGGCGGTAGCCCCCCAAAATCGAAAACTTATACCCTAAAACGGGGGGTATGGGGGGCGGTAGCCCCCCAAAAACGGGGGGATGGGGGGCAGAGCCCCCATTCCATAAAAAGAGTACTTAATTTTTCTATTGCACCTTTTCTTTTAGCAGAACATACAATATGATTTGCAGTTTTACTTGCAACATTAGTGTTACTTTCACGATTTTGTTGGATCCTTGCGCAGGTAGACCAATGCTAAGATTCAACTGAGGAGCTCCTAATTTTAGAAGAGCCAAAAGGAGGTTTAGTTGTTTTACTTCCAACATTACATGCGCAAGGATCCACCAAAATCGTGAAATGAACACTAATGTTGGAAGTAAAACAACTAAACCTCCTTTTGGCTCTTCTAAAATTAGGAGCTCCTCAGGCGAATCTTAGCATTGGTCTACCTGCGCAAGGATCCAACAAAATCGTGAAATTAGCACTGGTGTCGAACGTTCAACAAATCATCCTATATGTTCTTCTAAAACAAAAGGTGCAATTGGAAAATTAAGTACACTTTTTATGGAATGGGGGCTCTGCCCCCCATCCCCCCGTTTGGGGGGCTCCGCCCCCCATACCCCCCTTTTAAGATTTCCTCTTTCGATTTTGGGGGGCTCCGCCCCCCATACCCCCCTTTTTGAATTTAGCTTTTCGATTTTGGGGGGCTCCGCCCCCCATACCCCCCTTTTTGAATTTAGCTTTTCGATTTTGGGGGGCTCCGCCCCCCATACCCCCCGTTCTAAGGTTAACGTATCAATAATCACCCGATGAACCCCCTTCGGGTTCTAAATAAGTGTTTTCAATATGGCGGTTATCACTTTTCTGCAAACCGATTTTACACAACTATAAAAATTTATTACTCGAAAACGGTAAGCGAGCGACAATTTATTTTTCGAAAAATGGATTCTACAGGCCAAAATACATATAAAAAAAAAATTTGAAAAAAATCGGAGGTGGGTAACACTTTGCTATATATTTACCCTTTTATCAATTATTTTTGAAGCAAAATGCATTTCTATGAATATTCCTTACAGTAGTTCTGGATAATTTTAATTTATATTTTTGTATTTTAGCTGATATGCAGTGTTGACTCAAGAGATCTAAAATTAACACAGTATGACGACCACATTTATAAGGAATTTCGACAGGATTTCCCGGACCTAAAAGTTGATGTTATAACAGATGGTGATTTAAAGACTACAGAGGCGAAAACAAAGTGGAGAGCATTTATTGAAAAATTCAATAAATTAGAAGACTTTTCTTATGGGACACTGCTAAGATCCGATGTTTCTAAGGAATATTCTCCAGAGAATTGTGTGCTTGTTATTCGGATTCAATTTCTAGCAATAGAGATTGCGCGAAACAAAGAAGGTTGGAATGACTTTATAAGAAACAAATTTAAACCAGTAGTTCAAGAAAATGAGTTATAGAATTGCAATAAGAAATTACTTTTTTACATTTGATTCAAGCGTTTTTTTCGTTCTCTTGCTACACTAGAGCCTCAAGCACTAGTTCTCAAAATTCCATGACAAGAAAATCTTCGTAGTTGCATTTTAAGTAAGATAGTCCGTAATATTTGGTACTTCTGAATCTACGCTATTTTTATTACTCTGCGCCACGCGATAGAGGAAGAACGAAATCTATTAACATGAGCAAAATATGAAATGAATTAAACTAACCTCAAATATCGTTTATTAGGTCTGTATATTAGTTTTCAGAACTGGACAGAGCAGAAGAGAAGAGAATGGAACAGCAAGGAATTAAACGTCAAACACAAAAATCTCAATGGGAGTGAAAAAGTCAAAAGATCAAAGAAGTATGTAATATCTATTACAAAAGGAGGCAGAATTACTTCCATACTATACGCAATGTATGTGAAAGAAAGATAAAAAATGAAGGGGAAGTGACTGTCTCGCCTTGCAAGACTCCCGCCCTTTTTTAACGGACAATACAAGTGGAAATCCATTCCTAATATTGTGTACCAACACGAAATTTTACGCATACATACAATCCGTGCAAACCCAATTTACACGTGCTCTGTTCCATTTTTGCTTCCATTTGAATCACTGACATATAGATATGGACTGCTAAATAAGCAAAATCCCCTACAAAAAAGTGGCACCAAAAACTATCGTTGTCTCGTTCCCCCTTCAAAATCCTATGAACTTTAATCGGTTTTAAAATAAAAAACAGTTCAGTGCATGTCAGCGATATAAACATAATTAGAAAAAACTAGACAGCTATAGAGTTTTTTCTTTCTCTATTTTCTTTATTTTTAAAAGTTCGTTAAACAGAGGGAAAAAACCCTCACATATTTAAAAAAAATACATTTATTTAACGAAAAAACTGCTATTAAATAAAAAATAATGATGGAAAATTATTTCTATCAATTATAACATACATCTTATTACTTATTTTCCTCTAAATTCGAAAAAAAAATTGTTTACATAGAAAAGGTCTTCTTCTTCTGGAGAAAAATGGTGCCATTGAAAGTTGTCAATTAGCAGTCCATATCTATATGTCAGTGGGCGCGTTTAGACCCAAGTTAATTTAACTGAGCTAGGCAAGTTAACACTGGCATAAACAGCAATTTTTTTAAGCGCTGTTAGCTAACTTATTTCTTCTTTTTGGCTTAGCTAAAAGATAGCACAGCCAAAATGAATTGACGTTTGCTTGTAAATTTTTGTTGTAAGCAAATAATTTAGAAATATTTTAATACAGCATGAAGATATTATTATTGTTACTCATTTATTAGCTTTTTATTATTTGTAAAATGAGAAATGTTATTATTTTTGCTTGTTATTAGCTGTAAAATGAGAACTGCCAAATGGCATGCTACAAACGGCGCTAAGTTAACAGAGTTAAAATAACTCGGGCCTAAACCCGCCCAGTGATTTGAATGTAAACAATCGAATAGGGGAAACAAGGAGCATCTTCTGTTTCTTTCATATTCTTGTGTTTTTTGCATAAAATGTATACCCGTCGCGCGTTTGTTAATATTTGTTTGGACTTTTTGCTTAATGTTATTGCTAATCTCTTCTTTCATATCTTTAACTCTTTTACTTGTCCCTGAGCTCTGCCTAATCATTCTTGTTATTATTGCTCGCTGCCTATAGTTACTTGGTGCTGTGACACATCTACAGTTTCCATGGACTGCCGTTTCACGATGGATCTTGATGAAGCACCCCAAAATAAGTCGAAAATATTAAATAAGGGGTGGAGGCTAACGGAGGTGATAGTGACAAATTGAATGATTATCAATTTTGGTGTTGGTCCCAGGACCGTCGGTGGCGATTGGGGCGCGGGAGGCGATTGATCAACATTCAATGTGTCACTACCGCGCTCCGTTTGATTAATGGTGGCGCTGCAGTCAAATATACCCCAAAAAACATGGCCGATTGTATTTATCCGGTTCATGGCCAAGTTCGTTTATTACTAATATATTTTATGTTTACGAAAAACCAGCGTCTAAATTCAATTTATATCAATGCGGTTATTCGTAATTAATCAATGTTTGATGTTTCCAATGAATTTTTTTGCATTGCCCCATTTCGTCTAACTTAATTTTGATCAAATCGTCGAAATGGGTCAAATTCAGCTAACTTCATGTGGGGCACATCGGACAAAGGTGACATCTGTGGCCAAAAATGAACTAAAAGTTTAGTTTCTTCTACCCAACCATTTCCTGTCATTTCCCCCATAAGAGTTTGACCTCCTTGTATAGTCTCCATGCATTAACCATTAAAAAAAACTTGCGCATTTTTCGGTGGAAGTATGTAAAGAATATATGGATGTTAATATTTTTGAGGTTTCCAAATGTTCACAAAAATTTTTATTTTGTATATAAATTATATGTTTCTTAACTGGTGTGTTTTTACGGGCTCCAGTAGTTATCCTAACGCCCAACCCCTCTACCAGGAGGACCGGATCCGTGAATTTTACCCATCGGATAGGGTAGCCCAGCTATACCCCCGCACACTAGGTACGTCCTTCGTCGGTTAGTTATCCAGGAGGCACCAGCGAGGTCACATTAATGTAAACCCCCCTCCTCACCCTTAGGAGAACAAAATTAAGAAATCTCAACTTCAACGTACGGAATTTTGGACATAAGTGCCACATCCGCACTCACTTCCGATCCGCCGGATTCGGGAATCGAGGCCATTTACATGGTATTTACCGAGTATTCACAAATCATCATCGCTCATCAGACTTACATTCAGTTATTGTATGACTTATATTTTCACATTTGTTATGCGTTTAATCATTCATTTTGTACTCAATGAATGTAAGTTAAATGGAATAACTTGAAGACCCTAATCAAACAATCCGCATCAAATACTCTAGGATACGAACCCCGTGAAAGCAGAAATGAATGGTTTGACAATGAGTGTACCCGTTTAACACAGGAAAAGAATATAGCATATCAAGTAATGATACAGAAACACAGAACGAGAAATGCAGTTGAGACATACAAAGAAAAAAGAAGACAGGAGAAAAGAGTGCACAAAGCGAAGAAAAAGGAGTACTGGGAAAACGAAATGTTGAAGATAGAAGAAGCGAACAACCGAAACGATGTCAGGAAACTATATAAAAAAGTAAAGGAGCAACGAGTCGGTTTCAAGCCCAGAATAACAATGTGCAAAAATAAGGATGGAGAAATTTTAAGTACCAAAGAATTAGTTCTAACTAGATGGCGTGAACACTTTCAAGAACTGCTAGCTCGAGATGAGGAGCAACCCCTTACAGAAAACATGGAACTAGCAGAAGAACTAGCGCGAGACATGCCTACATTAGAAGACGTACAAGACGGAGTGAAAAAGCTAAAAAAACAACAAATCTCCGGGCAAAGATAACATCGTAGCAGAGCCATTGAAACAAGGAGGTGAAAACGTAATATTAAGCCTGCATGAAATCGTAACACTAATATGGACCCAGAAACGAATACCATCGGAATGGAGCGAGGGCATTGTGTGCCCTATACATAAAAAAGGAGATCAGCTAAACTGCCGTAATTATAGAGGTATCACGCTATTGAACGTAGCATATAAAGTATTATCAAATATTTTATACGTTAAACTGCAGCCTTACGCGGAAGCAGCTCTGGGAAACTATCAATGAAGATGAAGATCCACCACAGACCATATTTTCACACTTAGGCAGGTCCTGGAAAAGGCAAATGAATTTAATATTACCATACATTCGCTATTCATAGACTTCAGAAACGCTTATGATAAAATAAAACGTGAAGAATTATATACAGCTATGGAGTATTTAAGATTTCCCAAACACCTCGTAGATTTTTTTTTTTTTTTTTATGCGGAAGACTAGAGCTCAGGGAAAGCCCTTTGTACTGTCGACAATCTATTTTTCTTCGTATAGAGTGCAATGTCGAA
The DNA here is from genome assembly GCA_963855945.1 of Thereva nobilitata. Classification (NCBI taxonomy): domain Eukaryota; kingdom Metazoa; phylum Arthropoda; class Insecta; order Diptera; family Therevidae; genus Thereva; species Thereva nobilitata. The sequence goes on along the minus strand of OY979696.1, from coordinate 92,128,226 downwards.
CAGCAAGCTCTAGTCGATAGATAGTGAAGGGGAAGAGAGAAGTAGGAAGGAACTGCCACAATTTGACCAAAATGACAATGAAAGAGGTCATATGCAGAATAAGAATTGAAGGAGAGCTGTCAGAACCATTCAACCCCACAGTAGGACTAAGACAAGGAGATGCCCTATCGTGCTTACTATTTAACGTAGCTATGGAAAAAGTGATAAGAGACGCAGGAATTAACACCGCGGGCAGTATTTTCAACAAGTCGGTACAACTATTGGCATACGCTGACGACATCGTAATACTAGCCAGCTCCAGCATAGCAATGAAAGAAACCTTCATATCGCTAGAAAGAGCAGCAAAGAAATTCGGACTAGCAATTAATGAAGAGAAAACGAAATATATGTGCATCTCTAAAAGACGGAATGATCGCCAGAATATGACAATTGATACATATAACATCGAAGGTGTAAAAGAATTTATATACTTAGGGACGCTAATCTCAAAAGATAACGACACGACGGCAGAAGTCATAAGGAGATTGGCGCTGGGAAATAGATGCTATTTTGGGCTACGTAAACACTTCTTAACAAGGAACATATCAAGGAGGACTAAAGTTAAACTATACAGAACCCTTATAAGGCCAATACTACTGTATGGTTCCGAAACCTGGACACTAAGAAGTAATGAAGAACACCTCCTGGGGTGCTTTGAAAGAAAAATCCTGCGCACAATATAGGGAGGAGTGAACGAAAATGGTGTTTGGAGGAGAAGATACAATCACGAACTGTATCAGTTGTATAAAGATCCAAACATCATAAAAACTAAAAAAATTAGCAGAATTCGATGGGCAGGACATGTTGAACGTAGCAGTGATGGCAGCATAACAAAAATTATTATGAACAAGAGACCAGACGGACACAGAGGCACAGGACGTCCAAAAAAGAGATGTACAGATAGCGTAGAGGAGGATCTACGAAACCTAGGTATAAGAAATTGGAGACTCCAAGCCAGACAGTTCTGGAGGAGGATGTTGCAGGAAGCCAAGGCCAATAACAGGCTGTGGAGCTATTTATGATGATGAATGTAATTTGGGCTTGTGGTAACTAAAATATGATACAAAAGTTGTCGATTCAATTTTGTCAATGTATCTACTGAATCTTCTATAGTAGTATAGTTCAGAATAAATCATAAGTGATCTTGTGGTGAGGTGATATATAAATAGCTATCATAACTAAAGCTTGTCCATCTTGCAGTTGAATATCAGCAGAACATATTTCTCCAATTTCTGACAAGCCGGGATTGATTACGCCCAATTCATTTCTCCTGAGTTGTAATGGAATATTGTTAGTTTTAACGTTTGTAACATCTTTATTTTATAAAATAGCTACTGCGCCGGCCGTGCTGATAATTTAAAATTGACCCCCACAATTGAAATTCGGGACATTGATTATTTCGTTATTCTTAATTTTGGTTTCAGATAATAGCAATGATGCAAATTGGGACCATACGCTTGCTGATGCAGTACTTTCATCCCTTCCACATAAAATACGAACGTTATTCGCGATGGTGATATCGATATGTTTTCCTTCGAATCTAAACGATTTATGGGAAAAATGTAAGGGCGATATGGCGGATGATATTTTACAGCGGATGCGTCGTTTGACGTCAAATCCAGAAATGAATATTAATGAAGCGCTGGTGCTGATCGAGAACATAGGTCTTATAATGGCGAACAAATTATAATTAACAGAATTCGGTATGATTTCGTCCGATTCACGCCATATTCAACCAACTTGAACAACAATACAACCGTGATGAATTAAACGAAAATGTTCTCACGAATGTCCAAAAAATGAACCAATTCAGTTGTATTTACGACTCAATTATGACAGCCAACAGTCAACGATGGCGCATAAAAAATCATTGGAAACCTTGTATCGAATATTGCAAGATCAGCGTGGAAATCAAGACCTTGGTAGTGCATTGATATTGCTGATTTTGTATGATGTACTTTCTTAGATTTGGTTTAGCTTTTTTAAGAACATATAGCATATGCTTGTTGTCCCTTAATCGTTTCATTCGTGACGCCACTCTTACCATTTAAAGAATTTTGTGGACAAAACCAGGTTACAAAGTGTTTATTAAATATATCAGTACGAGATCTTAAGACGTCGTTAATGTCCTGAGTTAAATCAATTAGCAAATACCCGTAAGACATTTGAGTTATCTCTTTATATATTCTCACAAGTTCCAAACTATTTTCTGGGTAAATTTGTCGGGCCAGATGGGTGAATTGGCTTTTTTCCCTGGGGTTTTTTATTACAACAAGATATTTACAATTGAGCGATATGTCATAACTTAATTTTCCTTGATGAAATACGTTTTGTGTCACCAGAATTACTGAGAAATTGCGAAGATGAGACCCCTTAGTGAAGAGAGTAGTAGGGCTAGGCGTGTTCTGGGCCGGCCCAGAACCCGCCTAGGATTTGGGGGGCTGAAAGCTTTTCGTCTACATGTACGAGGTGTTTTAGGTTTGTGTCTTGGATAAGGTGGCCCAGACCTGGCATAGGACTTGGTGGTGGTGGCTTGAAAGCTCTTTGTCTACGTGTATGAGGTGTTTTGGGTTTGTGTCAGGATGGATGTGGTGCAGGTCCCCTGGGAGTGATGATGGGTTGGATTTGGGTTGGTGGTGATGGGTGAAACTCTTCGTGTTTGTCTTGGTTGGAGATGATGCAGGAGTGCCGGTGGTTGCGAAAGGTTTTCGTCTACGGGTGGGGCTGTTTTGTGTCTTTGATAAAAGATGGTGCGAGGTGTGAGCGCTACCGGTGTGAAGCTAGTTGAACTTTGGCGCCGCGAAGGCGCTTACCCAGATCAAAGCCCGAACTTATGACGCATCAAACATGAATTGTTGATGTGAACCAGACATTCCCAAGTGAAGTGTTGAGTGGAAAAACACATGAACGTAATCTTACAGCTGGGTGGTGGTGGGCTGAAAGCGGTGCATACTGCAATCATTTTCAGCAGTATGACTACAAAACAAAATAACAGTGAACAGTTTTCATTATTATGTATACTTTTCCAGTCAGTATACCAAGATTAGATTGATGGCAAGAGTCGAACATTCGGCTTCGGCCTAAGACTGACCTTCGGTCGGCCATTAGTGATAAGACGTCACCTGTCCCGAGAATTTGTCAATGCTGCAAGTGTTGTGAAATTAAAAAGTCAAAGTTGCCGGGCTTTGAACACGGGATCGGTAGCTTAAGAGGCCTGTATCGAGGCTTCTGGGTGTTGTTATTTACTTTGTGTATACAAGCGCTGAGCCAGCGATCGAGCGATCTAAAAGTGAATGGAAATAGCAATCGGTTTTATGTCGGAACTATGGCGAAATATTTTTGAGATTGAGGAATAACCTATTTATAATTAAAATGCCCATGGTATTTGTCATTTATATCTATCGATTATTCATTGACACAGACAACAAACCTGTCTGTCTTGTCTGTCAACAGACCTGTCTCTCTGTTTGTCTGTCTGTCTGTTTGCCTGTGTGTCTGGTCTGCCTGGTTTGTATTTTCTGCCTGGCCTATATAACTGTCTACCTATATATCTGGTTTACACTGTAGCTGTAATCGTCAGTGTAGCAACATGGATGTAAAACTCTTAGAGGACATTATAAAAACACGTGATGCAATACGAAAAAAATATAAAGCTCTTAAGACGTGATTTTAAGGAAAACCAGCAAATAAAAGGAACAAATAGCGTAAAATATAGAAACATAAAAAAGCTGATTCGCACTCCTCCTGTAGGAACAGGAATAATGAAAATTCCCAAAGTAACCGGAAATAAAACAGATGAAGATAATGATCGTGCTCTAATGCGTGTTGAAACAAATATCTATAACCCTATGGAGAATGAAGATTCCGATGATTCTAAAAGCTGTATGTCCTGGAAAAGTTCAATTCTGGGTTCTTATATGAGCTCGGATTCTCAAAGCTCTAATAGTTATTACCAGGGTTCCAATAGCCGCGATGGGGCTGAAAATTATCCTGATGTGCTAGTGGACGCATTGAGATTACGATTACAAAAATTCGCGCCTCACCTTTGAGCTATAAACGTCCCCCAGTTTGGAAACCGTTGCTTTAGACAATGAACTTCCAATGACATGAGTGTTCACAATTTCTTCGCGTTTATTTCGGGGGTGTTTGAACCTCCTGGGTACGCCTATAGTATGCCGACCAGCAGAGAAAAGGAAACAAGTCCGTTTCGCAATACCTGATAAGTATGCCGGATTCATCGTTGCGGATGAGTCGCGCCGCACAAATTTCCCAAAAAGAGAATCAGCTGAACTACGATTGATTGTTGTGGATCAAGTGTGCCGAAGATTTTGTATAATTTGACATTATTTGTATAATTTGTCAAAGTTTTGTTCGTAAAATCCTAAAAAAAAATCGTAGAATGTTCAAATATCTTGTTTTGAGACTACAGGCTAAAGTATTTTCATATATCATACAACAAAAATGCAATTTAAACAATCCGCCGTTGATTCAACTTTTTTCCAGAGAGCAAAAAAATTCCCAAAAATATCCCAAAATATGCTCAATTTTTCATACAAAAAGTATGCGCGCGCATAAGTGCGGCACAACTCATCCGCAACGATGAATCCGGCATAATGAAGGTATTGCTGGAAGGGATGTGGCGACAGAAAACGCTCACACTGACATATCGATACCCTCATTCCAATACCACGTACGAGAAAAATCCCAAATTTTTTAGGAGAAGCAAAAAACTGCTTTTTATTTCTTCTGGAGTACTTACCGTTATTATATTTTATAGTAGGGTAATACAATTTTGTTTTGTTGTGACCTTTTCTTTCATGGTTCTGCAACTGATGTGTAGAGAATTGCAAAATACGTAATAATCTTTCACAAAAAAAATTTCCCTGAAAATGCTCATACGTGGTATTAGAATGAGGGTATCGATATGTGTGTCACACTTTAACACAATAGTTTGATACACAGCACAAAAATAAATCAAGTAGGTTTAAGAAAGTTTATTTTTATAATTAGAAATAAAAGAGTTTAGTCTGTCAATGTATTTCAACCCGGAATAATAAATATATAAAGAATCGTTGTATATTTGTAGTGGTTGTTTAATAAATGCTCCTAAGTACATATTTAGTTCAGGTAATTATTTATATGTGTTAAGAAGTTGTGTTAGCCGTGTTTTTTTAATGAACTATATAGTTCTTCCCCATACAAATCGGAAAATCCAGGTTTTATCGAGGTCTTTATCCAGGTTTTGGGAAATTTCAAAATTTCCCTTTCTTTTCGGAATGTAGCATACTTACCGGTTGTCGAAAAAACGTCATTTAAAATAAAAACAACAGGGAAGTGACGAGAGCAAATTTGTAGGCTTGAGGAAACAAATAATTAATTTTTTAGAAACTTATTTATTATTTTCTAGAGGGGAATTCGTGTAACAGTTGTTTACTGACACGCAACTTCGGTTTAATTTTAATATATTTAAAGCACTGAAGATGGCGCTTAGTAAAATTTCCCTTGTCGTTTTTTTAATGAACTGGATCGAAGACCTATATAGTTAGTTCATTAAAAAAACACGGCTGTTGGCGTTGCCCGTGATATTTGAAGCTCTATCGGGTTACAAGAAGCTAACATTGCACCATCTATTAGTTAGAATTTGAACGAATGGTAATTAAAGGCAAAGCTTTCCGAGGTTTCTGGAAGTCTTTTAACGAATGTTCGTTAAAAAGAAAAGTCTCGATAAAAGAAGAAAGATCGAGAAATTGGGCTTGGATATATGTTTAAATGCAGTGGCAGCGGCATTTACAGTCAGTTTGATTTGGAAAGCGATTAATGTGTTCTAAAGTGATCAAAGTGACCTAAAGCGAAAATGGTGATTAAATAGTGAATTAAAAAGCGATAAATAGAATTTAATAGTGAGAGGTATTAAACTGCAAGTGATAATAGTGAATTTTAAGAATTGTGTTTTAACATTAAATCGTGTAAATAAATAAGTTTTGTGTGAAGATTTAAAAAGTGTATTCCTTAATTAATCCTACGAATCCGTTAAGCCGTAAAAAGACGTAACAGTATGATGATTTAAAAATTTAAAAGACACAATTTATGGTTTGTATTCATTTTGTGTGCCATTTATTACAAAATTAGTTTGACGAAAATGCCCTTTACGAATTAAGTCAAATAAAACCATAAGGCCATCATTTATGTCCAAAGATTTCATGCGTTGCTCTAAGCTATCAAAGTCCGATTTTTCTAGCTGGAAATTACAAAAAATTTAGGGGTATACTATAATTTATACATTATATTAAAATAAATTATTTACCTCGTCGCACGAATCAGAATTGACAGAATCAGCTAAAATTACTCTTTCAGCAAATGAAACTAATCCGCACCATAAGCGAAAATTTATTTCATCATAGCTATCTATGCCCACAGCTTGGCGTACTCTGTTTATTATTTCTTCGGTTCCGTAGAATCCTAGAACATCCATCATTGCTTTATTAAAATTGTTTACCTCCATTTTTCTTTCTAACAAGGCATTAACAGGCTCATTTCCATCAGTATTTTCCTTCTTGCAAAGGTGCTGGATGAAAGTTTTTTTATAAAGTTGCTTTCGCTGCCTGGAAACTCTTACAAATTGACTAAGATAGCAACATGGTGACATATCTAAATTTTAAAAGTAATTGCTTCATTTTTACAAAATATGTAAATTTAAATTAGATTTTGCCTTTCAATATGTGAAGATCTAGTGGCATTTCGAATCGAGCTGACGATTTTGATAATTTTCTCGGCATATTCTTACGAGTTATTATTTGAGTTTGTGGTATATTTTTGTTTGAGTTGACAGCGGTATTTGATTTACTAGTTTTTGAAGGTATATATTTCATTGCTTCTGCAAACGCACGATTTAACTAAAATAAAACATATATTACACACTTGTCAGAATGGGTTTAATTTAATAAATCAAGCCATCTCTCTCAATCATAAACAATATAGTCCAGTGGATGACGGTAAAAATATGGTATTACCTCCGAATTCCTTCGGACAACACCGATTTTAATGAAAATTAGTACTTAAGCTTATCTTACCTTCCTCTTCAAAAGTTATATGTTTCTGATGTGTGCTTTTTGTTTTTACGGTGTGAAAAGTACCAATTATGACAAAAAATTTAAAAACAATACATTTAAACAATACTTCGATTAAATCATGTTTAAATATGTAAAATTAACTTACCATCATATACTGGAATGTAATTTATGATTAACAACCCTTACAAACCACCTCCTTTAGACGGAGAGATAGAACCGAGTTTTGAAACCCATCTGTAACCTTTTCAATTTTGTTTTTAATAATGTAAAGGGGATTTTAGGGGAGCCATTTTTGACAATAGTTGACAACCTAGATGGTGCAGGGGGAGGGGGGGTGCGAGGGTGACAGCTAAAATATGTTCGTGAAATGTAACCATTCCACCATTTCTAGCATGTGATCTAGATCGCCTACGAAATCAAAATCCAAGTGAGCGGATAACTACGTCTTGCCAAAAGGCTGGTGGGCATTTTCATAAACGCAGAACTGCGGTCATTCTGCAATATTCAGCTACAGACTTCCAATTGCTGAATTCTGCAGTACTGCGGCAGTTCTGCGTTTATGAAAATGCCCACAGGCTGATATATCGATAATAATCGATATTTTACAAGCTTTATATTAACTTCGTTCTCTGTGGGGAATAAATCTTGCGATCGATTTTAGGACCACTTCCCGATATCCGGTGATGCTCAAATTTGGCACACACCTTTGGCTCTGAAGACAATGCAATATAGTATATTCAATTTCAAGGTACATCCAATATGGCGGCCACCATAAAATAGCGGAGTACTCTTTTATTTACTACGCCCCCGACATGGATATCAAATGAAAGAGTATGACGAGTAGAATACAGTAAGCTATGTGACGACATTTTAAATCCAATATGGCGACGACCACAAAATGGCGGATTACGTTTTTCTTTACAACCGCCCGACATTGGTATCAAATGAAACACTATGACGAGTAGAAAACAGTAAGCTATATTATGTCATTTTAAATCCAATATGGCGACCACCACAAAATCGTGGATTACCTATTTCTTTACAACCCTCTGTAGGGGTATTCATAGTAGAGCAGTCTACTGAATTCCGATCACCCCTTTACCTTGCTTTCGTAGACTATGAGAAAGTGTTCGACTCGGTTAATAGGAGCTTTATATGGCGAGCTCTACGGAAACGTGGACTGCCGGACAAAATAATAGAATTGATAAAAGCTCGGTACAACAATTCCAAAAGCAGAGTTCTCCATAATGGAAAATTATCCGACAGCTTTGAGATGAGCTCAGGAGTACGACAAGGATGCCTACTTTCACCATTACTATTTCTTATAGTAATAAACGACATTCTTGTCAGCGCTCTAGATAGAAGAGCAGGTGGCATACAATGGGGATTGCTAGACCGCCTTAAGGATCTCGACTACGCGGATGATATCTGTTTGCTGGCCCACAGACACCAGGACCTTAAAAACATGTTAAACAATTTGGCAACAGAAAGTAGTTCAGCAGGCTTAAGGTTAAATCCGACTAAAACAAAAGAAATGCGGATAAATGCAAACACCCTTGAGCGGACAGCGCTAAATAACCGTGACGTGGAACTGGTCGACAAATTCTGTTTCCTCGGTAGTATTATTACCGAAAACGGCGGTACAGAAGAAGACGTCAGTTCCAGAATAAATAAAGCAAGAACCGCATATGCATGCCTGTTTCACATATGGAGATCAACAAGGATCTCAATTAACACCAAATTGCGGCTGTTCAACTCCAACGTTAAGGCAGTTCTTTTGTACGGTTGCGAAACATGGAAAGTCACCCAATTCATCACAGGGCGCCTACAAGTTTTCATCAACAGATGCCTACGTCGTATCCTAAAAATCCGCTGGCATAGTAGAATTACAAATGGGGAACTATGGCGCCGTGCCGGACAAGAAAGGATAGACGATCAAATCAGGCGAAGAAAATGGAATTGGGTTGGCCACACCTTGCGATGCGAAAACGAGAATCTAGCCAAACAGGCCCTTTATTGGAATCCACAAGGATCCCGTTGAGTCGAAGACCTACGACAACGTGGAGGAGAACCTTGGGAGATCCTGGTCAGAGCTGAGAGCTGTCGCGCAAAACAGAGGCCGCTGGAGGGCAACTGTTTCCGCCCTATGTCCCATGAGGGATTAAAGGAGCAATTAAGTAAGTAGTATTCAAAGTAGAATAGATATTAGACGTTTGTTCTTGGCCAGAAAGTAGTGTAAACCATACATACATTACATACTTCCACCGAAAAATGCGTAAAAACTTCGCTTCTGTCATCCCGCGCCACCTTTATTTTTTTTAGATGAAAAATCAACAATTTCAAACGCGAATAATTCGGAAAATATTGATTTAAAGAAAAACCTTCATCCAATTTTTTTGCTTACAATAATTCATATCTCTATCGATTTCTGTAGTTATTTTGAGTGTGCCAATTTTCACCGCCTAGAAGGGGTGGCATCTCCCCGAGTAAAAGCATACATCGGCACTATATACATATAACTTTTGTACCTTGAGCTTTTACCTACTTAAGCTGCTCGCACACTGCATCAGAATTTGTACGAATTTGTACAATTGTATACAATTTCATCAGAATTCGCACAAGTACGTACAATTTCTGATGCCGGCCGGCCGCACATTAGATACGAATTTGAATCGTACGTAAACGTGCGTTATTGGACGTCCGAACTGAGCGCACACACTGGTTGCGTTTTTCTCCGTTGAAATGCCAGTAGTGACTGTGACCTGTAGCCTGTGACATCGACGTAATGAATAATTTATATCTGCTAGATAAGACTGCGGCGGCGGTACAATAGCCATCGTAGAGCCGAATGGGTTGTGTGAAATTTATTTAAAAAGAGATGAATATGGCGAATTCCATCATATTATGGCGGATTTAAATAATGAGCCCGGGCTACTTCATGGTTATCTACGCATGAATAAAGAAACCTTTGAATATATTCTATCTAAGCACCATACGATCTAATCTGACTAAATACAGTAACTTCCGCAATGTCATCTCCTGAATAACGACCAGTTTGAACCTTGAATAAACCTAATAAATTAACTTACCAGGTATTTTTATTTCTTTTGTCATTTCTCGCCATGTCTTGCGTTGACGGTCACGATTCGTACGAAAACGCATCCAATGTGCGGTCAGCCTTACTGTCCAAATTTCACGTCAATCGGTCTATTTCGAAATAATTCAGAGCCAAAAACCGTCAACCTGGACTAATATGGACTGAAATTTTATACTTACATAACGATCAAAGGTATTTTCAAATATATCAATATCCAAATCAGTTTTGAGGATATGAAATGCTTCCGATGATAAATAACTATCTTTTAGTAATGTTGGAATGCTCTCACTCTTCGATCCAGAAACTAATAAAGGTACAGTTAAATTCGGAATTAGCGATGGTCTGGTGCTAGCATTCAAGGAATCTGGACCTAGAGCTGACACTTGTGTTTCGGGATCCTGGCTAAGATGAAATATTGTTGTGGCTAAATGTATAACATGATTTAATATAGTTTATAAAATAAAAAAATTTATAGCTACCCTGTTGCTGTTTTGATTTTTTCCGTTTTTTACCACGTCTCTGCACATTTTCCTCTTCTTGAATTCCACGCTCATTTACGCAAACAACAACTTTGTCCTCTTCAACTATTTGATCTTCAGGCTGCAAAGTGCAATTTTCAGTAGTTCAAGATTTAATGAAATCTAGTTTTGAGAATAATTTTGATTCGGTTATATGTAAGTCAATTGGTAGTTACTTTGAATATGCAACATATCAGTTAAAACTAACTCATTTTGACAAATCCAATTTGAGTTTAGATCTTATAGACTAAAGGCCCAACTATAATGCACGTAAGAAGCGCATGTCAGCCGACGAGCGTAAATATTAAACTTTCGTCAAACGTATAATGGTTTGTGTATACGGAAAGTTTTCAAAAGTTCAAAATTATTAAAATGTGTAAATACACAATGTTTTCAATACTCTTTCTTCTTTAAAACTCACAAAACTACAACAAAAATCAACTTTCATCAATGTAACTACGGTATCACAAAACGTGCGTTGAGCGCGGTTCTTTTCGCATTCTTACGTTTAACGAAGCTTAACGAAACACATCATGGACGACGTACGTCCAATATAGCCGAAGAAATTAATTTCCACAAGACCGTCCAGGTGACGTGCGTTTCTTACGTGCATTATAGTTGGGCCTTAGGAGCCCAGGCCCGCCAGACCTACGTCATTTTCTTAAAACTGAAATTTCGTATATACATAGTGTGATACGCAGTTAAGAACGTATGCACACTCGCTACCCCGGAGAATAGGCCCTTTGGTACATAGAGGGGTTGGGGGTAAAAAAAGGGGTTAAAATTGAAAAAAATGTCTGTCGCAGCGTATGTAGGCTCTATTAGGGCTGAATAACCGTTAAATACTAGTGGCAGAAATTTTTGACCATTCCATTTGACAATTATATCCCCAAGCCACCCCTAGTTGAAGTTGCTGTTTCACTCCTCACACCCCAGCAAAATCTTTCAAGTATCGCAATCACACTTTTAGTTTTCAGTATTGTTTTGAATATCACGTTTCGGAATATGTTGAGTATTTGTAGTCGAGTAAATGAAACGTGAAAATCCTTACAAAGTCAGCCGTTAGATTCTCTTTACCCACTGAGATAGCAAGCAGGTCGGTGCTATTTTTGTTGGAGATGAGACAGTACTTCGTTTTGGTGGCGTTTAATTCCACACGATTCATGCGGCCCCCATCAAGAATCGAGTTGATATCCCGACAAGGTCTGGCACGAGTAACGCAAAGTACCGTTATCAGCGAAGCAGTAAAGTGGGTTGGAGGGGATTGAGAGCAGGTCATTAATGAAGATTAGGAAAAGTGCGGGTGTTAGAATTGACCCCTGGGGAACTCCGGCCGAAATGGCGTGGGGGTTGAATTGGACGCCGCCCAATACTGCCTTGATTGAACTACCAGAAAGGAAGCTCTTAATCCATTTCCTTAGAACTAAGTTTATACCAATAGCTTGGAGTTTGGTCAACAGAGCAGGGTGCCATACTCTGTCAAAAGCCTTTGAAATATCTAGAGCAACCAGACCGGATTCACCAAAGCGATGGATGCTTTGGTTGAGACGCTCGGTTAAACACTCAAGGAGATCGAAGGAATAGACCGTTTTGGTCTAAAGCCGTACTGCCTGTCGTGGATAATATGGTTAGATTCTAGATACTTCACATTTTTTAAGTACCATACGGGGAATTTTGTCAGGGCCAGTGGATTTATTGACGTCGAGCTCTTTGAGACACTTAAATACCTCACGAGTCCTGAAGTGAACCCCGTCCATTGAGTGGTTGGTATTCTCGGGGGTGGGGGTGTCCTAGGAGTATCGGATAAGAAGAATTGGAGGCGAACAGAGATGCTAATAGGTCGACCTTGGGTTTGCTTTCTGTTATCACTTCCTTATTGTAAATGAAAGGAGGTGTTGAGGAGGAAGTAAAATTCTTCTTGATGGAAGTTACCAAGGGCCATAAGTTTTTACTGCCTGTAGTGGTATTGAGAATCTTACTTCTCAATTTATCGTAGAGAAACGTAATTAGACTCATTTTTTAGAGAAATGTACATTCTTTATTTTGATATCTTCGTGCGTCATAAAAATTTTGTCTTGTTCTGGCTCGGCATCGATCATTCTAGCGCCGACATTTCCATATTGCAAGTGACGCCGCTTGTCCGTTGGCAACAATCTTTGAGTAAGTTGCACTTTGTATCGGAAGAAATGAAGATCTTGCTTCATAATCCTGCCTAAAGTCGTTCAACTCACGTTTAACTCCTGAGATCGGCGGCGATGTGACACATTTGGGTTATCTACAACACTCTCTCTTACCGCTTCAACAACTTGATTGGAGCGTCGCGCACGCGGTCGTATGGGACGCTGGCGAGTGGCTACAGACCCATATTCAAAAAAGTCCTTCACTAAATTACGAATTGTGTTGTCTGAAGGGCCGAATTTTCTCCCATATTATCACAATTGAACGATTGTTTTCAATGCGCTACAATTTCAGCGCGTTTTTTCGATGTGAATAGACTCATAGCACAGATAAGTAATATAGATGCCCAGTCGAATAGGTGTAACGTGTTCCATGTTGCCGAAAGTGATTAATCCAAGCAAAATATTTAAATGTTGCAGCCATGTAGAGGTTTGCAACTTTTGGTCGAGCTCTAGCCAGAGACAGCAGCGTACAAGGCTACGGTTGCGAAGCAAAATAGCTACGAGGAGTGGGAGTGGGTGGCACACACAGAAGGAAGTGAATATTGATAGTGACGTCAATCCCTCACACTCTTCATAACTATTTTGCTTCTCACACCGCTTCTCTGTGTTGCTGGAATTCGACCAAAAGCTACAACATTTCTTTGCTACACAAAATCTAGTTGGCTAGAGGAGGAAAAAGCTGGCTAGCGAAATGTTGATATGGGACACGATTTTATACAGCGACTGGGATCTGTATATCACTTATCTGTGCTCATAGCTAAAATGGTACGGAATGACGTTTCAGAATCGGGTATATTTGTCGAAATCGGCTAAAAAATGTCAGAGTTATTCAATGTTGACATACCGAAGGTCTAGATGGCAATGAGATGTATAAAAGAAAAGACACAAAAAAATGAATTAATGGACACATACGAAATAATTGAAGCAAATAGCGGAGGGTATTTTATGGGAAAAAAATCATTTTCAAAAACCTCCATGGCTAAACATAAAATTTCGTGGTTAAGTGAAGTGACGCGGCACAACCACAGCTTACCTCGTGGTTTACCATAGTCAGGGACGGCGCTTTCATAGGTGCAAATGGTGCACTTGCACCGGGCGCAATTGGACAGGGGCGCAATTTCAGAAATTAAAAACAAAGTTTGAGACTTTGAAAAAAATTGTTAAGGTATTCCTGTGACTTTATTTTCATATGTCAAAGGAATTCATTTTTATTACCACAATTTATTTTTCCAGTTTTTCGATAAAATATTCTGTACGTCTATCCCCGAGCTCATGTGGATCCCGCAATTTACACGATATAGTTTTATCGGAGCATTTACGTTGGATATCTAATAGGGAAACCTAAAATAAATATTTAAGTGTTTATGCCTTTGTCCATTTTCCTTCACCGCGACCAAAAAATGAGGAGCTGATGGGGCACAAAATGGTATACTGCATCCAGTACCGGCCCTGCCTCTTGCTCCAGTAGAGGACCACAATCATATATTCCTGGTAATGCAGTGAACTGGAAAAGCAGAAGACGGATATTAGAAGGCCCTTAAATTGGGTAATGAGGGGCCACTACTCATTTTCCTGGGAGAACTACAAAGCCAGAAAAATGCATAAATATGTAGAAAAAATCTACGACTATCGAATAAGAGTGCTTTGGCCGAGAAAATTATCTTAGAGCATAGAGAACATATCGGAAAGTCAAAGTTCATGAATCAATGAGGAGGATGGCAGAAAAGCTGGAGGAAACTAGTAAAATCATGATGGAAGTTCACTCTCCAGGAACCTACTTATCGGGTAGGCCTTGCGATTATTCAAAATCAAATGGAAACGAGGCTGAACCGAGATTGAGTTAACAAGATCGTGACAGAAGAGGGATTGAAACGTGCTATAGATACATTTTCCAATTCCATAAATCACGGCTTGGCGAAATATTCTCCGCTTTGCTCCAATGCGACAAGAAGGTAATTGGACTTAAGTTGGAATGACGCTTTCATAGGTGCAAATAGTACACTTCCACCGGGCGCAGTTGGAGAGGGGCGCAATTTTTCCATTGCCCTTCACCGCGATCAAAAAATGAGGAGCTGATGGGGCGCAATATAGCATACTGCACCGGGCGCAAAAAAGCCAAGCGCCGGCCCTGACCATAGTAAGGTTTTTGATCGCGCTCCAGGAGATGGTTTTAGTGGGTTCGATTCGCACATAAGACGAGATTTACAATTAATATTTAACTAATATTATATAGAATTGTATTGAAATGGAGATGCCATCATATTAGAAAAAGCAGTAAAAAGTAGCAGTACATACGATTCTTTAAAAACGGCTATGAAGACATGTGTGCAGTGTTATTCTTATGGAAAATCTTAAAAGTTCATGAGGCACCTCAAAATTTTATTTCCCAGAGTTTTCTTTTTTCGAGTGAGACTTAAAAAATGAAATATTTTTGGCCCTCTCTTATATATATGTACTGTACGCATATGTCGTATAGTATATAACTTTGCATAATTCTCCTGTTTAATAAAGAAAATTTAAGCTATTTTAATTTTACCACACCTTTTTTTTTGTTTGCGGAAGTGACTTTTTTTCGCGATTGGATTCATTATCTTCGTTCGACGCCATGTGCGAAATTGTGTCTGCTGTAATACCATGTGAAATGTCGGAGGGTGCTTTCCAATACACAGTTTCTTGGCTATGGCTGCGTCTAAAAAAAGAAAAACAGTCTAGTTAATAATACAGTAAAATTTATTTTTATGATTTTTAAATATTATTACCAAACCCTGCCTACAGTAGAAAATTTAACAGTAATGTGTAGCAAGTGCAAAATGTAGAGAACTTGATAGCTTTGTCGAGCCTATGATTCTACCCTAGAACCAAGATTAAAGAACTGAAATAATAATGAAATGTTCTTCTTTATTTAGTGATTTTGTTATACATTACATTATATAACGAAAAAAGGTTTAATATTTGTCGTCTTTTGGGTTCTTCGCTTCCTCAAGATGCGATGCCTCGAGACCTTCCTTTTAGGGAGCAGGGTTTTTTTAAAAAAAGGCTTTAGAATTTTAGTTTTAAATGTTATTATTCTACTAAACCAGTTTAGTGGGTGTTAGGACTATTGGACCTGGGAAATAGGCCTCGACTTTGACGTAAGGTCAAATCCATTAATCACGGCTCAATTACTTATCAGACGTTCCCATGTCCCAAAAGTCAGATCCATTATCAGGTGCTCGCGGGCCCCCAAGGTCAAACCTATTATCAGGTGTTCTTGTACCCCCGGGTCAAACTAATAAGATGCGATTGTTAACAAGGCGCGTATCACTATATGAGCTACGTGCGACGATATGAAGTGCGATGCACCTGTAGACTTGTCAAGCTTGAGAAATTAAAGCAGCTTCGCATACTGTAGAATTTTACGCTGCTGTCTGTTGCTGGAGCTCGACCAAAAGTTGATTTGCGAAACTGTTGATTTGGGACACGATTTTATGCAGCGACTGTGCATCCGTAATTTACTTATCTGTGATACTACTTTATACAACCTTAAACTCCCGAAGGCAAATTTTTCCCACAAAAGTGCGCAACAAAAAGAGTGGAGCAACAAAAGTGCGCGTGACGCGAGTTTTTAGTTTTTTCTGCAGGCCAAAATGTGCCCAACGTGCCTAAAGAAGTTTTCACTTCAAAAATAAGAAGGTTTGTTCCACATATTATTTAATTTATTTTTTAAAATTGTCTCTGAGATTAGATTCATGGTCCTTTTCTGCTTTCACGATATGCAACAATCCAGGCTATTATTATTTAAGATGGGTAAATAAACGTTTAAAAGGAAACTTATTTTTCTGGGTTTGAAGTGGGGAGATAAATTAGGTAATTAGCGCAGTCGGATTGGATTGGCAAACGGTCCAGTTCCTCGTCGTTTTCCGGGAATTTGAAAATACAATCTCGACGGTTTATCGAGCACAGAGGTCAACTGGCGGCTTACCGGAGGAACCAGCGCAAGGACTCGTTGAGCTCCAGAATTGCCAATCTCTACAAGATAACTACTGCAAAAAGATGTAAAGTTTCAGTTGTCAAGTAAGAGTGAATCATCGTGTCTAATAATTGTGCGGAAAACACTTCCGCCGATTCGTCATTTTGTAACGAGACTCGAAATTCGTTGTATTTTAGAGTTTTCATGTATCTTCTTAAATTCGAAGACTTTAAGCAAGTGGTTAATTCTTCAGCAGATGTTAATCTCATTTCTGATCCCCACATTTTGCGATTCAAAAAACCAAAATAGCGGATCCAATATGGCGGACATAATATTTTTTTAAATGAAATATACATGCACAAACTATTAAAAATTGTTACTTAGGACTTTCAAGGGTTTCTGATAGAGAATCTGAAATCTAAATTACGTAATATCGTATTCCAAAATGGCGAATCCAATATGTCGGCCATATTATTTTTTTAATTTACTACATGTAAATGCGCAAATTGTTAAAAATTGTTACTTAGGGGTTTTAGAGATTGCTGATCATGATTCTGAAGTTCAAATTACATAATATCGAAATTCAAGATGGCGGATCCAATATGGCGGCCATAATATTTTTTAAATGGGATGTACATGCGCAAATTAATAAAAATTGTTACTGCTTACTGAATAACAGTGAGTATATTCTTAATTTGTTCTACAAACATTTCCATTGCAAATAAGGATTTTTCCGATATTAATGACAAAACTATTTCGACAAGCCAAGCTCTTTTTTGTTCGAACATCATGCTCTACTTTGGCAAAACTAGACAGAGCTCAGAAGAAGATCTTATTCGAGCAGCCGAAGTTGCAATGGCTTACCATAAAGTTAATAACCACATATCATTCAATTTTTTGCATTTTAGTAATTCTCTTAACCAATTAACGTTTTCGGAGTCAACAGGGTGTATACGCTAAGTTTACAAAGCGGCCGGCTGTTGATAGGTTTTGGTTGGACGAACAAAAAAATCGGGAGGGGGTGGGGGAATCGTAACGGTTTAGCCGCTAGGGCGACATTTCACCCTGTATTTTTGTAACCCTATGACCTATTTTCAGTGTATGCAGAATACTCCCACCAAATACTTCCAGAGGAATGAGTCATAAAAGCCGAAATATCGTTTTTCTTAACTAAAATTTCACCTAAAACCACCTTTTTCTTCATAAAATACCTAGTTAACTAATATTTTTATTGCAAAATTGGAAAGCTTGGACAATTTCCTATGAATAATGTTTGGACAATTTTTATCCTACAGCTTTTATTTTTGGAGTTATAAGCAATTTTAAGAGCCGGTTTAGACGGTGCGCTCCTGCGCATGTGCCTCACGAACTTTGTGGATAAAGGGAGAAGTGGGGTGGTACCTCTCTTCATCCCCACTCATCCCTTCATCACCAAACCTTCGTGAGGCACATGCGCTGGAGCGCACCGTCTAAAACAGCTCTAATGCTAAAAACCTTCATACGCAGCAACAGCAAGTTTTCAAATTTTAACCCCTTTTTTACGCCCCAACTCCCTAATTCGAAATGGGTCCACTTCCCGCAAAAATGTCATATTATAAAAAATGCTTGAAATTACTTGAAAAGCTTATATACCAAACGGCAGAAGATTGGGACGACACGAAGGCTTTATTGAATTTTATTGACAAAAGTTCTTCTTTAGCTGCGTCGAAATAATTACATCTTATTTGGTTTTCGCTAAGAAATACTCCATTTTGAAATACTTTTAGCTCATTGCGTGGTGCAGGAATTTGATATTCCTTCTCTTCTTCGTGTGTATAACTATTTTTAAGTCACATTACTCTATCTCTATTCTTCAATTTCTTGCCGACCAAGCAGTCTAAGAGGCAATTTCAGATTCGTAAATTTTGTTTAATTTTGATCTAGTTTTAGAGCTAAAAACTATTAACCTGCATAAGTTTTCAATTTCGTCACAATTCTAAAAATATTATTTAAAAATTAACTTGAAGTATTCTAAATATTCACTTTGAAAATAATAACTTGCAAAAAATTTACACTTTTTGAAACCTCAATTTCTTTCAAATCTATAAAAAACACTTACCGCAAATCTAATATTATCTTTTTTCTTTTATTCATGTTCTCTTTTCCAGGTTCAGGAGTTACACATCTTCTTGAGTTTAAAAATGATCCTCCGCTGTTTCTAGTTCGAATGCTTGCAGTCGTCGGAGTAGGCGTTAGCGGTCTTGAGTCAGTGTCCGTGTATCGGCGAAATAGCTCCTCCGGTATTTGGTCTGCTGCATCGAGTTTGCTAGTGATAAACTGACCATTCTCTAAAATATTTTGATTCCTGCCATCTACTGACTGATTTGTACATAAACATGTGTTATAATTGGCAAGTTAACTAAACAAACATATTTTACCCAGGAGTTTTTAGCTTGCTGAATAACATTACGAACAGTCGGAGGTGCTGGATGATTGCAGAGCACTGAACAGCACTTTGAGTACGGATTATACAACTCGCCAAATGGACGAATGGAGAATACCACTGGCTTTGATACATTTGTACTTATAATCAACTTATTTGCGTCTTTCTAAATAATAAAATAAAGGTAAAACTGACAGATTTTTTTTATTGATATAATTGATACCGTCTTATTTGTAGTTAACGACTTTAAATTTCTATTCTGGATTGGAATTAACCCGGTTTTACTTGAAACACTCATTGTTGTAAGAGTTGCAGGAGTTTTCCACTTGTTTAATCGATTTAAGCCGCCTTTGTATCCAGTGACAACAAGTGGCAAAGTATTGAAAGCCCAAAAGTATTCACTTTTAAAAAGTAGTTGTAATATAATTTATTGCATAGTAGTCCAGGGAAATTAGACAAAAAAAAGGCCCAACTTCGGAAAAATTCCGGGAAAGCTGAATTTTGGTATGGACATTGATATTATTGCTCGAAGGAAAATGTCGCGAGTCCCCAACGATTTGACACTCCGATACGATTTTACGCGGGGTCAAAGGTCATCAAAAGCGATTTTTCGAAAATATCTCAGTAATGCTTACTTTTATAGAGAAATTATGTGAATAAAGTTTGTAGCTTAGGTAATTTCCTACAAAAAATATTTTATAACTTTTTCTTGTGAGAGTGACCGTTTTTGAGATATTTTGATTTACAGAGTTTTAAATTTTATGTTTCTCATGAATCGTGGGCTCTTTCCATGCCTTTTTTGTCTAATACCCGTGTACTAAAGTCAAAATATCTCAAAAACGGTTACTCTTACAAGAAAAAGTTATAAAATATTTTTTGTAGGAAATTACCTAAGCTACAAACTTTATTCACATAATTTCTCTATAAAAGTAAGCATTACTGAGATATTTTCGAAAAATCACTTTTGGTGACCTTTGACCCCGCGTAAAATCGTATCGGAGTGTCAAATCGATGGGGACTCGTGACATTTTCCTTAGAGCAATAATATCAATGTCCATACCAAAATTCAGCTTTCCCGGAATTGTTCCGAAGTAAAATGTCTAATTTCCCTGGACTATTACTCAATCTACAAAAAAGTGGGGTAGCCTTTCCGTCAATCCGCTAAAAAGTTGAAAGATAAATGCCCAATTCTAGCCCTGGGTGCCCACATATTAGGGCCTTATCATGGTGAGCGTGGCGAAAAAATGAGAGCTCCGTTTGTCGTTGTCATTTTTCGTATCATAGTTGGCGAATGCAGCGACATGACAATTTTCGATAAAAACCTTATGGTTGTCGCTTGAAAATGTTTGAACATTTCTTATAATTAAAAAAAAATTAAAATCAGTCGTGAAAAACGTAACTTTGTCTCTTAAAAAGGCCAACTGTGATACACCTGAAGGCGTTTTTACCGACAAATGTCAGTTTTTTCGCGAACTATGATTCCGTTTTACAGTCGCCGCGCCATTTCTCACTTCAAGCGCCAACAATGATCAGGCCCTATATGTGACACATAAAAGTATAAGGAAACAATAATATGCAATTAAAAGAATGAAATGGTTAAGGAATTGGTTTAAAAAAAAGTCCGGATCTTTAAGAGATACAGGGTGCGGCAAAAGCCCGGCAACGGTCCAATATTTCCTGAAGGGTAGGTGATCGTGAAAATTTTATTTTGAAAAACCTGTATGATTAAAAAAATATATATAAAAAAATAAAACAATGTTTTTAAAAAAAATTTCATTTTTTATTCATTCATCCATCCTTTTTAATAAATAAATTTTATTTTTAAAAGACCGTCTCCGCATCTCTCCATAATTTCGAGGAGCTCGACTTCAAGCTTTCTGCTAAGGACCATGTGTTTTGCCATTATTGTTGACGTGACAAGTCCAAAGGAAATCTGATTGATAAATTAAGTAATTTTGAAATGACAGGAAGGCAAAGCAACCTACATTATGGCAGTTCCAGTACTATAAAAATTATAATGAAAGTTTATCAAAAGCTCGCCTACTAGAATATTAGAAAAGTAAACAGAATAAAAGGCGAATTTCGGCACAGGAAAATCATTCTTTACCTGAACGTGGGCTTAACCATATAAGATAAGGGATCATACACAATAGGGTTTAGATACAGTTTGGGGTTCACCAAACTGTACGCACAAGTTAGATATTCAAGTCATCAAGATAACGCGTTCATATTACTAACTATGTCAATTATTATAGTACTTATGTTCTATTAATAAATAATAAACCTTGATGTTCTATAGTGTCTTTATTTACTTACGATTCAGCAGCTGAAATATCATTCATACAAATTCTATACAACAAACACAAATAGTGATTATCTGTAAAAATATATAGTTTAAAAAAACGAAAAAATACGCTTTTATTTTAAAATGAACTAAAAAGGAAAAAAACAATTTTGAATGTAAAGTTTTTATTGCTCCAGCCAGAATATGGAAACCACCTACCTTTCGAAATGTAAAACATCGTGGGACTCTTCCTATATTCTTCTTTTATTAACACCGGAAATTTTCGCTAGCGGCCCACGCTTTTTTACATTTCGAAAGGTAGGTTGTTTCCATATTCTGGCTGGAGCAATAAAAACTTTACATTCAAAATTATTTTTTACTTTTTAGTTCATTTTAAAATAAAAGCGTATTTTTTAGTTTTTTTAAACTATATATTTTTTATTTTCTATTTTTTAGTCTATTATATGTCTTCCGCCATTTTGTAGTGACCGCCATATTAGATTTAAAATGACCTCACACAGTTTATTGTACTATACCCGTCGTACACTTTCATTTGATACCGAGGGCGTTGTAAAGAAAAAGGTAAACCGCCATTTTGTGTTGACCGCCATTTTGAATTTGGAATCACGCCACACATACCGAGTTGGTTGTAAAGAAAAAGGTAGTCCGCCATTTTGTGTTGACGGCCATTTTGAATTTGGAATGACGCCACAAAGCTAATAGTATTGTACTTGTCATTTCCTTTCATTTGATACCCATATCGAGTGGATTGTAAAGAAAAAGGTAGTCGGCCATTTTTTTGTTGGCCGCCATTTTGAATTTGGAATGACACCACATAGCTAATTGTATTCTACTTGTAATACTCTTTCATTTGATACCCATGTCAGGGGTCGGGGAGCACAATTGCAAATTTCGGCCGCCATCTTGGAACCGCCATCTTGATTTTTTTACAAAACGGTCAGATTGCATTGTCACGCAAACTATACATATGTGCAAAATTTCAAGTTGATCCGTAACATGGAATTGGGTCAAAATCAGTTGCAAGATTTTTTTTACATGAAACATACAACATACAGGTCAAGCTAATATAAAGCGTATAAAAAGAGAAGTCACACGCAAAAACATTGGTCCTTCGACCCGGATATGGCGAGCAACTTATCATCACCAAGGGCAATCAACTTGGGTGGGAAGTGACGCAGCATAAAGTTTCATATCATTTAATCGAATCATAAAGAATTTCCGTATTCAATACTACAGCCTTTACCGTGAATCAACTTACAAGAAGTGAAATGGCCGAACTAAATAAATTAAAGAGGCAACGGGCTTCTATTATTTCAACCATAACAATGTTAAGAAATATTCTGGACAAATGAGATACAAACGTGACCAATCGCAACATTTACTTAGTGAAATCAACCCTCGATATGATGGAAAGGGCATTTGAAAAGTTTGAAGAACTGCAAACTAACATAGAAGAACTTGATGAGACAGAAGAAGATCGTCGTGTTGAAATTATTGAAAGTTATAATTTGGAAAGAAGTCGAGTACTACAAATACATGAACAATATACTGAGAAAACCAATAACAGTGACACATCAACACGAGAATCATCTGTGCATAAAGTTACTAATTCCGCAGTGATTTTACCACCAATCCCATTACCAACTTTCGATGGAACTGTCGAAAAATGGGCTTCTTTCTATAGTCTCTTTAGTACGCTTATTGACCAAGAAGATTTTCCAGAGTTTAAGAAGTTACAGTATCTGCGCTTATTCCTTACAGGAAGAGCTGCTCGAGTAATTGAAGCATTAGAGACAAATGAAGGGAATTACAAAATCGCCTTGAATAATTTGAAGGAAAAATTCGAATGCATTGGTAAAACATTGCGCCGTCATTGGGCAATATTGCGAGAATATCCGCAGCTACAAAGGGATACACCCTCAGCCATAAACAATTTAGTTGACACTTATACCGAGTCAAAGAAATCCAACTAGTTTGATTATAAACTCGGTGGCAAACATATTATGGTAACGGCTATGCTCAACATTCTTGACAAGGACACTCAACCGATTCAATGCCGAGCTTTATTGGACACCTGTTCCACCACCAATTTTATGACCGAGAGTTTAGCCAATACTCTAGGTTTGAAGAAGAGTACCTGCAAGATACCCGTAGGTACGCTAAACAAAATGACAACATACTCAAAGGAGATGGTAATCGCAACCATTCCATCATGTAAGAATAAGGTAAATGTATAGTATAACAGTAACCACCTCCGATTTTTTTGAAATTTTGAAATTTTATGTATTTTTATGCTTAGAATTCATTTTTGAAAAAATTAATTGCCGCTGACGCACCGTTTCTGAGTTATGTGATTTCAAAGTTGCCAAATTTCACTTATTTGGAACGTAAAAATCGTCATATCCCCCTCCGATTTTTTTGAAATTTTCAAATTTTCTGTATTTTGATGCTTAGAATTTATTTTTGAAAAAATGAATTGCCGCTGACGCACGGTTCCTGAGTTATGCAATTTCAAAGTTGCCAAATTTCGCTTATTTCGAATGTGAAAATCGCCATTTTTCACATCTGAATTTTTTACAAATTACATATTTTATGTATCATTTTCAAAAAAAATCGGAGAGGAAATATGACTGTTTCCACTTTTAAAATAAACGAAATTATGTAACTTTGAAATTGCATAACTCAGAAACGGTGCGTCAGCGGCAATTAATTTTTTCAAAAATGAATTCTAAGCATCAAAATACATAAAATTTCAAAATTTCAAAAAAATCGGAGATTATATATGGCGATTTTCACGTTCCAAATAAGTGAAATTTGGCAACTTTGAAATCGCATAACTCAGAAACGGTGCGTCAGCTGCAATTAATTTTTTCAATGGATTCTACGCACCAAAATACATAAAATATCAAAATTTCAAAAAAATCGGAGGTGGGTACTGTTGTACTATACATTTACCAAGAATAATTATGAAAGAACATTGACTTTCTTAATTATACCGACCATCTCTAAAGCAATACCACAACAACAAATCAAGATCGAAACTGGTTGCATACCAAGGAATCTCAAATTAGCAGACCCGAAGTTTTACCAACCAGCACCAATCGATATCCTGTTAGGAGCAGGAACGACGCTCTCATTACTATCAGTAGGGCAAATATGAATTGAATTACCAGAGAAGCAAGAGTTCTTATTACAGAAGACATTGCTTGGTTGGATTGTCGTAGGCGCCGCACCGACTACCAAATCATCATTCAAACACCACACCTCATCTCATCAAATGAAGACATTTGTAGCAAATCGTGCCGCCGACACAACAATTATCCGATTGCCATTCAATTATC
The DNA here is from genome assembly GCA_963855945.1 of Thereva nobilitata. Classification (NCBI taxonomy): domain Eukaryota; kingdom Metazoa; phylum Arthropoda; class Insecta; order Diptera; family Therevidae; genus Thereva; species Thereva nobilitata. Next base: position 92,103,305 of record OY979696.1, on the reverse strand, counting down.
CGTATCTCTTCGGAGCTAACTAGTAGTCGGGTTGTCATGGTAGTTTCAATCCTTTCGCAACTTTGTGATTCCCAGTCGCAGGGCTTATTCAGATAAGAATGTCCAAAGCAAGTTTTTGTATGTCTAGTTGCAAAGGCCATTCACATCGAAGTAATAGACATGACAACGAGGCATTCGTAGCAGCATTTAGAAGATTCACGTCTAGAAGAAGGCTTGTTTCAAACATATATATTGATAACGGAACAACGTTCGTAGCAGCACAAATAGTACTAGATAAGGACCTTCGCCATGCCAACAGAGACATAACGACAGTAGTGGGAAGCTTTGCGACCGAGGGTATACAATGGCATTTTATTCCGCCGGCAGCTCCTCACTTCAGAGGAATCTGGGAGGCTGGAGCCAAATCTATTAAATCCCACTTGAAAAAGTTAATACAAAGGTAACACTAAGCTAACATTCGAGGAAATGTCGATGCTGCTGTGCCAAATTGAAGTATGTTTGAACTCGCGCCCATTATATTCTTAATCTAACACCTTGACATTTTTTGGTTGGGGGAGAATTAATAGGACCACCAGGACCAACCCTAGACAGTAACATTACCAAATTGAGCCGCTGGAAACAAGTACAGAAGATTACGCAACTTTTGGAAGGTATGACCTGATTTACACGACACGTTTTTTGCTCTGCCTTGTCAAGAATTCTCTTTTGTGTTACGTGCGTGCCCATCGCTGCAGGTTTATACGATGAAGTATACATTGTTGTTTTTTAACAGCGTGATGTTTGTGTGTTTGTATGACGAAAAAGGGAGAAAAGAAAATCAAGAAAACGTCTGCTGTGAGTGGTCTACCCGTGATGGCAGTCCCTCTCGGTCCTTCAGCTTCCCTCTCCCAAAAACTCATGCTTTATGCGTCAAAAAACGTCTCGTGTAGATCAGGTCTATGGCAAAGTGAATATCTATCTCGACTCCAACAAAGAACAAAACGGAAATAAGGAGCAAAGCTGATCGAAGCTGGGCAAATTGTACTCGTAAAAGATGAAAACTGCGCTCCAACGAAATGGCCACTAGCACGAATAATTGGACACGCCAAACTAAAAAGAGGTATGATCAAGGTCGAGAAACACATCCCAATCAACCCAACAGCAGACGCTAGTCGAGTAAATAATATAATAACCAAGATGGAACAGACCTGGGGTGGCATTACAAAAGTTGTTTCAAGTCATCTGCTTCGAGTTTTTCATTAGTAATCCCACACTTCACGCCTCACTGCAAAACGGTTTGAAGACAAAGGCGGAAGCGGAGAAATAAAAGAAGACTTGTTGGACACCTATTGCAATCCATCTTTGGAGTAACTGATGGTAGGGCGCGGAAAAGTTACGAGAAATTAATGGACGAAAGTCGAAACGTCTAATCTAAGAGAACTTTTTTTATTTTATAAGATCAATAAATTTTCAACTAAGTGAATTATACGAATAAGATGACAATAAACGCACGAACTATAGTCCGGAAAATAATAACAGGAATTTAGTACACATTGTAACAGATATGTTGACAGGAAGCTATCGAGTTAATATAAGAAATGGGAAGACTCTAAATGAAGTATTTAATATTTTTGTGATTTAGGGTTGTTAGACGAAAGTTATGTGATCTATTATATTTACAAAAAAATTATCTGCGACATAATATACATCGTAGAGATTTTAAACGTAATAATAGTGAGCAACAAATGTACAATTTTAGAAATAATATCGATAGTAAATCTACGATATCGTGTTGCCAGGTAGCATTTTGACAAAACGGTTACGTTTTCGTTTTGTTTCGTCTTCGGGAGTACAGGCCCAGGACAGTAAGACAATACCCTTATCAGCAAAGATCATTCAATAACAGACATAATTTCAATGAGTATTCAGGACAATTAAGGTAAAGACAAAATAATAACTTTAATAATAACATCCATAACTAAATAGTGACGTAAATTTTCAAAACTAGCCTCGGAAAAGAGACTACCAGTAATTACTTTAACTATAGTATTGATAAAATAGAAATAAGATGCATAATCGTTACTGGCTCAGAAAAGAGCTTGAAACCAAGTATTCTTACAAATTATCCTGAAAAATAATTACAAAAACCTCTTTTCTTCTCGATTATTAATGGTATACGAAAAGTAGTAAACAAGTTATAATTTATACAAGTTAGCCTATAGTACATACTTATATAATTTATACAAGTCGTATAAATTATTTAACGGCTGAAATTTATTTAGATCCATAATTTTATATTAATATTCCTTTTTAACATGCAAAATTATAAAATTATATCATTTGACACCAGCTGTTTAAAAAAGAACGGACGGAACGAAGCGAGGCTGACAGAGAAAGCGCGAACAGGGCGGACGTAGCAGATTGGTTCTGTTTGAGCCTTTGGCCCCCTCAATCTCGAAGATAAATTAACGATTAAAACGCAAATGTTAAAAGGGGCTAAATTTTATAACACTTTTCATTCTACAATAACAGCAAAGCCAATAGATGTAAAAACCATAGGGTCGACCATAAGATAATTCGCGAAAGTGTTGAATATTTTTGTTGTTTCGCATAATTCTACAAAACAAAAACAATTAGGAAAGTCTAATTTGAAACCACTTTCATCTATTCAAGTTTTTAAAAAATAAGAAAATAGATTGAATTTTAAATTGACCATATTTGCGTAGTATTGAAAATACTAATAAAATAAATAACGTGTAAACTTTTTTATTTTTGTTGCTACAAATATGTACATTCAAGTTTAGAAAAAATCGTAATAATCAACCTTCTTTGCAACATTTTCGCTGGACTTTTATTTGAGGATGGTTTTGAAATAGTTGCGTCCATAAATGCATTAAGGTTAATGGCTTGGATGGACTCTCGACTATAAACTTTATTGTTTTTAGTTTACCATAAAAATGCTTACGGCTTCTGCTGTGGGTTACAGTATTTCTTTAAAATGTATTAAGCGTATTATAAGTAAACTGTAAAAGAAAATATAGAAATAATAATACATGCATATGATCATTCTTTTGAAAAACACAACTTTTATAAAAATATTTTACAAAAGTAAAATAATTTAATCCGATTTTCTGCATCGAGAAATTTTAACTTCTAAGGAAGAATTTAACTTTAAAGTTATGTAAACGAACTTTTCTACTTAAAGCCTAGTACTAAGTTCACGTGAAATGGAATTGGTCATTTTGGACTAGGAGTGAGTGACCGCAATTATGTGCAGGGACCAAACCGTTACCGAACCGGTCCAAAGTACTAAAAATGGTCAAAAAAAGCCCGCATTTTCGGTCCCGTGCTCGTTTATGCGGGGTTTTCTTGGACCTTTTTTGGTACTTTGGACCGGTTCGGTCCCTGCACATAAACGCGGCCAGTTAAGGCTCAAACAGAACCAATCCAAATTTGACATTTCCATAAGCTTTCCCATGAGACGAACGGCAGAATCAAGCGGACGGAACGGCAAAGAAAAAACGAGCGTATTAGTTCTGTTTGAGCCTTTAATCAGCTGTGCGTAACTTTATAGAAAAGTGTTTTCAATTCTGCAAAAAATCAGTTTAAATAACTAAAATAAATCCCGCTAAATAAATACATACATCAATTAACAAATAAAGAGGCCAAAATTTGACAAGTATCCACAATTAGAAAATCCATCTACTAGAAAATCTTGAAAGTATGCTTATTATGGCAAATTTTTGCCCGAACAGCGTACTGCTTTGCGCTGTCAAAATTTTGCGAAGCACGAGGCAAAATTTTGCCAAGGTTTTTTACACGCACCTTAAAGGTATGGCAAAATTTTGCCTGATCACCATACTAGGCTTTACTTTCAAAATGAAATTCAAAATGGCCGCCGAATTTGTGGTCAAAACTTATAAATTCAATAATTCCGATTCCAATGAAAATCGGTATATGGGGGTTCTTAAAGTAGCAAATAACGAATCTATGATCACAGCTTATAAATTCAAAATTGCGGGGACAATATAGCGGCCGAATTTTTCCAAATAAGTGTCATTTCTCTGTCAGCTGTATGTAGGTTGTTCAAGAGTTGGAAAATCTGAAAATCTTCTTATCCTAGCTCCAAATGAAAGAACATTGAACATAATGTATCCTGAAGCTCTCTAAGCAATCGGTTCAGAATTGATCAACAAGGTTTTTTCAATTTGTTTTATTGTTTATACCCTACCTTTTTGATAGCAATAAAAAAATAAAACGATTTCTTTCACAACATTGTAGACGTATTCACGTCATTGCTCCGTATCCGCGATACAGACACCCGCTTTTTTTAATCAGTTCTGGTTCTGTGCTGGAATAGCTTCCATACAAATTCTTGTCCCCGATAATCATCGAGAACAGTATCCAGCACAAAGGGAAATTTTAAATTTCCCTTTCCTCACATACGTTTTTTAAGTTGACAGTTGACAACTAAAATTGTTTTGTTTACTGAATGAAAAACGATCCAAATGAATGGAGAGATAAATAAAACCGATGTTTATGCAATATTAGAAGAAATTAAAACCGCCCAAAAGCCGTAATTTATGTGACATTAAAGGGAAAATTGCCCTTGGCGTTTTTTTAATGCTCCGGGACAGAACAGAACTGAAGAGATTAAAAAAACGCACCTTTGGTATCACAAATGAAATTTTGAGCAGGGGAAATTTCAATTTGAAAATTTACATTAAGTAGTAGCCCATTTAAATTCCATTTCACGTGAACGTAGTAGGTACTAGGATTAAGGGGGAAAATAGATGTAAAATTTAAAAAAAAATACAGAAAAATTTGGTTTAAAATTCAAATAATTTTTTGTATCAATCCACAAATTTTTTTTTCATTTTTTTTTAGGTTCATCTACAAAATATAACTAATAAACACTCAGAATATTTTTTTTATTTCTGATCAGTACAACAGAGGCTAGAAGTTCCGCCAATCAACAACTTTCGCTGCGACCTTCCCGGAAGACTGGACTGTAAATCGGTCATTTAGAAATGTAAAATAAATTTTTTGTAATAGATAGAGATAGTTTATACGCTAAGTTTCAAAAACATCGAATGAATTCTTTAAAAAACAATTAATCCAAATCGACTAAAAAATTCACGGGTCTATATGTATCTCCCCCCTTAAAGAACTATTTATGACTTTTTTATATGATTAGATTTTCATCCCAGAATTTTTAACGATTAAAATATTTTATATTGCAAATAATTTGTTACTAAATACCTACTAAAAAACTTCTTAATTAGTCTTTCAAAAATTAAAATATATTTTTTGCCTTTTGATTACAACAGTTAAAAGATTGAATCAGCATACTGCTCACTATTTCACAAAATGCGACATCAGAAAGCTTTCTTATTTCTCTAATATTTTCGAACTTCTTAAAACTATAATTTTTTAAATATATTACATATATAGTGTATTCAAACTGTCGTGATAGTTGAATTAAATTCAAATTGTTAATTTGTGCTGTTGTTTTGGTTGTATTTTCTTAAATTTTTTATTTGACCTTTCGCTATAACTACTTAAATTTTAAGTAATTAAAAAAGTTTTTTATTTTAAAACTGACAATAATTCTTGTATTTATGTATATATATTTTAATCTATTCTACGACACTTTTAATATTATTATCAAAATCTCCATCCTCTAAGGTATATACAGCACCTACACAATACAATTCAGTATGGTGTCATATTGTTGGTTCATGTGTTGCTATTATACCTGTTTCCACTTCATCATTATGTACTATTGTTGCCTTTTAAAATAAAAACCTTCTTTACCAATATGTTATGATTTTTGGGCTAAAACAGAGAATATAACACATAATGTCATATAAGCGATTTTTTTTATTTGATTAAATGTTAAATTTTTTTTTATATATTTAAAAAAAAGAAATAAAAAAGCATAGAGTGAAAATAGTTTAAAAAGGGAAATGCCACAAAATACGTTTTATTACCAAACAATTTCTTTTACAACCAAGTTTACTATACTACATAAAAAAACCCTAGGGGAAAATATAAACATTCGTTTAACTTTTAAATAATATAGAATAACAAGAACATAAATGTTGACAATAGGCGCTTATTACATATGCTACATTAATTTACTGTTAAACTGTAAAAACAATAACTAACTAAAGTATGATTATTTGAATGAAGGAAAAATCAAAGAAGTTTCATAAAAAGTATTAAATATGGAAATTAAAATATTGTTATAAATATTTTAAAGGACGAAATTAAAATATTTTTTAAGTTTACGTTTTATTTAAATTAAATTGAAACCATTAATAAATTGAATTTAATTTGCAATGGCCAAAAAAATATTTTTTTATAACTAAAATTATCAAAAAGCGTTCATCTCTAAAACATACATCAATTTTGTGAAATTGTTGGGGAGTTAGTTACTAAGAAATAGTATGTAATATTTTTAAATGAAGTTATTATGGCAAGTCGCAGTCAAACCGTAGTTTATATTCCAATCTTAAATAAAAACGTATTTCAATCGCGTGGAGTTTTTATTTTAACTAAATCCATTTCTGGAAACAGAAGTTTTTTTTAAAATTGATTTTATATTTTAATTGCTCTGGAAAAGAAGCCAAGAAATATATATATGTATATATTATTTTTGTCAAATATTTAAAATTTCATTTACAGAAAAAATGTCGCAAACGTGCCACGATCTCCTTTTCACTTAATTCGTCGCCGAATATAGGATATTGTATGAAATGTAAGTTAAATTTAGAAAGTAGTCGCGATAAATATAATTTTTCGTTTTTTGTTTTAAGAAAAATATATTTCTGCCATATGATTTTCCCATATTGTATCTTGTACTACTTCATTCTTATGAACAATTTACATTTTGAAATTATGAAAGCACAACATTAACGGAAAACCCATACAGGGAAATGCATGCTTTCAATTTTTCTACTTACTCTACAATGGACAAATAAATTTAAAATAAATTTAAAATATTCATAATAGCTTTATTTCTAAGACCTTTTTTTGCGATTCATTAACGAGTTAAAGCATCTTAAATTACTCAGTATATATATGGTTCTGTTTATACGTATGAATTTTCTATATTATAAAACATTCGAAGAAATACAGTTAAGCTGAAATAATAGACCAAGCAAGCATTTCAGGTAATTCGTCATATTTTATATAACATCTATTTTCTAACATAAGTGTCCTATAAAATACGAAAATTTTTAAACGAGGGATTGCATTATAGTCATTGGGATTATATTTATAACCAGCATTTAGCAAATAAATCAATTTATAAGGATTAGTAATTAATACTCAAAAGGGCTTCGTATTGTAATAAAATAAAAATTAATAAATGCAAAAACACCTCACCTTAATTATTTTTCGAATAACCGAATAACATTCTATATCTTATTACAATAAATTTCCCAGTTATCAGATGGGAAACATTAATAAGATTTAAGATTGTTTCTTTACCTATTATTATTGAATCTTTCAACTAATTACGGCCCAAAGTCAACATTTACTGATGAATTTAAAAGTGCGAGCTCATTTAAAACCGAAGCCAAATTCTAATTCACTAAAAGCGCAAAAATAGGAGGAAATATACATCAATGCATTCATGCCATATATAAATTCGCCTATATATATATTTTGGGAGTTTATACCAAAATGTCATAGCTAAAGTGTTAAGGAAAAACGATACACTAATAGATAATTAAATAAGAAGGAAGATTTCAATGACCAAAGTCATTGATATTCACCTGGTTTATATTTTGCAGTGTCAATTGATGGCCTTGTAAAGTTTGTACATGTGCTATAGAGAGTGACGGTGTTCCGTCTGTATTTTCGGTTTGTGTCACAATTTGTTGGCCATTTCCCGTTGTTGTTATATTCCCAGACTGGTCTATTATTGCTGCCTGCTGTTGAGTTTGCTGTTGCTGATTTTGTTGTTGTGGTGGTTGCTGTTGGCTTTGTACCTGCTGTGATTGAGGTGCTGCAACGGTCACCGTTACTGGTACAGCTGTTACTGCTGATCCCATGGCATCCGGCTCTTTTTTCACCTGCACAGTTTGTAAGGTATGTAAAGTTTGTACCGACTGCACGTTCGACACGTTAGAAGTGACAACATTTGTTGTATTTGTGTTAGTGTTGGCTGCAGCCGTTGATACCGACGTTTTTTTTGTTGCGGTAACTAAAACAATTTTATAGTAATAAATAAAAAGAGAAATACTTTGGCAGGAATGAATTTAAAATAAAAATAAAATTAATTTTATTTTGTTAACACCACAGAAATGCACACATGTCTTATTAACAACCACTTTACTGAATTATTCATAAAGAATATTATTATTGATATTATGTCTTCTACCTAATGAATATAATTTTTATCACTACATTGCAGTTGTTTAAAATAAGCTGAAAGCAATTTACTTTACCTTTTATAAATAAATTATACTTAAGAGTATTCCAGTTCTTTAGAACTGAGTCGATACCAATAACTTTCGGGTTTAGCTTACTGAGCAAGGCTTGGAGATATCCAGAGCAACCAAACCAGATTGACCAAACCGTTGGTCGAGATGTTTTGTCAGGCCCACTAAAAAGAACCGGTGGACCTTTTTGGTTTGAGCCGTACTATTTGTCATAGGATTAGGCTAGTCTCTAGGTATCCAATAAGCCTTTTGTTCATAATCGCCTCCATAGTTTTGGACAGAATAGCAGTAATTGCTATTGGACGGTAGTTTGAGGGATTGCTTGAGTCATCTTTTTTCGGTATGGATTGAACAGGTGAAAGTTTCTAAGGCCGGGCGCCCATTAAAGTAGTGTTTCAGTGGCGTGGTTTTGGCCTGCCATATGGAAACAAAGCGATGCGGCAGTTGAATGGTATTAAAATTATTAAGCGCGCATCGAAATGGCAAGCAGCGTATCGCTTAAGGCCGGGCGCCCACTAAAGTAGTGTGGCAGTGGCATGATCGAAGTGGCAAGCAGCGTATCGCGTAAGTGATTCAACACCATCTTATTACTAACGAGAAGTGGCATCCACTGCCACTTACCACTCAAAAATTAAACTTGTCGGAGACTAGTGGCAATCAAGTGATGCCACGTCACTTGCCAGGTGCCACACCATCGTCAGTCCACTTCAATGTGCGCTACTTCATTTGATTTTACGGGAATAAATTTTTCCACTTGCCATTAGACCGCCACGCCACTGACACGTCACTTCCACATCACTTTAGTGTGGCAGTGGCGTGGTTTTAGCCTGCCATCTGGAAAGAAAGTGGTGTGACAATTGAATGATGGCGGAGTGGTGTTAAAATTATTAAGCGCGCATCGAAATGACAAGCAGCGTATCGCGTAAGTGATTCAACATCATCTTATTACTAACGAGAAATGGCATCCACTGCCACTTACCACTCAAAAATTAAACTTGTCGGAGACTAGTGGCAATCAAGTGGCGCCATCCCACTTGCCAGATGCCACACCATCGCCACTCCACTTCAATGTGCGCTACTTCATTTGATTATACGGGAATAAATTTTTCCACTTGCCATTAGACCGCCACGCCACTGCCACGTCACTGCCACACCACTTTAGTGGGCGCCCGGGCTAAGAGATTCAACATCATCTTATTACTAACGAGAAGTGGCAACCACTGCCACTTACCACTCAAAAATTAAACTTGTCGGAGACTAGTGGCAATCAAGTGATGCCACGCCACTTGCCAGATGCCACACCATTGTGCGCTACTTCATTTGATTATACGGGAATAAATTTTCCACTTGCCATTAGACCGACACGTCACTGCCACACCACTTTAGTGGGCGCCGGCCTAAGAGCCTGAATACTAGTGGCTTCGGCCAAAAAAAACACCTTCGGCCGCACATTCGCCTTCGGCCAAAGGAGCCGAAGTTTTTATATCCAGCCAGGCCAGTCACTGAAAACGAGTTTATTATTTTTGGAAAGCCACAACTTAGTTATTTAAAATGCATATTGCCATCATTTTCAGCACTATGACTATAAAACAGTGAAGAATTTTCATTATTATGTATACTTTTCGGTCAGTATACCATGATTTCTGTGTATGATAGTATGATAGATAGGTTATGGCAAAATCGGCTTCGGCCTAAAACTGACCTTCGGTGGAACACTACTGAATACACTGCGGAGAAATATAATAAGGTAGAGTTTGCGCAAAGGTTTAGCTAGATGAGTTTAGGCAGAGAAGAAAACCAAAGCCATAAGTCGGGGTAGGAAGGGACGCTACAAAAGACCCCAAGTTTTCGCTGCCAGAGATTGAATACTTCATCTGTTCGTCACGATTCCGGCCAGGATGTTGTGCACATGACCAAGGCATTGGTGATATAGTGTAGCTAAATGTAGCTTTGATACCGTTGAAAGGCACATGTTACAAGACTGGATTTAGATAATGGTTCGTCTATTTTAGATCGGGTCTCTTCGATGACGACTGGCTTTAATCTTGTGAAGTTACTGAATGATCTACAAACACAATAATTCGACTACACAAAGTTAACATGAAGGAAGCATTAAATAAAATAAGTATGTATGTAAGTTATGATTTCACCAATAACTACACTTCCATTCTTGGCTTGGTTTCGAAGGCAGCTTGTGCCAAGTAGTGGCACATATAGTTGAAACAATAAAAACTCTGCATTACAATATTATTGTTTTCTTTTGTTCATGTTAAAATAAACGGGGATAATTTTTTTTCAACTATATAGTTTTTATAAAAATTCTTTTAAATAATTAAAAGAATTACCTTTTCTTTCTTTTTTTACCCCTTGTTTCGCAAAATGCCGCAGTTCTAAATGCCTTCTTAAATTTCTTGACTGTCGTATAACTGCAAAGCAAATAGGACAAGTGGCTGGCTGTTCCGACTGAGATCTTGATCGTGGCTCTGCTTGTTAGAGAAGATATAATTAAGATATAACAATAAGTTTTTAAATCTTTTTTAAATCTACTTATTGAATTTGTCGTTTTAGGAGAAGAACCTTGCGCTACTTGCGTAGGTACAGAAGTGGTTGTTGCGTCAGTTACAGTTACAATAGACTCCGTTGTATTCGTTTCAGATTTAATAGCAGATGTTGTAATATTAGTCTCCCCGTTTTCCGATGTAATTGTTGTAGGGGCTGTCATTACATTTTCCATTCCGTCAGTGCGGGCAACTTTCGTAATAACTGAAATTAAACGTAGAATTATAAAATATATAAAATGGACATTTTTGGTACCTTGAGGTTTCTTAGCGCGTGGTTTTCGTTTTCGAGCTGGCAAAAATTGATTGATAACATCTTTAACATCTTGTACATGCGCTGTAATTGTTCCGGCGTTAATATCTTCAACAACTTGTGCATGCACGGTATGTTGTTGAGGTGCTGCTATCGTAGCTATCAGTTGCTCTTGATCCTGACGATAACAGAATATTAATCTTTGATATCAAAATTCAAGTTGTTAATTACATCGATTACTGCTTTAACATGATGTTGTGGCATCATTTGGTGAAGTTGTATTTGTGTAGCATAATCGTCTTTTGTGACTGTTTGCGGAGCTAATCCCTGAATATTTAAACAATGAGCGGCTTGTAGAAGTGACGGCAGTTGTGAGTGGTCAACACTCACTTCGCCTCGATAAACAAACTCCAAAAGAGCTTCCAAATCATTTGCATTTACTCCAGCTAACATCACGACTGGATGCTTACAAGGAGTGTTCTGTAAAAAAAATTAGTAACGAAAAATAGCTATTTTATACGTTTCGAAAACCAAAAGATTAAACCAAATGCTTCAAGCATCTTAAAAATCGATTTCCTAATTCTACTTGATGATCTTTCACAAGAGAATTATACAAAAGAAATATTTATTGACTCGTAAAAATTAAATACGTTTTTTTTATATAAAACATACAAAGTATTTAAGATACCTCAAATATATATCTTTCTAAAACTTTCTTTACTACTGTGCAACAGGCAACATCATTTTTCTGTTTTCATATTTTTTGACTTTCTTTGCCGTTACGAATTAATTAACTAATATAAATTTATTTTATTTTAAAAAATACCGTAAGTAGGAGTAAATTTTGTTTATGACAGCAAAAACAATTATTTAAAAATCAACATTAGATAACATATTTATGTTATTTCTTTTATTGAAATCTATTTTTTTTGCATCAATAAACAGAGTTGTTCGTACTTTAATAACAGGTAAATAAATTTATGCAAATCTTCTCTTTTCCTTGCAGGTTTCTTTCGTTTTGAGAGGCATACGAGAGGAATTAGACATACCGTGGGCCGTTTTCGTGCGGTTACATCCCGTAGCATCAAAACACTATACGGATTAACAATATAAATAGTGAACGAGTTGGCTTTTTACACTGCTAAGATTTTAGAAGAACAACACTTTTGTTATTTGCGATGTTGGTTGTTCTTTTTCCTACAACAACTTTTCCGTCAAATTATTTTAACCGTATGTGCTCAGTATATATTTTCGTAATATAAGTATGTACTACTGTAAAAAAACGTTTTATTCACAAGTAGTTTTGTAAATTTACAATATGTACATAATATTCCTAATACAATATACTATTCCTAATCATGGTCAAATTCTTCACATGGTTACAAAAGTTATAGTAATATTACAATAAGTTTGTTGTAAATCAGTATTTCATAGCGCGTTTTTTAATTCTACTGTAAATTCACACTGTGAAGTTACATTTCTTTCAGTGTAGCTAATTCTCACTGCATATGGAAAACGTAATTTCAACAATTAAGGCATAAATTCAATTTACGTCTTGCGAGTTTTAGGTTGGAGCACGTTTCATTCAGGCAGGAACATACGATCGCCGTGGCGGTGGCGTTGTGGTGGCGGTGGCGATGCGATGGCGGTCAGTTGTAACATATAGAAAAACAATTGCGCTATTCACACCAACTGCGGTCAGATACGATATCTTTCGACAAATGGAGCGTTCAATTCGCGCGGTGGCGGTCAGATTCCGCATGCTGTATTTGACCGCCAACGCGTGAGCACTTTTGCAAAAATGGAAAGTGAAAAAATTGAAATTTTTATTGAAAAGGTGAAACTACATCATATTTTATATGATTTGTCATCCAGAATACAAAAATATAAGAAAAAAAATGAGAAGTGGAAGGAATTGCCACAATTATGCAGGAAAATGGTAGTACTAATATATGACTTAGTTAATTTAATGGTATGGGTAAGAAAAATTATAGTAAATTAGGAAATAATTATAGATAAATTAGAAATATACGTTTACATAGAAGCGTTCGTTTAGTTATTCTTGATTAAAGTATTGAACAAATCTTTCACGCAAGTTAAATGCAAAATTTACTGCTCCACGACTATTTGGACGCAAATTATCAAAAACGTTTGTACCGGGCTCCGCATTATCTAATAAGTGCACGTACTACTGTCCAACTACTACTGACCGCCAGTACCACCGCTAACCTAGTGTGTGTTGGTCAGATCGCCATCGCATTACCACCGCACCGCCACCGCCATCACGCTCGCTGTGTTCCTGCCTTTATATCTTCATACTCATCATAAATTGTGCCCCAATCTTTGAATATTCTTTTGTACTTGGCCAAACGAGTCCTTGTGTTATGGAGTCAAACAGGGTTGAGTTATGCAATACGCTGCATTTAAAAGTTATAGCCCTTTTTACGATGTTTACAATATGGTGGTGTTCCATCATTCGATTTTTGTGGAATATAAACTCGAAATCGAAAAGCATTATGGGGCATCTGGAAATTCGGTAATTAATCATATATGTTAATAAGAAATATTGATGAAAAGTTTGCAAAATTTCTTTAAAACTGTCGCTAATTAAGTAGCGACGGTTGAAAAACAGTTCTCTAATACAACAGTCCCCAAGTGCTATTATAAATATAAATTTTTTTCAAGTCTATATTTATTTGTCTATATTTAACTAAATAATTTATTCCATTAGTAAGTTTATAGGCCTCTGTGCTGAAAGTCGTGTCGTGTGCCGTGACATGTGGTTGGAAATGAAGAAAGTAACGTTTCAGGCGAATTGCGACTTTCAACGCAGGTGCCTCAACTCAATTTAGCACTTCTACACTATGCCCCTGTGCTGAAAGTCCTAATTTCAGCGCAGGTGCTTCAACTAAATTTAGCACTTCTACACTATGCCTCTGTGCTGAAAGTCTAATTCGACTGAAACGTCACTTTCTTCCACTCAAACGACTTGTCACGAAACACGACTCGACTTTGTGCACGAGTGCCAAAGGCACATTTCATTGGAAAAATTAATGGTTCCAATTTATTTTTATTACATATTACTTGGGTAGACTTTTCAAACCAACTGTTCGCTTATCTAGTTCTAGAAAGAATTTCAGAAAAATGTTACAACGTTCGTTAAAACCTCGCTAAAGATATCCGTTTAAATTGCAGGCTCATAGCAACCCTCTTTTCCATAAAATCAGTTTACATCGAACTTTTGTTTGTTCGGTGTTCGGTAGTGCAAAAATAATAGAAACAAATAAATGACAACAAATGGTCATGTGAAGCCAACAGAAACTGATCGCTTTGCTACTTTGATTCTGATACAACCTAGCGAGATTTCTTAAGGTAAACGGGGTTAACTGAATCTGAGGTATAAACCGGCCGTGAGCTAATATTCAACAGATCTGACTAAAGTGAAATTAGTGCTTAAATACTTATTTTTACTCAACATTAGATCTTTTTGATTCTAATCAAAACCTTAAATGACAAATTTAATAAATATATTTCATCTCTTTTTTATTTCACATATTTTTTTCTTAGTATTACCTTTAATAAATCCAACAGAAATGGGCTTGCGGCGCAAAGGACTATTTTGTGCGCAGGGAAGCTTCTGCCACCAGCCGCTAGAGTGCAATCAACCAAATCGCCATGACAGCGAAGAAGTTGAATGGCCGACACAAGCGAAGTTCCATAGTCGCCCCACGTTAAAGAATACAATGAATTTATTGGCAGTGCCATTACTATATTAACTAAGTAAATCTATCACTAATTTAACTACAGTCGATCAATATTGATTCCAAAATATTTATTAACAATAAAATAAAACCCCTTGGAGCGAATATGGGAACTTGTGAGGCCTACAAAACATATACACAACACATTTTTAGATCCTCCTATCTCCACACCATACTCACGAGCACCGCTTTTTACGCTCGTGAAGAGAATTTTCAAAGCTAATTCACGTCAAAACAAGTGCACAAAGTTGACAAAATGTAAGTTCCTCACAATCATTAATAGTTTTTCACTAACTTTATAAAATGTATTATGCACGGAATATCGACAATAAGAAGAACCTAACGGAATTACTGCTGAAATTCTTTTCTATAGTTGACTGTCAAACATTATTATCCCTAGGAGAAAATATGGCGGCAAGTCACTTGCACAGAAATGCGTGTCTCAAAAGCTTTAAGTAATGCCATATAAACAAAAATAAACCGTGTTGGTGACATTTTGTTAAAAGACAAAATGGGGGCGTTTAGGTCCAATTTCATTTAACTGAGCTAGGCATGTTAACAACGACATATGCTATAACCACAATTGGGGCGACAACTACGGCGACGACCACGGCCACGGGGGTTATCGCTAGCTACAATCACTAAATTTTTCCATCTTTTTTACATTTCTCGGCTAAAAGAAGCAATAAAATTGATTTCATTTCAGCATTATGTACAAATGTATTTATAAGCCGCTATATAAACTGCTCATAATAATATACTATCGTTCTATGCCGAAAAACAAATATTACAAAACAGCTTTTGACAGATGACGGCTACGAATTGGAAATTTAATAGAGTGGTCGTGGTCGTCGCCATGGCCATGGTACAATTTTGGGCAACTTCATAAGAATCGTGTGTATTATAAATGTGTTTGACAGTAGTTGCGACGGTAGTTTCGCTCGTCGCCCCGATTGTGGTTACACCAATAAACAGCAATTTATTTAGCGCTGTTAGCTAAATTATTTCTGCTTTTTGGCTTAGAGAAAACGCAGCACAGCTCAAAACTGTTGGAAGGGATTGACGTTTACTTGTAAATTTTTTTGTAATACCTGTGAAACCCACCATAATGAAAGTCAAAAATGAAAGTATTTTACCTTCATTTGGATTGTAATTTCGGTTAAATGACATCTGTCGGAAAATTGGAAACTAAATTTTAAAATAAAATAATTTGATTTGACGTTAGTTAAGCAACAATTTCCAAGGATGTTTTCTATACTACTTTAAAAAATATTTTTTTGAATATTCCAAATTAAAACAATATAAATTAAAGGAAAAAACACGCAGGTTTATATCCTCACTTGATATGCCAGATGCAAATGAAAGTAAAGTGTAATGTGTCATCCCATAATTTCCTTGACCATCGCATTGGGGGTGCTACACACGAGACTAATTCGGACGGGTGAAACCGGTTTTATGGGAGAGAAACGAACAGAAGAGAGGGGAAATAGCCTATTGGGACATATTCACACGTTGCCATTAGTGTGGTGAGAACCGGTTTTATTCGACCCCTACCAACTCACACAGGGGGTAAATTATGGATAGTAAATTTGAGTGCTATACAGGAACATTTAAATGTATTGCAGATGAAGTTTACTTGATAGAGAAAAACAGAGCTAAAGAATGCAAGAGATAGACGTAACTTTTTATATGTGTGCTAGTTTTCACGCGTTTGGTTTTGCGTGAAAAACCCTCTCTCATCTATAAAACCGGTTTTAGGCGACATGAATATGCACTGTGTGAATAGGCCCAATAGGCTTAAGATAGAATCCGGCTCCGTATAAACAGTCTTAAATCGAAATTCGTCTCAAGCTTAATACCTGTGACACACTAAACTATGATGGTAATACCCAGGACAGACAGCGCTCTTTAATTCTCAATTAACATTAATCATTGTCAATTGCAGTGTGTGTCGCCCTGAGTTGTTAGTTAATAACCAATTTTTTGATGATTAACATCAAGCTAAATCATCAAAAGATTTTGATGATTAGCGAGTTAATCGAGTTGGTTACAGCGGTTCTCTTAGTTTTTCATTTTCTCATAGATGGCGAACCATGCAGATGTTTAATGTTTATGTTTAATATTATACATTTTTTGTCTCCTTAATGCGAAGCTTTTTAAAATAAAATGTTTTATATATACTTCTTTGCGTATTGCGTATTTTTTCTTGTTGTTCACTGCTATGTTTATTGCATTTTTAAAATTTCAAAGTTTTCACTGTCAAAAAACATATGTTCATCAAAGAGCTCCAATGTCATGCAGATAGTGTCTGTCGCGTTATTTTTTAATGCACATTAGTGCCTAATGCCGATTTAGCAAATGTACATTAACAGCGTGGTCTGTCCTGGGTATAATGTCGATTTAGCAAATGTACAGTAAAAGCGCTGTCTGTCCTGGGTATAACTTTCATTATAATGGTCAAGGAAATGATGGGGTGACACATTAACCTTTACTTTCATTTGCATCTGGCATATCAAGTGAGGATATAAACCTGCGTGTTTTTTGCTTTAGTTTTAAGTTGTTTTAATTTGGAATATTTAAAAAAATATTTTTTAAAGTAGTAAAGAAAACATCCTTGCAAATTGTTGCTTAACTAACGTCAAATCAAATTACTTTATTTTAAAATGTAGTTTCCAATTTTCCAACAGATAACCGAAATTACAGTCCAAATGAAGGTAAAATACTTTCATTTTGGACTTTCATTATGGTGGGTTTTTGCCACGACAATGAAGGTTACTTTCATTATGATGGTATATGTGTCACAGGTATAATTTACTTCAGCTTAAGACGAATTATTGTGTGATTGTGTGAGTTTTCAAAATGGCTGATTTTGGTCTTACATTAAAAGAATAATACCTGTGACACATATACCATCATAATGAAAGTAACCTTCATTATCGTGGCAAAAACCCACCATAATGAAAGTCCAAAATGAAAGTATTTTATCGTACTCTATTCCGGTTAATGATTAAGGTTATGTTAATGCATAATATAGAACATAAATTTTCAATTGTTTGAGAGAGAATCCGAATCTGTTTATACAGGCAATTCGTCTTAAGCCGATTTGAAGCTTAAAACCGTCTTACGCATAAACAAGGTAATAATAGCTGCGTTCCATTGGGTGAAATTTTCTACTCTCGAGTACTCCGGAGTACATGGCCAATGGAACACGATTATTGGGCATATTCACACGCTGCCATAATTGTGGTGAGTAAAACCGGGTTTATTCAACTCCTAGCAACTCAGACGGGGCGTAAATGAGTGTAGTAAATTCGAATGCTATACAGGAACCTTTAAATGTATTGCAGATGAAATTTACTTGTTAGAGAAAAACAGAGCTAAAGAATGCAAGAGATAGAAGTAACTTTTTATATGTGTGCCAGTTTTCACGCGTTTGCTTTTGCGTGAAAAATGTTTCGTTAAGTTCTTCCGCTCCCTTCCCTCTCTCATCTATAAAACCGGTTTTAGGCGCCATGAATGTGCACTGTGTGAATATGCCCATTGGGCATATTCACACGCTGCCATAATTGTGGTGAGTAAAACCGGTTTTATTCAACTCCTAGCAACTCAGACGGAGCGTAAATTACTGTGTTTCCATGCAGAGTTTATCCTGAGTTTACTCAGATTAAGCGCCCATGGAAACGGGGATTGAGTAAAGTGTCGTTAAATCCAAATAAACTCAACGAAGCCAGTCCGATTAAGCCGGGTTTTGTATATGTGTGTGTTTCAGTATCCTTTACTGCACATATACCAACGGCGACGCAATGTAAAATTAATTATCTGTCACTGTAACCCAGAACCGTCATGGAAACAGCATTGAGTGATCTTGAAAGAAAAAGCTTTCTGTTTACTTAACGAAAACTCTACCCTGGCTCATGGAAACACAGTAAATGAGTGTAGTAAATTTGAATGCGATACAGGAACCTTTAAATGTATTGTAGATGAAATTTACTTGTTAGAGAAAAACAGAGCTAAAGAATGCAAGAGATAAAAGTAACTTTTTATATGTGCGCTAGTTTTCACGCGTTTGCTTTTGCGTGAAAAATGTTTCGTTAAGTTCTTCCGCTCCCTTCCCTCTCTCATCTATAAAACCGGTTTTAGGCGCCATGAATGTGCACTGTGCATATTCACACGCTGCCATAATTGTGGTGAGTAAAACCGGTTTTATTCAACTCCTAGCAACTCAGACGGAGCGTAAATGAGTGTAGTAAATTTGAATGCGATACAGGAACCTTTAAATGTATTGTAGATGAAATTTACTTGTTAGAGAAAAACAGAGCTAAAGAATGCGAGATAGAAGTAACTTTTTATATGTGTGCCAGTTTTCACGCTTTTGCTTTTGCGTGAAAAATGTTTCGTTAAGTTCTTCCGCTCCCTTCCCTCTCTCATCTATAAAACCGGTTTTAGGCGCCATGAATGTGCACTGTGTGAATATGCCCATTGGGCCAACGCACACCAGATCATAATTATGGCACATAAAACCGGTTTTACTACACTCCTCGGAACGCAGACGGGGTAATAGCATCTTGTGTAGTAACCTTGAATCTTTACAGGAAATTTTAAATGTATTTGTGCATATGAAAATTAGTTGTCATAGCTTTCATTTCGTTGACAAATAGAAAAACGCCACAAAAAGTTCTTAATATCACTCTTTTCAATATGTTCACAAAAAAAACAAAATTTTCAGACCACTTGAACAGGTTGATGAACAAAAAGCGAATAATTAAAGAATTTCAGAGGGAAAATGCTGAGCTCAGAAAGAAGAAGATTTGACATAAGAAGAAGTATAATATGCATGTGTTAGTTTTCACGCTTTTGATTTTGCGTGAAAATTGTTTCGTTAAGTTCTTTTCTTCCCTTCCCTCTCTCTTCTATAAAACCGGTTTTATGTGCCATAACTATGCGCAGTGTGCGTTGGCCCATTGGGCATATTCACACGCTGCCATAATTGTGGTGAGTAAAACCGGTTTTATTCAACTCCTAGCAACTCAGACGGGGCGTAAATGAGTGTAGTAAATTTGAATGCTGTACAGGAACCTTTAAATGTATTGCAGATGAAATTTACTTGTTAGAGAAAAACAGAGCTAAAGAATGCAAGAGATAGAAGTAACTTTTTATATGTGTGCCAGTTTTCACGCCTTTGCTTTTGCGTGAAAAATGTTTCGTTAAGTTCTTCCGCTCCCTTCCCTCTCTCATCTATAAAACCGGTTTTAGGCGCCATGAATGTGCACTGTGTGAATAGGCCCATTGGGCATATTCACACGCTGCCATAATTGTGGTGAGTAAAACCGGTTTTATTCAACTCCTAGCAACTCAGACGGAGCGTAAATGAGTGTAGTAAATTTGAATGCGATACAGGAACCTTTAAATGTATTGTAGATGAAATTTACTTGTTAGAGAAAAACAGAGCTAAAGAATGCAAGAGATAGAAGTAACTTTTTATATGTGTGCCAGTTTTCACGCGTTTGCTTTTGCGTGAAAAATGTTTCGTTAAGTTCTTCCGCTCCCTTCCCTCTCTCATCTATAAAACCGGTTTTAGGCGCCATGAATGTGCACTGTGTGAATAGGCCCATTTACCCCGTTTATGATTAGGTTCAACCTAGGTTCAACCCAGGTTGAACCCAGTCATAAACGGGGATCGAGTTGAAACTGGGTCCACTCAACCCAACTCAGCTCTCCTACCTGGGTCGAGTTGATATTTCGCCTCATAAACGGGGGTTGAGTTGAAATTGGGTTGAAGTGAAATTTTTTTTGTTTGTTTACCATCCGTGAAGTCTGCCTTCGGCTTTAGTTTTGTGTTCGGTGTTTTTGTAGCGCGTTAATTATTTTATATTTACTATATAAAAGCATCACGAAATTTGTTTCTATGCTAGGAATAATGCACGAACAAAATTCCCTTCATCATTTTGATGGGAAACTGTATAGGTAGTCAGAAATATAGAAAAAGAATTAACAAAAAAAGGAAGTTTTGATGTCAGTTCAACTCGATTTCAACCCAAAGTGAACTCAACTCGGAATCATATACGGTGGTCGAAATTTCAACTCAACCTCGACTCAACTTTTCAACCTAATCATAAACGGGGTAATTGATATCAGAAGAAAATACGAGTAATACATAATCTCAAATTAATTTATTGCCCTTAAAAGAAATGTGAAATAATTATTTTTTTTTGTAATAAAAGGTAATTTTATATCCTACTGTATTTTTAAGTAGTTAAAGCTTGCAAACCTGGCGGAAATTTTATACGTTTCTACTAGGAGTGAAATACCCTTAGTGCCCGTCCACAACGCAGCCTGCCTAGCCTAGCACTGCACATTACACCATATAAGTTTAGTGTGCGATGGAAAAATTTTGTTCTTGCTAGGTGCAGTGCTAGGCTAGGCAGGCTGCGTTGTGGACGGGCACTAAGGCAAGAGCAGGGGTAGTTGAGTGTACTCGGGAGTACTCCGGAGTAGCAAATATTGCCCAATAGAACGCAGCTATTGAAAGTATAGTGTGTCACCGGTATAATTTAGCAATATATTACTTTTATTAATTTTTTTGCTTGTTATTATTTGTAAAATGAAAAATGTTATTATTTTTGCTTGTTATTAGTTATAAAATGGGGAGTTCCGGTGCTAAGTTAACAGCGATAATTTAACAGAGCTTACTTGGGCTAACCTGGTATAAAGAACTTTTAACTGATAACAAAGCCATTGAATAGAAGCGAAAATAAAAACACCATATATTTCCATTTTTAAAAATATATTTTTGACTAAATAAAACTTTAGCTGTGTTTTTGTTGAAAAATAAAACAAACATTTTTTGGCAGAAGTCACTAATTTTATTTTTTTTAATATTTAAACAAGATCAAGTAAACTACCCAGCGGGAAAAATTGGGAGTGCTCCTCACGGGAGCTAATTTTGAGCGCTGCCAAATGCCCTCCCGAGGGAGCATTACTGGAGTTTTCAGAAATTTTATAGAACGAAGAAAATTGGGGATTATCTTGTTGGTGACATTAGCATACTCAATAGACCGGTTTTCGTTCGATACGGGGGACAAGCAGCATTGGATATGGTTAGTATACTTAGTAGGGGGACCGCTTTGGTAAAACCCCACTCGCGCTTGCAAGGGAAAAGGCAATTGCAAAAAATTAACAAAAATAAAAGCTTTTCGGCACCGGAGCTTATTGACATATCCACATTCACATAGCTCTACTGTAGATATTTAAAAAAGCTCTATAATGCTCCTTTTTGTCTTCAAACAAATCGTTGCAGGAGTGCTCCTATGGGAGCTCAAAAGGAGTGCTAGCCTAGGCGGACATCTAATGTTAAAAAATATATGAAGAGGGAGCGGAAAGGGAGCACTCCATGGGAGTACACTTTCATTGGCTTTGGAGCACTCAATTTCCCGCTGGGTAATATTTTCGCTCAACCGCGCAAACTTCACCCCGATCCCTCCCACGGCCAACTAACTGCCTGGTGACAGTTCGAATTGATTGGTTCATTGACTCGTGTATCATGGGCCTTGGCTTTACAAGCACTGTTACCAAGTTTATAGCAGCAAAATTAAATCGATTTAACTTAAAGTTACGCCAAAATTTCGAATTAAGGTATAAACGGGTATTTAATACGCAATCGATTTCAACTTACTTTCTTATAACTTTGGCTTAAGCCGAAAAATTTCGTTTTAAGCCATAATTCGAATTATCCCGTTTATACGACAAAAATTTTGGATGATCCATAATTCGAATTATTTTTGGAGTAGTTATAAACTAGGTATGTGTTTCCATGCAGAGTTTATTCTGAGTTTACTCCGATTAAACGCCCATGGAAACGGGGATTGAGTAAAGTGTCGTTTACTGTGTTTCCATGAGCCAGGGTAGAGTTTTCGGTAAGTAAACAGAAAGCTTTTTCTCTCAAGATCACTCGATGCTGTTTCCATTACCCCGTTTATGACTAGGTTCAACCTAGGTTCAACCCAGTCATAAACGGGGATTGAGTTGAAACTGGGTCCACTCAACCCGACTCAGCTCTCCTACCTGTTACCCCGTTTATGATTAGGTTGAAAAGTTGAGTCGAGGTTGAGTTGAAATTTCGACCACCGTATATGATTCCGAGTTGAGTTCACACCCGTTTATGACGCGAAATATCAACTCGACCCTGGTAGGAGAGCTGAGTTGGGTTGAGTGGACCCAGTTTCAACTCGATCCCCGTTTATGACTGGGTTCAACCTGGGTTGAACCTAGTCATAAACGGGGTATGGGTCGAGTTGATATTTCCTCTCATAAACGCGTGTTGAGATGAAATTTGGTTGAAGGGACATTTGTTTTGTTTGTTTACCATCCGTGAAGTCTGCCTTCGGCATTAGTTTTGTGTTCGGTGTTTTTGTAGCGCGTTAATTATTTTATATTAACTATATATGTAAAAAAAGTGGAAATTTAATTTTGACAATGGCTAAAAGAAATGTTTGGGAGCATCAGGAAACAAAAACTATGCTAGAAATAATGCAGGAACAAAATTCCCTTCATCATTTTGATGGAAAACTGTATAGGAAGTCAGAAATATAGAAAAGGAATTAACAAAAAGAAGTTATGTTTTGATGTCAGTTCAACTCGATTTCAACCCAAAGTGAACTCAACTCAGAATCATATACGGTGGTCGAAAATTTCAACTCAACCTCGACTCAACTTTTCAACCTAATCATAAACGGGGTACATGACGGTTCTGGGCTAAAGTGACAGATAATTAAAGTAAACGATACTGAACACATGCAGTAAACACACACATATGCAAAACCCGGACTGGCGTGATCATTACTGTGTTTCCATCCAGAGTTTATCCTGAGTTTACTCAGATTAAGCGGCCATGTACTGTGTTTCCATGCAGAGTTTATCCTGAGTTTACTCAGATTAAGCGCCCATGGAAACGGGGATTGAGTAAAGTGTCGATAAATCCAAGTAAACTCAACGAAGCCAATCCGATTAGGCCGGGTTTTGCATATGTGTGTGTTTCACTATCCTTTACTGCACATATACCAACGGCGAGGCAATGTAAAATTAATTATCTGTCACTTTAACCCAGAACCGTCATGGAAACAGCACCGAGTGATCTTGAGAGAAAAAGCTTTCTGTTTGCTTAACGAAAACTCTACCCTGGCTCATGGAAACACAGTAATGGAAACGGGGGTTGAGTAAAGTGTCGTTAAATCCAAGTAAACTTAACGAAGCCAGTCCGATTAAGCCGGGTTTTGTATATGTGTGTGTTTCAGTATCCTTTACTGCACATATAGCAACGGCGACGCAATGTAAAATTAATTATCTGTCACTTTAACCCAGAACCGTCATGAAAACACCATCAAGTGATCTTGAGAGAAAAAGCTTTCTGTTTACTTAACGAAAGCTCTACCCTGGCTCATGGAAACACAGTACATTTCGGGGGTTCGGGGAGCACAATTGCAAAAATGCAGTAAACTCAACATCATCGAATTTTCACTTAAGCATTTCTGGCTTTTTACTGTAGATATGTGCAATATTTTTCAGCTCATTTTAAAATAAAAGCGTATTTTTTAGTTTTGCTAAACTATACATTTTTAATTTTTTACTTTTTAGCCTTACGTCTTTTTTCGTTTTGTGGTAGTCGCCATATTAGGTTTACTTAATGTATTTTACTCGTCATACTCTTACATTTGTTACCCATATCGGGGGTGTTGTAAATAAAAAGGTAGTCCGCCATTTTGTGCCGGCCGCCATTTTGAATTTGGAATGACGCCACATAGCTTATTGTATTCTACTTGTCATATCCTTTCATCTGGTACCCATTTTAAGTGGGTTAGGGCCGAAACACATTCAGGCGTCGTTTGAACACATCCAAGCCTGAAGCTGGCTGCAAGAATATCCAACTATGCGTTTAAATGGGATTGAACACATTAAAACTTGCCTCGCAAATTCAGGCCTCGGCAAAGATGGCCGCAAGGCTCGCCTCTGTCGGAATTCCGACAATGTTGGAATTTGAATTCGGCCGAGGCTCTAGTTTGCTTTTAACAGTTGAACTTTGAGGTTGGGATTTTGTTTGCGAGTTTGTATTGATAAAAATAACAATGAAATCAGGCCAAGTAATTTTATTTTATTTAAATGATTTGCAAATTTTACACTTTTTACGAATCGCTAACAAATTTGACAACTGTCATCAACTGGACTGATTGTGTTATGAGTATTCCGCGGACGGCTCTGTAGCTCGCCTCAAGGAAAGCTTTGAGAGATTAGCTTTAAAACCAGCCTGGATGTTTCGGCCCTTAGAAAGAAAAAGTTAATCCGCCATTTTGAATGTGGAATGACGCCATAAGACTAATTTTATTCTATTTGTCATACCCTTTCGAGTGATATCCATTACTGTGTTTCCATGCAGAGTTTATCCTGAGTTTACTCAGATTAGCGCCCATGGAAACGGGGATTGAGTAAAGTGTCGTTAAATCCAAGTAAACTCAACGAAGCCAGTTCATGGAAACACAGTACATGAGCCAGGGTAGAGTTTTCGTTAAGCAAACAGAAAGCTTTTTCTCTCAAGATCACTCGATGCTGTTTCCATGACGGTTCTGGGTTAAAGTGACAGATAATTAATTTTACATTGCCTCGCCGTTGGTATATGTGCAGTAAAGGATAGTGAAACACACACATATGCAAAACCCGGCTTAATCGGACTGGCTTCGTTGAGTTTACTTGGATTTAACGACACTTTACTCAATCCCCGTTTCCATGGCCGCTTAATCTGAGTAAACTCAGGATAAACTCTGCATGGAAACACAGTACATGAGCCAGGGTAGAGTTTTCGTTAAGCAAACAGAAAGCTTTTTCTCTCAAGATCACTCGATGCTGTTTCCATGACGGTTCTGGGTTAAAGTGACAGATAATTAATTTTACATTGCCTCGCCGTTTGTATATGTGCAGTAAAGGATAGTGAAACACACACATATGCAAAACCCGGCTTAATCGGACTGGCTTGGTTGAGTTTACTTGGATTTAACGACACTTTACTCAATGCCCGTTTCCATGGGCGCTTAATCTGAGTAAACTCAGGATAAACTCTGCATGGAAACACAGTACATGTCGGGGGTCGGAAGCACTATAGCAAAATTCGAACGCCATCTTGGAACCACCATCTTGATTATTTTACAAAATGGTCAGATTGCATTATCACGCCAGCTATACATATGTGCAAAATTCCGTTATTTACAAGTGGGCGAAAATCAAGTTGCAAGATTTGTCTACATATGTACATGCAGTGACGTGTCACAGGTATAAAGGCTGGAGTACGATTCCGCTCCGTACCGTTTCGTATAAATGTCAAAAGTCGGATTGTAAGAATTTTCATTGGAAGTGTTCGTGGAAACGGAAGGGTGACTACTATGGACGTTTCGTATCGGTGCGGAATGGAAAAGATGGGCAAATTCCATCTTTTTACGAAAAGGTCGGAAGACATAACCTCATTTGGTGGTCGGTAATTTAAAACATAAATGGGAACGACGAAAAATTAATTGAATTAGTAAAAAAATATTCGGAAATTTTTGATAAAAAAAATTATTTCTATTTGGACACAAATTTTATTATTTCTGCACTCATTTCTTTTCAACTTGATAGTTGTCAAAAACGGAATGAATAGGTTATATTGTAGCCAGTTATCCAATTCCACGGGACGGTACACTTACGGTGCGGTTCGGAACGGAATCATTGTACTCCAGCCGTAAAGCGTATAAAAATGGCCCAGCGACTAGACTATAACTTTTGAATATCCTAAAAAAAATTTTGTGTTCAATATTTGCGTCTTCCTTCACAAAATTGTTTTAAAGTAGCCACACGAACAGTAAAACGACTAAAATGCAAATAAATTGTCGTTATTATTAGTTCTACATCAATTGGCATGGTACATGACGCTGTGTTGTTTACATTTGACAAAATAAGTACATTAGAACCTATTCCTAGTATTTTCTTTTGGAGTAAATCTTGAAATTTTACATAGACATTATTCACTCCTTTGCGTCTTCGCCAAAGCCTTCTGTATTTACAAGCCATGCACTAGAAAAATATTGAGAGCCAATTTCCCCATGAATAGGACTTCAAATCTCCAAATTACACTAACGAGTAACGACATAACGTGACTTCAGAGAATTGAAGTCCTATTGAAAGAAAATTTGGAGAGCCAAATTTTCTAGTGCATGGCTTGTAAATACAGAAGGCTTTGGTCTTCGCCGACCAAAATTTGTGTTTGAATTATAAGCTGTTAGCGCAACAACTTTAGATTTCAAATTGTTTTCATTTATAGCTGTGCGGTGGTTTGAGAAAATTTCAGCAATTTCGCCCGCAATGGATTCTAAATTTAAAATTTGTACTTGAATGCCCTTGGTAACATTATAATACCTTACAAGTATTCGATGTAAATCATAAAGGTCGTTTTGAAGTTTGTTTTAGTGTTGTTCATATCACCCTGTATTTTTGTAACCCTATGTGCTATTTTAATGAATAAGGTAGAATACTCCACCTATCTAAAACTGTAAAAATGAAGGTTCTACCCTACCAACTTCAAGAGTTATGGGTCAGTTTTGTTTTTTTTAACAAAAGTGTCAACTTCAAACTAGACCCTTTTCTCCAAAATATACGGTAGTTAATCAATATTTTCATTACGGATTTGGAAAGCTTGGATAATTTCCTATAATAGCCCAGTCACTTTATACATGAACCTCTAAAAAAATCCAACTGGAGATTTTCCAGCGGGATTCTCTTTATTTTGGGTCACAAGTAATTTCCCAAAAGTCCATAAAGCCAACTGACCGGCTACTCAAGTTTCGGAGGGTCAAAGGTACATGCATCAAGTGATTGCAGAAAAGTAGGATTCCCATGTTCGGTAGCGGATGGCTCCTGTCGAGGCCAGTCGTGTCTCAATTCGATGTCCGAGGATACAACCTAAGTTGAACGATTATAATGACGACCACATTTCGTTATTTTCCTCTGAGATGAGTGTAGTTGACAATGACGATATGAAAGATGAGGAAATAGAAGAGATAGAGATAACAAAAAAAATTATCAGAACTTGCAACCCATGGATTAGGCCTACGGGAACACCATGTAAAAAAAACGCCCCTTGCATTCTACCTCAGAGGTTGTGCGGAAATGAATGCAGCACGATGCCAAGACTTCAGCCCTTTATCTCGAAAACTATTGGTTCTACGTAAATTCGGTATAGGACACTTTTATGCAGATTTATCTAATTAACAAACTTTACTTAACCAAAATTTGCGTAAAGCCGATAATTTACGGGATATTTGCGAAAAATTGATTTTGGTAACCGTTGACCCCTAATATCTCAAGACGCGGGCACGAGATTTTATGAGACTTTTGTCACATCATTTAGAATGTCAAAACAAAGGTTCATATAAATTTTCAGCTTATTACGCCTCATTCCGAGGTTGACCCCTTTTTTTGCCTTATTTGACTGGACTAATAAATAATGTCCAGACAATTTTTGTGTTACGGCGTTTATTTTGATGCCTTTATATTAGCAAATTTTGATGTTAAAATGTACCAATTTCACATAAGCTTATGATGCTTGCTTAAGCTTTACAGTTTTAGATAGGTGGGAGTGTGCTGCGTGCAGTGCTACCTTATTCATGAAAATAGGACATAGGTGCAAATTTTTTCAACAATTTTTTTCTTCAAATCAATATAGCCAGGAATCACGCCTTAAAAGATTAGGCACTTGTCATTGTCAAACTGGTTTTTTGTTTCATTTAGCTACTAATCCACTTCATCTACAAGGTATATAATGTACGTACTCGTATTGTATACTTTTTCCATAATAAATTTGATCTTACAAAAATTTCTAACTGGAAAAGCAGATATTTATTTGATATAATAGCTTGGTTATAAAAAGAAAACTCGCTTTATTTTCTAATTAGGTACTTTATTCAAAAAGTTAAATATGAGTCTAGAATAGCAGCAGTAAATCGATCTAAACTCCACAAAGGGCTAAATTTGATGATCAAATTTTTGGTCTGCTGTTACAAAAATCTCTTAAAATATTGTATAAAATCGTACTTTTCTCACCACAGTGCGCAACGCAAATGCCACGAAAATGACACGTCCGAAAATTGTTATCTTGAAAGTACAACTAAGGAAATCCAATACAAGCAGCTTCCAATGTATTTCTATTTCCACATTAAACTTAGAACGTGATTATTTACTTCTTGCCCTTCTTCTTTTTCTTTGAAGATTTCGACTTCTTTTTGCTTTTACTTCTTTTACGCTTCGTGGTTGAACTAGATTCCGCTGAAGAGGCCCGTTTCGCCCTTTTCTTTTCTTTTTTATACTTTCGCTTTTTTCTTTTTCGTTCCTCAAGATTCGAATCTGATTCTGAATCACTGCTTGAGGATGTAGAACTCTTTGAACTTGGATTATGCGATCGTTTATTAGAATCAGGAGTTTTCAATTTGTCTTTTTCGTCATCAATAAAAGCTTTATCTTTATCTTTTTTCTCAGTTTGCTCGCCGTTTTCTTGATCACAGTTGTTTTCATTAAGACCTGTTTTTTTATTTTGGCTTACCTTTTCTTTACAATCCGGTTCTATTTTTCCAACTTGAACTTTCTTTTCACGTTCTTGTGACTTGGCTTCTTCGCTATGTTTCCTTTTATTCTCTTTTTCACGTTTAATTTTTTTTTCTTTTTTATCGACGCTTTTAGATCGCGAACGATCCCTTTTCTGGCCCCGATTTCTAAGTTTATCATGTTCGATAAACTTATTTCGTTCCTTAAATTTTGAATCGGCTGCATAACGTTCACGGCCTCTATCGACAGATTTTCTTCGTCTCCCTTTCTCCTTTTCCTTGTCTCTCTCTTTTTCCCTATATCTTTCCTGATCCCATGACCGATCTTTCAATCGATTTTGGCCATGCCCCCTTCGATCTAGTTGCTCTCGATTTCTCGTTTGATCTCGCGACCTATTTAATTCTATTATTTTATATTCCTTAATATTCTTTTCACGTTCTCTGTTATCATGAATGCGTTTAATTTCACTTGCTTTGTCGCTTTGTTCTCTTATATTTTCACTGCGATACCGATCTTTAGATTTACTTCGAGCAAGACGAACCTTTTCTATTCGATTACACTCTAACGTAACTTTCCTTATCGGAGTTGTGGAACGGGACCTATTCCTTTTGTTTGTTGGCTCCATAATTTTACTACCAAGTCTGTCTTTTACTGATCTAATAGGTGACCTTTTTTGTTTATCAGATTTGATTTCTACGGATCTTTCTGAAAAGTTACTGTTTGCTGGTACTGTGATTTGAAATGAAGTTATTTCTTTACTTGGACTTTGTGTTTTTACCATAACTGATATTGGAGGGGAAATTTCCTTAGTTGATTCGTTTGAATATAATTTTTGCCTCTCCAAACTAATTTTTTTAATTTCTATTGGCCGTATAGCATTGATTGCTCTGGCAAAAATTGCATTTTCTGCCCTCCTTATGACCTCATTAGTGACTTTTCCAGATTTTTCATCATTCAAAGAAAAGGCGTCATTTGATAAAGTTATTTTCTTTTCTTCCTTCATCTGATTTTCTTCTTCTCGTTCCCACTTTGACAATTCTGGGATAGGTACAAGCACACCAACTTCTTTTTTAACTTCATCTTTAGCAATGTCATCTAGATCTGGTTCAAAATCATGAATATCGAGAACTGAGTCAAATCTTTTCATGTCCATTGGACTGCTCTTAACTACTGAAACCGTTTTTTGTATCTCCTCTTGTTCGGCAATATTTGAATAATCTAAATTGATCTTGTCATCCTGACAGATATCGCCGTACAAATCAATTTGCTCGGAATCTAGAAGTTGAGTTCCTACATCCTTATCATCTGCTAATTTTTCATCTTCTCTTAAAGGACTTCGCCTAATTTTTTCTATACATTCATCAACTAATTCTGGTTTTTCATCATTAACTTGTTTTTCTTCTATATTTTTTTCGATCAAAAATTCATTAATATTAACATTTTCCTGCTCCTTTTCTTTCTCTTTTTCCTTTTTCTCTTTCTTTTCTTTTTTGTTTTTTTTCTTTTCAGGGTCCCTCTTCTTTTTCTTTTTCTCCTTAAATTTCTTGTCTTTTTTCTCATCTTCAGATGATTCCTGTTTTTTATCTTTTTCCGATTCCTTATGCTTTTCTCGATATTTCTCATCTCGATTTATATGCCTGATCTCCTTCTCATGAGCTTTCCTTTCGATTTCCTCAGCTTTAATTTTTGGGCTTTTTCTTTCGCGGATGGATCGTTCACGCCGTCTCTCCTGTTCCAAGCGTTCTCTCTCGTTTCCATGTCGTTCAGCACTATGTCGATCTCTGTTTATGAACCGTTCTCTGTTAGCATTAAGATCCCTATTTTGGAAATGTTCTACAAACCTATCCCCGCGCAGTGGTGATCTCGAACAGCTTCGTCGTCGCTTGTCAAAATTCCGCACAATATTTGGGCTTGTTCTTGACCATGAGCGTCCCTCACGTTCCTTACCATCGATTCGGATGCACATGTCGCTTTCTAAAGATTGAATGTCTCTTAAATCGGCTGCCTGACCCCTGTCATTATAGCCAATTTTATTATCATGTTCATAATAATCGCTTCTACAACCACGCTCGTCAAATTGGTTACGATTTCGTGAATCTCGATGTGGAGAATTTTCAAACCCAGGCGGTGGAGGCTCATCTGTACCAGGAGGTGGTTCTTCATCAAATATTTCTGATTGATAATCATTTCGATCCCTTCCACACAATTCCTTTCTAGACGGAGGACCATGTATACCTCGATTATACCGATTGTTGTGAGAATATAGACCTTCATTGTACATAACAAGTGGCGCAACCTGATGAGATAAAATGTCCTGGTTGTGTCCTGACATTCTGCTTTGTCTATGTTGCATTGGAGATAGAATACGTCCCCTACTTCTTGCTCTTCTAGATTGATGATGATACGGCGATCTGTCTCGAAACTCTTCCCTCGAAAAGTCTTCACGTCTTTCTATCCTTCGTGATTCTTTTGGGCGATACCTGGCCATTGAAAAGGACGGAGATCTACTTCTAGATCTACGTCTTGCTAGTGGTGATTTTGTTCGTCTGCGAGGTGGAATTGACCAAGAACGAGACCTTGAGCTTCTATCACTGAAAGAGCTGGATTGATGTCTGCGTTTGTCATTTTCAATAGACCGCTTATCCCTTTCTCTACTACGACCTCTTCGTTCTCGCGGCAGTGGGGAACGCTGCCTCCTTTCTTCAGGGCTTCTCGCTCTGGGGCGATTATAAGCAACTGGTCTACTTCTTCCTATGTTCAATTCAATGGAACGGGATCTTCTCCTATTGGGAGACCGTCGCCTTTCCTCCTTCCTTTTCTCCTTTTCTCTCATTATTCGATTAAATGCTTCTAAAGGATCATCAATTATGCCTGTGCCAACTTTTGCCGCTACACCCTGGTAAACTGATGCAAGGATACCCGGGGGAGGAATATGACGCGGTCTAATTTGATGCATAGGTGGATATCCAGGTCTAGGTGGATGGTAGGGACCTCGCATATTATCACCCATTATAAAGGGAACATATGGTGGTCCTGGTGGTACACCGTAACTTCCCATCTCGTAGGGTCTACTTGGGAGCATAAGAGATTGAACGGGTGGATATGGATTCATTGGTGATCCACTGCCATATATATCTGCTGGCGCCCCTCTATGAGAGCGCACTGGATCCCTTGATATAGCATGGTGAGCGTTGGCATTATTATGTTTAAGAGATGGATCAGGCAAATGTTCCGAAATATTATCCTTTTCATCAACAGTTGGTGTTCCAGATTTTTGTTCTGAAGCAGGAGGCGTAGTATGAGACTGATTATGTTTGGGAGAATTATCAATGCTCGATTTTTTTTGGATTTTACTAAATCTCCCAATATGTTGACGTTCAATGTAAGAAGGTTTTTGCCCTTGCAAATATGCAGGAGGTACCGTGACAGTAATATTATCCTCAAAATCAGATTCAATTTCATCATGCGAAGAATGTATTACAACTTCCCCCTTACTTTTGCTGTCTTCTTCCTTCTTCTCTTTACTATTTTCATATTTATCGTCTTTCTTATCCTTAATTTGAGCTTCTGGAATTACATTGGTACTTTCCACAGCTGTATTACTATTGGTGGAAGTAATAAGAATACCTAAATTTGGATCGATTTCTTTAATAGTTGGTTGGTCTTTTCTGGGTCTAGGTTTAGAATAGCCTGTCTCATTTTTGAAAGCATTTACAGAATTTCGGAGAAATCTATTGGGAATTAATGATCCAGGCGAACTGCCCTTTTCTTTGCAATCTGGACATTCGTTATCTTCTGACTCCAAAAGCGCTGTCCTAACACATTCGTCGCAAAAGGAGCTACCGCAACAAGGTATCATTACAGCATCTGTAAAAAGATCTTTGCACATACTACAAAGTAAATCTTCCGGTATTTCCTGTTTTTTTTCGGTTGAAACAGGCAAAGTTTGTTTCTCTAAGGATGTTTCTTGTGAGTCCCGTTCAATAAATGACCTTGGGATACCAGTGTTTCTTTTAATATCGCCCATTTCGCTGCTAGAACCTAAGGAACAATTTTTTATCCAATGCCCTGGTTTATGACATTTGAAACAACGATAATTTGCAGGAACTTCTCCAGTTTGGCCTTGACCACGTAGTTTCTGATAATTATTGGGATCATAATCTATTGTACTTTGAATCATCATGGCTTGAATTTTATCCTCCTCAGTCCCATTCATTTGCGAAAGATCTAAGGATCCTCCGTCAGGTTCGGGGGCTTGTCTTATTCCTTGTGTTTTTTCATTATGTGGATCCCATGGCTTCTTTGGTTGCGCAGCAAGTGGTATCCGCGCTATAATCAAAGAAGTATTCTTAGGAATCAACGTGGTATCGTCATTATATTCTTCTTTTGTCTGAGCATTTGTAATTTGTAAGTCAAAATCTGCAGTTTTCCCAAGTCGTTTTTGATGAATTATAGCCTTCTTTAAATCAAATACAGAGATATGAAGTCCATCAAATGTTATGGTATCAAAATCCAGAGCACTCTTAAATTTATAATGAACAGACATCTTGTGGCGGAATCTGATAAATTTAATGACGCAGGCTTGACACAGTTGAACGAATAGTATCACATATTTTGCACAGAGCTGTTCCTTCTTTAGTAAGTTTAACTTAATTAGGATGAAAAGAAATCACTTATTTTATTGTATTAATTGTATAATAAATAACATTACTTCCAATTCCGCATCCCTTCTTGAACCTTTAGGAGGTATTCCATACAATCAACAAAATTGATTGCTTATGCATCCAATTAGTATGCAAAAAATTGCATTGTAAAAAGAATTTAGTAAACAAAAACTTTATTATTGTTGCTGCCCGACACAACCTAATAACGTGTTTTACTTTCCCGAGAAATAAAATACTTTTCACCAATTGTTCTTTTTCACTTTGACAGTCAACCAATTGCTCTTCTTGTTCCACTTTTTATAACTCGACCAACTTTATAAATACCACGTTTACATGCAGACTGGAAAACTCTGGCTGATTTACATTAGAGAAGATTTCGCCGCCGAAAATGTTGGAAACCCTAGAATAATTATTTGACTATCCAGTTTTTATTTTTGGGGCGGTCAATATTTCACCAAATAAAAACAAACTTGTATTATGCTAGCAAACTACAGGCAATTTGGCGAAATCGCCAACATTGCTTACCGAATAAAATTTGCCGGTGTAAACAAAACGAAGATGATATTGATCGGACTATTGCCAAAAAAGTTGACAAAAACTTACTTGAATACAGTATGGCCTGTTTCACACGGGACGACGGCCAACCAACAGAAATCGTACGAAATTCACTTTTTTTTAGCGAAGAGGGTGATGGGGAGGGAAGATTTTTCCATCCAAATTTCTCACACGATTTTCGATACGACTTTTTGACAGCGGTGTGGTTGTTGTTTTTTGTTCCTTTTGTTTGGAGAGAAAAGAGAGAGAAATGACTTGTTTCACTCGGAAAGTTCGCAAAAGAGAATTAAAATAAAAGCAACAACAATAAGCGAAAGCAACAACAATAAGCTAAACATCCCAGAAAGCGTTTTCTTACTTTCCGAACTTTACAGTCAAAAATCTCGGGATCTCGTGTGGCGTAAACATAGACCTGATTTACACGACACGTTTTTTGCTCTGCCTTTTGAATTCTCTTTTGGGTTAAGGCTGGATTACAATGCTGTCGCTGTCGTAGACGCTGACGCTCCAGTTGTTGCTTTCGCAGTTACAATTCAGTCGCACTGAAAGTCAAAAAGTTTACCGTTGCTAGTGCCGCGCGACCAAAGTTGACATGTTGGCAACTTTACGCGACACGCGACAGCGACTCCTTTGTATTTGCGATTAGAGAATTTCATACATTTTAACTTTTGACAGTTGGTGCGACAGCGACGGCGACAGCATTGTAATCCAGCCTTTACGTGCGAGCCCAGCGCTGTAGGTTTATACGATGAAGTTTTTAACGTGCGTCAAAACTGACACATTGTTGTATTTTAACTGCATGATGTTTGGGTGGCTGGGTGTTTGTGTGTTTGAATGACGAAAAAGGGAGAAATGAAAATCAAGAAAACGTCTGCTGTGAGTGGTTTACCCGTGATGGCAGTCCCTCAGCTTCCCTCTCAAAAACTCGTGCTTTATGCAGCAAAAAACGTGTCGTGTAAATCAGGTCATACAGATCTGAGGTCTGCACGGCCATTTTTTTCGGCAATGGTAACTAACAATATTGCTTGTCAACGTTTCTAAGCCGGAATTTCATTGTTCGGCAATTTCATTTTTAAAAGATGCGCTTACGCGAGATTTAAAGAAAAAGTACCAATAGTAAAAAACCAAATACTAATTTTAATTGTTTTGAGAATTTATATATATAATCATCCATTTTATGCACGGCTTTAACCCGGAATAAAAAAAGTTATTTTTGTTTATTTTCATTTGCCGCCATCTTGATTTCAGATTTCCTGAACCCACGGTTTCTGTACTGTGTTTCCATGCAGAGTTTATCCTGAGTTTATTCAGATTAGCGCCCATGGAAACGGGGGTTGAGTAAATCCAAGTAAACTCAATGAAGCCACTCCGATTAAGCCGGGTTTTGCATATGTGTGTGTTTCAGCATCCTTTACTGCACACATACTAAGGGCGACATTATGTGAAATTATTTATCTGTCAGCTCAACCCAGAACTGCCATGGAAACAGAAAAAGCTTTCTGTTTACTTAACGAAAACTCTACCCTGGCTCATGGAAACACAGTACTGTATACCGTGTCCTGTACTGTGTTTCCATGAGCCAGGGTAGAGTTTTCGTTAAGTAAACAGAAAGCTTTTTCTCTCAAGATCACTCGATGCTGTTTCCATGACGGTTCTGGGTTAAAGTGACAGAAAATTAATTTTACACTGCGTCGCCGTTGGTATATGTGCAGTAAAGGATACTGAAACACACACATATACAAAACCCGGCTTAATCGGACTGGCTTCGTTGAGTTTACTTGGATTTATCGACACTTTACTCAATCCCCGTTTCCATGGGCGCTAATCTGAGTAAACTCAGGATAAACTCTGCATGGAAACACAGTACATGGGCGCTTAATCTGAGTAAACTCAGGATAAACTCTGCATGGAAACACAGTACTGAACCTAATACCTAGGCAATTATTGCTTTGGTAATATTTTAGAGATATATTGCCGAACATGCTGCTGGCTGCTGCGTCTTCACCGTCAATTTTTTCCGGCAATATCAATTATTTTCTATTGCCCATGCCAAAAATCGCCCGTGAAGACCCCGCGTAAACACCCCGTTTATGACTAGCTTCAAGCCAGATTGAACCCAGCCATAAACTGGGTTCGAGTAGAAACTGCGTCCAATCAATCCAACTCAGCTCTCCGACCTGGGTCTAGTTGTTATTTCGTCTCATAAACGCTTGTTGAGTTGAAATTGGTTTGTAGTGACATGTGTTTTGTTTGTTTACCATGCGTGAAGTCTGCCTTATCCAGGGTCTCCACTAAACATATGTCTACAAAATGTCCTGTGGAGACCCCTTATGTCAACATTTTTAATGGCAGGACATATGTCTTGCCGAAATGTTTAGCCATATATGTCTAGACATATCTTTGGACATTTTCAAAAAAAAGGGCGGACTTTAAACTTCGGTAGAAGGAAGTCCTGAAATTTGCAAATTTTCTCAAAAGCTATGAGTGTTTGTGGAATTTTAAAAACCCACATTATAAAAGAATAGCTTCTGTCATTTCTAATGCTTGTAATAATTTCAAAGCATTAATATTTTTATTTTTATTCATTGAACCTCTTCCTATGGAAGCTTTAAAAAAATGAAATGTCATGACATTTGTAGCCCACACTAAAAAATCAATCTGGCAGCCAGACATAAATTTGACATATGTCTTGACATAAAATATGTCCTGTGGAGACGCAGCCTTAGGCGTTAGTTTTGTGTTCGGTGTTTTTGTAGTGCGTTTATATTTTTATATTAACTATATATGTAATAACCAGTGGAAATTTAATTTTGACAAATCCTTAAAAAAATGTTTGGGAGCATCAGGAAAGAAAAACTATGCTAGAAATAATGCAGGAACAAAATTCCTTCATCATTTTAATGGAAAACTGTATAGGAAGTCAGAAATATTAAAAAATACAGAAAAAGAATTAACAAAAAAAGGGGTTATGTCTTGATGTCAGCTCAACTCTATTTTAACCCGAAGTGAACTCAACTCGACGGTGGTTGAAATTTCAACTCTACCTCTAATCAACTTTTCAACCTAATCATAAACGGGGCAAAAGAAACGCTTTTTGAGCAAATTATTGCAAATCAAAAAAAAGATAACATAAATGTTGTTTGTATGTATGTACTGTAACAAAATGTCAATTGATAACTTTTGACAACTTGTAAGAAATCACAGGACCGAAAACCTAGCTAATTCATGCACGAGAGGAAGTAAAAATTTACCGCTTTTTCTTGCATGAGAAGTAAAAACACACAAATTGGGCAAGGTCGGGTGAATTCTTGCGATCGCAGTATCCCACATTTGAGTTCTGGAACAAACCTATTTTCAATTAACCAAAAATAATAGCTGTTTTCGATTTGCCACATTTATCTGATATGCCTCACATTTTCCTCAGTTTCACTGAAAATGGCTGTTCGATTTGGCGGTTCAGTTCCTATTTTACAACAGACGGCGACAGCTTCCAAGTGATACAAAACCAAGTGATGTGATAAAAATATTTTTTCATCTCATCAGTTGAGTAAGTGATTTTGAAGTTATTCACTGACGTATTTATTGTGGCTGAATATCTTATTTTGTAATAATTTCATATTCAGCAGCGGAAGTATTATGAAGAGACAATTTCTTTGATCTCGGTGTATGGAAAGTTAATTTATAAAACTTTTATTATTTATCACATAAGTGACTGTTCGATTTGCTTTTTGCAATCAGTTACAATTTGACAGAACAAAAGTGAGTACGAGATTTGACATGTGAGGAATATGTGATGAATGGGCATATTCACACATTCATGGCGCCTAAAACCGGTTTTATAGATGAGAGAGGGAAGGGAGCGGAAGAACTTAACGAAACATTTTTCACGCAAAAGCAAACGCGTGAAAGCTGGCACACATATAAAAAGTTACTTCTATCTCTTGCATTCTTTAGCTCTGTTTTTCTCTAGCAAGTAAATTTCATCTGCAATACATTTAAAGGTTCTTGTATAGCATTCAAATTTACTACACTCACGCCCCGTCTGAGTTGCTAGGAGTTGAATAAAACCGGTTTTACTCACCACAATTATGGCAGCGTGTGAATATGCCCAATATCAGATAAATGTGGCAAATCGAAAACAGGCATTGGGGGGTGCTACACACGAGACTAATTCGGACGGGTGAAAACACTTTTATGGGAGAGAAACGAAGTGAAGAAAGGGGAAATGGGCTATTTTCCCCTTCACTTCGTTTCTCTCCCATAAAAGCGGTTTCACCCGTCCGAATTAAGGTAGAAACAGAATGGCACGGCGACCGTGGCGGTGGCCGCCGCTCAGAGAGTTTCCCATACATTTAATTTCTCCCCAGGCGGCGCGGACAAATTAAATGAATGGGAAACTCTGAGCGGCGGCCACCGCCACGGTCGCCGTGCCATTCTGTTTCAACCTTTAGTCTCGGGTGTAGCACCACCCACTGAGTGGGTTTGGCGGAGCAAACGCCCGACAGGACTAAAGAAGTAAAGGTCAAACCCCACTGTACGCTTTGCTTACATTGTTGCTTTGCTTTGTTGGACATTTCAAGCAAATGGCCTCTTTCACACGGGCCAACAGCCAACCAACAAAAATCTGCTGTCATCGTTCATTCCCTTTTGAAATTCGATGGAAAGTCGTATGGGCTTTCACATGAGCCAACTTATCCAACCAACTGGACGTCGGAATGCTTTAGCTTATTGTTGTTGTTTTTAATCTTAATTCTCCCTTCTGCTATTTCTCTCTCTTTTCTGCCAGAAAGAAAAAACACAACAACCACACAGCTGTCAAAAAGTTGACTCGAAAATCCAGTGAAAGAGTTCGTTCACAAAATCTGCCGGTCCTTCGTCGTTTCTCGCTCCTTCTCCATAAACGACGTTTTCAGTCGATTTTTGTTGGTTTGCTGTGTGAAACTGGCCAATCAATGCTTTCTTATGAAACAAAAACAAATGCCAAAGCGGCAAAGTTTTCTGTTGATTTAACGAAAACTCTACCCTGGCTCATGGAAACACAGTAACTGCAGTTTTGCAAGATGATGAGCAAGGGCCGATTCACAATGAAAGCTTCAAGCTGCAAACTTCAAACTTCAAAAATTAGGATGTTAGGATTTATGTACAATTACTATAATTACATGCATACTTGAGGTCGGTTTCAACTAGACTAGGTAACCTAGTAGGAGATCGAAAATTGCACGTCATTTTTTTTCTTTTACTGCCAACAGCTGTTTAGAATTTATTTTGATTGATATATGTATTTGATAGGTGCAAATAATATAAAAAATAAAACTTTTACATGGAAATTTAAAGGGGTCGCTCACGATCTTGTCTATTTCGAAGATAACATTTTTCGATTTCATCATGAATACCCCTAGTAATTTATACTTTTAAATATAATAAAAATTATTAATTGAGGCCCAACAACAGTTATATTCAATGGACCGTACTATTTTTTTATAAATTCTAAAATTTGAATGACAGTTATGTATATCAGTTGGAAATTTTACTGGAAAGTTCATGGAAAGTTGTTTGATAATTTCCCAGTTTCACTTCCATCATGGAGACTATACTAGGAGTTAAAACTAGGTGTTGTCAATTTTCGTTTGATTAATGGTGGCGCTGCAGTCAAATGTACCCCAAAAAGCATGGCCGATTGTATTTATCCGGTTCATGGCCAAGTTATTTTATTACTAATATATTTTATGTTTACCAGCTTACAGCTGTTTACCAACTTCTAAATCCAATTTATATCAATGCGATTATTGGGCATATTCACACGTTGCCATAACTGTGGTGAGTAAAACCGGTTTTATTCAACTCCTAGCAACTCACACGGGGCGTAAATGAGTGTAGTAAATTTGAATGCTATACAGGAACCTTTAAATGTATTGCAGATGAAATTTACTTGCTAGAGTAAAACAGAGCTAAAGAATGCAAGAGATAGAAGTAACTTTTTATATGTGTGCTAGTTATCACGCGTTTGGTTTTGCGTGAAAAATGTTTCGTTAAGTTCTTCCGCTCCCTTCCCTCTCTCATCTATAAAACCGGTTTTAGGCGCCATGAATGTGCACTGTGTGAATAGGCCCATTCGTAATTAATAAATTTTTGATGTTTCCAATGAATTTTTATTAAATTCAAGTGGGGTACATCGGACAAAGGTGACATCTGTGGCCAAAAATGAACTAGAAGCCATCCATTTCCTGCCATTTTCCCCATAAGAGTTTTACCTCCTGTAAAACCCGGCCACCACCCGGAGGTGGTGTACTACTTGCCTGTAGTAACCTTCTCACCTGTTGCTTAATAACGCTCCCTAATTTTTCCAATTCTTTGGATATTGAGCTCCTCGCTCTTAAAGTCTCCCTTGTAAATAAGAATCTGTTTTTAATATGCTGTTACATCCCACCAGGTATGTTCAGCACTCTTGACGATAGAGGTCAAAACTTCTATGATATTCTAATCTCTGGCACTAATCATATCCAGGATATGATGGACTCTAAAGACGAACTCCTACTTTTAGGAGATTTTAACTTACCCAATGTTCACTGGGTACCTTCCGATGATGACGATAACTACCATCCTGAAAACAACCTTAATTTTAGGGAATCCTGATAATTATCACCCTCCTCTCCTACTCAGCTATTGTTTTGCCTTTAATAATAAGCTAATCCCGGAGGAGTCAACCTTTAGTTTTAACTTTAAAAAGCCTTGAAGTACTGTCATCCAAGCTCACTTCGATTGATTTCACTTTGTTGCTTTCCTCTAATGAGTTGAATGATGACGTAACAAGATTTTACTCCGTCCTGTATGAAACCTTCGCATCGTGTGTACCTATTGAGCCTCTAAAGTTGACGAGATCATCCCCACCCTGGTACAATAATGAGTTGAGACACACCAAAACCTGAAGAATAAACTCTGGAAAACCTACCTGAAGAGAAAAGACACGCAGACTCTATGCATTTCTCAATTGCTATGCTATGCTCTCTATAAGCAGTACCTTAGTAACATGGAAGGTAAACTGTATGGAGATCCCTGAGCATTCTTTCAATTTATCAACTCT
This sequence comes from Thereva nobilitata, assembly GCA_963855945.1. Lineage (NCBI taxonomy): Eukaryota > Metazoa > Arthropoda > Insecta > Diptera > Therevidae > Thereva > Thereva nobilitata. Next base: position 92,061,388 of record OY979696.1, on the reverse strand, counting down.
AAGAAAAAAGTTGATAATTACCCTAACACCATGCAATACGAGAACTCTCTCAGTTCTAACTCATCCGAGATTTGCGACAAGTTCGCATCGTTCTTCCTCAAATATTTCTCGTCTCCAGTCTTCCAACCTCATGAAGACAATTTTCGACACATCAACGTAATACAAACGGCTCAAAACTTATCTCTGTCTATAACCAGGGAAGATATCTGAATGATCTTCCACAAGGTTTTTCGTCCGGCCCTGATGGTGTCCCTCCTGCTGTTCTAAAATCCGGTGCAGGGGCCATACTGCCTCCTCTGCTATGTTTATTTCAGAAATCCCTAAATACAGGGCGCTTCCCAACCTCATGGAAGAACTCTTTTATAATCCCCGTTCATAAAATGGGTTGTAAGAATGAAATACCTAATTATAGACCAATTGCGAAGTTATCATGTATACCAAAACTCTTCGAATCTATTATTTATTCTGCTATTCCCCCTATCTGCAAGAGACTTATCTCAACTAACCAACATGGCTTTCTTGCACCTCGCTCCACTACTACTAATTTACTGGAGTTCTCTTCTCACACTGTTCGAGGCTTTGTCACTGGCTACTAAACTGGCGGTGTTTACACAGACTTCAGTAAGGCTTTCGACAAGCTCTCTCACTCTATTATAGTCCTCAAACTAAAAAAATAGGCTTTCCGCATGCCCTTGTGGTCCATGGAATTCAACAACCCCCTTATCACAAAGCACTTGTATACGCCTTTACTTGAATACGCCTCTCAGGTACGGTCTCCTTACTACTCCTTCCATGTTGGTAGAATCGAATCGGTTCAAAGGAAGTTCGTCCGATTTGCACTCAGCCACTTCCCGTGGGATGACCCACTTATTCTTCCGCCTTATGAGAGCAGACTTAAATTGCTCAACTTATGCTCTCTTCATAAGCGTCGCGAGGTCGCTGACGTTATATTCGTTCATCGGTTATTGAACGACAAGGTGGACTCAGGCGTCTTTCGATGCCGTACGTCATTTAGAGTGAATAAACTATAACCTAAGAGGTCAACCTTTCTTGTACATTAATTCATCTAACACCAACTATGGGTTATACGAACCGGTTAATCGCATGCTTTTAAATGTTAACAATAATAGGAGTGTTTTTAGCATGCAAACTAGTGAAGATGTCCTTAAAAGGACTGTTTTTAATGTGGCGTGACTCCCTGCATGTCCAACTTTTTCTTTGTCTTTGCACGATTCTCTGTTTGATGTCTCGTGCTCTTATATGTTGCATTGTGTATTCTGTCTGCATGTCTTAGCTGAGCCACTAAGCAGTGGTAAATGTTTCTCAGCCAAACGGCGTATCATCCACAATCGAACGGAATGGTGGAGAGACTCCACAAGCAATTGAACCTATCGCTGAGAGCTAAGATGGCTGGTTATTGCCCATTCCAGCTATATTACTGGGTTTGCGAACAACGATTAAGGAGGATGTTAAGTGTACATCGTGGGTTAAGAACTAGAGAAGCGTAAGGGCAAAATGACAACTTCTCAGGGGAGCCGAAAAACAATTCAAATTTATCTACCGTTATCTTATAGCTCTTATATGGCAAAATCTATAGTAGTTAGATATCTGATTTTTACTAATAATAAAGTTTTATTTATCGGCTACAGAATAGTGTAACCTTTTGGTCAATCATAAAACGATTTCATTTTAAAAAAATTTATTTTTCAAAAACTGGTTGACATACGTCATTGTGGCTGTTACATAAATTCAATAATGTGTGAAAGCAAAGGAACTTCCGTTAAAATGGCTATCTCTCGTGGCTTCTTTAAAAATGTAATAAAAAATAATTAGTCGTGGTCGACCTGCAAATGGTTGTAAAAATCATGATATGTTGAAGGAATAACTCCAGATCGACACAGCTCTTGCAAATCGTTGTACTTATCTGCTGATATAGCTATTGGACCACTGTAAGCTTTTTGCAAAATTAGTCTCGACGAGGTTGCTCTTTTGCCCCTTCTGAATACCTTAATTTTTTTGAAGCTTTCGCTGTCCAAGTCATATTTAAAATAGATATGTTCTGGGTCATCCTTTATATGTTCTGGGTCATCATATTTAGTGCCATAATAACGCTTTTTTGGCAGGGAGAAAAATGACGGAAGCTTGCGAAACAAGGACCCATAAGCAGTAACGGTACTTTACGTTTATTTGGCACGAAACAAACTAAGGCTACATAATCAAACTTTTTGCGTTAATAACGAATGCCAAGATACGTTATTTGAGCGATTACATTAAAGGCATATTCAGTGTCCTATTCGCTCTGTAAATCGAGTTACGATCGTTACGCTCGTAATTTTTTTGGACAAGATTATTGTAAGTAGAAACACTTCATTTTGGCGATAAACAAATATTTTTTGTTTTTATAGGTTTTTGTTGTACTAAGCAATCTACACATTACATCGTTCCAGTTTTTTGGCACATCAAAATATGGGGATTAAAAAAGCGAATGGCGAAAAAAAATTTTTTTTGTATTTTTGCCCTTACGCTTCTCTTGTTCTTAACCCACGACATAGTGTAGTGTAGAGAATTTTTTGTGAGGAATCCTCAGCATGTATCAGGCTGGGCGAACGCTGGTCCCAGCACAGCGCAGCCTAGCACAGCACAGCACAACAGAGAAAGCTGTGTTTCATTATATCTAAGCTACCATCGCATATTTGGGACAGCACTGGCACAGCCACAGTATACAGAAACAAGGTAATGTAAAAGACTGAATATCGTAGAATATCGTATTAGTGCGACGTCACTCGGCAAGTCTTCCCCATACAAAATCGAAATTGTTGTTGTTGTTTTCTGTATTAACCTTGCCGGGTGACGTCGTCTTTTTCTACGATATTTGCACTTACGATACGATATTTCGTCTTTTACATTACCACGGTATACAGAAACAAGGTAGTGTAAAAGAGACTGACAGCTCGAATATCGTACGAATATCGTAGAAAAAGCCGACGTCACTCGGCAAGTTAATACAGAAAACAACAACAACAATTTCGATTTTGTATGGGGAAGACTTGCCGAGTGACGTCAGCATTCAAATGAGATTTCTCTTTTACCACGGTATACAGAAACAAGGTAGTGTAAAAGAGGCTGACAGCTCGAACATCGTACGAATATCGTAGAAAAAGCCGACGTCACCCGGCAAGTTAATACAGAAAACAACAACAACAATTTCGATTTTGTATGGGGAAGACTTGCCGAGTGACGTCAGCATTCAAATGACATTTCTCTTTTACATTACCTTGTTTCTGTATACCGTGTCTTTTACATTACCTTGTTTCTGTATACCGTGTATACCGTGTACATTACCTTGTTTCTGTATACCGTGAGGCACAGCAGTCGCAGGGGCCTCTGTCTCAGCTCTGCGGGTTGTGATTGAAACGCAGTTGCCTCGGTCGGTAAGACACCGTCAAGAAGCAGTAAATCGTTTTTCAATTTTATGTGATACAAATAATGAAAATTATGAAAGAGAAAGTTTGAAAAATAAAATATGGAGTAAAATTACAATTGAATTAGGATATAAAGACAGTAAAAATAAATTTGATATAACAATTTCCACAATACAAAATTGTGCACTGCGTTATGTGACCTGCGTTCAATATTCGCTGTTGGACAGAAAATTATGTCTCTGCTGGCTCCCTGCTGATTATCTATGCTGTGCTACGTTGTGCTGTGCTGGGACCAGCGTTCGCCTAGCCTCAGACCCGACAGACCTAGTGGAGCAATTGCGAGATCGCATGAGGAATATTGTTCCAACGGATTCCCGGGATCAGAGGAAAAGTTTCTACAATAGACAGGTTCATATTGAGAAAAGCGATGACACCAGCGGTAAACAAGAAGTTCAAAGAAGCGAGTTTTTTTTCAGTTGTAATAAAGGTAAATATTTAGTTTTGATGGTGGGTTATCGGAGTATATTCATGGACGCTCGCGCTGAAGGGTGGTTCACTGGTAACGAGTTTTATTCAATGGTTAATTCAAAAACCTGTACTTGCGATTTTGTGGGACAGTGTTTAGTACGTCATAATTTATATTTTCACTACTAGCTTGAAAATACACTTTAGGGAACGGGAATTCAGAATCTATCACGTACGCAGACACTGTACACGAGTTTTAAAAAAATTGTTCTTTGAAATTTAAGAATGAATGAATGAATGAATAGTAGTAAGGTCATTAATCATGGAGCTTTCAGTTTAAACCCCTATCCTGGATAAAATAAAATAACGGTTTTACGTAATCAATTTTTGGAAATGTTAATAACCGTTTTGCGTAACTATTGCCCGGTTTTACAGTGTCGATTTGAGCTTTCGCTCAGCTGAAGCCAGAAATACATTGAAAAGCAGTGCAGTGCTTGCAGTGCAGTGCGTCGCTGTGGAACGGAAGGTGACACACATTGCAAGGGCAGTGTTTTGACATTTGGTAAAGACATTTGGTCATCTTTTAGAAGTACTTATTAATACAACGTTTTTACAATTGTATTGTATAAAAATTCTTTGCTTCGCACTAATTCTATGGGTTTCTCCTCATCCATTTTGAATGAAAACCTAACTTCATGTGTGAGCAGAAGCAGTGCGAAGCAGTTTTTTAGAAATTAGCCTAAGCAAAGCAGTGCTGTGCAGTGCAGTGCAGTGCTGTGAAAATAATGTGAATTGCCACATTCAGTTACAAGAAGTCTAAAGTTCACTACACTGCACAGCACAGCACTGCTTTTCAATGTAGTTCAGGCTTGAACCTGAGCAGTAATTTTGAGCTTTAGCTCAAGTCAAAACTGTTTCACAGTTTGTTTTTGTGCTCAGTTCGGCTGAACTTAGTTCACTAGATTTTGCAGGCCACTGTGGTTGAATCAGTTGGGGAAATTTTTGCTTTTGGTTGATAAATTGTGTGATTTTTCTAGTTTTTTATCTTTAGTTGTAAGGTTTTTTGAAAAGGTATGGTCCCGTATTACTATAAGAACGAGTACGACGAAAGTAGACATTCTTATCGTACTCCTGAGCTCACCTCAAAGTTTCAGATAATTTTCCATTGTGGGGAACTCTGCATTTGGAATTGTTATATGGAGCGTTTATCAATATTATTATTTTGTCAGGTAAAAGGGGGATCGTAATCCAGGAAACTGCTCCACTATGATTCTCAAGGTGTTCATATGGTATATGCAGGAGTGGCCTTTTCTGAATCCAGCTCGCTATCTTCTAAGTGTTCGGTAACGCCCCCGCCACCCGTTTGACTATGATACCTTCCGACCAATCCTCCGGAATGGTACAGCTGTTCCGGGCTATTTCCAGGAGTGGATGTATCGCGTCTGCTATTAGCTTGAGTCAGTTTTTAGTAATTCTGGCAACATTGGCCATTGCAAGAATTGCGGTTTGCTATTTCTGTCTGAGATGATACAAGTTTGGTGATTCTTAAGGCCCATGGAGACGCTAAAACATGGTACGAGTAAACATGGTACGAGCAAAACCGGCAGACGGTAAAACCGAGCTGAGACCAATTTACTCGATCTTGAACATTTGTCTTTTACAATTCTGTCATGCAGTCGAAAAGTGCTAAATTGAGAAATTTTTATGTTAAATAATGAATGCGGTAAAAAAAAGAGTTTTACATTTTTTACTTATTTGCGAATGTTTCGAGGAAGAGGAAAAAGAACTGTTGTTGAAACCTAAAAGAAAAAGCATATGGGTAAAAGAATGGCTGAAAGATAGGGCTGTTTTAGACGGTGCGCTTCAGCGCATGTGCCTTACGAACGTTTGGTGTTGAAGGGAGAAGTGGGGATGATGAGAGATACCACCCCACATCTCCCTTTATCCACAAAGTTCGTGGGGCACATGCGCTGGAGCGCACCGTCTAAACCGGCTCATAGGCTTAAACTCACTCATACAAAAGTATTAAAGGAACTTAAGTGTTCGGCTCCTGATGATTTTAAAAATTTCATTCGCATTGTACATATATTTTAGTTTCACTGCGATGTTAACTCTACGAAATCTCAGTTCAAATGACGTGCTCGAGTAAATGTTGACAAACCAGTCCGCACACACTCAAACATGGTATTACCAACGCAGAGCTCCGCCCACAAACATCACAAAAATCAAACTGGTTGCAGACAACCAACATCAGCTCGAACATGGTACTAGTACCATGTTTACTCGTACCATGTTTTAGCGTCTCCATGGGCATTTATTTGCTGCGCGAGAAAACTTATCGATTTCTCCAGGTTCCTGTGAAAATGAAGCATTCAAAGCGTCAAGAAATAATCTCTCCACCTTTAGAGTTACACAGGAGCCTTCTATCCGCACTCTTTACGGAATGCTTTGTAATAGAATGCTCTCTTCTCTTTACAATTGAAAAATCAAACTTCAAACTTATAATTAAAATATATATTTATAAAAATAAATGAATCATTGTTTTGTGTGTAATCGATGTTTGCAAATTTGGCTGTATGAAATGACTTATTGAGAATTGTTTATGTTAGAAGACCTCATTACCAAGGTTTATATGTATAGTTTTCATGATTATGTCTGTTGGTATTTTTTTAATGGCGCTTGAAACCCAATTGTCGATATCCCTTTGAAATCGGAGATCAGTTAAAACATTGAAACCTTCTACAAATATTCGTGTTCAACTGCAAAATGAATTTTGCAAACAATTGTTGAATATTGGAAATGGTGCAATGCCAGTAGACGAAACTGGATTGTTAACGTTGCCAGAAACTGTTTGTCGTCCTACAGAAACCAAAGAAAAATTGATCGAAAATGTATTTCCAAACATAGCACAGCAATACGACAATCATGGTAGGTTGAGCGAAGAGCAAAGATGTTAATGAATTGAATTTGGCTATACAGTTCAAAATACCCGGTAATTTGGTTTCGTAGAAGTCTTGTAGATAGCGTTACCAATGAAGAAGATCTGGTAAATTATCCCACAGAATTTTTGAATTCATTGGATTTACCTGGATTGCCAGCTCATAACCTTCAGCTGAAACTCGGAGTCACTATTATTATGCTTCGTAATATTAATCAACGACGACTATGTAATGGTACGAGGCTGGCTGTGAAAAAGTTAATGGACAATGTTATAGAAGCAACTATTTGAACTTGGAAATTCAAAGGTGAAGACTTTTTACTTCTACGAATTCCAATGCTTCCATCTGATTTGCTATTTGAGTTGAGTTCAAACGTCTTCAATTTCCAGTTCGTGTTGCATTTACGATTATTATAAATAAGGTTCAAGGTCAGTCTTCGGCAATTTGTGGCATAAAATTGGAATATCCAGTTTTTTCGCATGGACAACTTTATGTGGCCTGTCCACATATAGGCAAACCATTAGCTTTATTCATTCACTGTCAACAAAATGGAAAAACTAAAAATGTTGTTTACCATAGACCATTACAGTAAATAGGAATATAAAATTCAAAATGAAGGGCAGGGTTTAACTATTTGATATAAATAAAGTCGTGAATCTGTTCTTTTCATAATTTCTATTAATTGCTGTAATCTCTATTGTAATACAACTATATATATTATACGTTATTAGTGTTTTGGTTGGGTGCAGCTGAGGCGCGCAGGGTTCCAGCTAGACAATAAATAAACACAAGTTCACTGTGATTTCTCACTTATATCCTGAGCTTTGGCTTAAGTGCCCAAATTTAGTCGCTCAGTTCAAATCAATTTTGAACCAAGTTCAACAGTTGAACCACTACTGTGAAACAGTAAAATGAGTTGAGCGAAAGCTCAAGGCTGAGCGAAAGCTTAAGTGAACACTGTGAAACCGGGCATAATTTGTGTAAAATTTAGAAATTAAAATAAATGTTCAGGAATTAGTGAATATAACTTTTAATTTTATGAAGTGGAATCTTTTATTGCTGCTTAAAAGTGGCATAACATCTGATTCAAGGCGAAGTTCTTGAGATCCATTTCACATGACGCATAATACATAGTGGGCCTGATCATGGTTGGCGCTTGAAGTGAGAAATGGCGCGGCGACTGTAAAACGGAATCATATTTCTCGAAAAAACTGACATTTGTCGGGAAAAACGCCTTCAGGTGTATCACAGTTGGCCTTTTTGAGAGACAAAGTTACGTTTTTCACGACTAATTTTAATTTTTTTTTAATTATAAGAAATGTTCAAACATTTTCAAGCGACAACCATAAGGTTTTTATCGAAAATTGTCATGTCGCTGCATTCGCCAACTATGATACGAAAAATGACAACGAAAAACGGCGCTGTCATTTTTTCGCCGCGCCAACCATGATAAGGCCCAGTATCTACATAATCCATAATGCATCTATAGTTGTGCCATATTTACATAATATTTAGTACATAGTAAACAGTATCTACATAGTACATTGCTCGTACTACATAGTACAAAGTACATAGTATAAAGTATATAGTGCACAATACACAGTAAATATTACATAAAACATACTACATAGTACATAATCCAAAACGCATCTATAGTTGTGCCATATTTACATAATACTTAATAGATAGTACATACTATATTGGACATAGTATAATGTACACAAAGTACCCTAATTCATAATTTCAAGTTAACGGTGACGATGTTCCTAGGTTAGCTACCCGCAAAAAAACCTATTCAACGATTCAGTCGATTCTTTTTGCAGTTCGCCCGGTATCGTGCAGGAAAAAAGGATCACCAACGTACACACATACACACACATAGTTCTTCTCAAAATCATGTTTAAAATGCTATTGGGACCTTCATGAATACATACATATATGTTGAAAATTACGATTTTGATTTTCGGACCGATTACAATAACTTCCTTATAAACTGGGAAGTTAATAAATACCATTGTTATAATTTTAAAATAACTTCTTTTATTTTTATACATATTAATAAAATATCAATTTTCTGATTTCGTAAAAGCGGTAAATTTTGTACTTGATAATCAATTTTGAATATTGGCGATTATATTCATTGATAATTTCATGCATTAAATTATTTATGCATTTCGTCATTTGGTAATAAATCATTAAGCTCGGACTCATCAGAATTGCTGCTATTTTTTTTAGGTTCTGCCATAACCTTAAGTTCAATTAACGGTTTCTCATAAACTGGTGGAATAAGCCGATCCCTGTAAAAACATACTTTTTATGTATACATATAATTACATTAGAGAAATAATTATTTTTCAATTATGTATTGTAAATAATTTGTAAAAAGTATAAGAAATGCAAAAATTGCACTATTTTTTACCTAAGCAACCAAAGCCAAATCATGAAGACAGTCATCATTATTGTTGTAAAACCAAAAGTCCAGTATGTACCTAAGCGAGTATATATATAGCCAACAAAAACAGGACCCAGCACTCTTGAAAAGCACCCGGAGCCCGTCATTAATCCCATCCAAACTCCTTGTGGCCTAGGGCCAAGAATTTTTGAAAAGATTGTCTGAATAAGTGTCACACCTATAGGATATCCAATAGATGTAAATGCATATCCAATGAGAAATTGTGTAATGGTTAATGTTGGTGTAAAATGGCACCATTCTTGTTTACTAGGACATCCGAGATACTTGTAATCATTGCAATTGGTACCATTTGTGGCAATTGCCGCGCTAGTTATACAGGGTTCAGCTATTTTCGGGGTAGTAGTACCCCACGGTATGTAAAGTACACGTCCAATGGCCATTAACGAGAAACCGCCCCATATCAACACATGTCTTTCTTCGAACATTCCACACAATGGACCAATACCAACAAAAGTAATACAGGCTATTATAGCGCCAACGGACATAAGAATGCCCATGTAATAAAGTGCTTCAGTCTTTGTCCATGCAAATTGATCCATTGTAAGCGATGTTCCTAAACTATAAAAAATTATTTTTTACTCAAATTTTTTTTGTCGGGTTTTTACGTTTCAAGAAGCACGAAATTAAATACAAGAACAAAAAATGCAACAATTAAAGTCCATGCAGACACGTAGTCCGGTTTAATTGATTTCCATGTTTCTTTTTCTGTATTCTTTCCTTGTAAAATCATTGCTTCCTTGGCAGCAATTTTTTTCTCCTATAGAAATTTCGATAAGTTAATTATAAATAACTTAAATGTTTTGTCTTACCTTAAATATTGCAGGTAAAAACATCACGAAGTTAGCTACACCCATGATTACATTTATCCAACCCGCAGCAGTGTACATGTTTAATGTTAAGCTACCGGAGAATATACTAAAGCCGTTCTCTCCTAACGGTGTTACGGCGGCTTGTAGTCCAGGTCCAACAATAAAACCAAGAACTTGTGCAAGTGAAACCATAGAGACAGCTCCAGTTCGCTCATCTAATCTAGTTGCGGCTGAAAGATATGACCTACAGACAGCGATGTTTGCTAAACATAACTTTTTTATTTTCACGAAAAAAAGCACAATTAAATTAACACTACCTGAGCTGACTCCTACTAAGAATCTCGATCCAAGCATCCAATACTTCGAATTACTTGGAACAGTCTCCAACATTGAGTATGCTGCACTTGCAATTGTAAACAATGTCAACGAAGAGAGCAGCGGAAAACGGATACTACCAATTTTGTTACCCCAATACCCGAACAAAGGACTAAAAATCATTTGGCCTAAAGGGTTTGCTCCAACTACCAGTCCCATAAATTCCTTACCAGCATAAGGATCTAACTAAAAATATTATTTTAGTATAATTTGTTAAAGTGATAATCTAAGTTAAGTACCTTATCCAAATATGGCCATATTCCAGTTAAAACAATGCTAAATCCTAATGACATTAAAAACATCGTGAAGTAAATTACTCTTATTGATCTCCATCGTGTATTATAGTCATCTATACTTTCAAGGCCGTCATCTATATGAGTAGTATTAGAACTTTTCAGTTTATCCCAAATCTTCCTCGCCATACTCATATTTTATTTGTACGTGATCTGTATGGAATAAAAAAATAAAATGGTTAAACATCAATTTGAATTTGCTCTCTTCATCTTAAATCATACCGTATATAGATATGTATCTCAAATGAAATTGTCTGTTTGACTACAGTCAAATTTATAATGCTACTAGCTGGGACCCGGCGCGCCTATGCTGCACCCATACGCCAATAGGAGTAATCAGTTGATATGAATTTTAATAAACAGTAGGAGAGTTTGCAAAAAAGGCAATTTTTTGGTATTTTTGATTCCAAATAAAAAAATGTGAAACTATTAGGCAAATTCGTCGGCCATATTGGCGCGGCCATTTTGAATTTATAAGTTCTAATCATAAATTCGTTATTTGCTAGCTTAAAAAACCCCAGATATCGATTTTCATTGGAATCGGAACACAATTGGCAAATTCGTCGGCCATATTGGCGCGGCCATTTTGAATTTATAAGTTCTGATCACAAATTCGTTATTTGCAACTTTAAGAACTGTTTGTTTTGCGAGGGCGCGTTTCGCTTCTTTTTTTTTCTTTTGTACCAAAAATTTTCTCTGCAATTACCTTTTTTCTATTTTCCTTGGGCCCCATCTACCGGAGCGTATTTGCGCCATGCCGTTTACCGAGATTTAGTCAAAACGCACATTCTGTGAAAGTTTCAGCTCAATCGGCCGTCTAGTTTTTGAGTTTTAGTGTCGTATTACAAACCAACAGACATTCATTTTTATATTATATAGACTAGCAAAAAACACGCGTGCATTGCAACGCCTTTAAATAAAAAAAAGTGGAAATATTGCAGTTTAACCCCTCACCTCCGATGTCCTGGAAATATGTTGTAGAGTGCAGCACGCTGATTAAGAATATATATACATGTTGGGTGCGGAAAACATATCTTCACATAGATTTCGGGCATTAAAAAATTATAAAAAAGAAGAGGTGATATTATATTCTCACGATATTGCAGTGCTTTAAAAATGTATTTAAAAAACGGGTTTTTTCTACATTTTTAAAGCACTGTCGGTAAGTATAAAAATGACCCCCCCCCCCTTTGGCCAATTTCAACACTTGATTTTCTACAGGTTTTTTGATTGAAAAAAAATACAAAGTTTTATTGATCGTTTTATTCTTTCAAAAAATCATCAACAAGGGTTATTTCATTGAAAACGCCTCAATCCTCTAACGACATTGCACAACTTTAAAAATGTATAAAAAAACCGTGCGGCGAGCGGCACCAAAAAAATTTAAGGCCCGGTCACACCGAACGCGGTGCGGGGCGGCGCGAATGCCGTTAAGCGATTTCTACACGAAAAATGAATCTGTGATTCACACCAAAAGCGGCGCGGGACGGCAAGTCGCGCGGCATAATTCGTGATTACTCAAAACCAAATTTTGCCGTCGCCGCCAACGGTGAATATCACATTTCATTGTTATTTCTTGAATAAAAACAAGGTCTGTAATGGGGAATACGTCGCGCCGCGCCGTGTCCGTTGTGAATCAGACGCCTTACCGCGCCTTCTTGCGCTACACCGTGTCGCACCGCCCCGCGCCGTGCCGCGTTCGGTGTGACCCGGGCTTTAAGCCCGACGTATTCCCCATTACAGACCTTGTTTTTATTCAAGAAATAACAATGAAATGTGATATTCACCGTTGGCGGCGACGGCAAAATTTGGTTTTGAGTAATCACGAATTATGCCGCGCGACTTGCCGTCCCGCGCCGCTTTTGGTGTGAATCACAGATTCATTTTTCGTGTAGAAATCGCTTAACGGCATTCGCGCCGCCCCGCACCGCGTTCGGTGTGACCGGGCCTTTAAGGCCCGGTCACACCGAACGCGGCGCGGAGCGGCGCGAATGCCGTTAAGCGATTTCTACACGAAAAATGAATCTGTGATTCACACCAAAAGCGGCGCGGGACGGCAAGGATAAATTCCGTCGCGCGGCATAATTCGTGATTACTCAAAACCAAATTTTGCCGTCGCCGCCAGCGGTGAATATCACATTTCATTGTTATTTCTTGAATAAAAACAAGGTCTGTAATGGGGAATACGTCGCGCCGCGCCGTGTCCGGTGTGAATCAGACGCCTTACCGCGCCTTCTCGCGCTACACCGTGTCGCGCCGCCCCGCGCCGTGCCGCGTTCGGTGTGACCCGGGCTTTAATGTCTCGGATTAGCAGCGAGCGGCAGTAGAGCAGCATTTCATTACTGCCGCTCTACCACTCAACACTCCCCGCTCGTATCGTGGCCGGATTCGAGCGTTTTCCATACAAAACAATTCAAAATAAAACTCAGAATCGCCGCTCTGCTGCTAACCGCTCGTATCGTGGCCGGGGCTTTATAGTGCAAGAGCCCGCGCCAAAAAAACTGTTTGAATTTACTAAGCCTAGTTTTTTTTATAGGTGATTACATCTATTGTGTACGCAGGGGCGTGGCTAGGCACTTTGCCGCCCAGTGCACATCCGCCGATGCCGCCCCCTTTAAGGCCAAAATTTTTTTTCGCTCGCTAGTTTTTTTTGTTCTTTATAGGAATTAGTATAAAAGAAATTGTTAATTAAATAAATTTTCTTTCTATTTGGCAAAGTCAACCAAGTCATTTATTAGTACAGTTCCTTTCTTACTTCAGCATCGACTTAAATGAAAATTCATTTAATTTCATTTCTTCGCTTTCGATGATAAGGCTGAAAAGCTGAAAACGGATGGCGACTTCACTTCTACTTCTTGCTTGGCCACTGCCTTTCGTTTCGGCGAAGCTTCTTGCTTAGCCTTCTGCTCCGCAAACTGATTTGGTCCTGAAAAGGACCGTTTCTGTTTATCGTTTCGTCATTCGTTTATCATTTTTCGATTAATCCGGTTTTTGGTCCTGAAAAGGACCGTTTCACGGTTCATAACTAGGGATTTACATTGTAGTCGATAGATCAACTAGTCTGTTGCTGGAGCTCGACCAAAAGTTGCCATGCTCTAGCCAGCTACATGGCTGCAAATAGCTTTCGGCAAGATGGAACACGCTTAGCCTATTCGACTAGGCATCTGCATTTTACTTATCTATGCTTATATGTACCTTCTTATTGTAATGAATGGTTAGGCAAAAGGTAGCTCATATGCCTTCATTTTGGAATGAATTGTAATGCAAAAGGTTGTCGTTATGCCTTCGACCTTAGGACCTCGCAATGTGAATCGAAGAGTTGTTTCGATCTACAAAGAAGACATTACGCTGAAATCGGGAATATGGGCATAAAAAGCAGAGAATATAACCGATCAACTTCAAATTTTGCACATACGCATAGTTCGCCTGACAATGCATTCCGACCATTTTGTAAAAAAATCAAGATGGAGGTTCCAAAATGGTGGCCGATTTTTGCAATTTTGTTCCCCGAGCCACCGTCATGGGTATCAAATGGCAGGGCATGACAGGTAGAATACAATTAGTTGTGTGGCGCCATTCCAAATTCAAAATGGCAGACTACTTTTACTTGACAACCCCCTCAGTATGGGTATGACGATTATAATACAGTAATCTCTGTAAAGTCATTTTAAATCTAATATGACGGCGACCACAAAATGGCGGAACACATATAATAGACTAAAAAGTAGAAAATAAAATTGATGTAATATATTTTATCAAATCGATATAAATAAATATATGGGTTCATTTACTTCCTTCGCCTATTATATATATTTTAAGACAATCGTTTTTTTTATTACAATTACCATGTTTATAAGCGGAGTTTCACTCCCGGATCTTCAATCCAAAGTGAAACTAGCGTTGCGTTTATAAGTGGGAGTGAAAATCCGAAAAACTTTCTGGTTTGAGATGACAGCTCCAAACTCAAATTTAAAATGAAAACAAACACAAAAATTTAATCCCAATGTTTAATTTAATGTATTTCATAAAATCTATAAGGAAAGAAAAAAACTATTGTAGCAAAATAAAACACCCAGCTTCTTCTTTACTAAGTTTTCCCCATGGAGAATATACAAGGAGACAAAACCCTTATGGGGAAAATGACAGGAAATGGATGGGTAGAAGAAACTAAACTTCTAGTTCATTTTTGGCCACAGATGTCACCTTTGTCCGATGTACCCCACATGAATTTAATAAAAATTCATTGGAAACATCAAAAATTGATTAATTACGAATAATCGCATTGATATAAAATCGAATTTAGAAGCTGGTAAACAGCTGTAAGCTGCTAAACGTAAAATATATTAGTAATAAACGAACTTTACCATGAACCGGATAAATACAATCGGCCATGTTTTTTGGGGTACATTTGACTACAGCGCCACCAATAATTAAACGAAAATTGACAACACGGAGTTTTATCTCCTTGTATAGCCTCTATGGTTTTCCCCTTCGAAAAAAACTAGAAAATCGTGCTCCTGTCATCTCACTCCCAGTTTGCGTTTATAAGCACAACATAAACCGGGAGCGAAGCTTCACTCCGGCTTTTTCTTCGTGAGCGAAAATCCAAGTTCTGGATCATGGAGGCTATACAAGGAGATAAAACTCCGTGTTGTCAATTTTCGTTTGATTATTGGTGGCGCTGCAGTCAAATGTACCCCAAAAAACATGGCCGATTGTATTTATCCGGTTCATGGTAAAGTTCGTTTATTACTAATATATTTCACGTTTAGCAGCTTACAGCTGTTTACCAGCTTCTAAATTCGATTTTATATCAATGCGATTATTCGTAATTAATCAATTTTTGATGTTTCCAATGAATTTTTATCAAATTCATGTTGGGTACATCGGACAAAGGTGACATCTGTGGCCAAAAATGAACTAGAAGTTTAGTTTCTTCTACCCATCCATTTCTTGTCATTTTCCCCATAAGAGTTTTGTCTCCTTGTATATTCTCCATGTTCTGGATTTTCTCTCCCCGTTTATAAGCGGCCTTTCACTCCGGATCGAAACTTCCATCCATTGAAAGTTTTCTTGGAGTAACAGCTCATTGGATCGATGCGTATCTCAGCCGAAATGCAAAACACAAGCTTGCAGAAGTTTTCCTGGAATTCATAATTATTAACGAATTGTGCTGATACTTGGACGAAATTCACCCAGAATTCAAACTGAATCCCGCGAAGATAGTCGCAACAGTTACTGTTAATAGTTCCAACTTCATCAAAGCATTCAAAGAATTTGGTGTATCAATTCGGAACTCAGATTCGATTGATTTAGAGAAGAAGATTATTTGGATGATGAGCTACAAAAAGTTATTGATCCACGTGATTTCCAATTGGCTAGTCATTTCTGATGCGATGCACATACGCTGAATTTGTGTGCTACTACAGATGCTAATCACACACTTAAAGTAGACAATAATACATAATTATCTGAAATGCATCAAGCCATTGAAAAATGTAACGTATTGTGGAATGCTTCCGGACGTACCCAGATAGCAGAGATCAGTGTTTTAGCCATACACTTAGCAAACCTGGCATTACAAGATGGAATAGCTTATATGGCGCTATGAAACAAATTAACGCTATCAAAGACAAGAACATTCAATTGCATAGAGCTTTGTGGCTCAGAAATTATATCAGCGACCGTGAATATGAATATATAAACGAATATATCACTTGTTCATGTCCTATTGCGGAGGGTTTAGATTTACCTACTGCAAGAATTAATAATATGTTATGGGTTTCTGATGATGACATGTTTAATGGCTTTACGCATAAGAATCTGCAAAAATTAGAGAACACTCTGCCATGATTTAGCAGCAGTGTACAGGCAAAGCGTTGAAAGAAGATTCGATGAGTTCTTCAAACTATTTACGCCTAAAGGTCAATATGCTATAATTGCGACACTGTCCTACCCGAGGTTCAAGAACAAATGGTTTACTTGCATTACACTACATGGACAAAGAAGAATTAAAACGTTATTTAAACATTACACTGCAAATATCAGCTTTTGAAAGTGTTTTATTTCAAAACGCTTAAAACGTTTTATTTTGACGTCACCCATTTGATTAACATTGTAGACATTTTTTAAACGCTTTTAAGTGTTTTAAAAGCGTCGACAATGTTAATTAAATGGGTGACGTCAAAATAAAATGTTTTAAGCGTTTTGAAATAAAACACTTTTAAAAGCTCAGATTTACAGTGTAAATAGCAAAGAAGTATCCAAAAATATAAAAGATTCTGAAAATAGAGCTGCTGATCCAGAAAACTCATTTTTTGACTTCGAATCAGACTCGGGAAGCGAAGCTGACTTACAAAGTCTATCACCGAAAACCAGAGCTGATGTGATAGTATCTCAGTATTTTGCTGAAGAAGATCGTACTTTCAATGTTTTAAATCGCTATCCTGAAATAAAAACAATGTTTCAACAATTTTACCCAAATCGGCCACTACTATAACTACTGTATGTCATATTTAATAGTTCGATATCGAAACAGGAACATTTAGGTTAATTTCAATAAATGTAAACATTTATATATTGTAATAAAGTTTATCATTAAATTAAATTTTTTAAATAATCAATGAAAACTTTAAGTTTATATTTATAAATATAACTTAACAATAAGACAGAAGTTCAAAAAGGCAAAATAAATCGCTATTCCTAATAAGCATTTCTCAATATGTACGAATTGTTCGTATATTTTCTATATATAAGAAAAAAGCCCTCTTCAAAAGTATAAGTAGCGATTCCGAAGTTCGTTTTCAGTGAATATCGAAGCGTATGCCAAATTCCTCTCAATTCGACTTTAAAGTAAATACTATCTTAAAACAGATAGCAATAAAAAATTGTTCATATCGTTTAGTCATTCTGGTGCTTATCTTCACTTTGAAACAGTAAGTTGTTGGTTTGTTCGCACATATCTCTATCAAAAGAAAAAACAAAGCAATATGTACTTAAAAATATATGATAACAATTTCTCAATATGCAAAACTTAACTTGAAAACGACCTCAAAATCAATTCACATATTAAAATTCCTGTCTGACTCGACAGAAATAATTAATTACTATAAATTTTTTAACTATATTTATTTTTAGAAACATAAATATATTCTGAATTATAAACGAAACTTTCTTTTTTCATTTTTGTGGTCTACTGAACGTTTATCTAAGTCATTCACCCTAGCACAAACTGCCTTCTACAAGGCGGCAACACAACAGGGCACATGCAGTTCTTAAGCTTTAAGTTAAAGCTGGCTCACCTTCACTTGTTTACTGTTTATATCCACCTATCCACGCAATCTTAAGCAAAACTGCTTGTGTAACACTTAGTGGATAAACTCATCGCCCTTAGTTGCAAGACGAAGTTCCGCTGTTTACTCGAGCTAAAACGACACATCATAGTTCTTGAAATTATTTTTATATTTTTGTTTATTATGCAGTAACATACTTTCACTTAGTTTTTACGAATTTGCCAAATGTTTCTATTATGTTGAGTTTGATTTCTGTTTTATGTTTGAAAACTCAACATGCCCTCACTTCACTACAGATAAGACTGAAGCAAAATACTGAATTTTCAGATAATAGACTACCTTTGTCTCTTCGCTAAACAACGCAAGTAAAATATCACTTCGCTGCCGCTTTACTTGTTGAACTTGTCGGTTCACCAGCTGGGCGGAAATCAAAATAAACCACATACATCGACGTGTTTAAAAGTCAAAATTCAAGATCAAAAGCTCGTTGTGTACATTACATTTTAACGGGATTATATGGGAGTTCTTCATTACACGTTTTCGTTTAAACAATCATTTGTGAAAGCACAACTTTTCCCGAGTTTGCTTTCAGTCATTTTAGCTTTTGTACACTTCGGAAGCACGTGGTTTAAAAAACAATCTTTTTTTGACTCGAAATAGTAAATTCCTATAAAGCTTTAGAAAGCAAAATAAATTTTCGAATAAGGCGGATTGAGTATTAAATTTGCTCTAATGTTATCTTTGAATTACTAGATAAGAGATCGCGATGAATTTGGTATATTACTGCCTTTATTTTAATCTATATGGTGAATTTGATTTTAGTTTTGTTAACGATCTGGTGTTTAAATTTTGAGATAAGGATAAATATATATTTTGTCACAGAGCTTAGAAATAAAAACATAAAATTAATAAATAAATGATATCGGTAAGGTTGTCATTAGACTCGTCTCGTTCAATTCTTGTTGGCAAAAATTACAAAGTACAAAGATTTTTAGTGTGTGGAAATTTAAGTTCAGTAGTAACCCTTTGAACTAACGATCCGTACTGTACAGACTGAGTTATACGTAGACTGGATGTGTACCAAACCACTATTTTAAACGTGAATTGGTATTAAAGCTCATCTGAAGCTGCTGTAAGGAAAATAAATGTTAATATTTTCCATTCTGGAAATATGCTTTTATGTATGAATTTGGGTTTGTATATATGCATATTGGTTTTTATGAATGTATGTATTTATACTATACTAACTGGGACCCGATGCGCCTATGCTGCTCCCATAAGCCAATAGTAGATAGTAATCAGGTGATATGAATTTTAATATACAGTAGGAGAGTTTGAAAAACGGCAATTTTTTGGTATTCTTGATTCAAAATAACAAAATGTGAAACTATTAGGGATCTAACATTTTGATCGAGACAATAAAAACCATCTATTACATGGCATTTTTCGAGATATGAATTTTCATACACAGATGAAGTGTCTCAATGAACCGCTTCTTTTCTGTATTTTGGATAGCTGGGACCCGGTGCGCCTCGCTGCACCCAACGTTTAAACACTTAAAATCAATCCAAGCCTTCAATATTCAACTCTTCTTAACCATTAACGAAAAACCAACTATTCCTAAAAAAGTTGGAGTCATTAGATTCAAAATACATTTATTTGAACTATGAACAAAATTGCCTGTGTACGTTATGAACTATGAACAAAATTGCCCATGAACGTTAAAAGATTTAAAATTAATGCAAATAGCAGAATCGAGGGCCATTTTCTATAGCTTCTTTTAATTTAAATCTAGAAGTCTGCAATAACAAAATTTTTCGAAAACAATAAAACTAAATTGAAAAATGAAACAAATTTTTTATAGTTGGAAAAAGCAATACCAAAAACCCAACTTTTATTAGAGTCCGATCCAAAAGAGATGAGGTTTCTCAAAAATCGCATTTTCCATGCGCAGTGAGAATAACAACAGAAAAAGAGAGTAACAACAGATTTCGAAGGGGAAATGTGAAAACACATAAGTGCATATGTCTTATCCCGATGTGCGCAATGTTTATTTGTGTGTAATTTTCATTTCCCCACATGCGCGAAGAAAACCTCAACTGATTTGGATCAGGCTCTATCTCTTAATGTCACATATTGCAAAATTGCGCTCATATATTCGAATTAAATGTAACAGATGCCATACGTTTCATAGGGGAATTAATTGTACAATTATTTTCTGTTTAGCGTTCTTTTGTGCCGTGTATAAATAAAATTGCGATTCTGCACTTCTTTGAGCTCACGGCTACACGGTGAAACAGTTTTCAATATTGTGAGTGAGGGACATGCCCCCCCCCCCCCCCCCAGAGGAAACAGAGGAAATTTAATTTTGGCAATTGCTAAAAGAAATGTTTGGGAGCATCAGGAAACAAAAACTATGTTAGAAATAATGCGGGAACAAAATTCCCTTCATCATTTTGATGGAAAACTGTATAGGAAATCAGAAATATAGAAAAAGAATTAACAAAAAGAGGTTATGTTTTGATGGCAGTTCAACCCGATTTCAACCCAAAGTGAACTCAACTCGGAATCATATACGGTGGTCGAAATTTCAACTCAACCTCGACTCAACTTTTCAACCTAATCATAATCGGGGTATACCCCGTTTATGACTAGGTTCAACCTAGGTTCAACCCAGGTTGCACCCAGTCATAAACGGGGATCGAGTTGAAACTGGGTCCACTCAACCCAACTCAGCTCTCCTACCTGGGTCGAGTTGAAATTTCTTATCATAAACGCGTGTTGAGTTGAAATTGGGTTGAAGTGACAATTGTTTTGTTTGTTTACCATCCGTGAAGTCTGCCTTCGGCCATAGTTTTGTGTTCGGTGTTTTTGTAGCGCGTTGATTATTTTATATTAACTATACATATATGTAAAAACAGAGGAAATTTAATTTTGACAATGGCTAAAAGAAATGTTTGGGAGCATCAGGAAACAAAAACTATGTTAGAAATAATGCGGGAACAAAATTCCCTTCATCATTTTGATGGAAAACTGTATAGGAAATCAGAAATATAGAAAAAGAATTAACAAAAAGAGGTTATGTTTTGATGGCAGTTCCACCCGATTTCAACCCAAAGTGAACTCAACTCGGAATCATATACGGTGGTCGAAATTTCAACTCAATCTCGACTCAACTTTTCAACCTAATCATAAACGGGGTATATATTATTTCACCAATATTGATGAAATTTATACACATTGCATATTTTGATGTGGACAATTTATTTTTGGGAAAAAAAATTGGCACTTGCCAAAGTACACCACATTTTTTTATGAAATTTATATATAATGTATATCTTTGTCTGTTTAATAAATTGGTTTTAAAAAAAATTGCCTCCTATATACCGTTTTTTAATACATTTCTAAAGCACGTCATTGTATGGGAGTATGAAATAATAACTGCCACATTCGACTTTTAAATATTTTAAAATTTATAAAAATGGTAATTTTCATATTTAAACTTTTTAATTATTTGAAATATATGAAATATATAAATTTTAAAATAATTAAAAGTCGAATGTGGCAGTTATTATTTCATACTCCCATACAATGACGTGCTTTAGAAATGTATTAAAAAACGGTATATAGGAGGCAATTTTTTTTAAAACCAATTTATTCAACAGACAAAGATATACATTGGGTGCCTTCCATTTAGACACAGAAAGACAATTGTGTCCGACACAGCGTGTCGCTCTGTGTCGTTCTGTGTAAGCCCAAATGGAACACATAAGTTCATGAAAAATCCGCCACGGCGCACTTTCCTCGTTTTTATTTTTGTTTAGCAAGTAAATCGTAAATTTTATGTTGATAATTTCTTTAAATTAATTACCCGACATCTTATAAATGCTGGGAATCATAAAAATGAAACAATATTGTTGTAATTATAAATTAACGATCACATTTCAATTGGCGAGGGTTGGTAGCATTGTCTTAGTTGTGCCCGGCTGTGTCGTTGATGGAACACTTCTGTGTCGGACACAGTGTAACACTGTGTCTCTCTGTGTCTAAATGGAAGGCACCCATTATATAGTCCGCTCAAATTAGGAAAAATTAAAGAAATTTTTCCCACAGCTATGAGACCGGTCCCAAATGAAGGATTTCGGTCGTCTAAACATGATTTTCACAACCCGCAGTTCGAAAAAAGGGTTGTTTTTGAGAAATATACAAATACATCATGGTTTTCGCCTTTTTTTCTATTTTGAGGAGAAACTATGCATTTTGGTGAAAATATCAATAGAGCAAAGTTGTACGCCGTAAAATTACCTACGAATTTTGTCTTCACTGTTTTTTTGAATTCGGTGTATAGTTTCGCGGCTAGAGGCCGTTTTGCGCCTTTTTAGATTTTGCGCCAAAATTATGATTTTGTATGAAAAATTAAATGAGATCAAAGTAGTAGTTGCAGTTTTTCAAAGGCTTTTCTTTGGTCGCTTTGAATCTGGGAATGGCGCAAAACGGCCTCTATCCGCGAAACTACACGGAATTCAAAAAAACAGTTAAGACAAAATTTGTAGGTAATTTTACGGCCTACAACTTTGCTCTATTGATATTTTCACCAAAATGCATAGTTTCTCCTCAAAATAGAAAAAAAGGCGAAAACCATCATGTATTTGTATATTTCTCAAAAACAACCCTTTTTTCGAACTGCGGGTTGTGAAAATCATGTTTAGATGACCGAAATCCTTCATTTGGCACCGGTCTCATAGCTGTGGGAAAAATTTCTGAAAAACAGCGCTTTTTTGACTAATTTGAACGGACTAATATGTAAATTTCATAAAAAAATGTGGTGTACTTTGGCAATTATCGCATTTTGAAATTTAAGTACTATAAAGTTAAATAAAAAAGTAACGGTGCATGAGTGCCAATTAATAAATTGTCCACATCGAAATATACAATATGTGTAAATTTCATCAATATTGGTGAAATAATTTGGCAAAAATTGCATTTTGAATTTTTGAAATTTCGGCACTTTGAAGTGGAATTACAAGATAACGGGACTTGACCGACATTTTTTATTAACATACCTGAGTTACAAATAATTAACTGTACCTTATGTAAAAATTTCATCAAAATCGGGCGTGGAGGAGTTAATCTGAACATTTACCTTATAAAAATTACTGTCTTTATTTTGAACGAAAAAAAATCTTGAAAAAATGTCACCCAATTTTTAAATTGTAGTTGTGTGCTAAGTTTGAAATGTTATCTAATAGCGTCTGTATCTGAAATCTAAATAGGTCTGTATCTGAAATTGTTGAATTTTGAAAATTCGGCTTAATAGAAAACTCATTTTAGAAACTACATCTAGCGACAATAGCTCTGTGAGCTATTTGATTAACACCTTCCCTACGGTTCGAGTTGAACAGGACCTATGCGAGGCAGTACATTTGTCCCTTACACCACAGTAAATTGTACTGAGGCCTCAATTTTTCAAATGTCCCACTTCAAAAATAATGTGCTACTAATTTTGGTATAAGCGTGTAAGCCTGCACCATCACTCACCCAAAACCCACACTTTTCAAGGGGCCCAGGAACACATTCATTTTAACCCTTTCAGTGCATTTGTTGGTTTGAAGCAACGATTTTTGTAAAAGTTGGTACCGATAGGGTTAAATAGATCACATCGAGTCACAGTCAGACCTAAAACACAGGTTTTTTATACCCAGTCAGGGGCATAAACCGAGAATAGCTGAGAATTGGAACAACCCTTAAAAACATCATTATAAATGAAATGTCGAATTTCTCGAAAGATCGGTGGCCTAACAGAGTAACAGGTTAATAATAGGGTACCAAAGTTCCGCTTAGGTCTGGTGTTCACCTAGCGGACGGTGCTCCTCCTTGTTCACCTGGTAGTCTGGTACTGCCTGCGTCACAGCCTTTGTTGGCTGTAGCGGGATTCACTTGTTTCAGGAGACATAAACCTCCAACGAGGCTGTCTCCCGCTAAGCACGACGGTTGTGGCTCAGTCGGCTGATTCAAATAATGAGCTCATACAACGTCCAAGAGCTCAACCGCGAGGCTCACTGTCAAATTTTGTCCGTCAACTTTTTTGATTGAAAATACGGCCTTTTTTTAATTAAATTTGTTAAAAAAACGAAATAATCAATTGCTTTAAAAAAATTGCACCTGTTTCAAAACATAAAAATGTACATTTTCACAAAATTTTTGTGAAAGGAAAAAATGATAAATGAAAGGTAAATGAAAAAATCGGTTTTTAGCGTTTTCCTCCATTTTTTGAGGTTATGGCGAAAAATGGTTTGAATAAAAGTTATAGTTTTTAATTATCTACAACTATTACCTTTAAAGTTTTCGATAGGAGGTCTACTTTTTCCAGAAATCGTAAAAAACCACGTTTAGCCCCATTTACATTTCGAAAGGTAGGTTGTTTACATATACTGGCTGGAGCAATAAACACTTTACATTCAAAATTATTTTTTACGTTTTAGTGTATTTTAAAATAAAAGCGTATTTTTAAGTTTTTTTAAACTATATTTTTTATTTTCTAGCTTTAAGTCTATTATGTCTTCCGCCAATTCGTAGTGACCGCCATATTAGCTTTAAAATGACGTCACACAGCTTGCTGTACTATACTCGTCATACACTTTCATTTGATACCCATATCGAGAGCGTTGTAAAAAAACAGGTAAACCGCCATTTTGTGTAGGCCGCCATTTTGAATTTGGAATGATGTCACACAGATAATAGTATTCTACTTGTCACACCCTTTCATTTGATACCCATAGCAAGCACATTGTAAATAAAAGGGTAATCCGCTATTTTGTGTTGGTCGCCATTTTGAATTTGAAATGACGCCCATAGCTAATAGTATTCTACTTGTCATACCCTCTCATTTGATACCCATATCGAGTGGGTTGTAAAGAATAAGGTAATCCGCCATTTTTGTTGGCCGCCATTTTGAATTTGGAATGACGCCATAGTATTTTACTTGTCATACCCTTTCATTTGATACCGATGTCGAGGGTCGGGGAGACAGTAGCAAAATTCGGCCGCCATTTTGGAACCGCCTTGTTGATTATTTCGCAAAATTGCATTGTCATGCGAACTATACATATGTGCAAAATTTGTAGTTGATCGGTTATATGCAAGTGGGTGAAAATCAAGTTTCAAGATTTGTCTACATGCATACATACAGGTGAAGCTAATATAAAGCGTATAAAATGGTCTAGGTTGTCAAAAATAAGCTTTCTGTGAACACTCATCATTGCTAGACCATTGAGGTGTTGTCAATTTGTGCGCGGTAGAGCAATTAAAAATTTTTAAGCTTTCTCCGTTTCGTTTCTTTAAGGACATCAACTACTGTTTGTTCATTTAGTTCTGTTGGGTTGTGCTGGGGCCGTATTTGGTTTCTCGAATCGATGGATCCATAGAAAACCATCAAATTGTGTGATTTTACTCCAAGTACAGCAAACTACGTATATTTAATTAAAATAGAAATTGTTCAAAGTTTATTGTATGCATAAATTTAGCTTTTTAGTAAACTTTAAATGCCTTTATCAACAAGTAAAGAGACGATAAGGTTGGCGATATTGTGTTGCCAAATGCCAATTTTTATTCATCGGCAGAAGGGGCAAAATCGAACCGTCGCGTCACCTCCACGTGGTGCCCCCTGGATAACCAACTAATGAAGGTAGTAGCGAGTGTGAGATGCTATATTAAAACTGTGTTTTGAAGGACCGGTAGATTGTCTCCTAACTTGATTTGGCCAACGCATAACAGTGTGTAGAACAATTCTGCACCGATCAGTAAGTCAATTGAATCTGAACAGTTGAATCTTAGATCGGCGAATTGAATATTTCTAGGTAGTGACCATGCTGAAATGTCTATTTCCTGTGCTGGTTGAGAAGAGAAGATTTGTGGCAAAATGCGTACTAATAGTCGATTTGAGAAGTTGTTTATCTTGGATTTAATGGTGATATTGATGTGACGTTGCGACCCCTGTCGTTGCGTGCCAATTCCTTCGATGGTCATGGATGCTGGTGTTCCTGTAAAGCCCAATATCCTTGCCATTTTTTCGGTAATAAAGTTAGGTTGTGATCCATTGTCCAATATGGCACGGGCTTCTACAACATTGCCGCTGCCAGCGATTAAATTGAGCCTGACTGTACTCAACAGCACGTGCTCATTTGTGGAATGGAATGTTTTTGCTGTCAAAGATATTGAATCAGCTAATGGTTTAGCTAACTGTTGACTATTTGTGGCAACTCTCTGTGCTGAATCTAGTTTGGTCAGATTTCCATCCATCCAATGGCGCTACAGCACAAATCGAGCCTTGGCCTCCTCTAGGGCATTTCTCCACGATTGACGGTCCCTTGCAGCATGTCTCCAGTTCCGGATGGTGAGCATTGCCTCTGCGTCAGCCGTCACAGAGTCGATCCATCTCCTCCTGGATCTGCCTACTGGTCTATTTCCTGAAATTTCTGATATAAGCCGTTTTGGGATGCGATTGTCCTCCATCCTGACTAGGTGACCGGCTAGTCTTAGTCTGTTAATTTTTATTAAAGTTGAGAGTTCTGGGTCATCAAAAATTTCATACAACTCGCTGTTGTATCTCCTCCGCCATATTCCATCCTCTCTGGTTGGGCCTATTATGCACCTGAGGACTTTTCTCTCAAACCTGTTGACTCGTTCCTCTATGTCCTGGGTCATACATAGCCCAAGTCTCGCTGCCATAGCACAGTATTGTTCGTATTACTGTTTTGTAGAGTAAGAGTTTCGTTTTTCTGTGCACAAATCTTGAGTACAGTATTTGATTTGGGCATAAAAGGCTCTATTAGTTTTATCGACTACTTCTAGGTTGTGTTCGTCGATAGTTATATTTCTTCCCATTCTAAATCTTCCAGCTCTGGATTGTTGCATCACCTTTGTTTTCCCTTCGTTGATGTTCAGGCCTATATCCTTTGCCGCCTCTTTTAGTCCGACATAAACTTCTTTTGCTGCCAAAAAGGACCTTCCCACGATGTTCACGTCGTCCGCGTACGCAAGTAAATGTACCGACTGGGTTGCTATTGATGCACTTCTCTGGACTGATGTTTTCCTTACCGCCCATTCTAGGGCCAGGTTGAAAAGCATGAGGGCCAGTCCATCCCCTTGTCACACTTCGAACTCTTCTGTTACTGCATTTTCGATCCTTACTTTTGCCAGTGAGCCATTTGTTGCGCTTTTGACCAGTCGTATAAGCCTTGAGGGGACTCATAATTCCGATAAGATCTCGTACAGCCTCTCTCTGTTTATTGAGTCATATGCCTGTTGAAAGTCAACAAATATCTGGTATATATCCACATTCCTTTCCCAGGTTTTTTCCAGAATTTGCTTTAAGGTCAGTAGCTGGTCCGATGTTGACCTGTTTGTCCTAAAGCCAGCTTGATATTCTCCTATAAGGCCTTCCGCTATAGGTTCTAGGTCTACCTTTTGTTTCACAAGGATTGTGAAAGTTTTATAGCTGGTGCTGAGGAGAGAGATGCCACTGTAGTTTTTACAGGTTAATTTATCTCCTTTCTTGTATATTGAACATATAAAGGCTTTCCTACAGTCATCTGGTATAGATTCTTCCTCCCAGATGCTGCATATCAGTTGGTGTAAGTTGTGGTCCTCCTTCCTTTAGCAGCTCAGCTGCTATTCCATCGATGCCTGGCGATTTGTTGCTTTTTTGCCTTTTTACAGCTTCACGTACGTCATCCAGTGTTGGTGGTTCTATGGTGATATCATCTGGAGCGATTACAAATGCCTCCGTCTGTGGATCCTCGTTTACTGTGCGGGTCGGATTCAATAAGTTTTGAAAATATTCTTTCCACCTTTCTTTTACAAGATCCGGATCTGCTAACAGGTTCCCATCTATGTCTTTGCAGATGTCCGTTCTTGGCTGAAACTTATTGCTGATCTGGCGAGTTCCTTTGTACGCTGGTCTGATTCTCCCTTCATTGAAGTCTTCCTGTATCTGCAGAATCCTCCTATTTAGGTATTCTCTCTTCTTCTTTTTTCAGAGCTTATCTGCGGTTCTCCTTTTTTGCTGGAAGACTTCCATCCTTGCTCTTGTGGGCCTTGCAATATGCTCCCGGTGGCTCTGGTTTCGTTCTTCTATTGCGGCTCTACAATCTTGATCAAACCAGTCAATTCCAGTCTGTCGGGTGGCCCAGCCTAGTGCCTCTTCTGCTGCTCCCTTTACGTTGTTTTTAATTTGCTCCCATTTGTCGTTGATGTTGGGCTGTTCTTCTTCTATTTCTCTCAGGTTTTGTGCGACAGTATTCTGATAGGCATCTCTTCTTTCTTCAAGTTTTAGCTTATCTATGTCGTATTTTGGTTGTGTTTGCCCTCTGTGTGTTTTTATCGCTATACGGGATCTAAATTTCACTTTTACCCTCCCCCTCTCCTGTTCTTACATCCAGTATACTGGTGGCCCCTCTTCTCTCAATTAGGACGTGATCAATTTGATTATTTGTTACCCCGTCTGGTGACTCCAAGTCATCTTATGAATATTTTTGTGCGGGAACATTGTTGAACTTACTACCATTGAGTTCGAGCTAGCGAGATCGATCAATCTAGTACCATTATCATTGGTAACGTTATGTAGGCTATGCTTTCCTATGACTCCTAGGAACTCTTCTTCTTTTCCTACTTTAGCGTTCATGTCTCCAAGCACCATTTTAATATCGTTGGGCGGTTTAATCCCATGGCGTTAGTTAGCTCTTGGTAGAATTCCTCTTTTTCTTCATCCGCCGTTTATGAGGCTAATGTTATGTAGTCTTGTTTTGATGCGAAGCGTACCTATTCTGTTACTTACTGGCTTGAAGTCCAGAATCAGTGATTTCATTTTCTTTTCCACGATGAAGGCAACTCCGAACTCTCTTCTTCCATTCGATGAACCACTGGAGAGTATCGTGTGGGTTCTGTGATCCGTAATGCCACTCTGAGTCCACTTAGTTTCCTGTAGAGCAGTGATTGCTATGTCGTATTTTTTCAGCAATAATAAAAGCGAACGCAGAGCGCCTGTCCTGTTGAGCGTTCTGACGTTCCAAGTTCCAAAATCGAATTCCATATTGTTGTCTGGGTCATTGCCGTTGAGTCCGTCCTCTCCGAGGCCTGCCTTGAGGATTCGTGACGGATGGGTTTTTACAGTGGAAGGTTGTCAGCCTGCCGCTCAACCGCCAACCTGGAGGACCAGTCCGGTATTTGTTTCGTTTTGAGGCGCGAAACAATCGCCTTTCACCCTCCTCCGTCTGTTATTCTTGTAAAGACAAGAGCATCCAGGGGTCACCCGATGTAAAGACAACATCTTCGTGGAGGTGGAGGTAGGATTCGGTAGCATAGCGGAAGATCTTAGATCGCAGATGGCGTTACTCAGGACTTATGTCTTTGGTGTACCGGCACCATCAAAGCTCCCCGAGGCCGTTACTACCATTTGGCCAGATTTGGTCTTGCAATATCTGGCTGGGTTTGTATGTGGAGCAAAGAGTTGTGTGGCTTGTTGCACTCTCTACATCTCTTTGACGACGGACAATTGTTTACTGTATGCCCTGACCTTAGGCAGGTTATGCAGGCCTGGTTCTTTTGATGAGGCTAAATCTTTTTGAGGGCGGAGCTTGTAGAAAGATTGGACAGTTGAACACTTGATGATTACCCTTGCATTTTGGGTCATTTCACGTCTGTGGTGGCAATGGTTGTTAGTGATCTTGCCTGTGGTCTTCTCACAGCTTCCTCCTAGGATTTGCCGTTAGTGCCAAGAGCTTCCAATGATTGGAAGCGATTCTCTAGAAATCGTAGGAATTCCTTCAGTGATTGCAATGCCCTAGGGTCCTTTAGTGATTGCTCCCACAATGTGTCTTTGTTTTTGTCTATTTTCTTTATGAGAATGTGGAGCAATAGTGGATCCCATTGGTCTGTAGCAATTCCAAGATTGGATAGAGCGAGGAGACATTCGTGCGTGATATCATGCATGGTCCTGATTGCGTGGGCTGATTCATGGTTGAGCCCTAGTAGTTTATTGAGGAGTGCGGTGACGAGTAGCAGGATGTTCTTGTATCTCTCGTTTATTACCCTCCAAGCCTTAGCATAACTTGCGTCAGACGTAGTTAGACGTCTTACTAGTCTTTCCGCCTCTCCGCACAAACTTTCGCCGCGATAACCCCCGTGGCCGCGATCGTCGCCGTAGTTGTCGCCACAATTGTGGTTATAGCAATTTGCCCCCGGTACTGATTTTCAATGGAATCGGAACACAATTGCAAAATTCGTCCACCATCTTGATTTTTTTAAAAAATTGTCAGATTGCATTGTCATGGGAACTCAATGTGTGTTCAAAAGTTTCATATGAATCGGTTAAGTAGAAGTAGTTGAAAAAGCTGTCGCAAGATTTGAACCAAAGAAATTAACAACCAAACACACAAATATACCATGCAAGCTAAATAAAACCATTAAAAAATGGCACATCTTCACAAATATTAGCCGTCTTTCTTTTTCCTGGTGTCTTTAGCAGAGTTGTGCAATTACGCGTAAAGTTTGATTTTTTACGTTTACGAGGAGACAATAACGTAGACTATGTCGATAATGTAGACAACGTAGACATAATGTAAACAATGTATCTAAATGTCATTTGGCATTAATCAGACATTCATTAGATACGTTTGCGGTGCTTTTGCGTTTAAAATTTATAAAATACTGGAATACAATGTACAAAAAAAGTAGATTAGTTGGCAGACCGAAAAATTCTTTCTTTGGAGAACTTGGAGTTATCTATAGCTAAAATAAATTTGGACGGTGAAGGTATCGAGGAATGGGATGCATTTAGGAACAAAAATGTATTATTTAAGGCATTATACCAAAAAATTGTAAAATCGCCGTTAGTTTTTTGGAGTATGGCTAGCATAAAATACAGAAAGCTATCGAAAATAGCACTGAAACTTCTCAAAATACCAGCTTCAACAGCTCAGATAGAACGTCTATTTTTAAGTTGGGGGTATATTCATGGACCTTTGAGAAAAAGATTATCTTTTGAGAGATCAAAGAAACTTCTTCATG
The DNA here is from genome assembly GCA_963855945.1 of Thereva nobilitata. Classification (NCBI taxonomy): domain Eukaryota; kingdom Metazoa; phylum Arthropoda; class Insecta; order Diptera; family Therevidae; genus Thereva; species Thereva nobilitata. Next base: position 92,030,255 of record OY979696.1, on the reverse strand, counting down.
TTTACTATTCTCTTCGATTGGCGGAAGACGACTATGAAGAAGAATAATTATAATTTATTTCTTTAATTATGTTAAGAATTTTGCATAAAAAAGAATAAAAGTTAAGTTAAACTAGTATAGAATTATTTTTATTTTCCATTATATTGTTTTTTCTTTATTTTGAAATATGTATACGATTTTCTGTATATTGTCTACATTGTCGACACTGACTACATTGTCTACCCTTAATTTTGTAATGAAATCTACATCCATTTTCTACGTGTAGACAAATTCGTAGACTACGCGGTGTAGTCTACTTGCACAACACTGGTCTTTAGGCGTGTTTCTTTTTCCTGGTGTAGCTACACCGGTGTACTTTGGAGTAGTTCCAACTACACCAGCTCATATATTGGAGTAGATGATTAGAGTAGTTCTAATTTTTTTGCAAGAGATGGCACCTTCCAAATTTTAAGGTTTTGTTATTCACCTTTTCGGTTATATCAATCATTTATACCTGTGACACACTATACTTTCATTATGATGGTAACTTTCATTATGATGGTCAAGGAAATGATGGGGTGACACATTACACTTTACTTTCATTTGCATCTGGCATATCAAGTGAGGATATAAACCTGCGTGTTTTTGCTTTAATTTTAAGCTGTTTTAATTTGGAATATTTAAAAAAATATTTTTTAAAGTAGTAAAAAAAATATCCTTGCAAATTGTTGCTTAACTAACGTGAAATCAAATTATTTTATTTTAAAATGTAGTTTCCAATTTTCCAACAGATGTCACTTAACCGAAATTACACTCCAAATGAAAGTAAAATACTTTCATTTTGGACTTTCATTATACCTGTGACACACTATACTTTCATTATGATGGTAACTTTCATTATGATGGTCAAGGAAATGATGGGGTGACACATTACACTTTACTTTCATTTGCATCTGGCATATCAAGTGAGGATATAAACCTGCGTGTTTTTTGCTTCAATTTTAAGCTGTTTTAATTTGGAATATTTAAAAAAATATTTTTTAAAGTAGTAAAGAAAATATCCTTGCAAATTGTTGCATAACTAACGTGAAATCAAATTATTTTATTTTAAAATGTAGTTTCCAATTTTCCAACAGATGTCACTTAACCGAAATTACAGTACAAATGAAAGTAAAATACTTTCATTTTGGACTTTCATTATGGTGGGTTTTTACCACGTTAATGAAGGTTACTTTCATTATGATGGTATATGTGTCACAGGTATTAAGCGCGTTTTTTGAAGTTGTCATTTAATGTTAGCTCTGTTCCAGTACTTTTCCTGCAAAAACTTGTTGGGTAAAAATTTACTTCAATAGTGGGGATAATGCTGTCAAAAATGTAGAAAGGAAAGAAACGCTTTTGGGGCAATTTCTTGCAATTCATTAAGAAGAAACATAAATCTCGTTTGTATGTGTATGCCGCTTTTTTAACATTCAAATACATACAACAAAATGTCAGCTGACATTTTGTAGGAAATCGCAGGACCGAAAACCTCCGGCTAATTCCTGCACGAGGGAAAGTAAAAATTTCCCCGTTTTTTCTTGCATGAGAAAGTAAAGAAACACAAATTGGGCAAGTTCGGGGGAATTCTTGCGCCCGCGGGATCCCACATTCGAGTTCTGGAACAAACCTGTTATCTTCTTGTTGATTTGCAAGAAATTGCCCGAAAGGCATTTTTTCACTTTCTGGATTTTTGACAGAATTATCTCCACTATTCAAGTAACTTTTTACCTAACAAGCTTTTGCAGGAAAAGTTCTGGAACAGAGCTACTGTGTTTCCATTACTGTGTTTCCATGCAGAGTTTATCCTGAGTTTACTCAGATTAAGCGCCCTTGGAAACGGGGATTGATTAAAGTGTCGTTAAATCCAAGTAAACTCAACGAAGCCAGTCCGATTAAGCCGGGTTTTGCATATGTGTGTTTCACTATCCTTTACTGCACATATACCAACGGCGAGGCAATGTAAAATTAATTAATTGTCACTTTAACCCAGAACCGTCATGGAAACAGCATCGAGTGATCTTGAGAGAAAAAGCTTTCTGTTTGCTTAACGAAAACTCTACCCTGGCTCATGGAAACACAGTACATGAGCCAGCGTAGAGTTTACGTTAAGTAAACAGCAAGCTTTTTCTCCCAAGATTACTCGAGTGCGTTTCCATGGCAGTACTGGGTTGGACTGACAGATAAATCATTTTACATTAGCTCTGTACGTTTACCCAACACGGGATCCCGCGAGCGCAAATTTTCGTTTTATTACTTTCTCGGGATTAAAAAAAGTGGGGAAATTTTATACCTGTGACACATTCACCATCATAATGGGTGGTACTCAAAGCCTTCTACATTTACAAGCCATGCCCTACGAAATCTCACACTTTCATTCAAAGAAAATGGCTCTTCAATTTATCTGTCAGAATGGACTTCAGTCAGAATGGACTTCAATTTAGCTGTGAGAAAAGCAATTTTTTAACTTAGGCCCTGTGCCAAAATAGCAATTCAGACGTCAATTTGTATGGAAAACTCATTTCAAGCTACTAATTTGATTTTCGACGGTTTGCGTCTATGGAAATGAGTAAATTATTTTAACCCATTTCAGTTTTTATTAATCAAGGGTAGCTGTTAAATAAATTTGAACAAGCAAACAAGTAAATAACAATAAATTATGGAAAAAGGAAATATGCAAAAAGACATAACTTAAAATAACCCGTTTATTGCTTAGCTAAGTGGAGATGGGTCAAACATAACATAACTGCATACGAATTTTTATAATTCTTTGGTCTTAAACACTCGCAAGCAGTCATCATTTGTAGTATATTTTTTAGTTTAGCAGGAAGGAACTAAAAAAATAATGAAATCAAGGATAAAGCTCAATCATTTATTTATAAAAAAAGAATAAACAATCATAATAAGATAATAAAATTTTAAAAAAAAATTATAAAATCTAGCACAAATATTTATCGTCCATTTTTACTCAAAAACTGTAACTGTCATTGAAATGTGTGAATTGGTATTTTGGCACACTTTAGAATATCGAAGTGCCCTGGGAAATGAGAAAAATTCGAAATGGTATGTTGGCAAACGGCCTTAGTTTTTGGAATAAAAAGTGGTAAAATATTTATATTTTATCACTTTTTAGTGCACACGGATTATCAGTGATAAGTTATTTAGTGATCTGACTCCATAAATTAAAAAAAAAATAGTGGTTAAGGGTGGGTGCCAAGTTACAATTCCGAATTTGCTACTTTCACCCCGGACACTTCGAAATTACAAAGTGTGCCAAAATACATTTCACGCATTTCATTTGAAAATGGATGGCAACAAAATTTTGTAATTTATAAAATGTTTAATAACTTTTTTAAAGAAGCCCAGTGCTATGTTTATGTCTTTAAAATAGTTTAAATGGAATTGTTTCATGAACTACATCCAACGGGCGTGGAATGCAAGTAACATAAACGTATTTGAAAAAGTTTTAAAAAATGGTTCTTTTATGCGGAATTTATGCTGCTCATGTTTTTATTTTAGGCTACGTCTGCAACGTGTGGCCTTTAATATGTGTCTTATTATACGGTGAAGACAATCATGCACTGAAAATTGAAAGAATTCGCGATATTGTTCTCCAATAATTGAAAATATGTAATCCAACAAACTGTCAAATGAATGTTTGGCTAATATTTCCCTACAATTCAAAAATTTCCTTACAATTCCAAAGACACAAACCTCCGAAAATTAAATTGTAAAATCGAAATGCGTTTTTCATACAAATTGACATTTGAATTGTAACTTGGCACAGGCCCTAAGTGTATTTTAAGAGTGTTAATTGATTAGGTGACGTTTTTTTTACATTCTACTCAATCCCCGTTTCCATGGGCGCTTAATCTGAGTAAACTCAGGATAAACTCTGCATAGAAACACAGTACATGAGCCAGGGTAGATTTTCGTTAAGTAAACGGAAAGCTTTTTCTCTCAAGATCACTCGATGCTGTTTCCATAACGGTTGTTAAAGTGACAGATCATTTTTCATTGCCTCGCCGTTGGTATATGTGCAGTAAAGGATACTGAAACACACACACATATGCAAAACCCGGCTTAATCGGGCTAGCTTCGTTGAGTTTACTTGGATTTAACGATACTTTACTCAATCCCCGTTTCCATGGGCGCTTAATCTGAATAAACTCAGGATAAACTCTGCATGGAAACAGTAATGGGCGCTTAATCTGAGTAATCTCAGGGCAAACTCCGCATGGAAACTCAGTATATGACTAGGTTCATCCCAGGTTGAAGCCAGTGATATACCGAGTTTCCATGGGAGTCAAGTTGAGTTCTGGTTGAGTTGAAATGACACTTCAACTCGACAACTTAACTCTATTACCGAGTTTCCATGGGAGTCGAGTTGAGTTGTGGTTTACTTGAAATGACACTTCAACTCAGCGATTAACTCTATGCGTTTCCATTTCTGCCTTCCGTGTTCCTCATCTTTTTCCATCAATTAATTTTATTATAGATTTTCCTTTAAAAGTATTTATTAATTATAAAGTGCGCGACATTTTCACCTTTTGTACCTTTGCCAGTGTGCCGTTTTTAGTTGTGCGCGTGAACTCAATTCAACCTACCTATTTTCGTTGAGTTGAGCAGAGTCGAAAATCTTTAACGAAAACTCTTAACTGTGTCTGTTTCCATGATGTTTAACTCGGATTCAACTCAGGTTGAACTCTCATGGAAACTCAGTACATGCCTTTCCATTTCTGCCTTTCGTCTTCCTCCTCTTTTTCCACCAATTAATTTTATTATATTCACTGACTGATTATTTTATTATAGTTTTTTCTTTAAAAGTGTTTAATAAATATAAAATCTCTTCTGACGTCCAAGCGAGGCGCGACATTTTCACTTTTTGTAGCTTTGCCACGGTGCCGTTTTTAGTTGTGTGCTTGAACTCCGTTCAACCTAACTATTACTGAATTTCCATGGGAGTCGAGTTGAGTTGTGGTTGAGTTGAAATGACACTTCAATTCAACGATTAACTCTATGCGTTTCCATATCTGCCTTCCGCCTTCCTGTATCTTTTTCCATAAATTAATTTTGTTTTAGATTTTTCTTTAAAAGTATTTATTAAATATAAAGAGGAGCGACATTTTCAGTTTTTGTACCTTTGCTAGTGTGCCGTTTTTAGTTGCATGCGTGAACTCAATTCAACCTATACTGTGTTTCCATGAGCCAGGGTAGAGTTTTCGTTAAGTAAACAGAAAGCTTTTTCTCTCAAGATCACTCGACGCTGTTTCCATGACGGTTCTGGGTTAAAGTGACAGATAATTAATTTTACATTGCGTCGCCGTTGGTATATGTGCAGTAAAGGATACTGAAACACACACATATACAAAACCCGGCTTAATCGGACTGGCTTCGTTGAGTTTCCTTGGATTTAACGACACTTTACTCAATCTCCGTTTCCATGGGCGCTTAATCTGAGTAAACTCAGGATAAACTCTGCATGGAAACACAGTACTACTTATTTTCGTTGAGTTGAGCAGAGTTGAAAATTTTAAACGAAAACTCTTAACTCATTCTGTTTCCATGACGTATAACTCGGGTTCAACTCTGGTTGAACTCTCATGGAAACTCAGTATATTTTCTTTGAGTTGAGCAAAGTTGCAAATCCTTAACGGAAACTCTTAACCGTGTCTGTTTCCATGACGTATAACTCGGGTTGAACTCTCATAGAAACTCAGTAATAACGGGGATCGAGTTGCAACTGAGTCCTCTCAGCCCAACTCAGTTCTCCTACCTGGGTCGAGTTGATATTTTGCCTCATAAACGCGTGTTGAGTTGAACTTGGGTTGAAGTGACATTTGTTTTGTTTGTTTACCATACGTGAAGTCTGCATTCGGCGTTAGGTTTGTGTTCGGTGTTTTTGTAGTGCGTTTATTTTTTTATATTAACTATATATGTAATAACAGTGGAAATTTAATTTTGACAATGGCTAAAGGAAATGTTTGGGAGCAGCAGGAAACAAAAACTATGCTAGAAATAATGCAGAAACAAAATTCCCTTTACCATTTTGATGGAAAACTGTATAGGAAAGTCAGAAAAATTAAAAAATATAGAAAAATAATTAACAAAGAAATGGGTTTTGTTTTGATGTCAGTTTAACTCGATTTCAACCCAAAGTGAACTCAACTCGAAGTCATTCAGTTAGGTTACATGTCGGACTGAGGACTTGACTTGAACTTGAACTGACAGTTTAATCCACGTGAGTGAAGTAGACTTGAAGTAGATCTGAGGTTACATGACTTTCAAGTTTACTTGAAGCCGACTTCAAGTAATGCATGTAATCTTAGTAATTTACGGTAGTCGAAATTTCAATTTAACCTCGACGGGGAATATAGGCGAGAACATTAATTTCCACAAGACCGCCCAGGTGACGTGCGTTTCTTACGTGCATTATAGTTGGGCCTTAACTGTTAATGCCATATGGAAATAGCCATGGCTAGTGTAGACGCTGTGTAAAACTGGAACAGGGTAGGTGCAATTACTCAGAGTAGAAAATATCGCCCAATGGAACGCAGCTAATGTAAACACTTTCAATTGCTTCGGGAGTTTCAAGCCCAATTGTAACACGGGCCTTACTTCGAATTGAAGAACCGGGAGTGAAACTCCACTTATAAACATGGTATTTGTGGTTGGTTGTCAACCTGTATGAAACTTGCCGACGGATGATCTTTGTTTGGAGGGGGAGGTTAAAATCAACAAACTTCAATTGTGTGTGCGACAATTACTGACTAATCTGCATAGTTTAATCAAAAGGATGCGAATCGTACTTCAATTGTAAATTTTTAGTTTCAGTTTTACCTCCAATGTATATCCCAATTTTTTAGATTGTGCATATTTGGTTCTGCAACTGCAATATTGGCTTTTCTGCTTTTTGTTGTTCTTTATTGCTTTAGGAGATGGATATTACTGAAAAGAGAAAATATTAAAAAGAGTGGTGACGTCTACGTTGGGTTTTTTCACCCTTATTGTAATGCAGGTGGCGGAGGAGAAAGAGTTCTGTGGTGTGCAGTACGCGCTTTGCAGGTACATGTTTATTTACAGATAGTTTTAAATCAGCTTCGCCATAGAGGCCTTTAAGGTACCAAGAAATATGTATGAAGCTGAAAATTAATAATAATATGAAGATCTACTATTAATAGTTGATTGTTAATAATCTAATAACGTTGCTTAAAAAAATACATATATTTGGTGCCTTAAGTTGGTAAGTTATTGATTGAAAAATCACATCGAATAACACAAACATTCCTCTACGTACAAAATTCTCATACAATACAATCGCCGTGTTCCTTTTCTACTTTTAACTACTCCTCAGTAAAAAATTAAAGGAACGCACAATTTGTCGATTTGGGTAAAACCTATGAATTCTCTGTGAGAGCAGGAGTAGTTCCAAGTAAATACGAGTAAAAAAAAGCAGAAAAGGAACACGGGTAATGTTATGGCTAGTACTTATTCCACTCGAAAAAGGTGCACTGAAACTTCAGCATTACTTTATTACGAGTGACAAAATATTAGTTGAGTCGTAATGTAAACTATGTAATATTTGAGTGAACTCGCTCCAAAATTTACAAGATAGGGACAGATAATGCTTATTACTAAGAAAATATATATTTCAAATAATTAAGGGAAATGTTTAGATTAACTCCACGCCCAATTTTGATGAAATTTCCACACTATGTACAGTTAAATATGTACAACTCAGCTATATTTATAAAAAGTGACGCTCAAGTCCCCTTATGTTGTAATTTCACTTTAATGTACCGTAATTCCAATAATTGAACAGGTGATAATTGCTATATTATTTTAGGTGATAATTGCTATATATATTAGTTGAGTCGTAATGTAAACTATGTAATATTTGAGTGAACTCGCTCCAAAATTTACAAGATAGGGACAGATAATGCTTATTACTAAGAAAATATATATTTCAAATAATTAAGGGAAATGTTTAGATTAACTCCACGCCCAATTTTGATGAAATTTCCACACTATGTACAGTTAAATATGTACAACTCAGCTATATTTATAAAAAGTGACGCTCAAGTCCCCTTATGTTGTAATTTCACTTTAATGTACCGTAATTCCAATAATTGAACAGGTGATAATTGCTATATTATTTTAGGTGATAATTGCTATATATATTCACCATCATTGTCTGTACAATAAATTGTATAAAGAAAATGCCTCGTATATACCGTTTTTTTAAATGCATTTTTAAAGCACTGTAAGTATGAAAATAGTAACTGCCACATTCGACTTCTAATTCTTTTAAAATTTATATATTTCAATGTGTGAAATTTAATTTTAGAAAAAAAGGAATCTTATGTACCCGTTTTTTTAAATTTTAAAGCACTGCAATGTTGGCAAGAACAAAAATGGTAATTTACTTGAAAGTGAAATTATAACATAACGGGACTAGAGATTGTCGTGTCGATTGCTAGTCGATTCGACAACCGCAATAGGGGCCATTAACAGATCTGAGTTGTACATATTTAACTGTACATTGTGTGGATATTTCATCAAAATCGAAAGTGGAGGAGTTAATCTGAACATTTACCATAATTAGCACTTTACAGTACAGCACAAGGAATGAATCGATCGTTATTCTGTATAGGCGTTACGGTGATGCAATTGTATCAGTCCTATATCTACAGTAAGCGCAAAAAGTATTCGTACAAGCACTATTTATGGATGAAAGTGAAGATATCTTCCCTGTATATAAAGATAAAATTTGAATTTTTGTAAATGTTGTCTATTAACTCATTAACTAAAGAAATACATAAAAATATCACACAATTTCAAAATCCATATTATAGTTTATTTAACAAAAAGTATTCGTACAACACCGGGCCTTATTGTTGAATCCGCCGGCAGGGAAGTGAGTGCGAATTTGACAGGTTCTGATTGTTGAATCCCCGGCGGGAAGGTGAATGAGAATTTCAGTGGAAAGTGGAAGTTAAACTAAAAAATCACTTGTTTGGAGTTGTGTATGCAATGCGAACTGTCCATTCGATTCTCATTTGAATTTCGAAAATGAAATATGTCACTTCGTATGGCAGTTGCGCTTGGCGGATTGAACAATCGCAGCGACAAGTGAAAGTGAAACTCTTTAGCGGCGGGAATCCCAAATCTGTCGGATTCAACAATCAGGCCCACTATCTTAATTATTGGACACACTTTTTCATTGCATTCTGAAAATTGGACGTTAATTTTTTTCCAATTAGCTGGGGTGGCAGCACAGAAGTCCGAGGAGAGTCAAAATAATCAGTTCCATTAGTTTTATTAGTTAGTTTTTACAAAATGGGTCGAAAAGAAAAGGAAGTGTCTGAAGAAGTGGAAAAAATGATAATTAATCTTCACAATGACTGTAAGAGTTTAAGTGAGATTTTGAACATTGTTGGCAGAGCCTACAATACAGGGAATCATTGACCGGTACTCAGAGAGAAAAACAAGACAAGGACGGGACGCCCTCCAAAGATTCTTGATGGAGATCGTCGATATAAGGGCTGTCAAACAAGATCCTAAATTAAGCGCACTAAAATTAGCCGCAGAAATGGGGAACAACTTAGGCAATCAAGTTTCTGCAAGTACCATAAGAAATGTGTTGCATGACGCAGGCTTTCATACCCGAAGATCCAGAAAAAAGTTTTTTGTAAGTGAGCCAAACAAGAAAAATCGTATTCAATTCGCTAGAAAGTACCATGACAAGGATTTTGCGTTTTGGCGAAGAGTGATCTTTGCATATGGAAGCAAATATAACATCTTTGGCTCAGATGGGCATTCTCTAGTGTGGAGAAAACCTAATACGGAGCTTAATCTAAAGAATTTGATTCCGACGGTAAAGCATGGAGGAGGAAGCGTACTTGTATGGGGGTTTATGAGTGCTTCCGGTGTCGGAAATTTGGAATTTATAGAAGGAAACCTAGATCACCGAAAGTACAAGTGCTGCAAAATTAGGCATTTTAGAGAATTTTATGTACTATGAAGATAATGGCCCAAAGCACACAGCCCTTAACACAAAGCTTTGGTTTCTTCATAATACACCGAAACGCTTAGATACTCCTCCACAATCACCAGATCTTAATCCTATCGACCCTTTGTGGGATATTCTTGAGAAGGATCCGTAAAAGGACAGTAACAAATATAGAAACATTGAAAGAGGCTCTTAAGGAAGAATGGGATAATATTCCAGCTGAAACGATCAAAAAGCTCGTAAATTCAAAGCCTGGCCGACTTACTGCAGTTATTAGAAGTAAGGGAAACCCGACCAAATATTAAGTGGAGTAAGTTACTATGATATACTGGAGAATTAATATATTACTATAACTATTTCCAGGTGATTACCACAGCTGCACGAATAATTTTTGCGTTAAATTTTTTTAAATAAACTATAATAAGGATTTTTTGTTAAATAAACTATAATAAGAATTTTGAAATTGTGTGATATTTTTATGAATTTCTTTAATTAATGAGTTAATCGACAACATTTACAAAAATTTTATCTTTATATACACGGTATATATCTTCACTTTCGTTCATAATTAGTGGTTGTACGAATACTTTTTGCTCTGACTGTATCTATATCTATAAACCAAAAATTTAGTATAATAAATGTAAATTTTTCTTAACTTTTGCAGGCAAAATACGATAATCTAAAAATTGTTATTTACACTGGAGATGTTGATGTGCCAGCAAAGTCAATTCTAAATAAAGCAAAGAATGTTTTTAATATTGCAGTAGATGAAGACAATGTAAAATTTATATATCTTAGGAAAAGACACTTAGTTGACTCAAAAATGTATCCGTATTTTACTTTACTGGGACAAAGTATAGGATCTTTAATTTTGGGTTTAGAAGCTTTGTATAAATTGCCGCCGGATATTTTTCTTGATACTATGGGCTACACTTTTACATTGCCATTATTTCGCTTTATTGGCAAATGTAAGGTTGGGTGTTATATTCACTATCCAACCATAACTACAGAAATGTTAAGAAGAGTACAATGCAGAGTATATGCGCACAATAATCGAAGCTACGTGGTAAAAAATCCATTTTTAACGTGGATTAAATTAATGTATTATAAAACGTTCGCAAAGGTATTCCAGTTTCGAATTGTGGAAAATTTTTAATTTATTTTTTAAAGCTCTACAGCTGGGTAGGATGTTGCTCCCAAACGATAATGGTAAACTCTTCATGGACTGAGAACCATATTCTTAACTTGTTTGGGTGTCCATTTAAAACACATCGAGTTTATCCACCTTGTGAAGTGAATCATCTTAAAACATTGCAATGTACGGGAAATGATTCTGAAAAAATTGTGATAATATCTGTTGGTCAATTCAGACCAGAGAAAGACCATCCTCTGCAGTTACAAGCTTTGTATGAATTAAGATCTCTCTTGGTTAATGATGAGGATATGTGGAATAAAGTTAGGCTTTTGATTATCGGATCTTGTCGCCACGAAGAGGATTTTGAAAGATTAAATAACATAATGGATTTAGCAAAACATTTGTCGTTAGAAAAATACGTAGAATTTAAAGTAAATATTTCTTATCAAGAACTTATCCAATGTTATCAATCGGCTAAAATTGGCCTTCATACAATGTGGAATGAACATTTTGGAATAAGTATAGTTGAAGGAATGGCCGCGGGTCTCTTAATGGTTGCAAATAGATCTGGAGGGCCGCTTATGGATATTATAGAAACATCTGAAGGAAGTCAGACTGGATTTTTAGCAGTAGATGCTTTGGAATATGCTAATTGTCTCCTAAATATCCTATACAACACGAAAGAGCAAAACGAATCGATCAGAAATGCTGCCAGGTAACTAGTTAATTTAATATATCTTGAATTCAGGTATTCGGATTTTATTTTTACTTTTAGAGCTTCCGTTGATCGTTTCTCTGAAAAAGAATTCGAAATTAATTTCCTTCGAGCAGTTGGTCCTATTTTTAAATCTGATTAGTTTGTAATATTTCAAGGCGAATTATTATTGGCTTACTTTATATTAACTAGCTTGTATTTTTATTAATTCCTGTAAAAAATAAGCAAAATATAAATAAAACAAACTGAAATCCTCGATATAAAGTTTTGTGACTGAACCGCACGGAAACGAATTTTTAAGACGCTTGCTTGTAAACGAAATTACATGTTTATCGTATTCTATCTACGATTACCGTATTTCTACATTACGTCGCTTTTTTCCTAATGTTTGGCGGCATCGGCTTGAAATAAGATGAAAATAGGGTAACTGTATAGTATACTAGTACCCCCCTCCGATTTTTTTTTGAAATGTAACTATTTTATGTATTTTTATGCGTAGAAATAAACGAAATTATGCAACTTTGAAATTGAATTACTCAGAAACGGTGCGACAGCGGCAATTAATTTTTTCAAAAATGAATTCTACGCATCAAAATACATAAAATATGTCAATTTCAAAAAAGTCGGAGGTGCGTACTGATACTAGACATTTACCGAAAATAGCATACTTTGTAACTTGAAATTTATATTTTAGTAAAGTTGTTATTAGAATCTTATATGTATTATTTTCAAACTATCACGCCTAGTTCACTTGATATAATTATTGGGCAGCATGATGATGTCGATGTAAAGGGATTTACGTATGTGCTGTTCAGCCGGAAGACAGTAAGAAAAAACTTGGTACAAATTTCAGCATATTTTAAATATATAAAAACTTTAAGAAAGCTACATAGTATTTAAGTAAAGCTTACTTTTTATGGAATACCCAGTTACGAAATAAAAAAAGATTATTAATTTTTAAAAAAATACTTTATATTTGTCATCACATTGATTCTAGATTAACTGCGGCTATCAAGTCTCTGGATGCAAATGATGCTCATCACTTGATATAACTTTGTAAAAATAGTCAGGTGGATTATCAGCAACTTGATCGCATAGAGAAGTAAATGCGCAGGATGAAAATATGCGTTTCCAATAATTCCTTTTTCGAAATCGCTGCCTTTGATTTGAAATACGCCCTGATCTACTTTTAACACGTTTTTCACCACAGCTTTCTTCTAAATCATATACCGAGTTAAAATCATTTTCCATAGAATTATTCCAGGTTATTTTCTCGGAATGATCCTTTTCAGTCTTATCGGAATCAGAATTACTTTGCCATTTGAAGTGGTATAGTGCGCTTTCTTCTACCTTTTTAGATAACCTGTCGGACTCCAATTGTTCGTTCTTATTAATTCTCCGATGCGATATATCTTCAGTTTGTGTTACACGAGATACCTTTTTATATTCATCTCGGAATGGATATGCTGGAATGTTATGAAAAACCCCGTACTTATATGATGCGTTTTCTCGATATTTTTCTTTAAGTCGTAGAAGTTCAACTCGCGTACTTTCTAGGTTCCTTTTAAGGGCTGCCACCTGGGCAATTTTTTCTTTTAAGTTATTCTGAAGATAATCGTTTATATTCCTTAGTTGTATTATTTCTTGGTCTTTGATGGAATCATCCTTACCAAAGTCCTCTACTTCAAGGTCGCAAAACCCAGCTGGATTTTCAGGTAAGGATCTATGACGAACGATCTTTTTTAATTTGCTACGATTATCTTGAGCTTTTAAGTTAATTATATACTGTTTTACTTTGCTTTTAACATGCCGATATCTTTTCTTTGTGTACTCTGAATGAAGATCTTGATAGGATAACGACTTAAGAGAATTAGTAGGCTTAAATGACCTCTCCGGTAGTCTCTTTTCCACAATAAAATTTTGTTCGCTGCTAGAACCTGATAAAGCCATGGCAGCAAAAAACTCCGCAATAACCAAAGGCGAGATCTCCACACTCTTCAAAAAACTTCTAATGCGTTGGGCTAGCAATTACCTTAAGGCAAGTACACATTATGTGCTCGGCGTTGCGTTTAGCGGGCGTTGGTAGTGTACACACCAAGCGTTTAGCTCGGTGTTTAATGAGCGTCCCAACGCGGGTATCAGCGAAAGTTGGCGTAGTTTCCGACACGCGACGGCCAATCCCCAATGCTCACGCCAATGTAAATTTCTCGATCCACACGTTGGACAATAAGAACTGGGGCTAACATTGGTGCCAACGTGTGAAGCCGGCCTTAGCAGTATCAAAATGTTCGCCTACTATTTTTTTATTTTCCAGTAAATGATGCAAGTCACACCTTCCATCATTTCGTTTATTACCCCCATACACAAACCGATTTTTTAGGCAAGGGGTCGCAGGGAAGTATATGCCATGCGTGTAATTGGGCATATTCACACAGTGCACATTCATGGCGCCTAAAACCGGTTTTATACATGAGAGAGGGAAGGGAGCGGAAGAACTTAACGAAACATTTTTCACGCAAAAGCAAACGCGTGAAAACTGGCACACATATAAAAAGTTACTTCTATCTCTTGCATTCTTTAGCTCTGTTTTTCTCTAACAAGTAAATTTCATCTGCAATACATTTAAAGGTTCCTGTATAGCATTCAAATATACTACACTCATTTACGCCCCGTCTGAGTTGCTAGGAGTTGAATAAAACCGGTTTTACTCACCACAATTATGGCAGCGTGTGAATATGCCCATTTGCATACTTCGCTGCGACCCCTTGCCTAAAAAGTCGGTTTGTGTATGGGGGTAATGAACGAATTGGGCCTATTCACACAGTGCACATTCATGGCGCCTAAAACCGGTTTTATAGATGAGAGAGGGAAGGGAGCGGAAGAACTTAACGAAACGTTTTTCACGCAAAACCAAACGCGTGAAAACTAGCACACATATAAAAAGTTACTTCTATCTCTTGCATTCTTTAGCTCTGTTTTTCTCTAACAAGTAAATTTCATCTACAATACATTTAAAGGTTCCTGTATCGCATTCAAATTTACTACACTCATTTACGCTCCGTCTGAGTTGCTAGGAGTTGAATAAAACCGGTTTTACTCACCACAATTATGGCAGCGTGTGAATACAACAAGATAGCGCCGCATGTATGTATCTCAAAGCGGAAATTCTCGAAGCACGCGCTTCATGGGCGCTTGGTAAAAAGCGCGCCTTTGCATCTGCTCTTCTCTCTCGGAACTCTTTGATTCTTAAGGCGGTATCAGATCCAACTTTTTGAGCAGCAGCAGAAGCAGAATTCTGCCTGCTGAATCAGATTCAAGTAAAGCAGCAACAGCGGCAGAATTTTTATTTACGAGTAAATTATTTGTAAATAATTCTTTAATAATAATAAATTACAAGCTTTATATTAACTTCGTTTTCTGTGTGGGACAAATGCGATCGATTTTTCGACTACTTCCCGATATACGGTGACGCTCAAAATTGGCACAAACCTTTGGTTCTGAAGACAATGCAATGTAGTATATTCAATTTTATGGTACATCCAATATGGCGGCCACTATTAAATGGCGAATATTTCTCTGTGTCGGACAAATCTTGCGATCGATTTTTCGACTACTTCCCGATATCCGTTGATGCTTAAATTTGGCACAAACCTTTGGTTCTGAAGAGAATGCAATATAAGGTCTGTTCCAATAGAGAATGCGGGATCCCGCGGGTCCAAAAAATCACCCATTTTCTGTTCCAATAGAATCTCATGCTCGGAAAAGCGGGGACATTTTTGCTTCCCCTCGACCAAGAAACCGCAGGAGATTTTTAGGTGGAGTGAAATCTTACGACATTTTCAACATGTCAAAAACAGCTGTTACTTGTGATGTCAAACCAAAACGATTGCGATGTGCTGAAAATAATTTCTTTATTTGCTGCCTTATTACAAGATTTTGAATAATTACATAAATAATTTATTAATTTCAATAGTTTTATGTCATTATTTTGAAAACACAAGCGATTTTTAGGTTATGGTCTTCTTGATTTGCACGAAACATCCCAGAAAGCGTTCCTGCACTTTTCGGGATTTTGGCTAAATTTTCCCGCACCAATCAAGTAACTTTTCGCAGGCTACGATAGGCCAAGTTTTCTATTGGAACAGACCTATAGTATATTCAATTTTATGGTACATCCAATATGGCGGCCACAAATGGCGGGTTACCTTTTTCTTTCCAATCCCCCGACATTGGTCTCAAATGAAAGAGTATGACGAGTAGAATACAGTAAGGTATGTGACGTCATTTTAAATCCAATATGGCGGCCACCAAACAACCCCTCGATATGGGTATCTAATGAAGAGTGATAAGTAGAATACAATTAGCTGTGTTAGTAAGATATGTGATGGCATCTTAAATCCAATAAGGCGACCACCACAAAATGGCGCATGAGACTAAAAAGTAGAAAATAAAAAAAAAAATTTAAAAACAAGCTTTTATTAGATAAACTAACTAAGTTTTTAAATATGCGTTAATATCTAGACTTTGGTCTGGTGCTGCTTTGTTTGTCATTTTACCAGCCTCAGCCAATAGGTACCCAATTTTTTGTTTGTCTCTTCAAGACCAGCCGGCCGCTTTGTAAACTTAGTACAATAAAATTTGTGCACTTAATTACAAAAAAAAATTATTTCTACAATAACTAACCAATATTCAAGTTTTATTTGTTTGTATTAAAATAGGATTTTAAGAAACAAATATGATCCAAAGTTTCATCATTTAGTCTGGATCTTATTTTAGTGCAGATCTGAAGAGCAGCTGAAAATGCTCGTTCTGATTCTACACTTGTGTAGTCTATTATATGTATGTGTTCCGACATTTTGTAGTGACCGCCATATTAGATTTAAAATGACGTCACAGATCTTGCTATACTATACTCGTCATACGCTTTCATTTGACACCTATACCGAGTGCGCTATAAAGAAAAAGGTAAACCGCTATTTTGTGTTGGCCGCCATTTTGAATTTGGAATGACGCGACACAGCTAATAGTATTCTAATTGTCACGCCCTTTCAGTTGATACCCATACCGAGTGGGTTGTAAAGAAAAAGGTAAACCGCCATTTTTTGGTGACCGCCATTTTGAATTTGGAAAGACGCACACAGCTAATAGTATTATATTATCACATCCTTTCATTTGATACTCATACCGAGTGGGTTGTACAGAAAAGATAATCCGCCATTTTGTGTTTGCCGCCATTTTGAATTTGGAATGACGCCACACAGCTAATAGTATTCTAATTGTGGGCTGCTACACGGAGACTCAAGACGTACGAAAAACCCGGTTTTATAGGAAATAAACGAAGGAGAGGAGAGAAAGAAGGAAGCACATGACGAAACTTTAACGAAAGAATTTTCACCCAAAAATTTCCGGGGTGAAACCTAACTCATACGCACATTTCTTTCTCTTCTCCTTTCTCAGATGTAAACAATGACCGTGGTAAACACACACAATCAAAGCTTTCATGTAAGATAAAGAATTATTCCAAGCCGAAGGCAGCCTCGTGTAGCATTAAATAACGAGACTCAAATCTGATTTCGGCCGACTTCTCGAGTCTCCGTGTAGCACCACCCATTGTCACACCTTTTCATTTGATATCCATACCGGGTGGGTTGTAAATAAAAAGGTAGTCCGCCATTTTGTGTTTGCCGCCATTTAGAATTTTAAATGACGCCACACAGCTAATTCTATTCTACTTGCCCGTTCGTTCGATACCCATGTCGGGGGTTCGGGGAACACAATAGCAAAAATCGACCGCCATCTTGATTTTCTTACGAAATTGTCAGATTGTATTGTCACGCGAACTATGTATATGTGCAAAATTTGAAGTTGATCGGTTATATGGAAGTGGGTCAAAATCAAGTTGCAAGATTTGTTTACATAGAACATACATACACACGTACAGGTGAAGCTAATATAAAGCGTATAATGACGTCACACGGCTTAATGTATTCTACTCGTCATACTCTTTCATTTGATACCCATATCGAGGGTGTTGTAAAGAAAAAGGTAGTCCGCCTTTTTGTGTCGGCTGCCATTTTGAATTTGGAATGACGCCACACAGCTTATAGTATTCTACTTGTCATATCCTTTCATTTGATACCCATTTTAAGTGGGTTAGAAGGAAAAAGTTAATTCGCCATTTTGTGTTGGCTGCCATTTTGAATTTGGAATGACTCCATAAGGCTAATTGTATTCTATTTGTCATACCCTTTCATGATACCCATGTCGGGGGTCGGGGAGCACAATAGCAAAATTCGGCCGCCATCTTGATTATTTCACAAAATGGTCAGATTGCATTGTCACGCGAACTATACATATGAGCAAAATTTGAAGTTAATCGGTTATATGCAAGTGGGTAAAAACAAGTTGGAAGATTTGTCTACATACATACATACAGGTGAAGCTAATATAAAGCGTATAAAAATTGGCCCACAGGGTAGAATTGCTAGACAGTTTTTGACAGCGGACCCCAGGCAACATAAAGAAAACGTAGGCATCTGACGCGGGCTAATTTCCAATTGGCGAGGAGAGTATGGGCCGGTTTACACGACCGGTCCGAACTGAGAAAAGGAACGAATTAACTGGGTTTATGAGGAAGAGGATGAGACGGAACGATTGGGAGGGCGGACAATTTTAATGCGGACAGCGGAACGAACATTTTGACACTACCTGCTTGTTTTTGCTAGAACAAGAAAACAAAAGAAAATTTCAAAAGGCAACAAAAAAGCCAATCGGTTTTGACTAGTTCGTTGGTTGTTCGTTCGTTAGAGTTCGCTCGTGGATATGCTCATGCTACATTCCATTCGACTTCAACAGAGAATTAACGACTACAGCTAAATTTTGTATGTTCGGTTTCCGGTCGTGTAAATCCAGCTTATTCAATACTTAGGCCCATTTTACACGTTGAAACACGAAACAAAAAGTTTCATGCAACTTTGCTCGGTTTGAGGGAGGAGGAGAGAGATGGCTGGAGGGAACACTTGTCCCCTCAAACTCTCTCTCTCCTCTCCCCTTCAAACCGAGCAAAGTTGCATGAAACTTTTTGTTTCGTGTTTCATCGTGTAAAATGGGCCTTACTGTTTGGTGGATCAACAAGTGCTGTTCACACGGGTCGCTTTGAGGCGCGACGAAAGCGAACAAAAAAACGAACATTTTTTTACACGTTTCCCTTTTGTGTCCAGTCGTTTTTATGACAGGTGGAACAAACGATACGGGAACAAAGTTTGTGATTTTTATAAAAGTGACAAATTCATGGCTACTCCTAAAGTTTTACAAAATAAATTTCTCTCGAAAACAAAACTGAAGCCTGAAAATTGTCCTATCACACGTCTGCTTCCAAAATGAAATTAAAACAGTCAGCTGATCAGAAAAAGTGAACGTGAGTCGCTTTCAAATCGAGACGCACTTCCTTCCCACGCGAACGCTCCCCGCACCCGTAAATTTCGTGTTGAAAGGTCGGGGCAACCAGCCGTATGAACGGGCCCCAACTGATGTTATATGTGATAAAAAATATGGAGTAAAGGCCCAAACATATAGCACAAACGAAAACGAACCGAAACGAAAAGAATGAAATAAATCGTATGAAAATGTATGAACTCGGTTATATAAACGAACAGAACCGAATCGGAACGAATGATATAAATTTATTTTATTTCGGTATTCGTTTCAGCTATTGGGGCTACGTACACTAGTCATGATTACTATGTAGTAAAACCAAATTTTTAGAAGAGAAAGGTGAAGGGGCGGCATACTCACCCCGACCCTTCACCTCTCTCTTCTTAAAAATCGGTTTTACTACATAGTAATCATGACTAGTCTACGTAGCCCCATTCAGCCCGTTACTTTGACAGTTCGACAGACAGTTTGTTTTTGAATTTAAAGTAGTGAAAAACGAAAAAGAAGTTATTTTAAAAGAATGCAGTCAATACGAGGTGAGAAAATTTAAATTATGATTTATTTCTCTTGTGATTTCTCGACATCCGCCATAAATTATATAAATTGTATAATATATGTATTTAGCGAAAATAAAAAACTCTTCTACTCAATGCAAAAGTCAACAAATGTCAAGAACCGATTCGCTCAGGCACCTATATAATCGCTATCATTTTCAAGTTCATTTCGTTTTCGTTTCGGTTTCTTTTTGTTTCCGCTATATGCTATAAGGATAAAGTCTCTGAATAGGGAGAAATTTGTCTTTGCTCGAACAATTGATAAACAGATGATTGTTTTTCCTTTTGCATTTTTAGGATTTTGTCAAAATTTTGATTTTTTTTAATAAAAATATCAACTTCAACTACATTTTTCTCCATTTCCAAAATGGGAAAGCTTTGAGAATTTCCTATGAATAATGTCCAGAAAATTTTTGTGTTACGGCCTTTACTTTTGAAGATATTGGGCTTGGTTGTTAAATCCGGTGGATTTGGGATTCCCGCCGCTAAAGGATTGCACTTTCGCCGGGCGGATCTGCCATATTTCATTTTCGAAATTCAAATAACAATCGAATGACAGTTTGCATTGGATACACAACTCCAAACAAAGTGGTTTTTTAGTTAAACTTCCACTTTCGAAAATCATAAACTGTGAAATTCTCATTCACTTTCCCGCCGGGGGATTCAACAATCAGACCAAAATAATATTGAAGAGCTATGTAGTACAACAAAAAGCACTATAATAACATCAGCGGAAACAAGACACAACTTGGCAAAAAATCGAACGCAGGAGGGCCCTAAAAAATAACGTGAACTCTACAAGCGACCCGGACAACCGTCATCAGCTTGAACGGGAAAACTCCCAATTACGTCGGAAGGTAAAAAGAAGCGTCCGGCGTGATAAGACGCGGCGGATAAACAAGGCCGCAGAAAAATCGGAAAACGCGGCAAACGCAGGCAGTAAGATGCTGTACCAAATTACTAAAAAGCTCTCGGGAAAGCACTCTACTAAAAAGCATGCCGTGAAGAGTGCGAATGGAAGGCTGCTGTACAGCGGCGAGAAGTCTCCATAGATGGAAAGATTATTTGATGCAATGGCCAATGGTAAAGCAGCTGGAAAAGATGGTATCCCGCCAGAATTGTTGAAAGCCGACGCAAGTTGTAACGGCGGGCCTATCACCTAATTCAAAATTCACTGTCTACTAGCTACTGTATCAAAAAAAAATAACTTGAGAAATAAAATTTGTTGTGAAGAAAGTGGAAGGCTATGAGAAATGGAGAAGTTTTGGAAAAAAACAAAAAAGTGAGAGTCAGGATTTTGTTTTATAGCGAAAAGGACGTATTTTTTTTAGTCTTGAGAAAATCTTAGAAAACGAACACCTAAATAATTGGGTTGCACCTTACCTGTTTGTTATGCGAGCGAAGAGCGAAAGTTAAGGCCGTATCAGAACCTCTGCAGCGCTGCAACGACAAGTGTTTCTATTGGCTGAGGCTGGTAAAATGACAAGCAAAGCAGCACCAGACCAGCGTGCTGCATTTTCATCTCAAATCCTAATTTTGCTGCATATATATGCAGCACTTTTGACACTTCGTAATGCGGCAAGTGATTTTAAACAAGGAGACGCGGGATTTTTTGTTTTAAACTATTTAAAAGGACGTGGAGTAATAATTGGTAGAACTAGTGCAATTTTTAAATTTTTAATTTGAGGTTTAGCTATCAAATAAAAAGTGCGCTGCACAGCGGAAAAGACTAGGATCTGATACCGACTGCAGCATGTTGCTCTGGTGCTGCTGCTGCACGCTGCATATTTTTAGGTTCTGATACGGCCTTTAAACTGACGTGGTTAAAATAATAAAACCTTTGTGCCACCCAAATTGGCGAAATTTAAATATCCAGTGTGGGGAAGAAAAATTTTTTTTTAAAAACGGTACCCCGCAGAATAAATCAAAAAGATAAAGTTGCTAAAAGAAATGATAAAAAAGTGTCTTAATACTATTGCGCTTGAACCAATGCTGTGAAGAATAATGTGCGAACCAAGGTGCGAGCACTACAAATATTTGTTGAAGAAACTGGTGCTATTTAATGAATGAAGAGTAGGTGTACTTACATTTTGGAATCTTGTGGGGTAGTAGAGTAACGGGGCCACTGGCTCCCTAACGTCATCGGTTGTTGTCTTGGGTGCGGATGTGGGTCTTGGGTGTTAGCTAGATGTGTCTTGGATGAGCTTTTGGACTTTGCTGTGCCATGGCTGAACTTGCATGTGCCTTGGATGTGGTCTTGCGTGTTAGTTGGATGTGCCTCGGATGAGCTTGAGGAATTAGATTGAACTTGCATGAGCCTCGGCTGAACTTTAGCGCTGGATTAGCTTCTGAACTTCAATGTACCTTCAATGTGCGGAATTAGATTGAGCTTGCAAGTGCCTCGGGTGAGCTTTCATGCTGGATGAGTTTTTGAACTTTGCTGTGCCATGGCCGAGCCTGCTATTCAGAACATTACCTTCAAGTTTTGGTTTGCACCCCTACTAAGCTGGCGCAAGGGTCCGAGAGACTTAAATCCATATTCCAGCTTCAAGGATCCTAGAGACTCAAGATATTCATACCCTTTTCAAATATTTTTTTAACAACTTTCCTAAAAAAAAAAATATCCCCACGAAAAATATTCAAATTACATTTCCAATATTTCTCCCTAAGAAATAAAATATCCTTGCCCAAAATTTCACATAAAATCAGACCACTCAAAACATCTGAAAGTGAGCACTTACTTATAAGGGACAAGCTTGAAAGGAATTTGCCAATCAGATCTCAACATGAATTTTCATGTCCAGTCACCAAAACCCAAATCCAGGCACCGAATTGCATTCCTTTGTCTCATCAATTTTTCAGCCAAATTGACCTCACACATATCCTTCAACCTCATGTATCATAAAGCACATAAAATTAACTCAAGCACGGTCCACTCTCTCTTTTCACATGAATGCTATTTTTACCGATCGCGCGCCAAAGAGCCTTAAGCAAAATACAACTTACATAAATCACCGAGCCAAAAAAAATCATGAAGCTGAAAGTATTCCCAATCAGACCTTATAACATAACAATAGCAATAATGCGGCACTTGCATATAATTTACAGCTCAAGAAAGGATGACGTATTTCAAGGGTTGAGATCCCCAGCAGATCTTTCATGAAAACAAATACTTGGACTTGAAATTGTAATTTGATATGTACGACTACGGACATGTGGTGTATTAGCATAGGGTTTTAAAAATTTACATCATCTATTGTATAAGGGCTTGAAAGTTAGAAAGAAAAAATTTGCTATGTCCTCTAGTTTTAAGAGTTTGAAGTGGAGAATTTTGCTGTCCTTGAGAAAATCGAGTTTCCATGAAATTGGGAAAAATATTGAAAGGGTAATTACGCAACAAAAGCAGCAGAGCGCATTTTTTTTGTTTTTGCTTATTAGGACATTTCTTGTTAGACCACCGTGAGTGGGTATAAACAAAGGAGGGATGTTTTTTGCTCCTAATAAACATTAATAAACAACATTTTTAAAAAAATATTAAAACTTGACTTTATTTTCAAATCTAGTGTTACATATTTTCTCTCGATGATACTGGTTCAATATGGGATCCAGGATTTTACTTGTATTGATGATTCCGGAATCGGCATCGATTTATTGCATGTATATGCCACAGTCCAATACGGCTGGCTCTATAAGCAAAGTCCCATACCATGGAGTGTACTTCTGGAGTTAGTATAAATCAACTCCTTTTTTTGCATTCTTTACAGATGTTTTCGGCGGCCTCCCACATAAAAATTTACTAAGCGTTGAACTTTCTTTTTGTACCACCCCAGTGGGAAAAATTGGGAGCGCTGTTCAAGGGAGCTTACTTTGGGCGCTGTTAAATATGCTCCCGAGAGAGCGTTACTCGAGTTTTCATCAATTTTATAGAAAAAAGAAAACGGGCGATTATCTTCGTGACCATAAAATGTTACATTAGCATAGTCAATGGACCGGCTCTCGTTCAATACGGAGGACAAGCAGCTTTGGACGTGGTTAGAATTTAGTTGGGGCCTGCTTTGGTAAAATCACACTCGCGCTTGGAAAGGAAAAGACAATTGCAAGAGATAAACAAAATAAAAGCTTTTCGGTACACGGATCACATATCCACAGGCGTCCATGAAAATTCTTTATTAAAAAGCTTTTTTATAATGCTCCTAGAACGCTTTTGAAGGAGCATAAAAAGGTATGCTCCCCTGCAATGACATGCAATGTTAAAAAGTATATGGAACTGGAGCGGAACAGGAGCGCTGTAAGCTTTTTACGGAGTGCTCAAACAACGCTATTGGAGCACTCCATTTCCCGCTGGGACTCTACAAAACAACATCCACACGTATTTGACCCACACATTACTGTTGGTAGGAAGGGTGCCTGAAACTAACAACATCAAAATGGCTTAGCTTCTATAATACACCAAGGCCGATGTGCTCTGAAAAATGTATTTATAATATGAGATTTTTTAAATAAAACAATATTTACAATATGTACATTTATTTACAGTTATTCTTATAATTCTCATTTAAGAAAAAATACAATTATTGGTTGGGCTGAAAATACCGATTTTACGCTTCTGCCATTTCCTCGTCTAGCGATATTGAAAAACGCCCCACGGCAATGTATCAGCTCCGTTTTCTGTTATGAAGCGCTTGTCATCATGAGGGCTTAACGCAATTTTGGCCTGGTTTATGGTATACACCTTGAGGCTAAATGATCGTATACTTCTTTGTTCCGCCTTAGGGCTTTCGAGTTTTCTAAGCACTCTAAGTAGTCGCTAAATTGTAAATTGCGTGCTACAACATTTTTCTTTACACTTTTTGCTTTTTTAACGTCATCAGCTATCAGCACCCTGTATTTGAAGGCTGTACATTTTCGCTTTTAAGCCGACAAATGCTGTCATTATATTTCCGTTTAGCTCATCCTACATCAAACCTGGAACTTTTTATTTGCCTGAGGTATGCCATATTGATTATTTGCAGAATAATCGCTGGTGTCAAATTTTCCGATGTTTGCCCACATGATTTCATATATGTTCACAGTTTGAATTTCATATATTAAGGAGTCTGTGTCCATATACATTACTTTACATTTATCGCCCAATTCTTTCAACATGAAGTCATAGTGGAAGTTGTATAGTGCAATTTGCGATATGTCCAGTATTGCCATTTCAGCATATAATGGCTTATTGAATTTGACTTCGTCTCCTTAATTCAATAGCGACTAAATTTTCATCAAAAATTGTCCTGGGTGCAGCAATGTAACCTTTCGCGCAATATCGTCCATCCCACTTGGAGCATAGTTTGATATTAGAATATTTTCTAACATTTTCCATGGTTTTACCAAATTCTTTTTATATTGATCTTTATCATAGTTGCTGGCTGCCTGCTTTTTTTACTCGGTATTTAAGTCTATGTATGGTTTTAACCAAGGCGACTGATCAAACTGCAGGATGCGGTGAATTTTCTTGATGATGAGCCTATGTGATATACATCGTTTAAGATTGCGGTAGTGTATGACGTATTTCTCTTTTGCTAATAATGTTGTTAGCAGCTTCTCCTGCTTCGATCCTGGGGGTGTTTGATGTGTTGGGCAAAATGGAAAGTCCTTATGTGCGTTATGGAGCTCTGCGGGCTAATCCAGATCAACTTCTAATATGTAACCTGTGGGGGAGTTATCTGGAGTATTCATAAAATCAATATTTTCAACCCACTTAAAATTACCTGTGGGAACACACTCTGACATTGCCCACCCATATAAATTATTTACATCATAATACATTAAATACTTAGTCTCTATTTTAGGCTTATAATTAGGCAAATATTTATTATTTGCTTTACTAAATCTACAGCAGCACTTTTCAACAAATAGGAGCATATCCACATCTGCTATCAGTTCTAGGTTAACTTGCGTATACTTCAGCATTGCATCCCATATATATCTTTGCAGCGTAAAGTAATGTCCGGGGTCCAGCTTGTAGGTTTCCATGCAGAGTTCGGAAGTTTTCGAAAATATCCACCAGCAGCAGAACATCAGTTTTCAGATATAAATCTGAATATTCGCCCAGGCGAAGAGCTGTCCATACTTCCAGTGCATGATTATAATCCTGATCCGAAATAGCTGAGTCAGTCATTTTATTGTGTAAGTCATCCTTCTGAGGCAAGCTTTGATGTTCCAATTTACTCCCTCCATCGATGAAATCATAAGGGAAAACCCCTTTTCGCGTTAGAAAATCAAACTTAGCATCATCCAAACTAGACCAGTGCTGCTTAGTTAACTTAAGTTTATCCCTAGGCACTAAATATGCTAACTTATCTAGAGATTCAGACATAAATCTATACGAATCTATAAATCTAAGCTTAATATTACTATTATCAATATACTTTGTAAAAGAAATGTATCGTTCTTTATTTAACGGTAAAAGATCAACTTTACCTGGTATACTTATAGCAATATCCTTAATTATAAAATGGGCGTCGTATCCGGATAAATTGTGAAATATCATAGGTATTTTTCGACAGTCGTTGTAATTAATGTTGCAGCTATTGTGTGCAGGTCCGCGGCACTTTCCTGTGAGATGGCAATGGTCCCTGACTTCGTCGGCTGCAAACGGTTTTTCGCATATGTGGCAGCATGGGTTTATAAGTTGCATGTAATTTTCTTGCTGCGACAATGGCGTCATTGGTCTTATATTTTCAAACTCTAGCTCGGCCATATCCGATATTTCTTGCAGCTGCAGTGCAAACCATTTAAGGCAATCTTTACCCCGATTCGAACGGTAAAAAAATAGTGATTTATCATATAAACATCTGAAATATAGCCCAACGCTGTGTACTTCATTCTGCTGAATTTTTCGGGTAGCTGCATCCTCGCCATTAGCATCATAGGGGTGTAGTATTGACTACAAATCCGCATACACGCAAAATGGGACCGGGTTCTTATAATTGTAGTTTTTAAAGCTAACAATTTTGTTTTCCGGGAAAGATACTCTGCAATCATTTGCTTTTTCACACTCCGGAGCATGTGCTGCAAGTTTTTCCTGGCTGTAGAAATAAAATAGACATCTATCACACACATATTTTTTATGTTTGTATTTAGAAACTTGGTTGTGTATAAGTCGCGACAGATCTTTAATCCAGCAGAAGTGGTACTTCACATCACATTCACCATCCTCAGCGTCTTCAGCATCATAACTCGTCCGGATCATCAATAAGTTAATGTGTTTATCCTGTTTGTTCTTTGTTAGGTAAACTGGTACAACTGAAAATTTGTCTTCTCTAATATAAACACATTAACCGATAAATTGTTGTTGGCCTCAAATATTTTTATTTGTTTTAGTGTAACCGGGAAACTGATGCCTTCTAAATTTAACACATTCAGCCAACCGCTTTCTCTTGAAATTCCTCAAGCTGGGTTAATACATCTTGCTGCACCTTTTTTAAAAACCACTCTTTCAAATCACCGGTGCTCCAAATCGATGCAGTTTTGGTGTGGAAATATTTAATATCACTGATAGTTTCACTGTCATTAACATCATGCTTGATGAATTCGCAGCTCAGAGTATTTGAAACTTTCACAAAATGGTGCTTATTTAGAGTTTCTTATTCGTGCTGTAAATAAAGCACATGCATCTGTCAAAAATCGTGCGGGATCAATGTGTCTGATGTTAATTATTGCACCAGTCCGAATACTCACTGCAAACGCAGTATCCAATTCCACCCAATGCACACGGTCACTTCTTCTTTCTACACGTTGTTGAACGGCTGCTCCATAATGGCTGCCTGCTTTTAGCAACGTCAGGAAACCTCTCAGCCGGGTGATGCAGTTCTGGTAATGCTGCTTGGCTCCATTTCTGTTCAGCCGCACATGCCGCCTTAAATTTCATAATAAAAATGCTGCAAGCCTTACCAATTATAACTCCTTGCACAGTGTCCCCATCTCTCAAACACTCCTCCATCTGCATATATAAACCGTTTACAATATTTTGCCTATCCATATTAATTTTTTTCACCTTGTCACTTTTCCACTTACTGTTTGGTTGTTGGCTGTTAAGCGCGAACTGAGGAAATAAGGATATGATCGCTGCTTTTTATACCAGCGGCGCATCGTAACAACAAAGCCCTGCCCAAAGCACAGCAACGTTCAAAATTGAAAATTAAATCACCCGCATAATCTCATCCGAGACACTCAGCGAAGGTCAACCTAATTCCTCAAGCTGACCCAAGCCTCAGCAAAATTCTAAAGCTAATCCAGCGCTAAAGTTCATCCGAGGCACATGCAAGTTCAGCCATGGCACAGCAAAATACAAAAGCTCGTCAGGCACGAAAGCTCATCCAAGACACACATCCGCACCCAAGACAACAACCGATGACGTCAGTGAGGCAGTAGCCCTGTTGCTCTACTGCTTTGGGGAAGCAGAAACCGGCCCGGAGGACTAACAGAAGCCCAACGGGGCTAATAAGATAAGTGTTTTAAGCTAGTTGTTTGATATATTCAGAGCGCACCTTATGGAACTGACGAGACCGGAATAGTTATTTAGTTTTTGCTGTGGTTGGTAATCTAATGTTCGATTACTTTTCTTAAGGTTAATTGTCTGAATTTTTTTTTCATAATAGGAATCCTTCTTTATGTTCTGACATATGTTGTGAACGACTTCAGGATTTTGGTTGGTGTTGTTGCGTAACTTTGTTTGTTTTCTTGAATCCAACCGGAGTGTGCACGCACTGGTACCAGGGCGGGTTTCACGCTGTGATTGTTGATTGGCTGCGAATGACAGTTAAAAAAGATGCCATCAAAATAATTAAAGGTATACTCACCCATCACCTCCGTCGCCAATTATAGTACCCACTAGGGGTTGATTTTTGTCAAATTTAATTATGTAGTCGGTTTGTGTATAAAATCCTGGTGGCATATTAAACTAGTTATTGTATTTCCTGAGTTGGGGGTTCTTTGTGTTATTTTCCTTTGTTGCAGATGCTGACTAGCGATTATTACTACGATGCTTTGCGCCGTGAATTGGCGGCCGATGTCGCTCCATCCTACCTTTCACTCAGGTGGCTCATGCCTTCTTAACGTCCCTCCGTTCCTTCCTGAAGAGGGGACCACTCAAAAACAGGTAAGTGGTGGTGCATGTAAAGAAGTGGTACTACTAGGGTTCTCCGTACCACGACCCACCCGACAAGCAGCCTTCTCTGGAGGACCAGGGCTATTCTCTATTATAATACTCAAATGCTTTTTACTCGAAACTAAAATGTTTGCGTATTCGCTATAACATTTTTGTTTTCTTTAGTAGAAATGTCGCAGATAGAAAACAAAATGAGTACAAGAGGATTCAATTCTGCCGCCCATACCTAATATTTGATAATTTGCTCGATTACCCTTGAGATTTCGAGTAAAAATCTAACAATATTGTAACAGTTTCGAGTAGAATTTAGTCAGTTTTGTAATAGAGAATACGATTTTGGCCGTTTTGTGAGAAATTCTCACAATATTGTAATAGAGGGCTGCGTTCAAGTTACGCAGCTGACTGCAAAATATTGCATTTATGCGTTCAAAATATGAAAACCGCTGCAAAAATCCTTCAATACTCGGCATTCGAATGCTGATGATAAGCAGCTGCTACATTCAATTTGCAGTCACCTGCGTAACTTGATCCCAGCCATAATAAGGCTATGGTTACGGTGTAGAGCTTTTCCCGAGCTTGTAGCGTGCAGGCCTGTAAGAACTACAAGCTCATACAACCTCTATACCGTAACCATAGGGCATTTTCTACACACACATACAAAACAGCCGCAGGGCACACAAAGTTTTGAGAGCTGACATTTCTCATACATTTTGTTAACAGATTGGCGAAATTTTCTTAGTTTTTCCTAATTTATCATTTATTTTTTCAATAGAAAGTAAGTTTTATAACATCAAACTAATTCAGCAATTGAAAATTATTTGTATGTCTTTTAATTTACATTACCAGTGCCTAGTATTTGTGCTGTAGTTGGATGTATTAAGCGGGGTGACCGGGAGATTTAAAGGCGGGGATGTTTTCGTCGAGTTTCCAGTTTTGATAGTTTTACTTACCAAGTACTGGATCCATCCGCCTTCGAAGGTTTTATATGTCTCAAAACCTTTAAAAGCTCTAAAACTTTCTCTGCTATAAGCACTTTGCCTATCTATTAAATATTATAGGATATCAAAATAGTGCACATTTTTTGGCAAAGCACTTCGATCGAGAGAAATTATTTTCATTTAATTTATGCGGATACAGGACATCTCAATATTTTCAAATTTTACACGCATACCGATTTTGAACACTACAATAAACAGAAACGAATTAAAAGATCAACTTAATCAAAAGATGAACTGGTATTTAGATTTCATAATAAAAATGTGAGCTGT
This sequence comes from Thereva nobilitata, assembly GCA_963855945.1. Lineage (NCBI taxonomy): Eukaryota > Metazoa > Arthropoda > Insecta > Diptera > Therevidae > Thereva > Thereva nobilitata. Next base: position 91,999,965 of record OY979696.1, on the reverse strand, counting down.
TACTTCACATTTTATTTTCTAAAAATAACTAACATTTATAGTGTTTTCCAATAAAAATAATACCTTCTCCACACCTTCCCTATTCATCTTGTCGGCCTGTCATTGTTTGCATGCCTTGCGGCTCTCCAATACATTGACATTTGATGACGTCCGAAAATGCCCTTCTAGGCCACTTGCTTTTGTAGTTTTTTAATTATAAATTTTTCTGGTAAGTATGCGAAATAACTTTAATATAATTTTCTTTATTAGGTAAAAAGTATTGATTATGAAGAATAATTTAATAGAGACAAATAGAATATTAACATTTTAATGAGACCTGGCTATATCTGAAAAAAATGTCAGTATATCATGAATGTTGAACTCTAAGCTAACCATTGCGCCTGCATAACACTTTTGTATCCTTTCTTCTAAAAAGTTATATTGTGCAATAAATTCTTCCTGCATTGCATGCCAAACTACTTGCAGCAAATTTTCTTCTTCGCATAAGTGTTTTTCGACTTTTTTGTATAAATTTTCCAACCCTTTTTTTACCTCTTTTGCGGGATACTGACTTATTACTTTTCTCAATTCCTGTTTTGAAAATGCCATTTGATAACTTATTTCAGTTTCCTTGACACCTTGGGAAACTTTCTGCTGTACGCCTTCGAAAAATAACTGAAAAGAATAAATTAAATTATATGTTAAATAAATAGCACAGTATCTTATTACGTTTAATTTTTCAAGGGGTCTTCCAAAATATTTAATGACATATGATTTCAATGCATCATTGTAACGAGATTTAGCTTCCTTCTTTAATTGCTCTAATACTGGTATTTTAATTTGAGCCAACAAAGCATACATATGGTGATAGTTTTCCATTTTTATAACTTGATTCGGAGTTTTTGGATGTTCATCAGCATGGATAGAAATGTGATCAAATATTGTATTTACTAATTGTATATACCATTTATTAATGTCTGTTCTCCTTTCCGACTTTTTAAATATTTCTTCAGCGGTTGCGGCGAATTCCTCGAAATTTACAACATATGGAAGGATACCACATTTTGACCTTTTAGGAACTTTTGATTCTTTGATTGATTGTAATTGCTGTCTCATGAAATTGTCAAAATTCCTTTTAACTTGCACTAATGCTGATGCAAAAGTCATGCTTAAAAACGAATGAGTATCCTGAGCAGACATGACATGTTGTGTAAGTCGAACCAGAACATATAAAGTGTAACTAAAGTATATAACTTTGATTCAAGTTAAGGTACTCAAAAATATACTCTTACAAACTATCTAACTTCTCAAAACTTTGAATAAAATTGATTAACTCGAGTTCCAATGCTCCAAATAGTGCTATCATCATTTTTCTCACCTCTTCATTTACTTGGCGATCGATTTTCTTTTGGGGAAAGCCACCTGGAAATATACGACTCAATCAGCACAGATAAATAATACAAAGTGGTAGAAGACTTTCGATATCTATTTTTGACGATCTTCGCAATTCCTCAATGACAATTTTCAAAAAGCAAAAGTAATTCAATCTTTGTTTCCGCATATACAGGGTGCACTACGAAGAGTGACAAAGCGGCCGGCTGTGGATAGGTTATGGATAGACGAACAAAAAATCGTACGGGTGGGTGTGTGGAAATTGTAACGGTTTAGCCGCTAAGGCGTTTTGAAGTTTGACTTTGACGACTCATTGCTCCGGAACCTGATAGGGTAGAACCTTGATTTTTACAGTTTGAAGAACATTGATACCTGATTCATGAAAATAGGTCATAGGGCTACAAAAATACAGGGTGATATGTAAAACTCTAAAAAAACTTCAAAACATCCTAGCGGCTAAACCGTTACGATCCCCCCACCCATACGATTTTTTGTTCGTCTATCCATAACCTACCCACAGCCGGCCGCTTTGTCACTCTTCGTAGTACACCCTGTATTAAGAGGCGCATTCTACGGTTTCCGTGGGCCCGCGATTGAATGATGCCCTTTTTTTAAGCACCCCAAAATAGAATTTCGATAAAACGAAATAAGACGAAAATTAAAAATAATTTTTTCGATATCTTGCTTCGTTTTTGAGATATCGATTATATTAGATAACTATAGTTGTAGGCCCCTGGTACGATTCACGTCAAACAGTCGAACGAATGTCAAAACGAAAAAGTAGTATATAGTAGATTCTCGATTACAATGAACCGAGTCGATTGCAATCGATGACAGTTCACGATTGCATTTTCATGGTCGATTGTATGTGTTGTGTTTAGAGATATGTTTGTTAGTTTGGAGAAAAATGTAAGTCATATATTATATATAAATAACTTCTTAAATAAGATACGAGCTAGATTTAGTTTGGAAGACTGGTTAAAATCATGAACATTCGCGAACATTTGAAAGAGATGGTTGATTATAGCAAAAAATTATATAATTTAAAGAAAGACACGAACAAAGAAAAAATCAAATTACAGAGAGAAAAATTAAACATTTTCAAAGACGAAATTTTACAAGAACAACACACAGAAAACTGAAAATAAGATTAAAAATATTAATTTTAAAATTAAAAAAGCTACAAAATAATCTACAAATATCTGAGTTATAACTTCCACTTCCACAATTTTTACATTGACATTTAAATTTTTTCCCAACAGACAGAAGCTTGCTCATTTCGACTGCGTTACGTACTTCCAATCTTTTAAACAATCGAATCAACTTTCGATTCTCGATCGATTGGCGAATCGAATTTCGTACTAGGAGCCATAGCATTTTCAACACAAAAAAATTTTCCTAAAACAATCATTTACCTATATATTTTTTAAACTGTAAATTTAAAAAGAAAGTATTTTGTAACCAAACAATAAAAATAACAACTTTTGAAACTACCATTGTTAAAACAAACTGATTTTGAAACGACGAGAGTCGACTGATGTGTGCGGGACCCTTAATCTTTTTTCTATCAGAATTATTTGCTCACATCTTTCATATTAGTGGAAAGCAAAGCCTTCTACATTTACAAGCCATGCCCCAGGTGTGTGCATGTGTGTGTATGAAGTCCCAAAGATACTTCAAAATCCGCGCTAAACAAGTGTTTTGCAGGTTATAGCTGCATTTATTATTAATTATTATTAGTTGAAAGTGAGTTTCTAAAAGTTTAAAAGTGTTTTTGTTTATATTAAAGTGCATAGGAAGTGTCCAGGATAAGTATCGTCGTTGGAAAAGGATTAACTCATTGCCCCCGTAAGTAATTTTATTATAGTTTTTGCATGTCTGTTTGTAAACAATTTTTAAACGTAAACAATTTAAGTTTTATTTTCATTTTTAATCGGACTAATTTGTGCATCATTGAGCGAGTTTACACGGGTATATCAAATAATTAAATTATGATCAATGATGCATAAATTAATCCGATTAAAAATGAAAATAAAACTTAAATTGTTTACGTTTAAAAATTGTTTACAAACAGACATGCAAAAACTATAATAAAATTACTTACAGGCAATTAGTTAATCCTTTTCCAACGATGATACTTATCCTGGACACTTCCTATGCACTTTAATATTAACAAAAACACTTTTAAACTTTTAGAAACTCACTTTCAACTAATAATAATTAATAATAAATGCAGCTATAACCTGCAAAACACTTGCTTAGCGCGGATTTTGACGTTTCTAACCGCACTTCTCACAGATAAATTGAAGTCCATTCTGACTGAAGTCCATTCTGACAGCTAAATTGAAGTCCGATTTTCTTTGAATGTGAGTGTGAGATTTCGTTGTGCATGGCTTGTAAATGTAGAAGGCTTTGGTGGAAAGGTAATATAGTCAGTATTTGTGGGAGAATTTGAATGCAGCTGCAGGTGTTAAACGAACTTATGTAATGCAAAAGAGCGGTTGTAAAAACAGTGTGTTCTGAATACTAACACTAAAATAAATATCCAATTTTATGTAATAAAAGCGGTTTTTGTTGCTATACGTCTTTATCGAAATGGCCACATTGCAGACTAAAACAAAAGAATAAAAAGAGCCTTTTGAAATTACAATTAGTTTTTGACAATAAAAATCGATGTAAATTTAAGTAGGTATACGGAATCGGTGGAAAGTACACGAGTAAATACTCATGAGTAGAATCGCAAGAAAAGTACTCAATGAGTACTTTTTACTCGTTCAAAAGCACTCGATTCCTTGAGAATCGATGAGTACTTTTTGACACTTTGAGTTCGGATACATGGAGTCACATCTGGGACTTCCAGCCAATCGCTTAAAACAACATTTCGCAAGATCAATGCACAAGCCCCAACGGAAAAAATATTGAAGAAGAAAACGATGAATTTTATGAAAGGCCCAAACATGTAGCCGAAGCGAAACGAAAACGAAACGGAACCGAAACGAATTCCAATATGATACCGATTATATAGCAATCCGACCGAATCGGTTTTTGACATTTCTGACAATTTTTATGCTCAATGAAAAAGTGGCTGAAAAGTTTTTAATTTAAATATAAATATTATAAAATTAAATAAAAATTATAAAATAATGTGCCGGATGCTAAAATGGTTTTTCTGCTTATTAAAAATCTACAAAAGAAAACGAAAATGTGACTTTGAAACCTGACAATCAGCTGATCAATACTTTCCAATGCTGACTAGCAGAAGCGAAAGCCGAAATGAAATGAATTGATAATTGAGTTCATACATTTCATACAATTTCGGTTCATACATGTTCGGTTACATGTTCAGGCCTGAAGATATTCGACCGTATACCCTCGATAAAAATGATGTTGGGTGATTTCAACGCTAAGATCAGGAAGGAGGTTCCGTATATGGGAACAATAGGCAGCCATCGCCTAATAGCAAAGTAATGAACGGAGGCTCAACGCTCTTCCTGCAAAAAAACATACAATGACCTGGACGTCACTGAATGGAAGGACTAGAAACCATATCCATCATGTAATCAATGAAGAGATCAGCAATAAGCTAAAAGAAATCAGCAGGAGAATTCTACTCGGAAACAAAACGTTTTTCGCACATCGTAAATTGCTGAAATCTCGAGCAATACATCGAAAGACGAAGTTTACGCTATATAAGACCCTAATCCGCACTGTTATATACTACGTGAGTGAAACATGAACGCTCACACAAAGGTTAGAGGAGATGGAGGAAATGCTAAAGGAAAATTTTGAGAAGCAAAATAGGCCCGATGGGTCAGGAAGGGGCACGGAGATTCAGCTATAACAAGCAGTTACATCAAATCTGTAGACTTAGTGACGTTGGTAAAACTCGACCGCACGCCAGAAGAAAGGGCAGCAAAGAAGGTCTTCGCTGTCATCATCGAAGGAGAAAGACATGTAGGCAGGCCGAAGAAAAGATGGACGAATGCGGTTGTAGCAAATGCGGAGACACTTCTCCACATGTCGAGGAAATTTCGGCCAGAAATAGAGACGACTGTAGTAAAAGATTAGAGGAAGCCCAGGTTCTTGTTGAGCTGCAGCGCCATTAGAAGAAGAAATATGTACATGGAGAAAAAAGGAGCAAATTTCCCATCTCTTGCATTGGCATTCTTCTTTTTCTCTTTTGGTAAGGTACTTGTTCCCAAGTACTGCGGCCATTCTCTTGACCTATTGTACACGTGCTTAGGCATTATTGATAAATTTCAACCAATGGCTGTCTTATATCTTCGATCTACCTTAGCTTATGCATTATTCGATTCCCATAAGTTGAAACCTATAAAGGCCTGTTTACATCCTAAACGCAAATTTGACATCCCAAACGTAAATTGCAGCTCTTTTATCGCACAGAAATTTGTATACTTTTCTCTGTGTTGTACGAATATGTGGGTTCCAAGTTGGTGAATAGTGAGGGACGTATACAAACTTCTATGCTATAAAAGATTTCCAATTTTCGTTTGGAATGTAAACGGCCCTAAACTTTCTTTAATTGAGCCAGACAACATTTACAGTATTGGCCAATACTAAAGCACCCCCCTTCAATATTTCATATATTTTCCCGATATTTGCAGCTTTTTACAGGGTCTTCGACTTAATAATCCAGCTTTTACGGGTCTTCGTCGGATTGTTCTCTGGCTTATTCCAAAGTCGAAGTCTTTAGGAAGTTGTGCTGAGGATATGTCAGGATTTAAAGATGGTCCCTTTTAGCAAAGAGTCCTCCCTATTATATGTTTTTGCGATCTTCCGCCAGAATGAAAAGGTGAAACCGGGCCCGTTGCCTTGCACTTTTTTATCATTCACGATATTACTGACCGTTAATCATTTAGAGCCTAAAGTTTAGGCAGGCGCTATGGTAAATTTTCTATTGAATTGAGGGGGGGTGCTTTAGTTTTGTCCACTGGTACAATAGTTTACCATTTCATTGTATAGTTTGAATTGTAAGACTGGAGTATTTATATTATAATTTTTGAATTTTTTTATATTTTAGATATATTAATAAATATTAAGATATAAATTTACTAATATTGGATAGTTGTTTTTATTGTTTTTATCAAAATAATGAAAAATTTATGAAAAATTGAAGGGGGGTGCTTTAGTATTGGCCAATACTGTATGTACAAAGCGTCACGACTGAGATAAACTTGCAGTTACCTTGAATGTTAATTGTACTCGGAACTCGATTCTACCCTATAAGGGCCTTATTCTCTACTACAATATTGTTATATTGGCATTAAATTTACATGTCAAATTGTTACTCGAAAGCTTTTTCCTTTTCCCCTGATATGAGTAGAATCGAAAGGCAAATATTCATATGAAATAAATGGCATTGCCAGCTAAATTATTTTTATTTTTGCAAATAGCGGACTTTGAATCTCCACTCATATGCTCAATGGTATTTTTTGTATTGTCGCCTAAATGTTTAGGCGAACGGAGGGATTTTAGTGTTGGGCCCAGGGCAGACGCTGGCGAGCGCGACGCCGGGGCGGAGGAGGGCCTCCACCCTGCCCCTTTTTAACCACCACCATGTATTGCATTGATCCGACCACGTGCCGCTCCCACTTCCCAACCACCAACCCACCTTCAATTACCTGCTAACATTTTTTTGGGAAACGACTAATGCTGTAATATATTTTTGACAATACCTAAAACTTCAAGTGTCGACATCTCAAAAAGGAAGCAAGATATCGAGAAAAATTATTTTACATTTTTGTTTTATTTTGGGGTGTGTTATCGAAATTCATGATTAAAATATAGGCGCCACGGAAATCGTAGGTTTGAAATAACTAAAAACCTTTGGAAAATACCAAATAACTTCCAATACCTCGAAAACTAAGCGAGATATCGAAAAAATTTATTTAAAATGTTCGGCTTATTTTGGGGTGCTTAAAAAAAGGACATCATCAAATCGCGGGTCCACGGAAACCGTAGAGGTGCTAGTAAGAGCTCCTCACGTCGTTAGTTATATTAATTTGACCAGCTTTCTTTTATAATTTAAATAAAACTTACTCAGCTCACCCTCACGTTGCGCTTCAATAATATCTAAGGAAGTTGGAACATTTTTGTTCGTTTCCACAGGGCTAGCCATGTCAAGTTGAAAAAACGCTATACAAAACATTTGTTCGTTAAGTGCGATAGGCTCAAGTTCAGCTAGTACTTTCTCTAGTATATTATCAAATTTTAAACGCTCTGATGCATCTATTCCCGCAGCCCAAAGCTCTCGGTTGACTCCAAGCAAGCCATAAGGTACCGCCAATTGTTTGGGGCCTTTATATTTTGCAGATGAGTCTAAATCTTCTCGGGAAGCTTTGAATCTGGAGGAGATGAGCTGACGTGCCTAAAATTACAGTATAAATAGATTTTTGTTTCAAATTTAATCCGTATTTTATTTACCAATGCGAAAAATTGTTTAACATCTCGATCATAAATTTTACTTAGGGAGCTGGTATAAACTCTTGTTAGCCCATCATACGCTTTTTTATCCATTGATTTTGTCCAATGCATTAAGCATGTATACGATGCAAGTTCTTTATGAATGGTGGTATGACTAGGAAGCGATAAATCAGTAGGTTGAGAGAGCACATCTCCAAGATCATTTCCTAAGCAATGTAATAGAATATATCTAATTATACACAAGTATGAAAAGTACCTAGATGTATAAACAAATTGTTTAAATATCTGCTGACACTTTGAGAAAATTTTGTTCTTAGCTTTTCAAAACGTTTTTGCTGATCTTGTACTGCTGCAAGCCGTAGTAATGATTGATCAATATTGCACCTCATTGCGCTCTGTAGTGCCATGCCAGCAGCTACCGCGGCATTTCTACCCGCATCCGATTTTAAATCGGGTTCAGAAAGTGCTAATTGGTGTTCATAAGGTAGATCGAGCTGCAGCTAAATATAAAATATTCAAGTGGCTATTCTGATATATTGAACTACATACAATAACTTTATTTAGCTCATTCATCAAATTGATATTATTATTGTTAGCTATTTCAATTAAAGCATTTTTACCGCCCATTTTTTCCATTGTTTCGCGAACATGTCCCAAGACATCATCGTAAGTGTTCAATTTAGTTTCAAAGTTCTGTGCTTCTTTAACAGCATTTTCTAGATCTTCCATCATAACGATTACTTGACTTTCTGATGCAAGAACGCTTTGTATATTTTCCTAATGTATATATATTAAAAAGAATAATTTTACAAAAGTTTACTGACCCCGTCCAAATCTTGCAGTCTTTTCCCAAGTTGTTCTATAAAAAGTTCGGCATCCTTCAATGCAAAATCACACTCTCCAACTAGTTTGTTGATTTCAAAAATCTCTTTATCAGATAATGCCCCGAGTTCTTCAACTTCGTCACCACCGTCGTTGGCAACTTCAATTCCCTGAACTTCACTATCACGTCCTTCCTCAGGTGATAATTCAGCAATCCAAACGAGAGGTACATTGCGAAAATCAGCCCGGACATGTTTAACATGTTTTTTAATTTGTTTATACAATATTCCAAGAAAATTCTGTCGTTCATGCAAGTTTATTGCGTACCATTTATATATCTTATCTAGCTGTATGTCAAACTCGTGAGTCTCCGTATTTTCACTTTTTCCATCCACCAACTTTACTTCATCTAAACCCCAGTTTCGTTTTCGCCTGTATTCTCCCTCACGCTCCAAATGCTTGACTTGATATATAACTGATGTACTGTTAGGAATGGGGGTGGATGCTATGCACAAATAGCATATTTTCTTTTTCTTGTAAGACTTTGTAACTGTGCACACAGAAAGTAGTCTCTCTCCTGAAAGATCAAAAAGTTCTTTCTGGAGAATATGTTTTATATTGGCAAAAGAAGAAATAGTTAACATTTTAACACAATACTAGAAACTTGAATTTGACACCCTTCTATTCTATTGCTGCGTTTCCATTACAGCTTGAAGCGTACTTCAAGTACAAATGTAAACGCAGCAGCTCGACTGGAGTCGATCAAAACGATTTTTCTGATAGGCTCGAGTGCTTGTCATGTAAACCGGGCTTAAAAGCTTGACGGCTCGAAATTGTGAAATTAGTTGTGTTTATTGAGCTGCTCTAGGTTGAGCTAGGTTGAGATATCTCAGGAAAAGGTGTTTCATGAGCAATTCGCTTGCTCTAACTCGCCTGAAGTTGCGCTGATTTGTGTTTCATGAGCCTGCTCTAAGTTGAGCTAGCTCACGGTTTTCTGCTCTACCTTTTTTGGTAGAGCAACTTCGGGCAAGCAATCAGCTGTTTGTCAACTGTCACAAAACGGCAACAGTTAATCGAAAACTGTTAAAAATAAATTACAGTTACACGCCAGACCTCAATAAGAGTTTAAATTTAATATTTTAAATAGATTAAAAACTAAAATTAAAATTTCCACTTTAAAAACTGACAGATTGAACTTCTGACAATTCACTTTGAGAATTGTTGCCCGAAAAGTGTTTCATGAGATTTCTTGCTTTGAATTGCTCCAACTTGCCTGATTGTTTTTTGACAGCTGCTCTACTGTGAGCTGCCTTGAGCTGCTCTGCCTTTTTTTCGGTCTCAATAAACACAACTATTTATGCCCTAAACCTTAGAATATAGAACTACAGGAAGGGCCCTCGCCAAATTTTAGCGTAGTGAAATTCTTTTTGTGTGAGTGCTAACGTTTTAGTAGTCGATTGTCCATTACAAGCGGATAAAGCGAATGGAATATAGGAGGGGCAAGAGCGAGTTGAAATAATCAGTTAACTAAAATAAAATCTTGCCCGTTTTACACGCCGTCACTACGCATTCTAATCAGCTGATCCCGTTGAATTTTCCGTGGCATTAGTTAATGTAAACAAAGGAATCCAAGCACACAAAATTTACATTATTTCGAGTATTTAGCTCAGTGATTTCCACAATTATTAATGGAAATATGTAATATATATGTTTAGGAAGTATTTGAGGTTACCCACTTACCTGAAAAAGGATTTTCCTCGCGGAATTAGCGAATTATTCGTACATACACAAATTGTACACTTCATTGTTCTTATTTCACTTAAAATTCACTTGTAACAACTTTAATTCCACTGAAAACAAATTCTTTGAACTTTCTTTCTTCTTTTAATTTAGTTTTGAAAAAAACTGGAAATAAATTTGATAAAAAACACTCGTTTAAAAGAAAATGCACTACCGAACGCGGGAAAACAATTTATAATTTGACAGTCAACTAACAAGCAAATAGCCCAGTTTGACAGTTGCCGCTTACCGGATTTCACTACGCTCACGTACAGGGATTTTACACGCGAGGGCCTTTCCTGTAGTTCTATATTCTAAGCCCTAAACACAATGCACACGTGAGACAAAATACATCTCACTAAATACAAAAATTAGATGTCTATAGGCGCGTTTCATTTTTATTGGAGTACGTGCCTTATATACCCCACCACGGCAGATATGTCGCTGACCAGCACACAATACGAAGATCCATGACGGGATACAAAGTTTGTTATTATGGACCAGATGGAATTAAAAAATCTAACAAAAGTAGCTAAAATTGCATTAATTGTTTTAATTATGTGAGAAATGCAAAACCCATCAAAAAGTTAGAATTTGTTAAATTTGACCTTAAAAATGACTTATTCTACTCGATAAGGCTTGTTAGTTTATTAGTAACTTTTTTCCTTAGAATATAGAACTACAGGAAGGGCCCTCGCAGAATTTTAGCGTAGTGAAATTCAAACTGCACACTTCATTGTTCTTTTTTTCACTGAAAATTCACTCGTAACAGCTTCAATTACACTAAAAACAAATTCTTAAAACTTTCTTTCTTTTTCTATATTAGTTTTTTAAAAGATTGTAAATAAATTTTATAGAAAAACTCGTTTTAAAGAAAGTGCCACGGGAAAATTTCACATTCAACTGACCCGCAATTATACCAATTTGACAGTCGACTGACCCCAGATTTCACTACGCTCGCATAGGGCTCTTTTACACGACCGGAAACCGAACAGACAAAAAGAACGAACAAACTGGAAAGAGGGTGAGAGAGGGGCCGGTTTTCCATCGTCCTCTCTCACCCTCTTTCCAATAAACCCCAGTCTGTTCGTTCGTTTTTTCTGTTCGGTGTCCGGTCGTGTAAAACCGGCCTTACATGGATTTCATAAGCGAGGGCCCTTCCTGTAGTTCTATATTCTAAGCTGTTTTCCGGTTTTATAGATTACTGTGTTTCCATGCAGGGTTATCCTGAGTTTACTCAGATTAAGCGCCCATGGAAACGGGGATTGAGTAAAGTGTCGTTAAATCCAAGTAAACTCAACGAAGCCAGTCCGATTAAGCCGGGTTTTGCATATGTGTGTTTCAGTATCCTTTACTACACATATACCAACGGCGAGGCAATGTAAAATTAATTATCTGTCACTTTAACCCAGAACCGTCATGGAAACAGCATCGAGTGATCTTGAGAGAAAAATCTTTCTGTTTACTTAACGAAAACTCTACCCTGGCTAATGGAAACACAGTAGATGAGAGAGGGAAGGGAGCGGAAGAACTTAACGAAACATTTTTCACGCTAAACCAAACGCGTGAAAACTAGCACACATATACTGTGTTTCCATGAGCCAGGGTAGAGTTTTCGTTAAGTAAACAGAAAGCTTTTTCTCTCAAGATCACTCGATGCTGTTTCCATGACGGTTCTGGGTTAAAGTGACAGATACCTAATTTTACATTGCGTCGCCGTTGGTATATGTGCAGTAAACGATACTGAAACACACACATATGCGAAACCCGCCGGCTTAATCGGACTGGTTTCGTTGAGTTTACTTGGATTTAACGACACTTTACTCAATCCCCGTTTCCATGGGCGCTTAATCTGAGTAAACTCAGGATAAACTCTGCATGGAAACACAGTAATATAGGGCATATTCACACGCTGCCATAATTGTGGTGAGTAAAACCGGTTTTATTAAACTCCTAGCAACTCAGACGGGGCGTAAATGAGTGTAGTAAAATTGAATGCTATACAGGAGCCTTTAAATGTATTGCAGATGAAATTTACTTGTTAGAGAAAAACAGAGCTAAAGAATGCAAGAGATAGAAGTAACTTTTTATATGTGTGCTAGTTTTCACGCGTTTGGTTTTGCGTGAAAAATGTTTCGTTAAGATCTTCCGCTCCCTCTATAAAACCGGTTTTAGGCGCCATGAATGTGCACTGTGTGAATATGCCCAGTTGCCATTATTCCGTTGTGTATTTAAAAAGGTGCAATATAAACGGTAAATTTTCGAAATTAAACATTAATATTGAAAATGGCAGAGGCAAATTTAAAAATAACCTGCTCTTCTTTAAAATTTTCGAGAATTCAACTTCTTGTTGGCCAGAAATCGCCCGAGAAACGTTTTTTTACTTTTCAGATTTTTGATTCAATTTCCCCCACTCGACGTAATTTTGAGCCAGATAACTCGTAGCCAGAAAAGTACGCGAACAGGGCTATTATTTTTGCTTTGGCAATATTGCAGGGGCAATTGTGAAAAATTGTTTAGACTAGGCAATTAATACAATTCTCCGAAAATTGCCGGTAGAGGACTCCCGATTTGTAGTTACATCATGTCGTTGTCAGTAAAATTTTGCCGTGTAAATTTAAGAAGAGAAGAAGAAAGCTATCAGATAGTTAAGTGTGGTTTCTCCGTCGTGAAGTCTTTGAATTACGAATATTTTGTGCTTTTAATAGCAAAACAGTTTTAATATGACGTACTATTCTCGACGAGAAATTGAGGAAATGCATGAAGGGTTATCCGGGATTGTTGATAGGATTTTAAATAATGGAAATAATACTGTCATTAACACTATCGAGAATTGTTTGTATAATGGCTATGACAAACGTAGAATTTCTGAAAAATTAGCACCACATCTTGATTCTAAAAAGGTCAACAAATTAACTGAGAAAATTAATGAATTTCTTGAAGATTGTCGCATATCACAGAAAGGGAAGAAGCGGTCGTATGATGAATTAAAGGATGTGAAAGAAAAAGAAGAAAGTAAAATTAAGTCTCCTCGAACGGAAAAATTAGAAATGGGAAAAATAGAGAAGAAATTATCACAAAAACTCCCCAACAGCCTAAATTCGCAACAAATAAAGCTTATGATGGCAAATGCTCAACGTGAAATTGAGGAACGTAAAAGAGCATTGAATAATCTTAAAGCGAAGGATCCTATATTAGCTGCTGTACCACAAATCGGTTTGCCTGTAGCGATGGCCTCAAAAGTGTTAGCATCTAAACCTGAAGATTCTGAGAGGGCTAAAAAGATAGCTGAGTTACAAGCTCAAATACGAGCCAAGCTATCCGGAAGTCTTGCCAATATCATTCCGCAGGTGCAAGAGCGCCCAAAGCCTCTTATATTAGATGAAGAAGGTCGAACTGTTGATAAAAGTGGCAGGGAGATAAATATACCAACCGTTGCCCCTACTTTAAAAGCAAATATAAGAGCGAAAAAAAGGGAAGTATTTAGTAAAAATCAGTTAAATGAGAAAATTCCCATTGAAGATACAGCTAAATATTTTGATGACAGAATAAATGCAAAACCGGCATTAAGAACAAAAAGAATTCTTCGCTTTCATGAACCCGGGAAGTTTCAACAAATGGCTGAAAGAATGCGAATGAAAGCCCAATTGGAAAAGCTTCAAAACGAAATTTCTCAAATAGCTAGGAAAACGGGTATAAGTTCGGCAACCAAGTTGGCTCTAATTGCTCCAAAGCAAGATTGTCATGCTGATGATGTACCTAGTATGGAATGGTGGGATTCTGTTATTCTAGTTAACGATTTAAATACATTGTGTAATGGGAAGATAAGCATTCGGCAATCCGCAATTACAAATCTTATAGAACATCCTACTCAGATGAAACCGCCGAGTAAGTATACAAGAATTTTCAAAGTAAACTTTTCTAACTTGTTTTCTATTTAGAAAAGGTTAGATGAGAAAAGCAATCGGTTTGTTAAATTTTCAAAATTTGAATTGAAACAGTTCAACGCAGAAAACTGTTTTCCAATACTTTTTGGTGTTTCATATACAGAGTGTTTTAGACTAAGATGCTAATCCTTTAATGGGTGATCCCTGGGTATATTTGTAGGCACAATTGTTCTAGAAAGGGTGCATATCGACACTATCCACTAAGATTTCAATTTACTCACAATTTAATAACTCCTATACCGATTGCCGTAGCGTAGAGCAAGGCAGTTAGGTTTGTATTTTAGGAATTTGTGTGCCCTTTTATTTGGCCGATTTAGATCCTATGTAGGAAGTTCAATGTTTTAGATATGAACCTTCCAAAAATTTCTTTTAACATTTTTCCCAAAAATATGCATTATTAAGCGTTTTTACGTTTCTGATGCACCAAACCATTACCTAAAAATGTTACAAACGCATGTATGATCTAGGTTTTAAAATATAGGATAACTACACATTTGTTGGAGGAAAAGGTAGTACTAAAATTTACTCTTTGACGATTTAGCTTGGATATATGTAGGCAGAACCCCTTTCGTTCACCATATCGGTTATTCCACCATGGAGTTTTTTTATTCTGCCGAGCAGTTAAAGTTGAAGGCAGCAATATCACCTCGGTAAGAAAGTCGCAGAAAGAAAATTACAGATTTTAGTGACTGCATATATTATATTATTCTGTTCTACCCCTCTCGGGAGCATAGGGCTTCCACAAAGCTTCTCCATCGGATGATTTTGAATGTAAAGTTTTTGTTGCTGCTACTTAAATGTTAAAAAGAGTGGGGCGCTCTTTACATATTATATTCTTATTTTATTAATACAAGAACTTTTCGTTAGCGCGACAGCATTTCATTCGCGTTTCTTCGATTATCGAATCATGTTTTCGGTCTGACCCGATAGTCGGATCAGAGTGAAAAGTAGGCTAAACGTCTAAGAAGATAGTGAATCATCCCATGAAAGTCCTAAAATCGGATTAACCGTTCCGAGCTTTGAGGTTTACAATTGGAATGATAAAAAAAGTTTCCACTCGCTTTTATCCGACTATCGGATCAAATTTTCCGTCTGAACCAATAGTCGGAACCGAGTGAAGCCTAAAACATGCCCAAGAAAATACTGAATCTTCCCGTGATAGTCTAATCGCAAACGGATTAGCCATTTCCAAGCTTTTTACATTTCGAAAGGTAGGTTGTTTCTATATACTGGCTTTTTAGTTATTTTAAAATAAAAGCGTATTTTTTAGTTTTTTTAAACTATATTTTTTATTTTCTACTTTTTAGTCTATTATATATGTATGTCTTCCGCCATTTTGTAGTGACCGCCATATTACATTTAAATACTGTACTATACTCGTTATACGCTTTCATTTGATACCAATGCCGAAGGCGTTGTAAAGAAAAAGGTAATTCGACATTTTGTGTTGGCCGCCATTTTGAATGACGCCACATAGCTAATTGTTTTCTACTTGTCATACTCTTTAATTTGATATCCATGCCGGGGGTCGGGGAACACAATTGCAAAATTCGGCCGCCTTCTTGGAACCACCATCTTGATTTTTTTACAAAATGGTCAGATTGTATTGTCACGCGAACTAACTTAACGGCTCTACAACCGAGATCCGGTCCTGGCCTCTCGCAACTGTTCTCTCCACCGGTCCCAATTCTGAGCCGTCCTGGTCTACGCCATCCTTCCAGCGGAGGTTGGGTCTCCCTCGCTGTCGCACCCCATAAGTTTTACCGCAGAGAAGTTTCCGAGCAGGCTCATCTTCACTCATACGAGCTAGATATCCTGCCCACCGGAGTCTACCGAGCTTTGTTTTCTTCACAACATCTATGTCGCGATAGCGCTCGTAGATCTCGTCATTGTAGAGTCTCCGGAATCGTCCTTCTTCACATAAGGGGCCAACAATCCTCCGAAGTATTTTCCTCTCGAATACCGCCAAGAAGTTAGAGTGGTTTTTGCTAAGCACCCACGTTTCGGATGCATATGTGAGGATCGGTAAGACCATCGTCTTATATAGTAAAAGTTTAGACGTTATGGTTAGATGCTTGGATTTGAAGAGCCTTGACAGACTATAGTAGGCTTTGTTGGCTTTTAGCAGTCTTGCGCTTATTTCTGGTTCCATGCTATTGTCGGCCGCTACTATTGACCCAAGGTAGGTAAATGATTTTACCATATCAAACTCGTGTTCCTCTACCTTTATTGTGGGACCAATGTTAGGTGTTCTTGCAGACGAGGCCACCATGTATTTTGTTTTGCTTTCCTTGATGTGCAGTCCTAGATTTCCTGCCACCCGCTCAATCTGGGTGAAAGCTTCTTGTACAGCTATTGATGTTGTTCCAATGATATCAATGTTGTCTGCGTTAGCCAGTAATTGGGTGGACTTGTGGAAGATTGTGCCCCTTGATGTCACGCCCGAATCTCGGATCACTTTCTCCAACGCCAGGTTGAAAAGGAGGCAGGCCAGACCGTCCCCTTGTCGGAGTCCATTATAGATGTTGATTGGTCTGGACAGTATTCCGGATACCTTTACTTGGCTTGTCACATTGGTCATGGTCAACCTACATAGTCTTGTCAGCTTATTGGGAATGCCGAATTCTCTCATGGCTTTGTAGAGTTCTACTCTGGCTATGCTATCATAGGCGGCTTTAAAGTCTATGAAGAGGTGTTGGATTGAGTTTTGAAACTCTCGACATTTTTCCATAGCCTGCCTCAAAGTGAAAATCGGTTGTTGATTTGCCTGGGCTGAAGCCACACTGGTATTGGCCTATGATGTTTCTAGCGTATGGGGCCATCCTGTTTTGTAGGATGCCGGAGAATATCTTATACGCTGTACTCAACAACGTTATACCACGATAATTGCTGCACGTTGTAATATCTCTTTTTTATGTACCGGGCAGAGGATGCCTTTCTCCGGTCTTCTAGCATCGCTTCCTGCTCCCATACTTGCACAATTGATTCATGAATCGCTTGGTGTAATGTAGGCCCTCCATATTTAACCAGCTCCGCAGGGATGCCATCTGCACCCGAGGCCTTGCTGTTTTTAAGTCGGGTGATGGCACTGCTAACTTCTGCTAAGCTTGGTGGTGACAGCATAGCATTATCGTCAGATATTGGTGGAGCCTCCAAATCCTCAGTTAGCTAGCCATTTTGCAATTCATGAAACTGCTCTTCCCATCGCTCCAAGATGCCTTTAGGATCGGTGATCAGATTCCTTTCTTTGTCCTTGCAGTATGTGCAACGTGGTGTGAATTGCGTCATATCGCGTACTCTTCGGTAGAACTCCCGCGCCTGGTGTGGCCGTCGCTCTCTGTACTGTTCTAGTTCACAAACGAGATTTTTCTCCCAGGCTTCCTTTTTTCGTCTGTGAATTCTCTTTTCTTATTTTCTAAGCTCTTTGTATTTCTCTTCGTGTTCTCTGAGACTGCTGTATTGCTCTGTACGCAGCATTGTTACGTTCAGTTGCCAGCTTGCCTTCATTATCGAACCTGTCGTTCTGATCTCTACGACTTCTGCCTAAGATGAAATCAGCAGTACTAATGACAGTATTTTTAAGGCGGGTCCAGCTCTCGTCGACGCCCGGCATCTGATCCCCAGGACTTACTCTTCTGAGCGCGAGATCTAACGCCTGACCGTAGCTGCTTCTGGCCATTTCGTTGGTTGTGCAGTTGTGTCGATTCGAGCCTAATCAGCGAATACCAAGTTTTCAGGGTTGTAATGCGCTCTCGAAGCACCATACCAACAAGATAGTGATCCGAGTCGAAGTTGGTACCTCGGTACGTTCGTACCATCATCAGACCCGAAAGGTGGCGGCGGTCTATCAACACATGGTCTATTTGATTGCGAGTCGCTCCATCAGGAGAGATCCAGGTGGCTTTATGGATATATTTACGCGCAAATGTGGTACTTGCAACGACCAAGTTCTTACTTGCTGCCATCTCTATAACTCGCTGTCCATTGTCATTAGTGTTCTCATGCAACCTGTGGTTGCCGACATATTGCCTGTATACGGGCTCCCGGCCTACTTTGGCGTTCAGATCTTCCAGTATGATTTTTACATCATATCTGGGGCAGGCATTAAGTTCCCGTTCAACTACTTCGAAGAATTCTTCTTTTTCATCGTCCGGGGACTCTTCTGTAGGTGCGTGAACGTTTATGAGGCTGATGTTCTTAAATTTGCCTCGCACACGAAGGGTACGTAGCCTTTCGCTTATGGCTTTAAAGCCGATAATGGTAGGCTTCATCCTTTAGCTGACCACAAAACCTACCCCGAGCACACGGTGTTTTTTATGACAGCTGTAATATAAGTCATATTCAGGTTTTTGCAACAGACCATTCCCTGTCCATCGCATCTCCTGAATGGCGGTAATGTCAGCTTTTTATGTTGACAGGGTATCGGCTAGATGTTGTGCAGCTCGAGTTCTGTACAGAGTTCGTACGTTTCATGAGATAATTCTTAAATCATTTGGCATTTTTCGTTGCCGTGGTCGTCGTCGTCGGACCCGATAGTCGGATCCAAGTAAAAAAATAGCCTAAAACATGCCCATAGACACCGATCATTACCTGCACCACCACCTGCACCATGGTAAAAAGAGAAGATGGTACTATAGCTAGTAGTATCGAGGACATACTCGAGGTGTGGGTGAAATACTTTAGAGACTTCTTCAAAGAAAACATAAACCTAACACAGGGAGAAGCAGACAACCGTAGTACAGATGACCCAGAAAACGTTATGCCAGATCCTGCAATAGAAGAAGTTGCCAGTGTCATAGCGAAACTGAAAAATCATAAGGCTCCAGGTCCAGATGGCATACCCCCGGAAATCTTAAAAAATGGTGGGGAGAAGTTATGCCATGTCTTACATAGCCTCATCGTAAAACTATGGAGAAGCAGCAAGTTGCCAATGGCTTTTAGGCACAATAGTCCCAGTCCATAAAAAAGGTGAATTGATGAGCTGCAAAAACTACAGATCAATATCTTTGTAGAGCACAGCTTACAAAGTGTTTTCACATATTTTATTTAATAGACTGAAACCACATTTGGAAGATAAAGTAGGTGATTACCAAGGAGGATTTAGAACGAATAGATCGACAACAGACCAGATTTTCATATTGAGATAAATACTTGAAAAATGCTGGGAAGAAAACATTGATGTACATCTTTTTGTAGACTATACGAATGCTTACGACCTGCTGAATAAAAGAGAGTTGCTGAGCGGGATGAGTGAAATGGTTTCAAGTGAGATTACAAGGACGCAACTCTATCAACTTCCCTCAAGAATCGGGTCTGCGACAAGGAGATGCGATCTCACCAATACTTTTTAACATTGCTCTGGAAGCAATAATGAGGGAAACATCTTTTCCAAAATTGTAGAAAGTTCAATCTACGAGTAAATGACACAAAAACCAAGTATATGATCGTATCAAAACGAGGACAACGATTAGGGCGAAGTATCAGCCTTGACGATCATAGTGTGGAAATTGTAGAAAATATTATCTATTTAGGGACAGTGCTTACTGCAGAAAATAAGATAAAGGACGACATCCATAGACGCATCGTAGTCGCAAATAAAACCTATTTCGCACTAGTCCCGGTCCTAAAAAGCAAAAAAATTTCAAGACAATGCAAAGTCAAACTATATAAAACATTAATTCGCCCAGTTCTATGCTACGGGTCTGAGGCTTGGACATTGACCCATCAAACCGAAAATCAGCTTAAAAAGAATATTTGGTCCTATAAGGGTTAACCAGAACGAATGGCGATTAGGACAAACGAAGAACTTCAAGAAATGTATGACGAAATAAATATAGCTACATACATAAGATTGAATAGACTGCGATGGCTCGGACACGTTGTACGAGCTTCAGAAGATAGAATGCTAGCCAGAATTTTTAATGGTAGACCATCAGGAAGAAGAAGAGTAGGATGACCAAGAAATAGGTGGATCGATGACGTGCTAGCAGATACACGGAAATTTCCTAGCAACCTAGCGACCTAGCAAGACGTAGAGACGACTGGAAGAGGCCCGAGTCCTGCAAGGACTGTAGGGCCATTCAAGAAGTAAACATGCCCAATAAAATACTGAATCTTCCAGTGAAAGCCCCATTGAATCCGGATTATCTGTTGCCGAGATTAGCGCGGCCAAACGACCGGCGAATTAACAAAAATTGCCAGCTACACAAATTTTTTCAAAAATGGTTCATTATTTACTACAAATTGTATAAATTTCAAGCAGGCGTTTTGAAAAAAAAACATTTTTTTAGCTAAATTCATAAAAAATAACAATTAACAAATTTTTACTAGTCTGGCGGGCGTAACATGTTTTTTACATGTTTTTAGCCATTCTCACTTTACAATTTTGAGGTGTTCGATGGGGCACCTTTTTTGTCATGGGAAAGCAGGGTTGCTTTCGCATCAATGTTTACTTTGCGTATTACTCCTTCTAGCATGGGCGCCAACTCAAGCCTTGCTTGATTGGGTAGGACTCCGTCAATTCTCCTTGTATTCCAACTGCATACCCTGTATTTTCCATTGTCATTTTCGTTAACTTCACTATTTTTGGGGGGATGTTTAGGTCCAGCTGCTGTCGTTTAGGTCGATGCTGTCGTATGCTTGTTTGAAGTCGATGAAAAGTTGATATACGTCAATGTTGTATTCCCAGCATTTTCGGAGGACCTGTCTTATTGAAAAAAGTTGGTTCATTGTTGACCTATTTCTTCTGAATTTACCTTGGTATTCACTTATTGCGACTTCTGCCAAGGAAGGTTCCAGTCTGGCTTTAATTATATTTGTCATTAGTTTATATACTGTGCTTAAAAGAGATTTGTAATTCATGTATAGCTGCTGAAAGCGATTCGTCTCCTTGTTTGATCAACTCGGATGGGATGTTATCATATCTTGGGAATTTGTTGTTTTTTTATGGATCGTGTGGCTCTTTGTAATTCTTCCAGGGTTGGTACATTTGTTTCTCTGGTGTCATCGTTATGTTGTAGACGGAGTTGTGATACATGTCTGATACATGTCTTTATTTTCGTTCAGCAGCTCGTTAAAAAAATTCTTTCCACATTTTCTTAAATCTTGGCCTGTGACTATAGTGCCTCCTAACTATACCGGAGGAGGTTTTGAAGCTTTTCTTCAAAAAGTTTACTTCCTTGTATGCCTCCGGTGTTTTGCTTAGTGCAAAGTTTTCCTCTGCCCTCAGGATGTAATTGTTGAGGAATTGTCTTTTCTTCATCCTTTAAATGTTCTTCCTCTATATTGTTTGTAAATAACATTCCATATGAACGTCTATTTTAAATTAAATTAACACTTTCTTTGCAGATGAACCAATTAAACCAATATTTCTTCCCGTTTTTCTAACAAAAAAAGAGAGGAAAAAGCTGCGTCGCCAAAACAGAAGAGAAGCATGGAAAGAAGAACAAGAAAAAATTAGGTTGGGTTTAATTCCTCCTCCAGAACCGAAGCTACGAATTTCTAATTTAATGCGAGTTCTGGGCACAGAGGCGGTTCAAGACCCAACAAAGATAGAGGCCCATGTTAGAGAACAAATGGCAAAAAGACAGAAGGCGCATGAAGATGCAAACAATTCTCGAAAATTAACAACAGAGCAACGGAAAGAAAAGAAAATTCGAAAGATTAAAGAAGACACTTCCTGTGGTGTTTCCGTTAGTGTTTATCGAATAAGGGATTTACACGATAATGCTAGTAAGAAGTTTAAAGTGGAAGCAAATGCCAAACAACTTCACATGACTGGAGTGGTTGTGTTATTTAGAGATTGTTGTGTCGTTGTTGTAGAAGGTGGACCAAAACAACAGAAAAAATATCGTCGTCTAATGCTAAATCGTATCAAATGGGACGAGGACTTCGTTAAAAATGCAGATGGAAACGAGGTTCCCAATTCTTGTGTTTTAGTCTGGGAAGGCACAAGCCAGAAAAGACATTTCGGCGAAATTAAATTTAAAAATTTTCCGATGGAGAAAATGGCTCGTGAATTTTTTCAAAAACATCAAGTAGAACACTATTGGGATCTAGCCTACTCGGGAGCAGTCTTAGAAGCCTCAGAGGACAATTAAAACACATATTGGTCAATACAAAAAATATTTTACATACATCCAATTATACGTTCAGTAATAACATTTTCTTAAACATAAAAGTTTTAGTTTTTTTTTATTTAATATCAAGGTGGTACTAACCAGTATCACTAAGAGGTAGCTCTCCTCGAACATTACTACTGGATATATTGATTTTAGATTCAGATCAGAAATGAAACAAGCAGAAGGAAACCAGTTTGGTATCATTAATATTTATTAAGTACTCAGAATGTAAAACAATATGAAATATAGGAAAAGAACAAACAGAAACTAAAAATCAGAAGTACAATTCCAATAGTTAAGCTTTGTGTCCACTAGGTAATAAAATTCCAAAGTGACAATTGTTTTTTTGTAGTAATACTAAGTTTTGATTCTTGCAGAAATAGTTTGAAGAAAATTTTTGTTGAAACGTTTTGCTCAGTTTCAAAAGAGATTAGCATCGCTTTTTTATATAACAATTAAGCTTAGGCCTATCCCTTTGTACTACCAGTACCTATGTCGGACAAATCATGGTGCAAGGCCTAGTAACAAGGTTAATTCGAAGGATGGATAAGAGATGTCTATAGGTGAAGAGGTGTCGGGAGGTTAAGGGAAACATAGATGGCCCTGAAGAAGAAGGCGATGAGTCTTCCGTTTGAACTCTAAGGGCCCCATACACGAACTCTCCATTATGGCGCCACACCGTTCCAGTCCAAAATTTGGGGGAACATGCCAGAACAACAAACACGGTAATTAAATTTTGTTTTCACAAGAGTTGCATCTCCATCCGACAAAGAGATAAAGGCCTCCATACACGAGCGCTCCATTATGACGCCACTCCATTGTTGGCCTTCTATTGGACCTGGTACAAAATTAGGGGCACACACACGATAGTGCCTAAGCCAGTCAGCCGACTGCAGTCGGTTAAGGGATAAAGCCCCATTTACATCTCAAACGCAAAGTGGAAACTTTCGTGCAACAGAGAAAAGCATACAAATTTCTGTACGATAAAAGAGCACCAGAGCTGCGTTTCCACTTTGCGTCTGGGATGTATAATGGCCTTAACAGTTACAAATGAATTTTGACCCTCATTACATACACCGACATCGACAGCGACAACTGTCCATACTTGAAATCGACACACTTTTTTGGTTTGAGATAATAGCTGCGATCCATTGGACGATTTTTTCTACTACTTCTATTCAAATGAAGAACTATGGCGCCGTGCCGGCCAAGAAAGGATAGACAACCAAATCAGGCGAAGGAAATGGAATTGGATTGGCCACATCTTGCGACGCGAAAACGAGAATCTAGCCAAACAGGCCCTCGACTGGAATCCGCAAGAACCCGTCGAGTCGGAAGACCTAGAACAACGTGGAGGAGAACCCTATTAGCAGAGGCCGCAACAACCGGGAGATCCTGGTCAGAACTGAGAGCTGTCGCGCAAAACAGAGTCCGCTGGAGGGCAACTGTTTCCGCCCTATGTCCCATGAGGGATTAAAGGAGCAATTAGTTAGTAGTAGTGTGGAGGCAATCGCCAGCTGTGCAGCTAGTACCTGCACAAATACCACCCCTCGTCAGAGGAAAAGTTACTCGCCTCCAGCCTGGAGTCGGTAACTGCAAAGACCACCAATTCGGTGAGTGCCAGCCATAAAACACCCGTTTTGGATCGGCCGAGCAAACCAAACCCAAAACACATGTCGGATGGTATACGCATGCAGGGCCAGTACCAAGAATTTTTTCTTTCTTGATAAGGTTGCTAATAATGAGAAGGCCGGTACGGTGCATGAGCGAGACCAATCGGACAAAATAAAGTTCCAGTCGATTGTTGAGAATTACAACCTCGGTAGTCTAGGGAGCTAGGCGCCCGGCTACCATCCCAGAGGTCCCGGGTTCGAATCCCGGCAACATAGGCTAATTAGCCTGACATCCTTCGTGCTTAAGACACTAGAAAGGGTCATCGACTTCCACATCCGCCAATCGGTAGATGTAACTTTACTGTTACAGCGCAACATGCCTATCTCAGTAGTAGATCCACCAAGACAGCTCTGCACGAGGTGGTGGGAAGTATTGAAAAGACCCTGTATTACGAACAATCTACTTTGGCAGCCTTTTTAGATATAGAAGGAGCCTTTAACAACGTACGTACGGAATCAATTCGAGAGGCTCTCATAGCCCTAAACGTAGAAGCAAGCCTCAGGCAATAGCTAGCAGCTATGCTGAGCTCCAGAATAGCCGGTAATCAAATACGCTGACAGAGGTACACCACAAGTAGGCGTTATCTCCCCTTTACTGTGGTTAGTAGCGATGAATAACATACTACAAAAACTAGACAAAAGCGGAGCTAAAGTAGTAGCATACGCAGATCACCTACTGATTATGGTGTCCGGAATGTTTCATACAGTGATTAGTGAAATCATGCAAGGATGCCTAAATAAAGTTGGCACCTGCGCAGCAGGCTGCGGTCTGGCAGTCAATACGGGAAAAACTGATTTGATGCTTTTTACAGTGAAAACGAAAATTCCCACCTTCAATCTCCCCAGGTTGGAGCGGCATACTCTCACCTTATTTCCAGCGTGAAATTTCTGGGTCTAATACTGGATCCTAAACTCAACTAGAAGACGAACATCGACAAAAGGGTAAAGAAAGCCTGTATAGCCGTCTACGCCTGTAAAAAGACTTTTTGGCAAAAGATGGGGTCTTAGGCCAAAGGTGGTCCTGTGGATGTACACAATTCTCACGTATGGGTCGCTAGTATGGTGGCCAGCACTGAGCAGGACCTATAACGTCATAAATTTGGGAAGGGTCCAGAGAACGGCAACACTAGGGGTAACAGGGGCCATGAGGACATGTCCCCCAAAGCTCTTGACGTTCTCTTGCACCTACTCCGCGCGACCTTCACGCCTCGTGTAGTTCCTTCAGACTGAGGGAATCCGCGGCCTGCACCTCAAAACCCTACGGGCATAGCAATATTTTGAATCTGCTACCGGAGGGTATGGTCGCTACAACCACAGACTACCTTCCCCTAGATTGACCTTTAGGAACGACTTCTCCGTCGAACTATCCTCAAAGAGTGGAGGAAATGAGACTTCCTGAGGAAGTTCGATGTACGAATATTCACCGACGGTTCCAAGACGTCAGAGAGCGTCGGAGCAGGGGTTTATCTAGAGACCACTAACAGTTTCCTGTCTTGGCACCTGCCTGTGTACGCTAGTGTCAGCTGAAGTGCTGGCGATCCTAAAGGCCTGCCACACAATGAACTCAGAACCTACACAAGGATGTAGTATTGGAATTTTTATAGACTGCCAAGCCACTATAAAGCTAGTGGAGCGATGCAGAGTTGAGCTAGATAGGCTAGGTAGAAAGCACAACGTTGTAACGGTCAGATATTTCTCTCGTGTGATTATTCCCCCTCTCCCGGAAATTTCGGAAAGGTCGTAAAAAAGCGAGTGGGTTTCTAGAGAGCGAGAACATTACGGCGATAAATTTCGTGGTTACTACAAAGCAGCTGCTCACCCGAGATTCGGCACGGAAAGGTGGGCGCTACCCTTAACAAACCCAATTGAGAGGGCGTATCGCCGCTAACGTGTCCTGTTCTACCCATCAATCATTTACACAGATACGACACAAAGTTTGTCCAAGTAACTTGATTAAGAATCAGTATATTGCTTGATTGTATTAAATCAATAATTGTCGTGAATATATCTATTGAAGTTGTAAACGTTATGTCTACTATTTTAATAATCATGCAGAGATAATTGGGTTTGGTTCTTTTCAGGATGGTTGGGCGGATTTCCTCTTCGGGGTTTTCTCGTCGTTGTTTTGATTGGTCCAACGATTCTTTAGGTATCAACGATGGCGCTCGGTACAGAACGATAGTAGACATGGAATGACATGAAGAGGATTCCACATCGACATAGAGGTAAGTGGTGAACCACATTGCATCGGTCCGGTCACACACCCCACGACCCCATCCGGCGAGCTAGCGTTTACCGTGTGGCCGGCATAACACCCCCCAAACGGCTATTTCGGGTCTGTTTTCTGGCGCAGAGAACTCGCCTTTCCACCGTCTCCCGTTAGCTCCTTCCGAAGAAGTTCCCCAGGGGGCACCGCGGGGAGGTGGGATTAGAACTTGCTAACAGAGATGCTAGGTGTTCGTCTGCAGTGACTTCTCGCCTTTTTGTAGAAGTGCCCATACAAAATTACCCCAGATCCACCGTAAACGAAAAGTATCTCAGAGCCCGTAACGGTGACCAAAGTGTTAATGTTGCTATTTCTTTTTATTCGGGCGAAATACCCAATAGCACCCTGTATTTTTGTAACGCTATAACCTATTTTCATGAATAAGGTACGCAGAATACTCCCACCTATCTAAAATTGTAAAAGCGACGGTCCAACTCTCAGCTTCCCGAGTTATGACTTTTACCAAGGCCAAATAAGACCAATTTCAACATCAAAATTGCCATTCTTTGCACGAAGTACAGTAAACTTAAACATATTAAAACAATTAAAAGAACTGCAATATTTTATTTCAAACTATATATATTACTAGACAATTTAATCGTAACTTTTAGGAGGGTAGAAGTTCAAGTTAATGACTCCTGAATTCTTGACCTAAAATATAAAACATATTATTTCGAACTTTAAATGGTTAAAAATTCACAAATATAACAGTTCCTATAAGCACCCCTACTCCAGTTAAAAGAATAGTGTTGTTCTTCGTATCCCGCCGACTGTACGCTTCCTGAAAATCGCCACTAGGAACTGGCAGTTCATTCATATGAGCTTTGGAAGTATTTCCGCCGCCATAGCTGGCATAGTTCGAACGCATAGCAGTGGAAACTATGAAAAACCCGATTATGTAATACAAATAATTATATATAAACTTATTATACCGCTGCGGCGCGTCGCCAGTTTAGTAAGTAGGCTCGAAACAAACATATCGTCCCAAAATATAGATAAGCTGCTGCAATGATACAAAATATTATAATTTTCCCAAATAATTTCTATCCTGTAGCTCACGACCGTAGGCTTGAAACACGTCTTGTAAGGAGTCCCTGAAAACCAAACGTCAAAATTGATCATTTGGAAATCGCCTTAAGCACTACGTTTACATGACTTCTTGAAATTTACTTGAAACTCAAGTTGCGTTTTCGGTTCGCTTGACTTCAAATTAGTTCTGTTCCAATACAGAAAGCGGGATCCCAAAAACAAAACAAAAAGCGACTTTGCTCGGTTTGAAAGGGAGAGGAGAGAGAGGGTTTGAGGGAACACGTGAGGTTTGTTTATTACTCAGCCCTAGAACTATCTAAATCATCCTAGAACAGAAAAGTACAGGCTTTGGCGTTCATTAGTTTTAAAACTTGTTATTTTTTGCCCGGGGATTTTCTAGTTTGGTGTTCATTAAGTTGTTCTAAAGTGTTCTAAGTTTTACTTTTTGGTTCTAGATTTTTTTCAGGACAGTTTTGGACAAGAGTTTTTTGTTGTTGTTTTTTCTTTGTTTTGACGGATGTGTATATGCACGGTATACAGAAACAAGGTAATGTAATGGTGAAATGTCATTTGAGTGCTGACGTCACTTGGCACGCTCTTCCCATATAAAATCGGAGTTGTGTTGTTGTTTCTACATTAGCTGCGTTCCATTGGGAGAAATTTTCTGATCCGGAGTACTCCGGAGTACATGGCCAATGGAACACGATTATTCATAACAGAAGAAAATACGAGTAAAACATAACCTCAAATTAATTTATTGCCCTTAAAAGAAATGTGAAATAATTATTTTTCTTTAAATAAAAGGAAATTTTATATCTTACTGTATACTATATTTACCGTTTTTGTAGATTTACTTTAAAAAAACACTTTAAAATAATTAATCGACAGTTTACTTAACCTTAAAAAACAAAAGGCCATCTATTTTTAAATAGTTAAAGCTTGCAAACCTGGCGGAAATTTTATGCGTTTCTAATAGGAGTGAAATCCCCTAAAGGCCCAAACATATAGCAGAAATGAAAAGAAACCGAAACGAAAACGAAATGAACTTGAAAATGATAGCGATTATATAGGTGCCTGAGCGAATCGGTTCTTGACATTTGTTGACAACTTTTTCATTGAGTAAAAGAGTTTTTTATTTTCGATAAATATATATATTAACAATTGATATAATTTATGGCGGATGCCGAGAAATCACAAGAGAAATCATAATTTAAATTTTTTCACCTCGTATTGACTGCATTCTTTTAAAATAACTTCTTTTTCGTTCTTTCAACTTCTTTAAATTCGAAAACAAACTGTCTGTCGAACTGTCAAAGTAACGGGCTGAATAGCTGAAACAAATACCGAAATGAAATAAATTTATATCATTCGTTCCGATTCGGTTCTGTTCGTTTATATAACCGAGTTCATACATTTTCATACGATTTAATTCATTCTTTTCGTTTCGGATCGTTTTCGTTTCTGCTATATGTTTGGGCCTTAAAGCAAGAGCAGGGGTAGTTGAGTATACCCGGGAGTACTCCGGAGTAGCAAATATTGCCCAATGGAACGCAGCTATTAGTGCTGACGTCACTCGGCACGAAATTTCTACGATATTCGAAGCTGTCCGTCTCTGTTACATTACCTTGTTTCTGTATACCGTGTGTATATGAAATTATGAGAACAGAAAATGTAGAGCAAAAAAGTACAAAAAAGCGTTCATTAGATTTTCTGTTCTAAGTTGTTCTAAAGTGTTTGACGTTGAATGCTTGCTGTTCTATTCTATTCTGCTCTGTCCTGTTCTGAAAACTAATAAGGTTTGTTTATTAGGGGTTAGGCGAGCAATTTTAATACTGCAATGGTCTGTTTCACGACGCCAACCAATAGGGTAATTTTACACGATGAAACACGAAACAAAAAGTTTCATGCAACTTTGCTCGGTTTGAAGAGGTGAGGAGAGGGAGGGTTTGAGGGAACACGTGTTCCCTCCAGCCCTCTCCTCTCCCCTTCAAAGCGAGCAAAGTTTCATGAAACTTTTTGTTTCGTGCCTCATCGTGTACAATGGGCCATAGAAATCTACGGAAACGTCATTTTTAGAGAAGAGGGTGAGAGAGGACGATGGGGAGGGAAGATTTTCCCATCCAACTTTCTCACACGATTTTCGATACGCCTTTTTGACAGCGGTGTGGTTGTTGTTGTTTTTTGTTCCTTTTGTTGGGAGAAGAAAAGAAAGAGAAATGACTTTTGTTTCACTCGGAAAGTACGCAAAAGGAAATTAAAATAAAAGCAACAACAATAAGCTAAAGCGTTTTGCGTACAGTTGGTTGGAAAAATTGGCCCGTGTGAAAGCCCGTACGACTTTTCGTGAAATTTCAAAAGGGAATGGACGATGAAAGCAGATTTTGTTGGTTGGGCCGGTTTTACACGACCGGACACCGAACAGACAAAACGAACGAACAAACTGGGGTTTATGGGGAAGAGGGTGAGAGAGGACGATGGAAAACCTGCCCCTCTCTCACCCTCTTTCCCATAAACTCCAGTTTGTTCGTTCGTTTTGTCTGTTCGGTGTCCGGTCGTGTAAAGGAGCCCTTGGCCATCGTCTCGTGTGAAACAGCCCAATGCAATATTGCTATTGAAAAATTGATCGTCTAGCCCATGGGTTAGTACCTATTGGTTTTTCACTTCCCGTTTATAAACGGTGTTTCGCGCCGGATCGAAATTTCCATCCGGAGGGAAGCTCCACTTATAAGCATAGCATGGTAATGACCTGATTTACACGACACGTTTTTTGCTCTGCCTTGTCAAGAATTCTCTTTTGTGGTACGCCCGTGCCCACCGCTGCAGGTTTATACGATGAAGTTTTTAAAGTGCGTCAAAAATGACGAATTGTTGTGTTTTTACAGCGTGATGTTTGTGGGCCTGTGTTGGTTTGTTTGTATGACGAAAAAGGGAGAAAAGAAAATCAAGAAAACGTCTGCTGTGAGTGGTCTACGCGTGATGCCAGTCCCTCTCGGTCCCTCAGCGTCCCTCTCCCAAAAACGTGCTTTATGCAGCAAAAAACGTCGTGTAGATCAGGTCTACCCGTGATGGCAGTCCCTCTCGGTCCCTCAGCTTCCCTCTCCCAAAAACTCGAGCTTTATGCAGTAAAAACCGTGTCGTGTAGATCAGGTCTATGATTACATGCATACTTGAAGTCGGCTTCAAGTAGACTTGAAAGTCATGTAACCTCATATCGACTTCAAGTCTATTTCACTCAAGTCCGTCCAAAAAATTATTACGTTTAGATGCTTACTTGAAGTATACTTGAAGTAGTTTTCAAGTAACAAAATATGCATATAAACTCGTCCTGACTTCAAGTATACTTGAGCCAAGTAAATCACACAAATTTGTTTGATTGACTTGGAAAAGCTCATGTAAACGCTACTTGAATACTCGAAATTTTGCATGTGCCTTTTTTTCTTGGAACAAGAAGATAATAAAGACTGTGGTATTCAATCTTTTCAGTTATTTATATTATAATATGGAGCTAGTTTCTTTTATAATAGGAAAGGTCAAATGTCAGTTCACGAACATTTCAAGACATTTTGAAGTCAAGTAAGTGAACCGAAAACGCAACTTGAGTTTCAAGTAAATTTCAAGTCAGAAACTCAAGTAAATCATGTAAACGTAATGCATAGTAATTATACACTTTAAAATACGGGAACAGACCTGTTGATTTGCATTTTGCCTTCTTATTTACGAATGGCGTTTACCAAAAGAAAAGACATTGAATTCGAAAATGTTGCTAATTTTTGGCCCGTGGAAGTTGACGCTGGGGATACTATCTTTTCTGGTATAGAGGAGGCGGACTTGTTAGAAGAGGAGGAGGAATTTCAATGCACACAGAAATTTTTAGCTGCCATTCATGAAATAAAAGAGCCTTCTATTGAGCCTTCTGCGATTGTTTGCGGCTCGCAGTACTTTACTAGTACTCATGACAAATCCCTCCAAAGTGATGGCATAACAAATAAAATTGGAGATGTAGCAGATAATCCATGGAAAACTCAGGATTTAATCACAGAAATTTTTGATTTTCCTAATAAAGGTCCATTGCCGCAAAAAGTGTGGAAACTCATAAATGAACACAAAGGAATTTTTAATTTATATGGTAAGATGATAGTGTTGTGTTGTCCAGGTAAAAAATGACGTTCAGTAATATTGCTTACACTTAATCCTGGAACATACAAATGAAGATAGATTTCATCTTAAATAGTGCTGCATTCCTTTTAGGACACTGGCCTCTTGAAGTCTGGGTTGGTAGCGCGTAAGTTGTTTCAATCGACCTCTTCATACTTCTTCGAATCATCTCTGCGTCTAGATAGTTCTCTCCAGTTGGTTAAACAAAGTTTTTGTATATCTCGTCCTATGATTTATTTTCCTGATGGTTACCATTGAAAGTACGGACTAGCATTCTTTCTTCTGAAGCTCGTACGACGTACGGTTAATTTTACACCAAATATTTTGATTTACCTTTCGAAGATTTTAAGATTATTCTGTCTGCTCGATGTCAAAGCTGCAGACCCGTAGCATAGAACTGGGCGGATTAATTATGATATGTATGTATATTCTCACTTGGCATTGTCTTCTTGATTTTTTAGAATCGGGACTAGTGCGAAATAAGTTCTACTTACTGCTACGATGCGTCGATGAATGTCTCCAATCTTATTTTCTGCGGTAAGCATTCTCACTAAATATAGGGTGAATTCAAAAACTCAACACTGCCGCAAGTGTTTCCACGCCACTTCCTCAAAAAAGTATCCAAATGAGGAAAGTATCCAATACTAGATATTTCAAAAAATATACTACTCTGCATTAAAAACTTCTATAATATAATGATAAGCAATCCGTATGCATTCTAAACATAAAAATTAAAACACAAGTGATAACGAAAACAAAACTTAATTCATTTATTCATCTGAAGTAACTTATTAATACTCAACAGTAAAAAAAATACAGTTGAAAAAATACATTTCCTCTTTCTTATCTTAAATTCACAAGTTATATATTCTAAATTCACATTTTCAGTTCATTACTTAAACAAATATTTTTTTTTAAAAAAAGCACCTTCAACTTATTAAAAATTTACCTAGTTTATAGCTACTCCAAAAATAATTCGAATTATGGATCATACAAAATTTTTTGTCGTATAAACGGGGCAATTCGAATTATGGTTTAAGCCGAAATTTTTCGGCTTAAGCCAAAGTTAGAAGAATGTAAATTAGCCGTTTATACGTTAATTCGAAATTTTGGCGTAAGTTTAAGTTAAATCGATTTAATTTTGCTGCTATAAACAAATGAATTTAGTTCTTTTCTAATTCATTAGTAAATTTGTAGCCTACTTAATAGTCGAAGAGCCCGTGGCCAAAAAGTTCAAGAGTTTTATATGCTTATAAAAGTTTTCGGTCGTAAAAATAATTTTAAAAATAAATGAAAGATGTTTTTGGCGAATGAAAAGATTGGATAAATTTTTCTATTTAAAAAGTATCCTTTTAATAAAAAAAGTATCCGCGTATCCAAAAATTTAAAATGTATCCAAAAGATACAATTGTATCCAAAATGGAAACCCTGCGGCAACACTGCAGAATTTAGCTACAGACTTCTAATTGCTGAATTCTGCAGTGTTGCGACAGTGTTGAGTTTTTGAATTCACCCATATGTACATATAAGGCCTACAATTTCCATTCTGCGGTCGTCAAGGTTGATGCTTCACCCTAATCGTTGTTCGCTTTTTGATACATTCATGTACTCCGTTTTCGTGTCAAAAACTCATCACTGCAAAATTCAGCTCAAGACTTCCAACTGAAGGCTGAAAGTTTATCTTAATTTTGGTTGTGGGAATGCTATTTGTTCCATTAAGTTTTGTTTTTGCTTCCAAAGCAATCTCAAAAGTATTAGTGAGTCGCATCTTCTTGTCGCAGAGCTGATTATTGAACAAAGTTTATTGAATTGCAACCTCGTTTTCTCACTTGTGTTCTACGCTCTTCCATCGCCATTTTGCACAGATCTATTAACTTTTTCGGGAAACCCATTTCGATGGTGTTCCTCCGCAGCTCTCTTTGATAAAGCAGATCATATAGTCCAATAAATAGGTCGAAAAAAAGGCCTTCGTAATGCGAAAAATACCGCACGCGATTTTTTTTACCAAATGATTGTATATATTTTTATAAACTTAAATTCAAAATGGCGCCATCCCCACCCTCTGGCTAAACTTACAGTAAAGGGAAACGCGTTTAATTTTATATCTCTCAGAAACTATGCACTTTACGACAAAAATGTATATTATCTTTTTTGTAGATAAATAAGTGATTTAACTTTTTCGTTTTGAAATTTTTTTTGTGAAGTCAATATCTACGGAGAAATAGTGCTTCAAACTTTATATATCACTTTCTTTGCACTATATTTCGTTAATGGTTAATTCTACATTCTTAAATCCTTCGTAAGACTTATAGAACACACGATTGTCTATAATTTTTGTTTATCATTTTTTACGTAGGGTTAATATTGCACGAGTTATGACGCTTTAAGTGTCGAAAAACAAATTCAAAAGTAGTTTTTTACCAATATCTTTTTAATTACGTTTTATTGCAAAACCGATTATAACTTTTTTGTGTGCAATTTCATTGCCCACATTTTTTATTTTAAATTTTTTCTGTAAAGTTGATATTTATGGATTTATTACACCTTAAACGCTTGTAAACAATGGTTTTTTTTTACAAATATCTCAACTATTAATTTACGACGAAAAGTTATACCAACAAATTTGTTTGTTATAAAATTCTGTAGAAATTTTACTTAAACATTTTTTCCTAGCATTAATACTTGAGCCGATATTCAGCGTATATGTTCATACAAATAATTGAGAAATTTCTTTGGCGCACAAACTCTTGGGATGACGCCATTTTGTATTTAAGCTTATAAAAATATATAAAATCATTTGGTAAAAAAAATCGAGTGCGGTATTTTTGGCAAAGAAAAAGTACCTATTTATTGGATTAATAAGCATGTCTGAAATTTACAAAAAGAGTTGTATAATGCTTTCTTCCCTTTGTCTTATTATGAAAATCTCGTGACAGCAGCAATTTTTTATCCTGGGTTGTTTGACTCATTTCAAGAAGCTTGTTTAAAAAAAGTGTTACATTTATTATAAAATTGATATTATCATGGGCATTATTTTATTTTTTTTTTAAGTAATCTAATAGAATGAATTGTTATATGTCCGATTAAAATAAAAAGAATCAGTGCATCTTTGGACAAATTAATATTATATCTTAAGGGAGTCATAGACGTCGTTCTTTTTTGGCAGTTTTAACTGCACGGGCAAAACTGTACGGGTAAAATGGTCGGTGTGTGGCCAAAAACCGTTCTTCTTGCCGGCGTTCAAAAATATCTGCTGCAGCTTGATTTTAACCGTTCGTTTTCAAACGTGTTCGTTCAAGTCGGCTCGTGTGTGGGACGACGCAGTTAAAAAGGATGGATTTTGTCAGTGTCGACTTCCTCCTAATTTGAATAATTTTGTGTTTTGTTGTTAATAGAAATTTTGTTCTTGTTTTCACAATGACAGACCTACGGAGTTATAACAAACAATTTATAATTGAGTTCATAGAATTGTATAGAAGCTATCCGTGCCTTTGGAAAATTAAATCTACTGAGTATTCTGATAGAGATAAAAAAAATAAAGCTTACGAAGATATGATAATAAAATTACAAGAATTAGATAATTCCGCAACGAAAGAATCATTTAAAATATTTACGGGTGAAAATTGTCTTCGTTTAAGTAACCATTCTCTAGTCCATTTTGAACGTTTTCTTTTTGGATATTTGAATTTTATAGCCACTGCGGGCGCATCTGGAGCGCGTTCAAAAACCTTACTATGGTTAACCATGGTTAACTATAGTAAACTTTTGTCGTTCAAAAACTCCGTGGTTAACTACAACATAACCACGAGCATAGCTTTTTGGCGTTCAAAAACTCTCGTGGTTAACCATGGTGTAGTAAAATTTTAACCCTGCTCGGGAGCATGGTTAGCGATAGTTAAGAAGAAGAAGAATAAAAACAACTCTCTGACAGTTGTTTTAATGTAAACACATGAACAAATCAAAGTGGGATTTGTGGGATTATTGCAAATAAATAATTAATGAAATAATTGATGCAATTAGCGGGGACTATTTTATGGAAAATTTTGTTTTTATTTTTTTATTTTTCTTTAACCTGTAGTTAACCACAGTGCGTTCAAAAACCTCCATGGTTAAACATAAACTTTGGTGGTTAAGTGAAGTGATGCAGCATAACCACAGCTTACCTCGTGGTTTACCATAGTAAGGTTTTTGAACGCGCTCCTGATAACGTTGTAGTAGGATCCATCATGGCAGATCAGGAGCGCGCTCAAAATCTTACTATGGTTAACTATGGTAAACTTTTGTCGTTCAAAAACTCCGTGGTTAACTACAACATAACCACGAGCATAACTTTTTGGCGTTCAAAAACTCCCGTGGTTAACCATGGTGTAGTTAAATTTTAACCCTGCTCGGGAGCATGGTTAGCGATAGTTGAGAAGAAGAAGAATAAAAACAACTCTCTGACAGTTGTTTTAATGGTAATCACATGAACAAATCAAAGGGGGATTTGTTAGATTATTGCAAATAAATAATAATTAATGGACACATACGAAATAATTGAAGCAAATAGCGGAGATTATTTTATGGAAATTTTTTTTCATTTTCGTGGATCTGGAGCGCGTTCAAAAACCTTACTATGGTTAACAATAGTTAACTATGGTAAACTTTTGTCGTTCAAAAACTCCGTGGTTAACTACAACATAACCACGAGCATAGCTTTTTGGCGTTCAAAAACTCTCGTAGTTAACCATGGTGTAGTTAAATTTTAACCCTGCTCGGGAGCATGGTTAGCGATAGTTAAGAAGAAGAAGAATAAAAACAACTCTCTGACTTTGTTTTAATGTAAACACATGAACAAATCAAAGTGGGATTTGTGGGATTATTACAAATAAATAATTAATGAAATAATTGACGCAATTATCGGGGACTATTTTATGGAAAATTTTGTTTTTATTTTTTTTTCTTCTTCTTTAACCTGTAGTTAACCACGGTGCGTTCAAAAACCTCAATGGTTAAACATAAACTTTCGTGGTTAAGTGAAGTGTTGCAGCATAACCACAGCTTACCTCGTGGTTTACCATAGTAAGGTTTTTGAACGCTCTCATGGTCGTTGTTCGTGTTTACCCGTACAGTTTTACCCGTGCGGTTAAAACTGCCAAAAAATAACGACGTCTATGGCTACCTTTATACAGTACTAGCAATTTGAACGATTTGTTTGATGATTATTTTGTTT
The DNA here is from genome assembly GCA_963855945.1 of Thereva nobilitata. NCBI lineage: Eukaryota > Metazoa > Arthropoda > Insecta > Diptera > Therevidae > Thereva > Thereva nobilitata. The sequence continues at coordinate 91,963,147 of OY979696.1, read as the reverse complement.
TTTTAGATTGGCAAAAGGAATGTTTGCGATTACCTGCAGTTCAACAAAGGCGCAATTTATTGTATGCGCTTCCAACAAGTGGTGGAAAGACATTAGTAGCGGAGATTTTAATGTTGAGAGAAATTATTTGCAGAGAAAAAAATGTTATATTTATTTTGCCATATGTTTCAATAGTGCAAGAAAAGGTAAGTAATGTTTTTTTTTGTTTTGGAGAAAGGATGGTTAAACCATCGAAAGGCTTTTGCACAAAGTAGTGTGAAGCTTTAATCCACTAAAACACCAACCCTGTGTTTAATAATTAAAAATGACCAACCACAAATTTTATGTTAACGTTGATCTGGGAAAATTTACAGCTCTTCGTTAGAAGTGCCGCGGAAATGCCACGCTAATTCAACAGGCCTTTTAAGCTTCCTACGGGAACTAGGAGAATATGCCCGTTGACGGCCCTTAACGCTAACATGATAAGTCGAGCCTTTTGCTTTACCGCCTTTTTAATTTCGTCTAGAACTGAAGGTCTCTGTGCAAGTCTTTATTGCGCACATATCAGAGAGTCTTACCATGTTCCGCAAGGCTTAGTTCTGGAACGTTCGCATTTTTTGTAAATCTGTCTTTTTGGAATATCCCCATATTTGTATGCCGTATATCGGCTTGATACTTTGATTATACAACAGAATCTTATTTTGTATCGGCAATTTAGATTTTTTATCTAAAAGTCAATATTACGAGAAAACGCTAAGAGAGCAATAGCAAAAACCCAAGAGGAGGACCGTCGACAGTTCAACCGTAAAAGAAAGCCGGCGACAAAATACAAGGTAGATGATTTAGTGGCGATAGAGCGAACACAGTTTGGAGTAGGCCTCAAGATACGACCTAAATTCCTGTGGCCGTAAAGGGTAGTAGCTATCAAAGGATTCGACCGGTACCAGGTAGAGAAAGTAGGAGAAGCAGAAGGTCCAAGCGTCACTAGTACCAGCGCCGATAAGATGAAGCTGTGGCCGAGCGAAGCGGGCTCCGATTTTGAAGACGAAGAGCCCTCCGAGTCGGAGGATCATGCCAGCCAGCACGATGATACAGATATTGAAGTGGAGCAGGATGAAAATTGGATGCAAGAAGGCGGATACGACGGAGAAGGGACAGACGTTCGTCTGGTCAGCCGAATTGTTCAGGATCGTCGAATGTGGAGGCTGGAGAATAGCACGCACGTCTGTCAACTCTATTAAATTGCCGCACGTCGGGCAACCCCAATCGAGTTCGCAGGACGAAAAGGAAGCAGGAAGGAGACCAGATTTGCAGCGAACGTGGACGTGGGCGGTCCAGCAATTAATTTCTCCGTAGATATTATTATAAATTTTGTTCAAGGATTACTTCGGTCGTTTTATGTTGTCTTTAAATAGAAACAATTTGTTCTTATAATAATTAATTAAACTACGATTGTCAAATAAAAAATAGTTTATTTTACCAACCGGACATTTTCAATACCACATGTATGTATGTATGTAGACAAATCTTACAATTTGATTTTCATCCACTTACATACAACCGATCAACTTCAAATTTTGCACATATGCATAGTTCGCGTGACAATGCAATCTAACCCTTTTGTATGAAAATCAAGAAGCCGGTTCCAAGATGGCGGTCGATTTTTGCTATTGTGTTCCGCGACCCCCCGACATGGGTATCAAATGAAAAGGAATGACAGGTAGAATACAATTAGCTGTGTGGCGTCATTCAAAATTCAAAATGGCGGCAAACACAAAATGGCGGACTAACTTTTACTTTACAAACCCCTCGGTATGGGTATTAAATGTAAGGGTGTGACAATTAGAATATAATTAGCTCTGTGGCGTCACTCCAAATTCAAAATGGCGGCCAACACAAAATGGCGGATTATCTTTTTCATTACTACCCAGTCGGTATGGGTGTCAAATGAAAGGGTGTGACAATTAGAATATTACTAACTGTGTCGCGACATTCCAAATTCAAAATGGCGGCCCACACAAAATAGCGGTTTACCTTTTTCTTTAGAAGGCCCTCGGTATGGGTATCGAATGAAAGTGTATGACCAGTACAGTATAGTAAGCTTTATGACGTCATTTTAAATCCAATATGGCGGTCACTACAAAATGACGAAGCAGATACATGTAATACACTAAAAAGTAGAAAGTAAAAAGTATAGTTTAAAAAACTAAAAAATACGCTTTTATTTTAAAATGAACTAGTACAGAATAATTTTGAAGGTAAAGTTTTTATTGCTTCAGCCAGTATATGGAAACAGGATACCTTTCGAAATGTAAAAAAACATTTTGTTATTAAATCCCGTGTTTTTGCGTGAACACACACATAATCTCTTTATTATTTCAATTAACAAACTTAATTATTTAATAACTATTTATTTCCTTTTAAGGTTAGTTCTATGTCAGCATTCGCTTTTGCTTTTAATTTCTTAGTGGAAGAATATGCAGGCGGAAAAGGTCGCTGTCCACCTGTGAAACGTAATACTCGTAAAACTCTATTTATATCATCAATTGAAAAGGGTGCTATTTTATTCGACAGCTTGGTTGAAGCAAATAGAGCAAACGAAATCGGAATGGTAGTAGTTGATGAATTACATTTACTAGGTGAAAGCGGACGAGGTGCAATCCTGGAAGCTTTTTTAACTAAAGTTATGTTTTTAAAAGGTTCGACGCAATCCATATTTTATGAATATAACAATTTTTTTTTATTATAGTCGGCATACAAATAATTGCGATGAGCGCTACTATAGGAAATATATCACAAATATCGAAGTTTTTAAACACGGATGTATATACAAGAGGATTTCGACCAGTAGAATTAAAAGAATACATAAAATGTGGAAATGATATTTTGGAAATTAATGCCGGTGGTAAAAATTTAGAAAACATATTTGTATATCGGCGAACTGTTAATTTTAAGGTAATTAATGTTTTGAATGTTTTTTTTTATATTACGACACAATTTCTCTATATTTAAGTATAGCACAAAAGTAAAAAAAGTTGACCCAGATCATCTTGGAGGATTAGTGTCTGAAATAATACCTGAATCATCATGTTTAATATTTTGTTCCACGCGAAGAAATTGCGAGAATGTCGCCATTCTTTTAAGCAAAATTTTGCCAAGGTATGCTCAAAATCAGAAAAAATGCATGCATATTTGGTGGAGTGTGTATGCTTGCATGTGCATTTGTGCGTGTTTTCTAGCAGTTGTGTACTTGAGTGTGATTCCCAGTAGGAATTCTAGGTAGCACTTACCGATGGAGCACTGATATAAGTAGTCATCTGGTAAGGGGTACTCATATTTTCTTAGGTGTTAGAAGAGCCCTTATATAACGTATTACAAGAGAAGGCAGATGGTAAGGGGTAATCCAGATGCTGTAAACATGCTAAGGGCGACGGCGAAACTATTTTCCTCGGCCACGGCGAATGGCCCGACGAGATTTCTTGTGTGCACACACTAAGAGCGACGGCGACACAAATTAAAAAACACACCGGAATAATCATCTTGGAAAGCCGTATCCCAGCGGGAAATGGAGGGCTCCAATAGCGCTGTTTGAGCACTCCTTAAAAAGCTTACAGCGCTCCCGTTACGCTCCAGTTCCATATATTTTTTAACATTGCATGTCATTGCAAGGGAGCATACGTTTTTATGCTTCTTCAAAAGCGTTCTAGGAGCATTATAAAAAAGCTTTTTAATAAAGAATTTTCATGGACGCCTGTGGATATGTGATCTGGGTACCGGAAAAGCTTTTATTTTGTTTATCTTTTGAAATTGCCTTTTCCTTTCCAAGCGCGAGTGTGATTTTATCAAAGCAGGCCCCCAACTAAATTCTAACCACTTTTAAAGCTGCTTGTCTTTCATATCGAACGAGAGCCGGTCCATTGATTATGCTAATGCCACCCTTTATGGTCATCAAGATAATCGCTCATTTTCTTCGCTCTATAAAATTTATGAAAGCTCCGGTAATGCTCCCTCGGGAGCATATTTAACAGCGCTCAAAGTAAGCTCCCCTGAACAGCGCTCCAAATTTTTCCCACTGGGATGCTACACACGCACACAGGAACACACGAGAATAGCAACACAACCCCATGCCACTGCACCCATGCAATTTTGACAGGCGACGGCTACGAAATAGAAATTGGATTGAATCGGTAGCCACGCTCGGAGACGTTGCCGTCGCAGTCGTCTGCAGATTGTGCGCCTTCATATATACCATCTGCCTTCTCTTGTAATGCGTTATATAAGGGCTCTTCTAACACCTAAGAAAATATGAGTACCGCTTACCAGATGTCTACTTATATCAGTGCTCATCGGTAAGTGCTACCTAGAATTCTTACTGGGATAGTTTCGCCGTCGCCCTTAGCATGTTTACAGCAAGAATTAGACCCAAAGCACTTCTGTAAGGGGTATGGTAAGGCCTACCCCTTACTAGTGAGGGCTCATTTCAGTACTTCTGTAAGCTTACAAGTCCTACTGGGGGGCATGTGTGCCTCGGTGTTCGTGTGGCTTTGTAGGTGTATGAATATGTGTTTTTATGTGTGTTAATTTGTGACTGAAGGTGGTTTGGGGTGGCGAATGTGTTCGTGGGTGTGTGAATGTGTATTCCCAGTAGGACTTGTAAGCTTACAGAAGTACTGAAATAAGCCCTTACTAGTAAGGGGTAGGCCTTACCATTCCCCTTACAGAAGTACTTATTTTTACAAACGATGTCATAGGAGGTAAGGCCTTACCTTTTACTTTCCTTAGGGTAGTTACATAAGTACTTACCTTTGAGTACGTACAGAACTGCTCATCGATGAGCCCTTATATAACGCATTACAAGAGAAGGCAGATGGTAAGGGGTAATCCAGAATTCGACCCAACGAAGTTAGAAATTTACCCGATGACTCATTTGTTTTCGTATTTTTGTAATGGTATTTGAGTCATCGGGCAAATTTCTAACTTCTTTGGGTCTAATTCTGGATTACCCCTTACCATCTGCCTTCTCTTGTAGTGCGTTATATAAGGGCTCTTCTAACACCTAAGAAAATATGAGTACCCCTTACCAGATGACTACTTATGGGCATTTTCGAGAATTCACCATGGTAGCTACCGGTCGAACCAGAAGTTAATCCACCATCCATCCACCACCCTGTAGTGAGACTCTGAGGCTCTGGTTACCTTATCGGTGAATACTCCAACATGGTGAGTGGTAACTTATGGTAAGTAATCAACTCTCGAACATGGTAGATTAATTTCTGGTTCGACCGGTAGCTACCATGGTGAATTCTCGAAAATGCCCTATATCAGTGCTCCATCGGTAAGTGCTACCTAGAATTCCTACTGGGTTTAAGATGTATGCATGTGTGTGTGTTTGCGCGCGTTTGTGCCTGTTGTTTTTCGTTTTCTTTATAGACGATGTTTACACTGCACGTAGGAAGAAACGTGCCCACGTTCGTTCTTCCCGCTTCATGTTCACATTACAAAATTAGACGAAAGCAACTGTCACTTTGATTGAAACTTATAGAGCCAAATTACACGGCCTATCACTTTCCCAGACTCACTTTCCAATCACTTTCAATAAACCGGTTTTTAGACAAGGGAGCGCAGGGAAGTTTATGTGTTGGGCTCACTTTTGAATCCAAAACAATTTTCGGTCTCACAGCAAATTACACTAACACAAGCATAATTTTGTTCTCTGGGGCTGCGAAAATTATGAGAATTTTTGTTGCTTTGTACACAACCACATAGACAATAGAATCGTTACACGGAAAAGAGGCAGGAAATTAGGTGCATCGTGTAATACTCAAATCATACACAGACAGGTTTGACGTGAGTCCCAAGTGAATGGCCGTGTAATTTTACTCATAGTCTGTTTGCGCTTTTTTTTGACATGTGTGTGCATGAGTATGGGCAAGACCATCGAAACTACAGGCCTGGAAGCAGACTTTTTCGTTGTGTTGGTGCCGGGCCTATTCTGTCACTTTTCTTAGAATTTGTATGCCGCGGAATAGTTTCGGGAATGTTTTAGGAATGTTTTTGCAGTAAAAAGTGATAAAACATTTTATTTTAACACTTTTTACTGCATACGGATTATCAGTGATTAGTGATTTAACTAAAAAAAAATTAAAAAAATTGAGTGATTAAGTGTATTTAAGTGTGTTAATTATTAAGGTGACCAATTTTGTTTACATTCGCGGTGGTTAGTTTGTGTTTATTTAGGGAAAAAATGTTGAATTTGTGTGGTAATTGAATAAAAAGTGATTAAAGATTATTATGGGATAGTTATTAAAAACATAGTGCAGAAAAATGCGAAGAAAAAGTGAGAAAGTTATTGTTATTCATGTTGTGTGATGGTACTTGCACTTATGTGTTTAATAACTATTCCATAATAATCTTTAATCACTTTAAAATCACTTTTTATTCAATAACCACACAAATTCAACATTTTTTCCCTAAATAAACACAAAACACACCGCGAATATGTCACCTTAACAATTAACACACTTAAAACACACTTAACCACTCATTTTTTTCAATTTTTTAATTAAATCACTAAAGCGCTAATCACTGGTAATCTATGTGCAGGAAAAAGTGATAAAATTCAATATTTTCTCACTTTTTACTGCAAAAAGAAAGTTAAAAAATTGGCGCGTACGGCTTCCGCCATGTTATTCCATGCACTTTTGGGACCCGCTTCAGCTATGTTACGGGAACTTCCAGGCCTGTAGTTTCGATTGGCTTGGCGTGGGCATGTGGGAGTTCTCGAGAAGAAACGCTATATATATAATATATGTTTTAGGCGACGATATATTGAACATAACCGAATTGAAAAATCGGCATTATTAGATGCTCTCCAGAAGGCTTGCGGTACTTTGAGTCCAATTCTTGAGGAGACAATTCCATATGGCATCGCTTTTCATCATTCTGGTTTAACTATAGACGAACGAAAAATTCTGGAAAATGCATATCGCTGCGGTACTATTTGTGTAATTTGCTGTACCTCTACATTAGCGGCAGGAGTTAATTTGCCTGCTAAAAGAGTAATAATAAGAGCACCATATGTAGGAAACAAATTTATGACATTAAGTCAGTACAAGCAAATGGTTGGCCGCGCAGGACGGGCAGGCTTAGGAGACGCGGGTGAAAGTTTTCTCATTTGTTCAGCCAAAGACAATTACCAGGTTGGCCAAATGTTCTTCTCTCCTATGGACAAAATTATAAGTTCCTTGGATCATCAAGGTTGCATTGGCTTGCAATCGCTGATATTAAGCTCAATTGGTTTAACTATAGCTAGTTGCCTAAAAGATTTGGTGGATCTTTGTTCATTCTCTTTGTTTGCCATACAAGCAAATGAACGAGAAACATCACTAAATGCTCTTATTTCAAATATTTTGAGGGATATGTTTAAGCATAAAATACTCGAAGTTCCAGATACTAATTTTGAATCTCCTCATAACTCGGATATAATAACATCCCAAGAAATTTCTAACAATCCACAAAGTACAAACTATAAGACTTATGTTTTGCGAAAATCTACGAAGTTCAATTTGACTGCAATTGGGAAAGCAGCTTTCAAGGCCGGAATAGATTACTGCAAGGTAGAGTCAATTTGTGATGGACTGAAAATGGCACAAAGGGCTCTAGTTTTAACAAGCTACGCCCATCTGTCGTATTTAGTTTTAATGTTCAATACCAGTGAGGATTCGATCACTCCCGATCCTAGGATTCTTTTCGAGCAGTATAAAGGACTCGATGATAAAATACGAGATTTCGTAACGGTTTTAGGAATCACAGAAAAACATATGATTAAAATGGCCAGAACTTTATCCCTAAAAGGACCCATGGAAAATTCACTCGTTAAACTTTACAAAACATTCATATTAATTGACATAATAAATTTGATGCCTATACATGAAGTTTCAACAAAATACTCATTGGAACGTGGAAGTCTACAAAATTTTATTACACAGTCTATTTCTGCTACTTCTACCATGATTCGCTTATGTGAGCAAATTCAAGAATTTTGGTGTTTTAAACCCCTTTTTGAAAAATTGCTTGAAAAGCTTGATTATTGTTGTTCTGTGGAGCTAACAGCATTATTAGAGATTCCTTCAGTAAAAATTGTAAGTTAAATATTTAAATCTTTCAATTCTAATATTTAATATGTTTTAGTATAGAGCCAAGCAACTTTTTACAGCTGGATATCGTAGTATTGAGGATGTAGCGAAGTCTAACGCTCGCCAATTAGTTCGTTCGCTTGATCACCTTTCTGTGAAAACAGCATGTGAAATGATTTCTGCTGCCAAAGTAAGTCAACAGAATTATAACAGATCTATAAAAATTAAGATTAATTAGAATCGTACATTTAGTAAATTGATAATTATACGGGTTATGTGCCCACTACTTTGTTTTCGGATAGTTCTGCAGATTAATTTAAAAATTTAATAACAGTTGAACGTTACATTTATTTATATTTTGATATATGTATATGAGCATTTCTATCGAAAATTTACACTTTCTTGACCAAAAAAAGTAAATTTTAAATCAATGAGCACTTCGTTCAAATATGGTTTTTCAACATCATTTATCTATTCTGAACATTATCCAATAGGTCTTCCAAAGAATTTCGAAGGCGGTTTTTTTGCAGTATTTTTTGTATCAACTTCACATTTAGTCCAGTAAAATTACGGTTTACATATCACCCTGTATTTTTGTAACCCTATTAGCTATTTTCAAGAGTAAGGTACCAGTATACGCCAGAATACTCCCACCTCTCTAAAACTGTAAAAATCAAGGTTTCACCCTACAAACTGAGTAATGAGTCTTCAAACTCAAAATTTAGGTTTTTTTAACTAAAATTTCCAGTGCTTTTATAGTCTTGTGTGTTGGTAGTTCTGCAAAATTTCGTAAATTTATTTGGAAAAATTATTGAAAGTTGCCTTTTGTTAATTTTGGAAGTCGATTAAGCATTTTTATAAATTGTTTTTAAAGCAGAAATATTTTTAATAAGTTTTAGAGACTGATATAAATTGCGACAGGACCCATCAAAAATCAGAACTACAACTTTAAAAAACTAAATTTATTCCATGATCCAACCCCGTTCTTTTATGCTCGGCTGATCTGATCTGGATCACGGTGTAAAAAGAACGCAGCTTTAGTGTATACACCCTGTATTGATAAAACATTGCATTAAAACCTTTTCTGTTGAGCAAATTATATTTGGATTTCGTTGACCAAACTGTAGCTATTTACATGTTATGTAATGAAAGAAGTCGGTCAAAAATTCCTCCTGAATTCTATGAGTTTTATTCACTTCACATTGATACCTTCTAAAATTATACCCTATAAAATTATACCTCAGAAAACTTTCATGCACTCAAAACCATCGACGACCAATCACATTTTTGAAGCACTTTGTTAGATCACTGCACATAAAAGATTTTGGCATCAATTCGCGTAAAAATAAAATATTTAGATGCAACACGGCAGTAAATTTTAACGACTCTGCGTCTTCAAAATGCTATTTATCCAGAAATACTACTTACATATTTATAAAAAAATTTAAACAAGAAATTAAAATAATTCTGACCGTCTTTTTTATTTTTGCAGATTATCATATTGAAAAAACTTGAAGTACTACAAGAAGAAACAGAATATTTAGTGGAGTGCTTAAACGCATGATTTTTTCATAATTTTTTAAATATACATACTTATAAAATGTGTACGCTCGTTTTTCACCAAAAATGTGGTTAATTAAAGAAAGTAAATTGTTGGTTAATAAGTAAAAATGTGTAAACAGGGTCTTGCATTGACCGTCCGCCAGGGCAGGGTGATTGAGGACATCCATAATGCTTTCATTTAACTCCATATATGTTAGCCGAAAGTTCATACTTTCGAAGTTATTTATGTTTTAGTAAATTTTTAGCAAAATTCGGGTTTTACCTACAAATTTCGTGATTATTTCTTTTACCCGTGTTCAATTCTCCACTATGTAGAAGCAACATTCCCTTCTTTCCCTTGGGCCTGCTCACTATATCACCTTAGGTCATTTTTAACAATTTATTTTCAGATTAAATTTCTGAAGATATCTTAGGAGAAACTGGTGCGATCAGACTTAAAGCCGAGAGTGCGAAGGTGCCAGGGACTAAAGAAGCAGCAGGAAGATGCTATTCAGTTCAGATGACAGCAAGAAAATCACCAGTCAAAGAAATGATCACCATTATTACTAAAACCATTAATATCATCATCATAAACCACTATCCATATAATTTAAATTCGATTAAACCTTATTCACCTGACAACTGGAGAGGCATCTGTTTATTATTTACGGTGGGAAAAATCTTGTCCCATATATTACTATCTAGGATAAGAGAGGCAGTAGATCGAACGCTCAGAAGACAGCAGGCTGGATGCAGAAAGGGCCGCTCCTGCATAGACCATATTAACACCTTGAGAATCATAGTGGAGCAGTCTACTGAATTCCGATCTCCCCTTTACCTTGCTTTCGTAGACTATAAGAAAGCGTTCGACTCGGTTAATAGGAGCTTTATATGGCAAGCTCTACGGAAACGTGGACTGCCGGACAAAATAATAGAATTGATAAAAGCTCTATACAACAATTCCAAATGCAGAGTTCTCCATAATGGAAAATTATCCGACAGCTTTGAGGTGAGCTCAGGAGTACGACAAGGATGTATTTCTTATAGTAATAAACGACATTCTTGTCAGCGCTCTAGATAGAAGAACAGGTGGCATACAATGGGGATTGCTGGACCGCCTTAAGGATCTCGACTACGCGGATGATATCTGTTTGCTGGCCCACAGACACCAGGACCTCAAAAACATGTTAAACAATTTGGCAACAGAAAGTAGCTCGGCGGGCTTAAGGTTAAATCCGACTAAAACAAAAGAAATGCGGATAAATGCAAACACCCTTGAACGGACAGCGCTAAATAACCGTGACGTGGAACTGGTAGACAATTTCTGTTACCTCGGTAGTATTATGGCGGTACAGAAGAAGACATCAGTTCCAGAATAAATAAAGCAAGAAGCGCATATGCATGCCTGTTTATAATGAGATAAAGCAAAGTCTGGGCGACAACGTAGCAAACAATGCCAGAAAATATATGCAGTGGCAAAGTTTATGTGAACTGTTGCACACCCAGACTCGAGATTCCTTGCCTGTTGTGCCCCGTCCTTCCCGTTTCCCAGTGTACACGAAAAATCTAACGATTTTTCAATGTGAGAGCGTGATGCGAATGGGCCTATTCACACAGTGCACATTCATGGCGCCTAAAACCGGTTTTATAGATTAGAGAGGGAAGGGAGCGGAAGAACTTAACGAAACATTTTTCACGCAAAAGCAAAGGCGTGAAAACTGGCACACATATAAAAAGTTACTTCTATCTCTGGCATTCTTTAGCTCTGTTTTTCTCTAACAAGTAAATTTCATCTGCAATACATTTAAAGGTTCCTGTATAGCATTCGAATTTACTGCACTCATTTACGCCCCGTCTGAGTTGCTAGGAGTTGAATAAAACCGGTTTTACTCACCACAATTATGGCAGCGTGTGAATATGCCCAATGGGCCTATTCACACAGTGCACATTCATGGCGCCTAAAACCGGTTTTATAGATGAGAGAGAGGGAAGGGAGCGGAAGAACTTAACGAAACATTTTTCACGCAAAACCAAACGCGTGAAAACTAGCACACATATAAAAAGTTACTTCTATCTCGCATTCTTTAGCTCTGTTTTTCTCAACAAGTAATTTTCATGTGCAATACATTTAAAGGTTCCCGTATAGCATTCAAATTTACTACACTCATTTACGCCCCGTCTGAGTTGCTAGGAGTTTAATAAAACCGGTTTTACTCACCACAATTATGGCAGCGTGTGAATATGCCCAATGGGCATATTCACACGTTGCCATAAGTGTGTTGAGTAAAATCGCTTTTATTGAACTCCCCGGAATTCACACGAGGGGTAATTATGTTGAAAGCAATTCACTCTCATGGAAATTATTTAGGCTAATGTCCCGGTTAAACGAATGACAAAAAATGACAATTGTCATAATCTCTGGTCATAATTAATGACATTGCTGTTTACACGACGGAAATAATGACATGTGTGGAGCTTTGTCATAACATGTCATTAAATTATGACCAGTTGCCATAAATATAGTAATGGCAAGAGTTGAATTTATACGAATGACAAATAATGGCAAGTCGAATTATTACAGAGTTGACTTTATTTGTGTTGGGAGGACTGAAATTTATAAAAAAAACAACAAAAAGGAGAAGAAAACAGAAATCGCGATGCGTCCGTCCAATGTTCTCCGGCAAAAGGATCCAGAACTCTTCAAAAAAAATTTAAGGATGTCCGCCGATGACTTCGATTTCCTCCTTGATAGAGTGGCTCCATTGATCGAAAAGCAAACCACAAAAATGCGTCAACCAATTTCTTCCGGAGAACGTCTTGCGATCACACTTCGATATGAGATTTGCCTTGTTAAGATAAATAAAAATGATCATAAAGAATATGAACATAAATTGCGGTCGTGTATTGCCGCTATTATAGTCCATTCAAAACGCGCGTTTGGGTATATAACATAACACTTTTTGAAACTCTTTCTGTATATGTATGTTTTTTCGGTCCCTGATTACGGGGTCCGCCCGTTTAATCTAGGGGTAGTTTATCCCTTAAGCGTTGAAAATAATTTATTTTTGGCTGATAAAATCTATTAAACCGCAAAAGGGGAAAAAATTGTACAAATTAATGGTTTGCAATTTATTTTTTGTTTAAAGTTGATTTTGAAAATTGTAGAGGTAGTTTAAACTCCTTAAGGGTTGGAAACAATTTATTTGTACCTGACAACATGCATTCAATCGAATTTGAAGCATAAAGTTGGAAGAACAAATTTTTTAATTTCCAGTCGATTTAGGGGTTGTTTTAACCCTTTACCCGCTATCGTAAAATTTGGCTTAATTTGGTATAAATCAACCACCTTCGTAAATAAATAATGAAAAAAGTGTATTTCATTGCATTATTTTTGATTATTATTGAAATTATTGCGAAAAACAGAACACAACAGGATTTGAATTATGACAATCTGTCATAAAAGAATGACCAAGTTCATTCTTTTATGACGACTTGTCATAATTTGTCTTTATCGTTTGCAAGGTCATAATTTGTGTCATTATTTCTGACTTCTTTTATGGCAGGAATTTTTGTCATTGTTTATTACAGAAATAATGACACAAATTATAATGATAATGACAAATTATGACCGAAAAAATGACAAGCGTGTCATTCGTGTCATTCAAAAATGAATTTAGGGAAATTTCATATTACGACTTTATAACGGAACTCCAATTTTTCTGAACGATTAGAGGAATGGAATTTATAACGGAATTTATTTATTTATTTATTTTGTACTGAATGATAAAAAATTAAGCCATCCGCCATCTTCAAACAGAAACCGAAACCAATAATAAACAATAGATGTTTAAATTTTTTTATGGAGAATAATTTAGCGTTTTGGAATGTAAGGTAAAGTTATTCAAATGAAAAATTGAAAACGATTAAAAAGAAATTGTGAGCTAGAGAGTGTGCATTTTGTTATTTATTAACTCCTTTCTTAAAACCCGCTACACAAGATCCATCCAAGCTTATTAACTATACAGGGTGTATACACTAAGTTTACAAAGCGTTGCTAAACCGTTACAATCCCCCTACCCTCCGTATTATTACGAAAATATTTACATTTTATTCTATAGTATTTTATGAAATGTAGTTACAAAAGTAGTAATTTGTAATTTCAAACATGCAATAATGCTGCAGTAGTATGCGTAAAAGGTAAATGCCATTTATGAATGAATGGAAAAGTTGAAATGCTATTTATTTATACGTATTGATTTCAAGTTACTTAGCAATGGAATATCTTAGAAAAATAATGCTACAAATTGCTTGTGATCCAATGCGTAAACTCATTTACTTTTGTGTATACACCAGGGTGATTTGGTTCACCACAGCGTATGCCCCACGAAACAATTCCTGCCACAACCCATCGCTTATTCTCGAGTTGTACTAAAAGTGGTCCACCGCTGTCACCTTGACATGAATCTTTTCCTCCGGTTTTCTCACCTGCGCACATATGTTTTTCATTGATCCTTTCAATAATACCATTTTGACAAGTTTCTCTATGCCAAATAGGCATTGATACTTCCATTAATACTTTTGAATACGGACCACCAAAAAACTGTGTACCCCAGCCTATAACTACGCCAACCCATGACTCCCAATTCTCGTTGAATGGTGGCAAGCATGCTGGCCAAATGTACGTATTAAATAAGGTAGGTCTATCAAGTTGCAGCAAAGCAATATCATTTTCATATGTTGTAGGATCAAAATCTATATGTTGAACTATTCGGAGGATTCGAAATTCTCTTGATCTAGTTTCATTTACTACAGCAAAGTCATATTCCCCCAAACGCACATACAAGTTATTTTTATCTTCTAAATAAGTACAATGTGCGGCGGTGAGAACATGTTGATGTGTAATAAGTACAGCGCCACAGTGAACAATTGGGCTATGCTGACGAATAATTGCAGCCATCCAAGGCCATTCATCGGGTTCTGCAGCTCGTCCCTGTACTATCTTAGGAAACTCCTTTGTAGTTAGACCACATCCGCGTTCTTTCAATGCTTCGTTTGTTTCAGAATTTGCAGTTTGTGTAGATACTTGCGGTTCATAATAAGATTGGCTTTCTAGTAAATCTGCCGAACAACACAGCCCTATGGTCCTAGACGTATAAAGAATTAGATTCAATAAGCAATTAAAGTTAAATGGAATAAGACATACCCTTGCTTCGTAACACAAAGCTGGTCTAGAATTTTTAAAATATTACTATCGGTATCAATTGCACATGATCTTACAGGAACACAGTACCCTTGTTTGCCAGCTGATGTTAAACATCTTTGAATAGATACCTAAGACAATTTGTTCTATTATTTTGTATTTTTATGAAAACAAAAGTTACTTGTTCTGCTAGGTTCCGAGGTGATGCTTCTCCTTCATAAATTTTAGCCAGATGTGAGTATTGTTTTGTTATTGTGCCTAAAAACGTTAAATTATTAAGTATGTGCTATTCAAGTAAAGACTGAAGCCCAGTTTACTTCATATAATAATAGAAAAAATATAAAAAAAGATTTTCACAGGCGCCCCTCTCTAAGTAGTAACCCGCATTTCAAGGCCGTAGCCAGCTCCGAATATCTAAGGGCGCTCATCGCACAATTATTGGCGCCCGAAATAACAGTTCGGAAAAATAAAAGATGCAAATATATAGTGTTTTTGTTACCTTGAGGCTGGTTTTGTACTAAACATTTTCTGAAAGTGAGAACGAAAATAATGAGTAGAATTCAGGTCAATTTGAGAATATTTATTAAATCAAATTAATCATTTGAGCAATGACAACACTTGCCTTGATGTGATAAGAACATTTCGAAAGACTTCACTCAAGTAAACAATCCGCGCGACCACTTGTTTTCATGCACTGTCACGTAATAACGTTCATCTTGCAAATCATGCACACAGCCTTTTCTACAGCGGCTACTACGATGATATTTGTATTTGACAAAATAATGCTAAACCACAAATAAACTCTTGACGTAGTCTTCTTCTATTTAATTCGGAAGAAAATTTAAATTTAAGTTTAAATCAAATGATTATTTACAATAAATGCTAACGTTTCCAGAAATTCTTACGGTTTGACAAAATAATTTTTTTTTCATTGCAATTAAAAGTCCTTACAGTAAAGGGCGCTGCGCGCCCTTTCGCGCCCCCGTGGCTACGGCCATGCCGCATTTAGCGACCAATGCTTATTCGTGAAAGATTAATCAGTTAGCGTAAGACTCTTTACCTATATATATTCTTATTTTCTAAATTAACACCGGAACTTTTCGCTAGCGCCCCACGCTTTTTTACATTTCGAAAGGTAGGTTGTTTCCATATACTGGCTGGAGCAATAAAAACTTGGGATTCAAAATTATTTTTTACTTTAGCTCATTTTAAAATACCTATAAGCGTATTTTTTAGTTTGCTATATTTTTTTTTCTACATTTTAGTCTATTATGTGTGTTCCGCCATTGTGTAGTGACCGCCATATTAGATTTAAAATGATGTCACACAGGTTACTGTGCTATATTCGTCTTACACTTTCAGTTGATACCCATGATGCAAGTTACACTTTCCATCATTTCGTTTATTACCCCCATACACAAACCGAGTTTTAAGGCAAGGGGTCGCAGGGAAGTATATGTCATGCATGTAATTTGCACCCATGGCTGCGACCCCTTGCCTAAAAAATCGGTTTGTGTATGGGGGTAATAAACGAAATGTTGGACAGTGTAACTTGCATCCATAGATGCAAGTTACACTTTCCATCATTTCGTTTATTACCCCCATACACAAACCGATTTTTTAGGCAAGGGGTCGCAGCGAAGTATATGTCATGCATGTAATTTGCACCCATCGCTGCGACCTCTTGCCTAAAAAATCGGTTTGTGTATTGGGGTAATAAACGAAACGATGGATAGTGTAACTTGCATCATACCGTGCGCGTTCTAAAGAAAAAGGTAAACCGCTATTTTGTATTGGCCGCCATTTTGAATTTGGAATGACGCCACAGAGCTTATGATGCAAGTCACACTATCCATCATTTCGTTTATTACCCCCATACACAAACCGATTTTTTAGGCAAGGGGTCGCAGGGAAGTATATGCCATGCGTGTAATTTGCATACTTCGCTGCGACCCCTTGCCTAAAAAGTTGGTTTGTGTATGGGGGTAATTAACGAAGTGATGGATAGTGTCACTTGCATCTATAGTATTCTAATTGTTATAGGGCCCATCCACGGGCCAACCAGTTGCCCAAACTAATTTGTGTAAAGAGTTGGTGTTTTGCCACAAACGCTTCCACAGAACTGATACTTCTACTGTCAATTTGATATTTAACAGGCAATTTGAAAGTTAAATGAAATTGTAGAAAACCCGCGATTAGGTTTTATAATAATAAAAAATGGATAACGATGTTTTTTTGTATTAATTATAAATTTATTAATTAATAATATAAATATTTATATGTTTTAAAAATATAAACTAAATTCTAAAAATATAAATTCTGAATTTAATTTAATATGATGTGAACTTACATAATTTAAATTAAAAATAACGCAAAACAATGAAAATATAAACTTGTAAAAAAATATTACTTCGGATTCAGGCTTATTAATTCAAGTAGTTTGCCTAACTGAAATACACACGGCGCGACCAGTTGTCCAAACTCTTGGCCCCGCCCCCATAGAATTAAAAGATTTTGATTTATCCCAACTGAAACCCCAACTGTCAAATCAGTTTGCCAACTGCCCCATAAACGCTTTGATTCAGTGACAACACAACTCAGTTTGGGCAACTAGTTGGCCCGTGGATGGGCCCCATTACACCCTTTCATTTGATACCCATAGCGACTGGGCTGTAAAGAGAAAGGTAATTCGCCATTTTGTGTTCGCCACCATTTTGAATTTATTCTACTTCTACTTTATTCTACTATTTACTCTACTTGTCATATCCTTTCATTTGATACCCATACCGAGTGAACTAAATATGTTTGTAAGAATAAATTAAAATTTTTAAAAGTTTTTGTTGTATCAACAAACTAGCTGGAACCCGGTGCGCCTGGCTGCTGGAAAGCTTGGACAATTTCCTATAATAATATCTGGACAATTTTTATGCTACGGCCTACGAGAGAAATGGCAGAGATTGTTGGAAAAAGTCGAACAACTGTCCAATATATTATTAAAAGGTGTGAAGAAAGTGGTAGAATAGCAAGCAAGCCAAAAAACAGTACCAGAAAAATATTTCCCAACAATCTCTGCCATTTCTCTCTGACTTTTTCCCGCCTTATAATGAGAGACTACAGGGGTATTTATGATCTGTGTTAAACGTCGAGAAATCGTAAAATGTTATCTTCGAAATAGACAAGATCGTGAGCGACCCCTTTAAATTTCCACGATAAAGTGTAATTTTTATATTAATTTGCACCTTTCAAATACAGCTATCAAAGAAAATAAATTCTAAATATCATTTACTAAGGAAAGTTTCTCGATTTGTTAAACTTTTTTCTCGATTTAACACAAATAACACGAATAACACAGATCATGAATACCCCTTACTAAAGAACGAATTGCAATACTCGGTTGTTTGGTATGGTACGGAGGTGTATGGCGGCAAATGGCACTAGCAACCTTGAGTTCATCCGAGGAACAATGGATACAATGGTTTAGCTTGATATTCTAAAAAGAAATGTGCAGCCGAGTGCGCAACTTCTAAGTATTACTGCTGGGTTTGCATTCTATCGGTATAATGGCCCTAAGCATACCTCAGACTTTGAACGCTATTGGCTGATATACAATTGTAAAACAGTTTTCCCCGTTCCTCCTCAATCCCCTGGCTTGAATGTTATAAAGAATTTATGGGATACACCTGACAGGAGCACTCGTAAGACAATATTACCTCGCAGAAAGACCTTGAAAATGTACTCAAGCAGGAATGGGCTAGAATTAATCCTTGTATACTAAAAATTAGTAAATTCAATGCCGAACAGGCTTCTAGCAGTGATTACAGCATAAGGAGGACGAACTAAATACTAATAGTCCGGGAACCAGTGACAGATTTTTGTCAGTCATTTCATTTTGGCTGAAACTACGTGGAACGCTCAATTCAGGTGTACTATAAAGCATCCCCAACACGTAAAAAAAAGAATGGTTTCAGTGATTTCATTCCGGCTGAAAATTGATCAGATGAGAGTTGACATATTTGTTTGAATAAAACCAATCGTTAGCCGGCCGTACATCGAGGGAAATCCTGTCAGCTGGCGCAGCGAAAGTTCTTGGATAGAAATTAGGTATGAGCACAATTGTACTAATGAAATACATCAGCTGACGAACTTTCCATCGGACTAATAATAACTATTTCTATTATTATTATTTATTATTTTATTTTATTATTATTATTTCTATCTATTTTATTATTGCTCGCTGGTTATGCCGACTGTCGCCCGAGCGTCAGAGGCGTAACGGGTCCTCGCCAAGGCAATTACATATGATGTTTCCTTAAAAACTTATTGAGCTTAGTTGGAATTTGCACAGAAATTTTGTACCTTATTTGCATTGCAAGGAGATTTCAGATATCTTGCCGAAACGATTTATAATGTTTTTTTAACGTTTCATAAGGCGTTGTTATGTCACAATTACATAAATTAGCCCTGGGTTTATTATTGTAATTTATAAAACTCCGTACGCCACACCCGTACGTTCAACAAAAGGTACACGCGCTAACTATACTGAAATTACTTATTGAAATGAAACACGCTTTAATAATACTTAAAACAAGGGTAAAACAAACAAACAAATATAATGCATCTTTGTAAAATGAACTAATGTTTTGCATATTTGTAACACATCTTAAAAACCGCACGCTTTTTATGTGTTTTTTTTATTTTTTTCAACTTTTGTTTCCCGATTTATTAAAAATATGTAAACATATTTATTATTTATTTTTATAAATTTTACCTTGATTTACGGCACAAAATATTAAAAAGATCAGTAAATGTTTTATAGTCGGCATTTAAACACAATTTTTTTTAAAATTCAAGAACTGAAATGAAACCACACGACTATGATATCATATTAAAATTAAAAAAACTGAAAGAGGCTGGGCTTTACAAGAAGAAATAAAATGAATAGTCGGAATGTGAAAGATGATAAGCTAAGCTGCTTATTCATATCAATTCCAACTTCAACACTACACTTCCTTTCTGCGGAGTTGAAGATAACAGTCGTTAGACTGGTAATTTTGACTGAAAATACATAACATTAACATTGATGAAAATTGTTAAAGACAAGATAAATTTCTTGGGTTGCGTGTAAATATCTGATTGCAGAGGACAAATCTGTCGAAGAATATTTAATTGTAATAAAAGTTAATATGTAGAAAGTTTTGGATTTCCACTTACTGTTTGCACGACAGATAATTGATTTGTGGATTTGCATGAATGTTATGTGTCGCAACCTAAATTGTATCTGAAAAATGAATATTTTTTTATTTCAAAATTATATCAATTTATTCTAGAAGTTATCTATATAAATATAATTGGAGTGTCTGTCTGTAATTTCAAAATAATTGTCATTTTCAAAGCTTATATGGTTATTTGCATAACATTAAAACGAAATCAAGTATTTTTAAAATTTTTGTCTGTCTGTATGTCGGTATGTCTGTCTGTTTGTCCGGGCTAATCTCGGAAACGGCTAATCCGATTGCGATGGGACTTTCACTGGAAGATTCAGTATTTTCTTGGGCATGTTTTAGGCTATTTTTTCTAATGTATATATGTATGTGTATATGTAGTCCAGGAGGGATAGAAAAAAAGTTGAAATAAATCTACCCTGCGATTTTTCCACGCTATAATTAAGAGAAAAATCGTAGGAATTCAATGAATGTGTTTTGGACAAAATCGGTCCAGGAGAACAGGTGGAAAAAGCTAATAATGGTAGCGAAAACACGTTTTTCAACTTTTAAGGTGCGAAAAAATTTTGTTTTTGGAAAACAAAAAATAGTACGTAATAGCGCTTAAAAAGACGAAAATTATGAGTTTGGACAATTTAAATCGGTCAACGGGTTTTTGCAAAAAAAACCGCGAAATATGACCATTTTTTGACATTTAATTACAGGGACTGTAATTATCTTAGAACCTTGTTTCAATGCTGAAATTGTGGCTTCTGTTAGTGCCTACCTACAATAAAAATTTCATGCAAAAATAATTATAACTTTTTGCGTAAATCTCAAATATTTAAAAACAGCCGTTTCAGGAAAAAAGTTTGATCAAGGCACACGGTGGTGCTCGAGTTATTTTGAAAAGCCTTATTTATTCTCGAAGAGTTGCTCTACCAACCCATTTTCATGAAAAGTTTGTGAGGTTCGATTTAATACCTCATAAACGCGTTTAAAACAGGTACTTTTCTTGATTTTCAGAAAAAACACCTTTGGGCTGCGTTCCGGCTTCCCCGGCAGGTTGCGTTCCGTCCCGGCTTTCACAGATAGCCCAAAAATCTAAGTAACGAGTCGCATGTGTTTGTTGTGTATGCTTGTGTATCCTATGTCGAATGCGGCAATGCAGAAAAAGTTTAAAGTAGCCCGACATTTGCGTGGCATGCGGAACATTCACGGAATATTTCGTCAGGTCGCATTTAAATACACACACTTTTATATGATCTGTCAACGAATGCAACGCATGTACGCTTGGATACGTCACCAGCTTTATACATAGCGCCCTTAGGGGTATTTGGCGAAAGTAATGGGCATCACCGACCACTTTCTCGTACCCAAAAAACCTCTATGTATAAATTTTCACCATCGTAGAACGTATATTACTATACTTTTTATCGAATTTTTAACAAAGCTCTCTAAGACAGCCTAAAATGTCTACCATGTTAATTAAATGGGTGATGTCAAAAAAACTTTTTAAGCGTTTCGAAATAAAACACTTTCAAAAGCTGAGATTTGCAGTGATGTCGTGGTACTTTTGTCAATATTGGGTCTGTTTAGACACTTCGCTCCCAGGAATGTTCCTCACTAACTTTATGGATGAAGGGAGAAGTGGGGTGGTACCTCTCATCATCCCCATTTTCCCCTTTATCCACAAAGTTCGGAAGCGCCCTTTCTGATGAAAAATTAATATTGAAATCACCACACAAAATCATGGGGATTTCGTTGAACTTTCGACCTAGTAAAATTGTCATGTATGAATTCCATTATTTATGCGGCGATACATAAATAACTACCATCAAATTCATTTGTACATTTTCTGCCATACATCTGCCAACAACACACGTTTCTGATTTATCGTGACTAAGTTTTTGGTACACTGCGCGACAAGTGAATCCTCCCTCGATTTTTTAGTCCTTTACCGTTATAAGATGAGACGGTTTTTTCTTACTTTTAACAAAAGAAGTCTTGAGTTAAGAGTAATTATTAGGAAGAATTCCTAACTGTATCTCGTAACGGTATTTTCACATTTTATTAATATTAATACATATTAATTATAACCTAGAATGGGCCATCGACTCTCACATCCCCCAATCGGTACATCCGACTTTACTGTCACCAGCTCAACATGCCTATCTCTGGTGGTGGGAACTATTGAAAATACCCTATATTACAAACTTTTAGGCTCCCTTCCCCTTCTTCCCTTGCAGTTCTCTTGATAGGCCAATTACTATTCTTAAAGCTTTTATTTGCCCAATTTCATCCACTGATAGTTTTTCTCATTTACCTATTTTTCAAATTTATCTTCAGAAGAGTCAATTTAACCAATAAAATCGTTTTCTGAAAAAGTACTGATTAAAACAAAGGGGGCTAACCAGTTTTCGCAGTCCACAAAGCGCAAAAAACGAAAAAATAATAAAATGTGAAAATACAGTTAGGAATTCTTCCTAATAATTACTCTTAACTCAAGATATCTTTTGTTAAAAGTAAGAAAAAACCGTCCCATCTTATAACGGCAAACGACTAAAAAATCGAGGGGGGCTATTCACTTGTCGCGCAGTGTATGTCCGTGTCGCCTATGATGCGCTTCAGGTGGTGCTTAACGGATTCCACCATGGAGAATATACAAGGAGACAAAACTCTTATGGGGAAAATGACAGGAAATGGATGGGTAGAAGAAACTAAACTAGAAGTTCATTTTTGGCCACAGATGTCACCTTTGTCCGATGTACCCCAAATGAAATTAATAAAAATTCATTGGAAACATCAAAAATTGATTAATTACGAATAATCGCATTGATATAAAATCGAATTTGGAAGCTGGTAAACAGCTGTAAGCTGCTAAACGTAAAATATATTAGTAATAAACGAACTTTACCATGAACCGGATAAATATAATCGGCCATGTTTTTCGGGGTACATTTGACTACAGCGCCACCAATAATCAAACGAAAATTGACAACACGGAGTTTTGTCTCCTTGTATAGCCTCCATGGTTTCCACCTTGAATGAGTTAAATCAATTTAATTTTGCTGCTATAAACTTGGTAGTACCTTGTTTATGCGTAAGTAGCATTTCGGCTTAAGATAGAATCCGGCTCCGTATAAACAGTCTTAAGTCGAAACTCGTCTCAAGCTTAATTTATTTCAGCTTAAGACGAATTATTGTGTTTATGGGCGTGTGAGGTTAATGATTAAGGTTATGTTAATCAAGCCCGTCTCAAGTACAGGCCTGGAAGTTCCCTTGCTTACTAACACTAACGCAGCTGGTGGTAGACCCATTATCTGTCAGATCAAGAAGAAATTATAAGGAGCGAGGTACTAGTTCGGGATATCTTGCCGTAAAAAGTCATAAAATAATATATTTAACCAGTTTTTATTGCAATAGGATTACCAGTGAATAGTGCTTTAGTGATTTAATTAAGAAAATTTAAAAAAATTGAGTGATTAAGTGTGTTTTAAGTGTGTTAAATGTGAAAGTAGCCAATTTTGTTTACATTCGCGGTGGTTTTTTCGTGTTTATTTAGGGGAAAAATGTTGAATTTGTGTAGTAATATAATAAAAAGTGCTTTTTAAGTGATTAAAGATTATTATAGAATAGTTATTAAAAACATAATTGCAGAAAAATGTGAAGGAAAAGTGAAAAAGTTATTGTTATGCATGTTGTGTGGTGGTACTTGCACTTAATGTTGGAAATTTTCCAAGCTTTCTAATTTTGCAAAAAAAAATTAGTTAACTACGTATTTTTTGGAGAAAAAGGTGGTTTTAATTGTAATTTTAGTGAAAAAACCCAAAGTTTTGACTTTGACGACTCATTGCTCTGGAACTTGATAGGGAAGAATTTTTATTTTGCGCACACTGATACCTTATTCATGAAAATAGTTCATACGGTTACAAAAATACAGGGTGATATGTAAAACTCTAAAAAAGCTTCAAAACGCCCTAGCGGCTAAAACCTATTACCATTTTGGCTGCAAAATTCAATTTAGGATCCTTTACCAATCACACGCGGTGTTCCGCAAGGCTCCGTATTAGAACCCTTGCTTTTCATACATGCACATAAATGACCAGCAGTATCGTGACGAATTGTAAACTGCACATGTATGCAGATGACGTCTAAATTTATTTAAACAGCCCCGTTGGATTAGTAGAGAACTGTGTACACAACATTAATGCCGATCTAGAGCGTATCTATCAATGGTCTTTATCCAACCACCTACTGCTAAATGCCTCTAAATCCTGTTGCATTCCAATGTATAGGAGCCAATTAGACACTTCCTTCCTTCTACCTATCATTCTCATGAACGCGTGACTACCCTACCAATTTCGAGTTAAGAATCTTGGTGTCCACCTGAACTCACAATAAACTTGCTGTGATCAAGTTTCTTATACCCTATCTAAAATATATGGTAATTTGCAGTGCCTGTGGTTGTACGCTTCCATTCTGCCCACAGGCACTCGTACAAAGTTAATTAAAACTCTAATTTTACCGCACTTCACTTATGCTAGCCTTACCTTTCCCTCCCTTGATGCGTCATGCCGACATAAACTCAATGTAGCCTTCAATGATTGTACAAGGTTTGTCTATAATCTTCGCCGATCCGACCATAGTGCCTGTTCACACGGGTGGTCACCGCGACCTTCAACACGAAATTTACAGGTGCGGGGAGCGTTCGGGTGGGAAGGAAGTGCGTCTCGATTTGAAAGCGACTCACGTTCGCTTTTCTGACCAGCTGATTGTTTCAATTTCATTTTGTATCACCTTACTGTTCCATTGTATTTTCGTTTCACCCGTATTGGGAGCAAACGTGCGATAGGACAATTTTCAGGCTTCAGTTTTGTTGCACAGATTTTTTACTAAAATTAATTATATTCAGGTAATCACAGTTTATAAAAATTTATGTCACTTTTATGAAAATCACAAACTTTGTTCCCGTACCGTATGTTCCACCTGTCATAAAAACGACTGGACACAAAGCGAAACGTGTGAACAAATATTCGCTTTTTCGTTCGCTTTGTCGCGCCTCAAAGCGACCTGTGTGAACAGGCACATATCAGCCGGTATGGTTCTTCCGTTCTGGGATGCACCCTTGAAGTGTACTTATCAGTGAAGGCAATGACATTCATTTACAAACTCCTACACTCCGACCGACCATCATATCTACATGAGTACCTTCAACTCGGTCGTACGACTAGAAGAATACTTGGTATTAGCCGAGAAATGTAAAACACGATGGACAAATTTAGTGATTGTAGCTGGCGACATCGCCCTAACTATGTTCACGCGACACTTTCGCCGCGATAACCCCCGTGGCCGTGGTCGTCGCCGTAGTTGTCGCCCCAATTGTTGTTATAGCATAAATCAAAAAAATATGTTTGATTGACTAGCTCATGTATACTCTAGCTAGCTCATGTAGTGAATGTATACTTTTGATACAATATTTTTAAAGTTATTTATATTATTATATGGAGCTAGTTTCTGTTATAATAGCTGCGTTCCGGAGTACTCCGGAGTATATCACCAATGGGCCTATTCACACAGTGCATATTCATGGCGCCTAAAACCAGTTTTATAGATGAGAGAGGGAAGGGAGCGGAAGAACTTAACGAAACATTTCACGCAAAACCAAACGCGTGAAAACTAGCACACATATAAAAAGTTACTTCTATCTCTTGCATTCTTTAGCTCTGTTTTTCTCTAACCAGTAAATTTCATCTGCAATACATTTAAAGGTTCCTGTATAGCATTCAAATTTACTACACTCATTTACGCCCCGTCTGAGTTGCTAGGAGTTGAATAAAACCGGTTTTACTCACCACAATTATGGCAGCGTGTGAATATGCCCAATGGAA
The DNA here is from genome assembly GCA_963855945.1 of Thereva nobilitata. Lineage (NCBI taxonomy): Eukaryota > Metazoa > Arthropoda > Insecta > Diptera > Therevidae > Thereva > Thereva nobilitata. The sequence continues at coordinate 91,937,199 of OY979696.1, read as the reverse complement.
CGCGATTTTTTTTATCTCAGAAGTAAATACGAGTAAAACGTAAAAGTGCAGGGGTAGTTGGGAGTACTCCGGAGTACTCGGGAGTAGAAAATATTACCCAATGGAACGCAGCTAATATGAAAGGTCAAATGTCAGTTCAAGAAAATTTCGAGAAATTTTGAAGTCAAGAAAGTGAACCAAAAACGCAACCTGAGTTTCAAGTAAATTTCAAGTCAAGAGCTCAAGTAAATCATATAAACGTAATGCAATCTGGCTTGAAGCCAGTTTCAACATCGCATGCATACGTACTGCAGTGATACGTACTAATTGAATGAAAAATTGAAGGTGTAGAGTCGGTCCTGGACAACAAATTTCCGTGGAGACCCCGGGCGACAAGAAAACATATGGAAACGTCAGAAGTCACTGTTGTTGTTTAAATTGCCCAGGAAAATCAATATTAGAAAATAATGCAAAGTGTTATTAATTCTGTTAAAGGGACGGCACTAGGAGTAGCAGAATATTTAACGCCTGTGTTAAAAGTAAATTTAAACTTAAATCTAGTTATATAAAATTAATGTTTTATTATTTCCAGGAAAGCAAATTTCGGGAGACAGGAGTTCTTACACCGGAAGAATTTGTAGCCGCTGGAGAACATTTAGTACATCACTGCCCCACGTGGCAATGGGCAACAGGGGATGAAGCTAAAATTAAGTCTTATTTGCCTAAAGGTTAGCATGTCTTATTTTACTTAAATATATCGCATCATAGTCACACGTTTTACGAAGTCGCTAGTTTACAGACAAGTACGTGTAATGTAATGTTAGTCGAGTACTATATTACCTTTTACACAATTACAAAATGTTTCTTACTTTTACCCTTAATATTCATTCATATTTTCCAACATACGATTTATAAGTCAAAATTAGTTGAAAAATACTTGATTTCCACATATGAAATAAAAAAACACAATAAGAATACTGGGGTGGTAGCATAAGTTGTTTCAATCGACCTCTCCATACAAAAATTCAGAATTTTTGTATGGAGAGGTCGATTGAAACAACTTACGTGCTTCCACCCCTGGTGTCTTGTCTGTATTATACAATAATAAGTAATGTTTTTTATATTCAACAGATAAGCAATTTCTCATTACGAGAAATGTACCTTGCTACCGCCGTTGCAAGCAGATGGAATACATCGGCGAAGAAACCGTTGTAGAGGATGAAACTGGTGATGGAGGTTGGGTTGAAACCCATCATTACGACGACGATTCCACTTCGGAATTAGAAGAAAAAGTTTGCGAAATGACAATGGATAGTAATAAGGTAAACTGCTATGACAATAACCGACAGGTCTTGTATAAATTAATTTTAGAATAACGTATTTGTCTTAAACAGAAACTGTTTGTACCCAAAATTTCATCTCTGTTGTTGCATTTTAAATATGTACATAGATATATGATCTTAGGTTTGGGCTTTGACAAACAAAAACTAATGTTTTTGCAAGTGTTTGTTTTTTGTTATTAATAAATTAAAGTTTCGTTCGTTGAAGTTATAAAGCAGGAGCCCGTGAACGCCAGACCTATACATCAAAAAAAAAAGGCTGAGAAGGTAAGACCGGTTGGCTACTATGAACTTTGAGTCGCCGTGGCTTTGGCAACTAAGTGGTAGCAAATGTGTATAAAATTGCTGGTCAAAAACATCATAGTTATAAAGCGCGATAGTATGACGTGGTCTGCCGTTGACGGGCTTTGACTATGATCAATATGTAAATACATATTTTGTTTTTGCAGTTAATTTGTAGCCCTCAAATCATTATTTTTGAATGCATGGTGTATCGACGATCGTATGGTGATATTATACAATTTTATTTTTCAACATATGAACCTTCCAATAACATATTTATTATATATATGTAAGGGATGGAGTGGGATGCCGTTAGAGCTGTACTACAAACCTCAAACTGCAGTAAGAATAAGAACAAGGTTAAATTACTATCTGGTTTTATAACAAGTTAATGAAGCTAGTTGAACCGCTTCTCCGCCGACCTTCATTTGTGTTTGGAAAAAGCTTATTATTTATGGACTGATCCAATATCTGAGGGAAATCTGAGATTCTTTTCCGTCTTACAGCACTGTTGAGTTTTGGGGTTGCTTTACGTTCAAAGCACTTTGCAGACTAGCAAAGTTGGGATTTGCGAGGTTAAACGATAGTTTACTTCAATATCAATGCTCTAACATCGGTGACCGAAAATTCTTCACAGTCCAGCCGTGCTATTTATCGATTAATTCCTAGACTAGAGTGTTCCCGAAAAAGGCTGTGGGTTATGAGATTGTGTTGTGCAGGATAGTATTGGATTGCCGGAAAAGCCCTTTGCCAGGGCTATACCATTCCTACTAGGCTTAATGTTTCGAAGGAAGACCAAATGGCGTCATCGCCGATAAGTTTGAAAGCCCGATTGTAGTTGTATTCAGACACGGTCATTGATTGAAGGAGAAATTTGCGTCTCTTAAGAAATCCTAGGCATTGGAATGCTTGTGCGATTTCGAGTATTTGGTCACTCCAACGCAGATTTTCAGATAATGTTACCCCTAGGATATATGTGGAAAATATGGGTAACTTCAAAAACTCATCACTGCAGAATTCAACTACAGGCTTCCAATTGCTGAATTCTGCAGTGATGGGCAATGATGAGTTTTTGAAGATACCCTATCTTGGAATACGGAAACACGTAATCCTTGATTCGAGATTTTGAAAATTCTCTTTGATGTTGAAGGATCCTTGAAATGACCCCCCTTTATTGAACTTAGCGGACACGTCTTCATTGATTGAGGTTAATGGTCTCCCTGATCATCTTTCAGGTCCTTCCTGCCTTCCCTGAACCAGTTTATCCTCTCAGGAACGTGCCATTTGTTGATTGGCCCAATAAAATTTAGTTTATTCACAGAACAGAACACCGGTAAAATTTTATTTTCCCTTTACGATTTTTTGGGTCGCTGATTACGAAAATCGGGGTCCCGCAGTCCTACAATTAGGGGTTTTTGAGATAATTTCAATAATAATCAAAAATAATCCAATGAAATTTTTTTAAATTTCATTTGCGAAAGTGATTGATTTATACCAAATCAAGCCAAATTTTATCATAAGGGATAATCCTCAAGGGTTAAATCCACCCCTAAATCTACTGAAAAATATTTTATTTTTCCAACCAAATTCGATAGAATGCATATTGTCAGGCAAAAATAAATTATTTTCAACAGAAAGGGGAAGTCCGGTTACTTTTCGTTTAAACCCTCGTACGTATATTTTCTTTTCGTTCTAATTTAAAACTCATTTATTTAAGCTGGAGATGCTCAGATCTGAAGGAAGCGGAAAAAATGAACTTGATGGCAACGAGGGAGATGATGATGAAGCAGTGGATATGGAAGAATTTGAAGAAAGTGGGATGCTGGATTTAGTTGACCCGGTATGCTATTTGTAAGATTAATATTACATATCATTAATTACCAAA